>CM038792.1:143205141-144450161 GCA_021764765.1 Vicia sativa
ACTTGCAAAACACAACAATTAAGTGGAAAAAGAAGACCCTACCCTCCTAAATCGGACCCTACGAATCCATTGGTGGCTTTAGTTTCTCCTGAAAACAACTGTATGAACCGGTTCGAATCAAACAGTTCGAAATGCCCTAGCTATGGTGATCTGAGTTCTACACGTCTAAGCTTGCATGTAAGGCTTCATTCATGACCTAACAAGCATCCTGGATCGATACAAACACACAAGAAACGTTAACAATGCATGAATAATGAAATTCGAATTTCAAAATATACCAAATCGGAGTATGTTCTTGTGCGATCCGGCACTGGGCCTCGGCGATGGATGTTTTGACTCGGAACCTCCGAGCAAGTTTAGATGGATGGCTTTGGCTGAAACTTGCTGGAGAACAAAATTCGAATTTTCAAGAATTGAGAAAAATTTTGCAAGAGTTTGGGTTTGTTATTAGGTTAGGGTTCCGTCCTCTGGCTTGTATGCAATGCTAGGTATTTATAGAGGAAAATTGGATGGCAAAAGGAGTGAAAAAAGATTGCTTATTGATTGTGCAAATATTTTCCAATAAAAACAAATCAAATTTTGAAGAAAATATGATTTTCTCATCAATGCCAGCTTGCAATTTGGTAAATGGTGTGGGCTTTCTTGGACATTAAGAGATATAAATCCAACTTAATTGAAAAAATAACTTAATTTTCATATTTTACATAATTTATTTTTGAATTAAATGTTGTAAAATTCAAATATAAACCATGAAAATAGAAAATCACCAATGCCAAGCTTTTATGGGTCAAAAATAACATCATGAACAAGTTTGGATCAAAAGATTATAGGCCCATTTGGAAAATTTTGCATTTTGACCAAAATGTCCTTTTGTGCAATTGTCCAAAATTGCCCAACTTCTGAATAGTGTATCTTGCTCAATTTTCCACATTTTTGAGTGTTCTTGGACTTTTTGGAAAGCTATAAGAGTCCTCTAACCAATGTCTTTGATCTCATCTCAATTGGAGTTGCCATGCTCAATATATCTTCAAAACAAAAAGTTGACTTTTTGTTGACTTTGAAAATGACCTGTAATGTTTTGAGTTATACCTCTCAAATGAAGCATTTTTTGGACATTCTTGTGAGACATGAAGTTGTAGAAATTGAATTTCCTTCAAAACAAGAGGTGGTGGAAAAATTTACGAGAAAGTATGAAAGTTATGATCAACAAAGTTCGATTGACTTTTCATCTAGAAACCTAATTTAGAAAGTTTGACTTTTGGGCAAATCTTGAGTTTTCTTGATGAATCATGATCAACCCTTGATCAAATGATGAATGTTACTTCAAAATGAGGATGTTGACCAAAAATCGAAGTTTTGACTGTATGTTGACCATGTTGACTTTTTGATTTTCAACCATAACAATATGAAACTTGACATGAGGCTTGAAACTTGACATGGAGAATCTTTGAAGCATATGAGGAGGCATGGAGACCATTGGAGATGTTGGAAATCCATCTTGACTTGAGAGATACCAAACCCTAGTTTGGGTTGATTGTCTAGGAGAGTTTGTCGATCAACTCTTGAGGAATCCTTGGGCATAGATGTATGAAATCTCTTGAGAAGATGGAGGGCAAATTTTGGGGTATGACTGCCACTGTTCAATCTTCTTGTCTTGGAAGGTTAGATTGACATGCTTGTCTTTCGTGACACAGGTAGAAGATGATTGAACAAATACACGAAATTTGCACTCGCCGTTGGTGGATGATGCGGGAATGGGCTTCGATGCCATTTGAAGAAGTTGGAGACTTATTTGGGGAGCAGTCGTGCGCTAGACTCGAGGTTGTCGATGGGAGAGCGGACGGATGGGCTTAAGATGCCATCTAGAAAGGTCGATGCTAGGGGCGAGTCGTATGTTGACTACGTAGATGTTCTGGAGCGGAGAGGAGATGGGCTTAAGATGCCATCCGAAAGTCGTACGTTGACTTCGTGTTCACCTTGAATGAGTTTATTGGTTTGTATTGATTTTAACCATATATGCGGCATTCGAAAGTGAAGAGATGTTGACAAATAGTCGGAGATGGGCTTAAGATGCCATCCAAGGCAAGCGAGTCGTCACGCTAGACTCTGTATTCTTGTTGATAATCGAATAAATCTTCGTGTGATTACTACGGGAGAGATTGTAGTTGGCAAGAATGTGGATAGCTTCCTGTTGTGCATCGGTGTTGATCCATTGCTGTTATCGAGAGGATAACGGAGGTGGTCTTCGGATAGTTTTCCGTCGGTTCGGGGCTTAATCCGGACTGTTTGCGGGTCTTTCGAGATAGTTTTCCCATCGGCTCGGGCTTAATCCGGGACTTTTCGTCAGTAGTATTACTGTTTAGGAGAAAACAAGAGAAACTTTGATAGAATAATCGTTAGTTTATGCAAAGTATGATGCATGATGATGTATATGAATGACATATGCATGAATTATGACTTTATGAGTAATGTATGAATGATAGATGTTGTGGTATTTCAAAACATATCCATCTTGAAGAAGATCACGGATGCTCTGTTCGAAGATTTCGACTACTGGGGAATTGGTGGGTGAGAACCACCTTTTGAAGGAGAAGAAAGATATCTGGATTCCTCCGATGCACTATCGACCAAGTCTGGGCCTAGATATTGAGGAAGGTAGAGATTGAGAAGCTCGTTGTCGGAGATCTCATATAGACCTGGCGAGGAGAGTGCGGGAGGCGATCTGTTGGGGACCTTGTATGTAGGTCTGTGAGGAAATTTAGGAGGCTCTTGGGATTCAGTGTGGATCTCGGAGAGCATTTGATGGTTCTTGAGAGGCCGGGCTAGAAGAGTGCAGGTCCGTTGTAATCTCGAGAATAAAGGTGTATGCTTCCTTCGATGCACTGTCGACCAAGTTTGAGTGGATCCAGAAAGGGAGGATTGAGAAATATCCGGATGAAGTATTCTGCTGGAGGCGATGTATTGCTGGTTGAGTGGAATCGTGGATTAACATATACTCGGGAAGGTGTGTTGGTGACACCTGTGGGAACTATTGGTGACTTTCGTCATCTCAATTCTCAGAACTGTAGTAGTGCACATGTTCACTTTTCGTATGTTTGTGATTAGATTCTTATTGTCAAATGCGTATATCATTCAAGCAAACGTTGGACTTATCATAAATAAACATTGTAAAAGAAAGAAGCTGTATTTATTTGAAAGGTGGCGTATGGCCAAGTGGTTTGTACAGAAGGTAAAAGCTATCGGAAATGATCGTTAAGTTCCAACTATGCTAGTACTCATATATTTCGACTATCTCATCTCCTTCTTTGTCGTTGAAAGTGAGTAGATGATCTTCGCCATTTGAATCTTGAATCTTGATAGTAGTCGATCACGGAAGAGACATAGTCGTGCGCTTAAATCCCTAACTTTTGCCTAGACCGCCCTTTCGGGTTTTAGATCTAGGGATACCCTTTTGCCCAAGCCGCCTGGGTTTCGACTTCTTGGTGTACATGTTTTGTATATATCCTTTATTTTGCCCGAACCTTTTGGTTCGCCGGATACCCTATTTTTGCCTAGGTTAAATCGACCTAGCGGGTCTCTTTATCGTAGTATTTTTGACTATGTCTGCGTTCACGGGGTGTGGGAAGTCTTCACCATCCATGGTGCTAAGTATCATAGCTCCGCCGGAAAATCTTGTCTTGACTACAGCGGTCCCTCATAGGTGGGAGTCCATTTGCCCCAGGATCACCTTGTGGAAGAATGATGCGCTTGACTACTAGCTCACCGACTTGGTAGACTCGGTGCTTGACCTTCTTGTTAAATGCTCTAATCATTCGTTTCGATAAATCATCCATGGCGGATAGATGCGGTCGTTTCATCAATCAAATTAATCTGGTCAAGGCGATGCGAACCCAATCGTTTCGCAACTTTCTGCGTCTGGAGGACTACGGTTGAGGGTATCGAACCTCGATGGTAAGGCGGCTTCCATATACAAGAGAGAAGGGTTGCCCTGTTGATGTTGTACGTAGTCGATAACCATGAAGAGAATGGTAACATCTCATGCCAATCTTTGTAAGTCAACATCATCTTCATATAATCTTCTTAATGTTCTTGTTGGCGGCTTCCATGCCATTCATCTTAGGCCGATATGGAGAAAATTGTGATGCTTGATCTTGAGCTGCGTGAGTTCGGTGATCATCTTGTTGTTGAGATTGGAACCGTTATCTGTGATAATCCTTTCGAGTGCCATACCGGAGATAAGATTATGTTTGATGAATCGAGCCACAACATTCTTGGTAACAGATGCATACGAGTGCTTCTACCCACTTGGTAAAATAATCGATTGCCACAAGGATGAAGCGATGTCCATTGGGCTGTGGGCTTGATTTCTCCGATCATGTCAATGCCCCACATTGCAAAGGCCACGGAAGTTAGAACATTCGAGTGGAGGCGTGTACTTTAATAAATCGTCACTTGTGACAAGATCGAGCATAGCGGTGACAATCGGCTTCCATGGTGGACCAATAGTAACTTGTTCTCAAAATCTTCTTAGCCATAGTGTGTCCCGGAGTGGGTACCAAATGCGCCTTGTGTAACTCTTCCATGATACGCATTCTGTTTTACGGTCTACAGTAGTAAGCACAAATCGTGGTTGCGCTTGTATAAGATGTAGATTCTTTGAGAAAGAATTTGGAGCGAATCTTCTCATGAACTTCTTATCATTAACAGATGCCCGGGATATTCACGAGTCTCAAGATACCTCTTCACATCGTAGTACCAAGGTTTCTTCTGCGTCAAGCTCACAACAATCGTTGGTTCGTCGAACTTCTCAATGATGATGCGGGGAGCCTCGTTGTCCCATCGACCTTGAACATAGGCGACATAGTAGCTAATCGTCTGCATGGCGATTCTCTTCTCGTGGAATGTGATCAAAGTAATCTCTTGAGTAGGGAATCAAACTTAGAACATGCTCTCGATACGGAATGAGATTCGGATGCTTCGTATCCCACTCGCCTTTATCGGTGATCACTAAATGAGTCTCCATACACTTGTAAGAACTTGATTCTTAAGTCAATAGCGACTTTGATACCCATGATGCACGCTTCGTATTCGGCCATGTTGTTAGTGCAAGCTGAAACATAATCTGGCGGTGAAAGGTATGTCGCTGTAGGGGATGTAATGATGGCGCCATGCCATTGCCAAGTCGTTTGAGGCTCCATCAAGACCATAGTCCATCGGGATCCTTGTTCGAGGTCCTTAAATGCGGGCACAGTTCTTCCTATCGTAACTAGTAAAACATCTTCATCGGAAATTGAGCTGCATAGGCGATAGTCATCTACGACTTGATGAGCCAAATGATCGGCTACCACACTTTGATCGCTTTAAGAAGTGTCTTGGATGTCATATTCGGTCAAGATCATTTGCCATCTTGCTATTCTTCAGAGCTGGTTTCTCAAAGATGTATTTATCGGATCCATCTTGGAAATCAACAAGGTAGTGTGAGTCAACATATCTTGTCTTAGTCGTGACGACCCAAAGCGTTGCAAGTTTTCTCGAGTTGTGAGTATCTTGTTTCACGGTCGGTAAACTTTTGCTAAGGTAGTATATTGCATGCTCTTTTCGACCAGGACTCGTCATGTTGCCCCACACACCCCATTGAATTCTCTAACTTGTTAAGTACATGATAAGAGGTCTTCCTTGACGGTGGCATCGGGATGGGAGGATTACGAAGGTACTCCTTGATTTTGTCAAAGCGATCGGCAATCGTCGTTCCATTCCACTACTTGATCTTTCTTAAGTAACGAAGATTGGCTCCAATAGCGATTAAATGTGCAATGAATCGGCAATGTAGTTTAATCGGCCCGAAACCTCGACCTCCTTCTCTGTTTGGGATGGCATCTCTTGAATAGCTTTAACCTTGGCGGGATCAACAATACCTTTACTCCGACAACAAACCCGGAGTTTTCGGATCGACTCAAGGTGCACTTGTTGGATTGAGTCTCGATCATGCGTCTTCATCTGTCAATAGTTTACGCAAATGATCGAGATGTTCTTCTTGATCGTGATCGAGCTATCATGTCGTCGGCGTAGACCTCTATCTCGTGATGAATCATGTCATGAAATAATGTTACCATAACGCTGATAAGTGGCGCTGCGTTCTTCGATCCGAATGGCATAACCTTGTAGTGAAAGTGCCCCGTTTAACAACAGTAGTCTTCTCCATGTCTTGAGCCATTTTGATCGATTGTGTAGGAGAAACCATCCATGAAGGAAAACCTTATCTTGGCGGTGTTGTCAACGAACATCAATATGAGGAAGTGGAAATCGTCTTTCGGACTCGCTTTGTTCGGATCTACGTAATCCACACATTCGTACCTTGCCATCCTTCTTGAGTACGGGTACCACATTTGCAACCCAGGGATAGGAAGTATGACTAGGAAACCGGTTGAGCGCTTCATAACTTGACTTTGATTTTCTCGACATCTCGGGACGCATCAGCCAGACCTACATTTCCTTTGGAGAAAACCTTCTTTTGTCGGCAATCGATGTACCACATATCAATGTCTAAACCGGGCATGTCTTCGTATGACCAAGCAAAAACCTCAATATAGTCTCGTAGCATCTGAACCAACCTTTCTTTAACACATTCTCAAGACCCGCTCTATCTTGATCTCTTTTACATCTTCGTCGGTACCCAATTCACAACCTCAACTTGCTCTTGGTGTGGTGTATAACTCGCTCTTCTTCTGTAGCGATCAGCAAGTTCTCTGGCACTTCACAATCTTCCTCACTTTCGTCTTGACTTGGTAGATCGGATTATCGAAGTCATATTTAGCACTAGCATAGTTTATTATACGAGATTCGGAGTGATTACTGCGATGTATCACGTGGGTGTGTGTAGAAACACATAGCTTTTGAAGGGGTGATAAAGTAAAAGAAAACAAACAATTGAATGCAAAAGTCCAACGATTTATTGAATGAAAACACATAAACGACGGATAATAACCCTATGAGCGAGCCATGATGCCGGGCAAGGCACTAGGCTTTCAAAGTTTATTGTTCAAAACATAAAGAAATAGGAAAAGCAAAACAAAACAAAACAATTACTCACGGCTAAAGGAGATTGGTATAGCGTCTTGATCTTCAATTCTTGAGCCCATGATCGGAGTTGGGAAGATCCACTTGCGATGTCGAAGTCGTTGTCGTGGTCTTATAGCATGGATTCCACTCTGGCGTCACGGAAAGGAAGTTGGCGGCATGTTGCGGCGTATCATCTTGACCCTTGATGGTGAAGCCTAAACCGGTCTTGTCGGTTGAAGGAAGATCGGGGCTGTCCCCAAATAGCACTACCTCCTTGTTCAGCATGGCTTGAGCATCTTTCGTGAGGCCATCCTGGTGAACTTTAGCATTTCAAAGTGGTTGGAGAGTCAGCGAGGCATGACTCACGGGTGTTTCAAAAGCTTGACAGTCTCGAAGAATTCACCCTCCATCTCGAGATAGTGGAATGGTTGAATGGTGACCATATACTCTTCTTCACCACATCTTGTGACAACCTTCCCTTTCACGGGTACTTGATTTCGATGTAAGGTAGAGTATGGCCCTTTGCCCATGT
The DNA here is from genome assembly GCA_021764765.1 of Vicia sativa. NCBI lineage: Eukaryota > Viridiplantae > Streptophyta > Magnoliopsida > Fabales > Fabaceae > Vicia > Vicia sativa. Next base: position 143,212,733 of record CM038792.1, read on the forward strand.
ATCCAAGGGCGTCCAAGTAGGCAAGAAAAGTGGGCGGATGTCCATGACAAAGAAAGTAGAATCAAAAGTGCGGGAACCGACTTTATGATGATGAGCTCTCCAAGCCTTTGTTAGCTTAGAACCATCAAAAGCTCTCACAATAATGTCCTTTGGTCTCGAGAACCAACCCTTGACATCAAGTCGATCAAAGCGGTCTTGGAAGGATATTGAGGCGAGCCGTATCCACCAAAACATGAGACAGTGTAGTGCCCTTGCATTCAACAGATGTGCAAGGCTTTGTTGTGTTTCTTTCGGAAGAGAGTCAAATCGACATCGAGAAGCCTAGGCGTTGTTGGCAGAGGCTAATACAAACTTCAACTGGTCGGTGGTAGTGTCTTGCGGCACATGAGCATTCTTGAAACTTCACCAAGGCATTAGCATGAGCCTCGGGCACAAGAGCAAGCAAGCATGGAAATCTTGGACGGAGTCTGTCCCAATTGTTCCACAACATTGTAGTCACTCTTCTTGATAATCTTGAATTTCCTCCATTTCTTGTTTGGAGGTGTCTTGATAACTTCCTTTGGTACTACGGTTGGCGAGGATGAGTCCTTTTCTTTCCCTCTAGTTGGGGATATTGATTGAGTAGGCGGAATGCGGTGGAGTCGCGGTGTCTTTTGGAGGAGATCTGGAGAGAATACCCTTCGGTTACGGTCACCTTCTTGGATCCGGTGATGTTGTCGATGTCGAGAATAGAAACTTCAGCGATAAGATCTTCAATGGTCGAGAGGGTCTTGCTTGGCCATGATAGTAAACATCAGCTCCATAATTCCAAGGGATAGCCTTGTCGGAGGAATATGGGCGGCCTTGGAGAAGTGATAATGAGAGGTGCCACTCTAGCACGGAATCGTGAGGAAATCCTTATTGTGTTAACATCGGCATAGTCTTACGGAAATCGTCACCCCATCCGTCGCCTTAACATCTTCAATAGGAATCTTGTAACTATCGGGACGGTGTACTTCACCATGTAATCATATTTCCCACTTGGCTGCCCCAAGGTATCCCACAGATGTGCAGTTTCGTTCGCATTGTCGATCTTCAACTTAGACATTTCTTCACACTTACGCACGGTGGTTTCAAAATAGTATCTCACGGTTATCCATCATGCCTTGAACCGTCTTCTCACCAAGCACAACCATCAGTGCGGATGGGCACACGACAATTCTTTGGGCATCTGGTTGACAGGCTTGCAACAAATTCTTCTTAATCATCGAGGAATGGTCAAGTCATCTATGTTGAAAACATAAGTATCGTCACCATGACATTGGAACTCTTGTCATGGTTAGGCATAGGCGCGTTGATCACATTCGGTCTCAGGGAGGATCAAACTCAATCGCTTAGCTTCAATCATATCTTGAATCTTGTTCTTGAGCCCACAATTGTCGATGTCGTGCCACTGGGCTGTTGGAATGATAAGCACACTTAGCATTAGGATTGTATTTGGAGAGGAAGTGACATTCGAGGAGGATCCCTCAAGGTAATCGACTACTTTCAACATGTGTTGCAAGGCTTGCGACAAAGGCATGTTGATCTTCGTAAACTTGTCTTTGTGGCGTGTTACGGCTACTGGCGTTGTCTCGGCGAGGTTGTCTTGATGTAGGATTGGAGATCACTGGCCACAGTTGAGCACGGTCGGTCTTGGCTCGGCTTTTCGACCATACGACATTAGCTTCTTTCTTAGCACCAAAGATCTCTTTGCGACATTTGAAGATGACTCTATGAATCTTCCCTCTTGATACCGCTTCAATCGCTACTTTGTCAATATCATTTCGGTGAATCCGGATGAAGAATTTCCAATCGGATGATTGAAGAATGGGCTGTCGGTGTTCCCATAAACATATCAACCAACTCCTATTGGACAAGGGTGGTTGAACTCTGCTGCTAAATCTCTCCATTTAAGGCATACTCCTTGAACTTCGTCACGACCCATAGACATGCTTTGTAGTTGCATGCGAGTGGGTGTCAATTCAACATTGTACTCATCTTACGTAAAAGCATCGGCCAAGTCACTCCAAGTACGGATACGGTCATTCTCTAGGTGATAGTACCATTCCAAGCTGGTTCGGACAAACTCTCTTGAAAATAGTGCATCCACAACTTTACATCATCGGTGTGGGGTTGATCTTACGGACATAGGACTTCAAATGCGACTTAGGGCAAGACATGCCATCATACTTGGCAAAGTTGGAACTTTGAACTTGGGAGGAATCACAACACCGAGAACAAGACTCGGATCATCAAAGTTCAGCCGGACATTTTCAAGTTTTCCACACATTGAGACGGTCTTCAAGTTGCTTGTACTTGTCATCTTCATCAGTGTTGGCTATAATCGAATGATCCTCTCCTCCTTTCTTTGGCTCACGATCACCTTCATCACCCTTGGTACTCCCTCGGTATGGACACTTCCTTGAGAGAGCTCAATCGGTGACCACCTTAGGACCCCCTTTGAAGCGTCTACCCATGTTGAGGAGACCAACAACCTTCTTCTTCTTGTTGATGAGCTTCTTGAGATCTTCTTGGCCTTGGACCAAGGTGGTGAACATCTGCTGGCCAGGCATTACGAGCACGAGATCTTTGTGATCTGTTCAAGAGCCATTTACGCTAAAATAAATAGCGAGCAAATGAGAAAACCAATCTCAATGTACATGATGCAATGTTATGCTATGATATGCAATGTTTATGCGAATGCAATGCAATGTTTTCAAGGACCTAAGATTTAAATTTGTTAAACAAGCAATGAACAAACATTTATTAGTACTTCTCATTATTCTTCTTTTTCTTTTTAAGTACAAGAGATAGTTCAAACAATAAAAGAAAACATAAACATTCTAAGTCTCCATGGGCGCTTCCTCTTGGTGCCGATGTAGCGTTGATGTTTCGCTCCTCGTGAAGTAGCTTGGTCAACTCTAGAACTTTCTTCTCGCTTGCATAACATGAGCTTCAAAGTATCCCTTTCTTCTTTAAGTTGAATCCGGGATCTCTTCAAGTCTTCAAAATCGGTAGGCATGTCGGGATGGAGAAACGCATAGGGTCGTCACCTATAGCAGGTTCCATAATTCTTGGTAAAGCAGTGAATGGCATCATGAGGTTTTGAGCTCGAGCTCGCACCCATTTGAGGTAAGGTTCCCAAGGAATGGAGTTTTGGTGCCCCAAAGTCTTGGTATCGATCTTCTTTACCATGCCCCAAGCATGTATAAACCTTAAATCGGTGATGCGGAGATCGTGATTGTAATCGAACACAATATCTTGGAGAAGCATATCATGTGGACCATCTTTTGAGCAAAACCAAGCGGCGTAGAGCTAGAGAAGGGTTGTAAGTAATACCTCCCTTATACCAAGTAGTGGTACATTAGAATTCTCCACAACGCTCAATGAATGTGAAATCCTTTTGAGAGAAAAGACTCCAACGGATATCGAATGGAGAGTGACATTAATCTTTGAGACCATCTCAACCTTTGTTCATTCTTCAAAGCGATGGAGGAAGGTGCGAAATAAACCACCTTGAAAGTAGCAGGACACAACACATGAGAGTTCCTTGTCTCTTAGTAGTGCAGTGTGGAGAGAATGTAGGATGTCTCCAAGTAAAGTAGGCACTAGATTGCGGGTAAGGAACAACTTGATGGCATTGATATCTATGAATTGATCCGAATTAGGAAATAGAACCAAACCATAAATTAGCAAGGCCACAATGTTTTCAAATGCATGGAAACTCATAACTTTGAGGAATTCTCGGGCTTTCTTAATTAGAAACTTGGAAAGAAACCCTTAACTCCACTTCTTGTTTCCCAATTGGCTTCAATATCGGCGCTTAAGATGTAAGGCGATGCAATGTCTTCGTACTTAGGAACCTTTTCTAGACCGGTGAATGGCATTTGATCAGAATAGGTACCCAAGTAGCTTAGAACTCTTCTAGGTAGGAACCAATGATAATCTGGGAATGTAAAGCAATGGTGTTTCGGATCAAAAAGCTGGAATAGGACATGCATCATATCTTCTTCAAAACGGAGATAACCAAATCAAGTAGATAACCATGTCTTTTGATGAGCCGAGCATGGTCGGAATTTACGAAACCAATTCTTTGAGTTGAGAAGGATACCCATGAAGTTGATTCGGATAGTCTTTCTAGAAGCCATAATCCCTACAAAGCGAGCAAAGATAAATCCTAGGTCCTTGAAATAGTTAGAAATGATATGCAATGCGAATGATGTCATGATGTCATGTTTAGCACACCTGAACAATTCACACAATGAGCCTAGGGTTAAGGCTTGCATGAGGTATAGGTGATTACCCACCAAAAGTTTGAGTTGGTTCATCTGTCCTATAATAGTAACGGGTTCTAGGAATCTCATATCATAGATCTTTCTCGTAGGCGCTTATTTCAATACGGACCAAGTGGTCGATCGAAAATGTCCCAAAGTCTAATCTCAATGGCGTAGCATCAGTATCAACCAACCTCGGTCTACACAAAAGGCCATCTCACTACCTTCTAATGGCCAAGATGGGTCAATTAAGGTTCTAAAAGTTTAGTTAGCGCTTGATGACACCACGAAGCCAAATACTTTCTTCAACTTGGGAATGAAGAGTATCGGGACAACAAAGTGTCACGCTAACGTAGCCATCATGTTGACCGCGTAGTTATCGTCTAGCAGTCGCGATGATCTAATGCTACTTACCTAAAACCGGATCCGGGTGTAGGATCCCAACAATATAATACCCAAGCAACCCTTAAAGATAAAGCATACAAGTCACACAAGCGATAAAAGTTATCTAGAAATCCCTAAGGCAATTCTCTCTTTTAGGGTGTTATCCCATGAGTCGCCGATTACATGTCGGTGAGCGACTTTGTAGGATTTTGTATCCAAATGTGCGGATAGCAAGAGTCGCCACCGACTTTTATTTTTATCAATTAAGGAAGGTAAAATAACGAGAAAAAGACCTTCGTTAGATTACGAGTTCGGAGAATGGTTATGAAAAGGGAAGGTATTAGCACCCCTTTCCATCCGTGATTTATTCTCGGGCTCTTAGTTGCTCTTAGATCACTTTTTAAAATTGCTTTACGTGTGTTTGACAAAATGTTTTGAAAAGGCATTTCGCTTTGACTTTGTAATGACTCATGTGGAGTGTATACAAAGTGTTCGGAAATGTTTTGTTTTGAAAAGAATTTGAACTTTGAAAAAAGTGTGTGGTGTGAAAAGCATTTGATAGAGCAAGCAACTAAAGACTTATTACCCACTCGAATTGGTGGTTTTATTGTACTTCTACATTCCTTTAGAATAGCGCTAGCCATACCATTAGTTAGTAGGTAGCTCCATTCGTTGGATGTAAGCGGGACATTCGAAGGGACATCGGATGGTCATAGAAGGCAACTTGTAGGAAGTATCCTAGCACATTCGAAGGACTATCATCATTTTTCGTGGCGACAATCGAGGTCAAGATCATGTATTCGGAGGCGACGTCGTGGGTCTTATGATCTTTGTATCGAAGGGACTATGATGATTTGTTTGGAAGGAAGCGGTGCTAGAATACCTCTACGTTAGGGACATGACCATTTTGAATCGAAGGCATCGAGAGAGATTACCCTAAGGGGTGCGTGTGTGAGAAAGTGTGTTGAATTGAGATATATTATCTTGAAGATTAGTGTGAGCTATGTCCATTATTATCTTGCCATACGCCTATTACTAGCAATTTATAGGGTGCGGAAAATAAATAGCGCGGAATGTAAAGTGCGGAAAGGTAAATCCTACGCTATTACATGGCTTTGGGGCGATACATAATTTAAACTGCGGAAAATAAAAGCCTAATTAACTATTACAACCCATGAGCAATTACATTATTGGAAAAAATAGAAAAAGCGGTAAAGCGTTTGAATCGGACAACACTGTGAAAGAATGAGAAATCGGAAAATACGAGATGAATTGAATAAGAGGAAAAATGTTAGAAAAATGCAAATTTTAATATGAGAAAATTAATATATGCTGGAAATATGATAAATATATTAAAATAATTTTTTGGGATTTTTTGGAAAAGATTTAATAATTAAAATGCAATTTATAATGATTTAAATGCAAAAATATAAATAAAATAAATATGCATGCAAAAATTATATTTTTTAATTTATTAAATTAAATAAAGATTTTTAGAATATGAATGCAAAAAGAATAAATGTTTTTGGTAATTTTTTAATGCAGAATAAAATATGAAAAGAAATTAAAATAACATGCAAATATTAAAATAAAAAGAAAATAGGAAAATATGAAAAGTTTGAAGTTTGTAAAGAAAAAGAAAGAACCGGCGCTGGGAAGGATCAAGCGGGGTCCTTTGAGCATCTGGAATAGTGGCGTCTTACCCGGGACAAGTGGCTCTTTGTGTTTGAAAGAGCGAAATCAATGGAATATATGTGATGACACGTCTGGATGAATTTGAAAACAAAGTCAACACGCGTGGGGCCCTCATTGTATGAAGAGCGAATCGAGAATCATGGCGCCACGCAAGCCACCTTGGGTCGGATCGGTCAGCGGAGCCCTAGCTCGGTCGTCTTCTCCGATCAAACAAAATTGAAACGCAAACCACGAAATTAAGTGGAAAAAGAAGACCCACCTCTAAATCGGACCCTACGATCCATTGGTGGCTTTAGTTTCTCCGAAAACAATTGTATGAGCCGGTTCGAATCAAGCAGTTCGAAATGCCTAGCTATGGTGATCGAGTTCTACGTCTAAGCTTGCATGTAAGGCTTCATTCATGACCTAACAAGCATCACGGATCGATACAAACACAAAGCGTTAACAATGCATGAATAATGAAATTAATTTCAAAATATACCAAATCGGAGTATGTTCTTGTGCACGATCTGACTGGCCTCGGCGATGGATGTTTTGACTCACAGGAACCTCACGAGCAAGTTTAGATGGATGGCTTTGGTGAAACTTCTTTGGAGAACAAAATTCAATTTTCAAGAATTGAGAAAATTTTGCAAGAGTTTGGGTTTGTTTTAGGTTAGGGTTCGTCCTCTGCTTGTATCAATGCTAGGTATTTATAGAGGAAAATTGGATGGCAAAAGGGTGAAAAAAGATTGCTTATTGATTGTGCAAATATTTTCCAATAAAAACAAATCAAATTTTGAAAATATGATTTTCTCATCAATGCCATAGCTTGCAATTTGGTAAATGGTGTGGGCTTTCTTGGACATTAAGAGATATAAATCCAACAATTGAAAAAATAACTTAATTTTCATATTTTACATAATTTATTTTTGAATTAAATGTTGTAAAATTCAAATATAAACCATGAAAATAGAAAATCACCAATGCCAAGCTTTTATGGGTCAAAATAACATCATGAACAAGTTTGGATCAAAGATTATAGGCCCATTTGGAAAATTTTGCATTTTGACCAAAATGTCCTTTTGTGCAATTGTCCAAAATTGCCCAACTTGAATAGTGTATCTTGCTCAATTTTCCACATTTTGAGTGTTCTTGGACTTTTGGAAGCTCTAAGAGTCCTCTAACCAATGTCTTTGGTCTCATCTCAATTGGATTTACCATGCTCAATATATCTTCAAAACAAAAGTTGACTTTTGTTGACTTTGAAAATGACACTTAATGTTTTGAGCTATACCTCTCAAATGAAGCATTTTTGGACATTCTTGTGAGACATGAAGTTGTAGAAATTGAATTTCCTTCAAAACAAGAGGTGGTGGAAAAATTTACGAGAAAGTATGAGAAAGTTATGATCGGTCAAAGTTCGAGTTGACTTTTCATCTAGAAACCTAATTTAGAAAGTTTGACTTTTGGGCAAATCTTGAGTTTTCTTGATGAATCATGATCAACCCTTGATCAAATGATGAATGTAACTTCAAAATGAGGATGTTGACCAAAAATCAAGTTTGTTGTATGTTGACCACAGTTGACTTTTTGTCCAATACACGATTTTGACCATCGAGCAATTATGCGAGAAACTTGACTTGTGAGGCTTGAAACTTGACATGGAGAATCTTTGAAGCATATGAGGAGGCATGGAGACCATTGGAGATGTTGGAAATCCATCTTGACTTGAGAGATACCAAACCCTAGTTTGGGTTGATTGTCTAGGAGAGAGTTTGTCGATCGACTCTTGAGGAATCCTTGAGCATAGATGTATGAAATCTCTTGAGAAGATGGAGGGAAAATTTTGGGGTATGACAGCTGCCCTGTTCAATCTTCTTGTCTTGGAAGGGTTAGATTGACATGCTTGTCTTCGTGACACAGAGGTAGAAGATGATTGAACAAAATACACAAAATTTGCACTCATGGTTGGTGGATGATGCGGGAATGGGCTTCGGATGCCATTTGGAGAAGTTGGAGACTTTCTTTGGGGGCAGTCGTCGCTAGACTCGAGGTTGTCGATAGGAGAGCGGCGGAGATGGGCTTAGATGCCATCTAGAAAGGTCGATCTTGGGAGGCGAGTCGTATGTTAGACTACGTAGATGTTCTGGAGCGGAGAGATGGGCTTAAGATGCCATCCAGAAGTCGTCGTTAGACTTCGTGTTCACCTTGAATGAGGTTATTGGTTTGTATTGATTTTTAACCATATATGCGGCGTTCGAAAGTGAAGAGATGTTGACAAATAGTGGGAGATGGGCTTAAGATGCCATCCAAGGCAAGCGAGTCATGCTAGACTACGTAGTTCTTGTTGATAATCGAGAATAAATCTTCGTCTTGATTACTCAGGAGAGATTGTAGTTGGCAAGAATGTGGATAGCTTCCTGTTGTGCATGGGTGTTGATCCATTGCACATTATCGGAGGATAACGGAGGTGGTCTTTCGGATAGTTTTCCGTCGGTTCGGGGCTTAATCACGGACTGTTTGCAGCGGTCTTTAGATAGTTTTCCCGTCGGCTTAATCGGGGCGAATCCGGACATTTGCGTCATGTGACATATGCTTGAATTATGACTTTATGAGTAATGTATGAATGATAGATGTTGTGGTATTTCAAAACATATCCATCTTGAAGAAGATCACGGATGCTACGTTAAGATTCGACTTACGCTTGGGGAATTGAGTGGGTGAGAACCACGCTTTTGAAGGAAAGAAAGATATCTGGATTCCTCAGATGCACTATCGACCAAGTCTTGGGCCTAGATATTGTTGAGGAAGGTAGAGATTTGAGAAGCTCGTTGTCGGAGATCTCATATATAGACCTATTTGAGGAGAGTCGGGAGGCGATCTGTTGGGGACCTTGTATGTAGATCTGTGAGGAAATTTAGGGCGCTCTCTTGGGATTTCAGTGTGGATCTCATTGGAGAGCATTTGATGGTTCTTTGAGAGGCCGGGCTAGAAGAGTGCAGGTCCGTTGTAATCTCGGTGGGAATAAAGGTGTATGCTTCCTCCGATGCACTATCGACCAAGTTTGATGCGGATCACTGCTGCTTGGGGAGAAGAGGGAGGATTGAGAAATATCATGAGGGGATGAAGTGTTCTTGCTTGGAGGCGATGTAACGTTGCTCGGTTGAGTGGAATCCTTTGCTCGTGGATTAACATATACTCCGGGGAAGGTGTGTTGTGGTGACACCTTTATGCTCTGTGGGAACTATTTGGTGACTTTCGTCGTCATCTCGATTCACGGAACTGTAGTAAGTACTTTTGCATGTTCACTTTTCGTATGTTTGTGATTAGATTCTTATTGTCAAATCGTATAGTCATTCAAAGCAAGCGTTGGACTTATTGAAATAACAACAACGAAATGTAAAGAGAAAGAAGGCGTATTTATTTGAAGGTGGCGTATGGCCAGTAGGTTTGTACACAAGAAAGGTAAAAGCTATGCGGAAACAATCTCGTTAAGTTCCAACTATGCTAGTACTCATATATTTCGACTATCTCATCTCCTTCTTTGTCGGTAGAAAGTGAGTGGTGATCTTCGCCATTTGAATCTTGAATCTTGATAGTAGTACGATACGGAAGAGACATAGTAAATGCGCTTAAATCTAACTTTTGCCTAGACCGCCCTTTCGGGTTTTAGGTCTAGGGATACCCTTTTTGCCCAAACCGCCTTTTAGGGTTTTCGACTTGCGGGTGTACATGTTTTGTATATATCCTTTATTTTTGCAGAACCTTTTGGTTACGAGATCTCTTATTTTTGCCTAGGTTAAATCGACCTAGCGGGTCTCTTTATCGTAGTATTTTTGACTATATCTGCGTTCACGGGGTGTGGGAAGTCTTCACCATCCATGGTGCTAAGTATCATAGCTCCGCGGAAAATCTTGTCTTGACTATAGCGGTCCCTCATGGGTGGGAGTCCATTTGCCCAGGATCACCTTGTGGAAGAATGATGCGCTTGACTACTAGCTCACCGACTTGGTAGACTCGGTGCTTGACCTTCTTGTTAAATGCTCGATCATTCGTTTCGATAAATCATCCATGGCGGATAGATGCGATCGTTTCTCATCAATCAAATTAATCGGTCAGGCGAGTTTGAACAATCGTCTTCGCAACTTTCTGCGTCTGGAGGACTACGGTTGAGGTATCGAACCTCGATGGGTAAGGCGGCTTCCATACTGTATACAAGAGAAGGGTTTCCCTGTTGATGTTCTGTTGTAGTCGCGATAACCATGAAGAAGCGAATGGTAACATTTCATGCCAATCTTTGTAAGTCCTTGTCATCTTACGTATAATCTTCTTAATGTTCTTGTTGGCGGCTTCCGCTGCGCCATTCATCTTAGGCCGATATGGAGAAGATTGTGATGCTTGATCTTGAGCTGCGTGCGAGTTCGGTGATCATCTTGTTGTTGAGATTGGAACCGTTATACGTGATAATCCTTTCGGGAGTGCCATACAAGCGGATAAGATTATGTTTGATGAATCGAGCCACACATTCTTGGTAACAGATGCATCTGCTTCTACCCACTTGGTAAAGTAATTGATTGCTACAAGGATGAAACGATGTCCATTGAAAGGCGTGGGCTTGATTTCTCCGATCATGTCAATGCCCCACATTGCAAAGGCCACGGAGAAGTTAGAACATTCGAGTCTGGGATGCGTGTACTTTCGGCATAAATCGGCACTTGTGACAAGATCGAGCATAAGCGGTGACAATCGACTTCCATGGTGGACCAATAGTAACTTTGTTCTCAAAATCTTCTTAGCCATAGTGTGTCCCTTTGGAGTGGGTACCAAATGCCTTAGTGTAACTCTTCCATGATCGCATTCTTTGTTTTACGTCTACAGTAGATGGCACAAATCGTGGTTGCGCTTGTATAAGATGTCGTTCTTGAGAAAGAATTTGGGCGAATCTCCTCATGAACTTCTTATCATTAACGGATGCCCTGCGGATATTCACGAGTCTCGAGATACCTCTTCACATAGTACCAAGGTTTCTCTTCTGCGTCAAGCTCACAACAATCTGTTGGTTCGTGAACTTCTCAATGATGATCAGGGAGCCTCGTTGTCCCATCGACCTTGAACATAGGCGACATAGTAGCTAATGCGTGCAATGATTCTCTTCTCGTGGAATGTGATCAAAAGTAATCTCTTGAGTAGGGAATCAAACTCGAACATGCTCTCGATCGGAATGAGATTCGGATGCTTATTATCCCACTCGCCTTTATCGGTGATCACTAAAGTGAGTCTCCATACACTTGTAAGAACTTGATTCTTAAGTCGATAGCGACTTTGATACCCATGATGCGCGTATTATTCGGCCATGTTGTTAGTGCTGAAACATAATCTGGCGGTGAAAGGTATGTCACTTTGTAGGGGATGTAATGATGGCGCCAATGCCATTGCCAAGTGCGTTTGAGGCTCCATCAAAGACCATAGTCCATCGGGATCCTTGTTCGGTCCTTCGTCGGGGACAGGTTCTTCGATCTGTAACTAGTAAAACATCTTCATCGGAAATTCGAGCTGCATAGGCGATAGTCATCTATGGCTTGATGAGCCAAATGATCGGCTACCACACTTCCTTTGATCGCTTCGAGAAGTGTCTTGGATGTCATATTCGGTCAAGATCATTTGCCATCTTGCTATTCTTCAGGAGAATGGTTTCTCAAAGATGTATTTATCGGATCCATCTTGAAATCAACAAGGTAGTGTGAGTCAACATATCTTTGTCTTAGTCGTGACAGCCAAGCCAAAGCGTTGCAAGTTTTCTCGAGTTGTGAGTATCTTGTTTCACGATCGGTAAACTTTTGCTAAGGTAGTATATTGCATGCTCTTTTCGACCGGACTCGTCATGTTGCCCCACACACACCCATTGAATTCTCTAATCTTAAGTACATGATAAGAGGTCTTCCTTGGCGGTGGCATCGGTATAGGAGGATTACGAGGTACTCCTTGATTTTGTCAAAAGCGATCGGCATCGTCGTTCCATTCCACTACTTGATCTTTCTTAAGTAACTTGAAGATTGGCTCACAGTAGCGATTAAATGTGCAATGAATACGGCAATGTAGTTTAATCGGCCCGAAACCTCGACCTCCTTCTCAATGCGGGGCTGGCATCTCTTGAATAGCTTTAACCTTGGCGGGATCAACTTCATACCTTTACTCGACAACAAATCCCGGAGTTTTCGGATCGACTCAAAGGTGCACTTGTTAGGATTGAGTCTCGATCATGCTTCTTCATCATCAAATAGCTTACGCAAATGATCGAGATGTTCTTCTTGATCTGATCGAGCTATCATGTCGTCGGCGTAGACCTCTATCTCGTGATGAATCATGTCATGAAATAATGTTACCATATGCGATAAGTGGCGCTGCATTCTTCGATCCGAATGGCATAACCTTGTAGCAGTGCCTTGTGTAACAAAAGTAGTCTTCTCCATGTCTTGAGGCCATTTTAATCGGTTGTAGGAGAAACCATCCATGAAGGAAAACCTTATCTTTGGCGGTGTTGTCAACGAACATCAATATGAGGAAGGGAAATCGTCTTTCGGACTCGCTTTGTTCGGATCTACGTAATCACACACATTCGTACCTTGCCATCCTTCTTGGTACGGGTACCACATTGCAACCTGAGGATAGGAAGTGACTAGAAACCGTTGAGCCTTCATAACTTGACTTTGATTTTCTCGACATCTCGGGACGTCGACAGACCTACATTTCCTTTGGGAAAACCTTCTTTTGTCGGCAATCGGTGTACCACAATATCAATGTCTAAACCGGGCATGTCTTCGTATGACCAAGCAAAAACCTCAACATAGTCTCGTAGCATCTGAACCAACCTTTCTTTAACAACATTCAAGACCGCTCTATCTTGATCTCTTTTACATCTTCGTTGTACCCAAATTCACAACCTTAACTCGCTCTTCGTGTGGTGTATAACTCGCTCTTCTTCTAGCGATCAGCAAGTTCTCACGGCACTTCACAATCTTCCTCACTTTCGTCTTGGCTTGGTAGATCGGATTATCAAGTCATATTTAGCACTAGCATGATTATTAGAGATTCGGAGTGATTACGCGATGTATCACGTGGGTGTGTGTAAGAAACACATAGCTTTTGAAGGGGTGATAAAGTAAAGAAAGACAAACAATTGAATGCAAAGTCCAACGATTTATTGAATGAAAATCATAAGCGACGGATAATAACCCTCAAAGCGAGCCATGATGCCGGGCGAGGCACTAGGCTTTCAAAGTTTATTGTTCAAAACATAAAGAAATACGCAAAACAAAACAAGGCAATTACTCTGGCTAAAGGAGATTGGTATACGTCTTGGTCTTCCAATTCTTGAGCCCATGATGCAGGTTGGGAAGATCCACTTGCGATGTCGAAGTCGTTGTCGTCGTCTTCTATAGCATGGATTCCACGGCTTGGAAAGGAAGTTGGCGGCATGTTCGCGTATCATCTTGACCCTTGATGGTGAAGCCTAAACCGGTCTTATCAGATTTGAAGGGAAGATCGGGGGCTGTCCCCAATAGCACCTCCTTGTTCAACGGTGGCTTGAGCATCTTTCGTGAGGCCATCCTCGGCGAACTTTAGCATTCAAGAGTATTGGAGAGTCAGCAGGCATGACTCGGGAATTGTTTCAAAAGCAGCGAGTCTCGAAGAATTCACCCTCCATCTCGAGATAGCGGAATGACGTAGATGATGACCATATACTCTTCTTCACCACATACTATGACAACCTTCCCTTTCACGGGTACTTGGTTTCGATGTAAGGTAGAGGTATGCCTTTGCCCATGTATCCAAGGCGTCCAAGTAGGCAAGTAAGGACGGATGTCCATGACAAAGAAAGTAGAATCAAAAGTCGGGAACCGACTTTATGAGTGAGTGAGCTCTCCAAGCACTGTTCGCTTAGAACCATCAAAAGCCCTCACAATAATGTCACTGGGTCTCGAGAACCAACCCTTCGACATCAAGCCGATCAGCGGTCTTGGAAGGATATTGAGCGAGCCGGTATCCACTAAAACATGAGAAGTGTAGTGCCCTTGCATTCAACGAGAGATGTGCAAGGCTTTGTTGTGTTCTTTTCGGAAGGAGTCAAATCGGCATCGAGCCTAGGCCGTTGTTGGCGGCCAGGCTAGCAATACAAACTTCTGGTCGGTGGTAGTGTCTTGCGGCACATGAGCATTCTTGAAACTTCACCAGCGCATTAACATGAGCCTCGGCACAAGAGCAAAGCGAGCATGGAAATCTTGGACGGAGTCTGTCCCAATTGTTCCACAACATTGTAGTCACTCTTCTTGATAATTTTGAATTTCCTCCATTTCTCGTTTAGGTGTCTTGATAACTTCCTTTGGTACTTGGTTGAAGCGGATGAGTCCTTGGTTCTTTCCCTAGCTGGGGATATTGATTGAGTAGGCGGAATGCGGTGGAGTCGATGTCTTTTGGAGGAGATCTCTGGAGAGAATACCCTTCCGGTTCTGGTCACCTTCTTGGATCCGGTGATGTTGTCGATGTCGGGAATAGAAACTTTATGATAAGATCTTCAATGGTCGAGAGGGTCTTGCTTGACGCCATGATAGTAAACATCACTCCATAATTCCAAGGATAGCCTTGTCGGAGGAATATGGGCGGCCTTGGAGAAGTGATAATGAGAGGTGCCACTCTAGGCACGAGAATCGTGAGAGGAAATCCTTATTGTGTTAACATCGGCATAGTCTTAGGAAATCGTCACCCCATCCGGTCGCCTTAACATCTTCAATAGGAATCTTGTAACTATCGGGGACGATGTACTTCACCATGTAATCATATTTCCCACTTGGCTGCCCCAAGGTATCCACACAGATGGCAGTTTCGTTCGCATTGTCGATCTTCAACTTAGACATTTCTTCACACACTTACGCAGTGGTTTCAAAAATAGTATCTCACGGTTATCCATCATGCCTTGAAGCGTCTTCTCAACCAAGCACAACCATCAGTGTGACGGGCACCAACGCAATTCTTTGGGCATCTGGGTTGACACCGGCAACAAATTCTTCTTAAGTCATCGGAGGAATGGTCAAGTCATCTATGTTGAAAACATAAGTATCGTCACCAACATTGGAACTCTTGTCATGGTTAGGAATAGGCGTTGATCACATTCGGTCTCAGCGGAGGATCGAACTCAATCTGCTTAGCTTCAATCATATCTTGAATCTTGTTCTTCAGAGCCCAACAATTGTCAGTGTCGTGCCCTGGGCTGTTGGAATGATAAGCACACTTAGCATTAGGATTGTATTTCGGAGAGGAAGTGTTGACATTCTGAGGAGGATCCCTCAAGGTAATCAGCTCTGCTTTCAACATGTGTTGCAAGGCTTGCGACAAAGGCATGTTGATCTTCGTAAACTGTCTTCGTGGCGCGTTACGCTCAGCGTTGTCTCAGAGGTTGTCTTGATGTAGGATTGGAGATCACTGGCCCCCCAGTTGAGCACGGTCGGTCTTGGCTCGGCTTTTCGACCATACGGCATTAGCTTCTTTCTTAGCACCAAAGATCTCTTTGCGGCATTTGAAGATGACTCTTCTTCCCACTCTTGATACCGACTTCATCGCTACTTTGTCAATATCATTCGGTGAATCCGGATGAAGAATTTCCAATCGGATGATTGAAGAGCGGGCTGTCGGTGTTCCATAAACATATCAACCAACTCCTATTGGACAAGGGTGGTTGAACTACCTGCTAAATCTCATTTCGAGCATACTCCTGAACTTCCGTCACGACCCATAGACATGCTTTGTAGTTGCATGCGGTGGGTGTCAATTCACATTATACTCATCATGCAGAAAGCATCAGCCAAGTCACTCCAATGCGGATACGGTCATTCTCTGGTGATAGTACCATTCCAAGCGTGTTCCGGACAAACTCTCTTGAAAATAGTGCATCCTGACTTTACATCATCGGTGTGGGGTTGATCTTACGGACATATGACTTCAAATGCTTAGGGCAAGACGTGCCATCATACTTGGCAAAGTTGGAACTTTGAACTTGGAGGAATCACAACACCGGAACAAGACTCGGATCATCAAAGTTCAGCCGGACATTTTCAAGTTTTCCACGACATTGAGACGGTCTTGAAGTTGCTTGTACTTGTCATCTTCATCAGTGTTGGCTATAATCGAATGATCCTCGCCTCCTTTCTTTGGCTCACTGATCACCTTCATCACCCTTGGTACTCCCTCGGTATGGACACTTCCTTGAGAGCTCAATCGGTGACCACCTTAGGACCCCTTTGAAGCGTCTACCCATGTTGAGGACCAACAACCTTCTTCTTTTGTTGATGAGCTTCTTGGATCTTCTTGGCCTTGGACCAAGGTGGTGAACATCTCTGGCCGAGCATTCGAGCACGGAGATCTTTGACGATCTGTTCGAGCCATTTACGCTAAAATAAATAGCGAGCAAATGAGAAAACCAATCTCGATGTACAGTGATGCAATGTTATGCTATGATATGCAATGTTTATGCGAATGCAATGCAATGTTTTCAAGGACCTAAGAGATTTAAATTTGTTAAACAAGCAATGAACAGACATTTATTAGTACTTCTCATTATTCTTCTTTTTTCTTTTTAAGTACAAGAGATAATTCGAAACAATAAAAGAAAACATAAACATTCTAAGTCTCCCATGGGCGCTTCCTCTTGGTGCCGATGTAAGCGTTGATGTTTCGCTCCTCGTGAAGTAGCTTGGTTAATTCTAGAACTTTCTTCTCGCTTGCATAACACTGAGCTTCAAAGGTATCCCTTTCTTCTTTAAAGCTGAATCCAGGATCTCTTCAAGTCTTCAAAATCGGTAGGCATCGGGATGGAGAACGACATAGGTCGTCACCTATAGCAGGTTCCATAATTCTGGTAAAGCAGTGAATGGCATCATGAGGTTTGAGCTCGAGCTCGCACCCATTTGAGGTAAGGTTCCCAAGGAATGGAGTTTTGGTGCCCCAAAGTCTTGGTATCAGTCTTCTTTACCATGCCCCAAGCATGTATAAACCTTCGTCGGTAATTCTGGAGATCGTGGTTGTAATCGAACACAATATCTTGGAGAAGCATATCATGTGGACCATCTTTTCGAGCAAAGCCAAACTGACGTAGAGCTAGAGAAGGGTTGTAAGTAATACCTCCCCTTATACCAAGTAGTGGTACATTAGGGAATTCTCCACAACGCTCAATGAATGTGAAATCCTTTTGAGAGAAAAGACTCCAACGGATATCTGAATGGGAGAGTGACATTAGCCTTTGAGACCATCTCAACCTTTGTTCATTCTTCAAAACTGATGGAGGAAGGTGCGAAATAAACCACCTTGAAAGTAACGGGACACAACACATGAGAGTTCCTTGTCTCTTAGTAGTACGAGTGTGGAGAGAATGTAGGATGTCTCCAAGTAAAGTAGGCACTAGATTGCGGGTAAGGAACAACTTGATGGCATTGATATCGATGAATTGATCCGAATTAGGAAATAGAACCAAACCATAAATTAGCAAGGCCACAATGTTTTCAAATGCATGGAAACTCATAACTTTGAGGAATTCTCGGGCTTTCTTAATTAGAAACTTGGAAAGCAAACCCTTAACTCCGCTTCTTGATTCCCAATTGGCCTCAATATCTGAGCGCTTAAGATGTAAGGCCGATGCAATGTCTTCGTGCTTAGGAACCTTTTCTAGACGGTGAATGGCATTTGATCAAGAATAGGTACCCCAAGTAGCTTAGAACTCTTCAAGGTAGGAACCAATGATAATCTGGAATGTAAAGCAATGGTGTTTTGGATCAAAGAACTGGAATAGGACATGCATCATATCTTCTTCAAAACCGGAGATAACCAAATCGAGTAGATAACCATGTCTTTTGATGAACCGAGCATGGTCGGAATTTCTAAAACCAATTCTTTGAGTTGAGAAGGATACCCGTGAAGTTGATTCGGATAGTCTTTCTAGAAGCCATAATCCCTACAAAAGCGAGCAAAGATAAATCCTAGGTCCTTGAAATAGTTAGAAATGATATGCAATGCGAATGATGTCATGATGTCATGTTTAGCACACAAACAATTCACACAATGAGCCTAGGGTTAAGGCTTGCATGAGGTATAGGTGATTACCCACCAAAAGTTTGAGTTGGTTCATCTGTCCTATAATAGTAGGGTTCTAGGAATCTCGTATCATAGATCTTTCTAAGGCGCTTATTTTAATCTGACGCCAAGTGGTCGATCGAAAATGTCCCAAAGTCTAATCTCGATGGCGTAGCATCGAGTATCAACCAACCTCGGTCTACACAAAAGCCGGCCATCTCACTACCTTCTAATGGCCAAGATGGGTCAATTAAGGTTCTAGAAGTTTAGTTAGCGCTTATGACACCAGAAGCCAAATACTTTCTTGACTTGGGAATGAAGAGTATCGGGCAACCAAAGTGTCACGCTAACGTAGCCATCATGTTGACCGCGTAGTTATCGTCTACGGTCGCAATGATCTAATGCTACTTACCTAAAACCGGATCGGGTGTAGGATCCCCAACGATATAATACCGAAACCCTTAAAGATAAAGCATACAAGTCACACTGGCGATAAAAGTTATCTAGAAATCCCTAAGGCAATTCTCTCTTTTAGGGTGTTAGCGTCGACTATGTCTCTTCGGATCACACGCTTCGGACTTCTATCGACATTCAAGATTCAAATGGCGAAGATCGCTACTCACTCTCTGACAAGGAGATGAGATAGTCGAAATATATGAGTACTAGCATAGTTGGAACCTAACGAGATTGTTTCGCATAGCTTTTACCTTTCTTGTGTACAAACTACTTGGCCATCGCCGCCTTTCAAAAAAAAAAAAATATATGACTTCTTTCTCTTTACAATTTACATTGTTGTTATTTGCAATAAGTCCAACGTTTGCTTTGAATGACTATCGCATTTGACAATAAGAATCGATCACAAACATACGAAAAGTGAACATACTAAAGTACTTACTGGGTTCCGAGAATGGGATGACGAAAGTCACCAATAGTTCCCGAGCATAAGGTGTCACTCCAACACACCTTCCCCAGAGGTATATGTTAATCCACAGTGATTCCACTCAACGAACAACGTTACATCGGTCTCCCGGTAACACTTCATCCCAGCGGATATTTCTCAATCCTCCCCTTTTCCCGCGGTATCCGGACTCGAAACTTGGTCGAGATAGTGCATCGGAGGAAGCACACCTTTATTCCGCCGGAGATTACAACGAACTCTAGACTCTTCAAGCCGGTCTCTCGGCAACCATCAAATGCTCTCCAGTGAGATCTACACTCGGAATCCCATGGGCGTCTCTTAAATTTCCTCGGCGGGATCTACATACAAGGTCCTCAGGATCGCCTCGGACTCTCCTCGGCGGGGCCTATATATGAGATCTCGGACAACGAGCCTCTCAAATCTCTACCTTCCTCAACAACGTCTAGGCCCAAGACTTGGTCGGATAGTGCATCGGAGGAATCCAAGATATCTTTCTTCTCCTTCAGCGGGGTTCTCACCTACTCGATTCCCAGTGCGAGTTAGAAATCTTCAAGCAGAATATCCGCATCTTCTTCAAGATGGATATGTTTTGAAATATCACAACATTCATCATTCATACGTTTCTCATAAAGTCATAATTCATGCATATGTCATTCATATACGTCATGCATCATACTTTGCATAAGACTAACAAATATTCTATCAAAGTTTTTCTTGATTTCTCCAAAAGCAGTGTGATCATCTCGGCCTTAAGCGGTCGAGATTAAGCCCAGCCGGCGGAAAACTATCTGAAAGACCGCCTTGAACAGGTCGAGGATTAAGCCCGAGCCGCGGAAAACTATCTGAAGACCGCCTCCGACGAGCGGTCGAGTTAAGCCCCGGCCGGAAAACTATCCGAAAGACCACCTCGGTTATCCTCAGATGTGAGCAATGGATCGACACCGATGCACTGACGGGAAGCTATCCACATTACGGCCAACTACAATCTCTCCCGAGTAATCGGTAGCGAAGATTTATTACGATTATCAGCAACTCTGAGTCAGCGTCGACTCGGTTGCCTTGGATGGCATCTTAAGCCCGTCTCACTACTTATCAACATCTCTTCACTCTCGAATCTGCATATATGGTTAAAATCAATACGGACCAATAACTTCATTCAAAGTGAACACGAAGTCTAACGTCGACTCCCCGGATGGCATCTTAAGCCCATCTCCTCTCCGTTCGGGAACATCTGATCTAACGTCGGCTCGCTCCCGGCATCGACCTTTCCGGATGGCATCTTAAGCCCATCTCGTCGCTCTCCTATTTAACAACTCCGAGTCTAGCGTCGACTGGTTCCCCGTAAAGTCTCAACTTCTCCAAATGGCATCTGTAAGCCCATTCCGCATCATCCACCAGCGGCGTGCAAATTTTGGTGTACTCGGTGTTCATCATCTTCTACCTCCGGTCACGAAAGACAAGCATGTCAATCTAACCCTTCCAGTACAAGAAGATTGAGCAGGGCAGCTGTCATACCCCAAATTTGCCCTCCATCTACTCAAGAGATTTCATACATCCATACTCGAGGATTCCTCGAGAGTTGATCGGACAAACTCTCTCTAGACAATCAACCCAAACTAGGGTTTGGTATCTCTCAAGTCAAGATGGTTCCAACATCTCCAATGGACTTCATGCCTCCTCATATGCTTCAAAGATTCTCCATGTCAAGTTTCAAGCCTCACAAGTCAAGTTTCCTCGGACAATGGTTCGGATGGTTGAAGATCGAGTGTATTGGACAAAAGTCAGCTGTGGTCAACATACGGTCAAAACTTCGATTTTTGGTCAATATCCTCATTTGAAGTTACATTCATCATTTGATCAAGGGTTGATCATGATTCATCAAGAAAACTCAAGATTTGCCCAAAAGTCGAACTTTCTAAATTAAGGTTTCTAGATGAAAAGTCAATGAACTTTGGTGATCATAACTTTCTCATACTTTCTCGAAATTTTCCACCACCTCTTGTTTTGAAGGAAATTCAATTCTCTACAACTTCATGTCTCACAAGAATGTCCAAAAATGCTTCATTTGAGAGGTATAGCTCAAAACATTCTGGTCATTTTCAAAGTCAACAAAAGTCAACTTTTGTTTTGAAGATATTTTGAGCATGGTAACTCAATTGAGATGAGACCAAAGACATTGGTTAGAGGACTCTTAGAGCTTTCAAAAGTCCAAGAACTCTCAAAAATGTGGAAAATTGAGCAAGTTGCACCATTCACAAGTTGGGCGATTTTGGAAGAATGCACAAAGAGATACTTCAAAAATCAAATCTTTTGCAAATGGGCCTACTTTTCTTCATCTAACTTGTTCCTCAAGCAATTAAGTGTCAAGCCCAAAGCCACGAATTTTTGGTTTATTTTTCTATTTAATTTGTAATTTATTCATTTAAATGCAAATTAAATCTTAAAATAAATTATAAAATCAAAATTAATGGAAAGATTGATTTTTATTCTTTCCTTGATGTCAATTAACTCACAAATGCTAGCCAAATCAAATTGAAGCAAAAAGGCAAGATTGGATTGAAATTGATCAAATTTGAAAATTTGATTTTCATGAAAAAATCAAATTTGATTATCATTGATTATTGATCAAATCTTTCCAAATTCAATCTCAAATCCTTCCATATATATACGATGCATATCAATCAAAGAGACGGAAAAATTGCTCCACAAACCCTAACCTAAAGTCAAAATTTCGTGCACTTGAAACAATTGGAAACCTAGCTCAAGCCAACCCTTATTTTGCCAAAATTTTCAAGAAACTTGAAATTAATTTCAATTTCAATAAGTTTCGGTCGATCCGACCATCAATCTTGCTCATTGACATCCCACAAGCAAAATCAACTTTACTTGAAGCCCAGACACCCAGAATCGTGCCCTACAGCCTGCTCCGATTTGGTAAACTCACAAATTCGAATTTCTTTACCCATGCATTATTAATCGTTCTTGTGTGTTTGTATGGATTCAGAGTGATTATTAGGTCGAGGACGAACCATCTCATGCAAGCTTTAACGTCCGAATGCCAATTGCCATGGTTAGGGCTTTAAGAGCGGTTTGAATCGAGCGATCGTCTGAGCATTTTAAAACCGATGCCACCAATGGATTCGGGAGGGTCGATTTAGGGAATAGGGTTTTCTTTGCTTGATTTCTTTTATTTCGAGGTTTGGAGATCGTCGTCATAGGAGAAACGAGGAGCTAGAACTCCGCGTCGTTGACTCCACTTGGACCGGCGTGTGCATGCGTGGCGTAATCCATCGTTCTGATTCGTTCCCTCGCGCTGACCAGGGTCCACCAGCTGACTGTGTTCTTGACTCATCCAAACGGCGACGCGTGTGTATCCATGATCCCACGTTTTCAATACATAACACAAAGTGCAAGCTGGCGTGGTGGTAAAGACATTCGCTGTTGGTAGATCCTCTCTAGGGTCATGAGTTCGATCCCTGCCAAAACCAGTTTTGCTTCTTTTTTCTCAAACTTGCATTATTTTCCTATTTTCATATTTTTCAATACTTGCATTATTTTTAATTCTTTTCATATTTTTTATTTCTGCATTAAAAATTACCAAAAACATTTTTTCTTTTTACATTATTTTTCTAAAAACCCTTATTTAATTTAATAAATTAAAAAATATAATTTTTGCATGCATATTTATTTTATTTATATTTTTGCATTTAAATCATTATAAATTCATTTTAAATTACTAAATTGCATTTAAAAAATCCCAAAAAATTATTTTTATTTATTTATCTTATTTCCAGCATATATTAATTTTTTCTCATATTTAAAATTGCATTTTTTCTAACATTTTCTCTTATTTCAATTTCATCATATTTCCCAATTTTCTTATTCTTTCACAGGTTGCTCCGATTCGGACGTTTTCTTTTTATCGTTCTATTTTTTCCAATAATGTAATTGCTCATGGGTTGTAATAGTTAATTAGGCTTTTATTTTCCGCAAGTTTAAATTATGTATCTGCCCCAAAGCCATGTAATAGCGTAGGTTTATTTTCCGCACCTTTACATTCGCATTTACTTTCGCACCCTTATCAATTGCTAGTAACTAGGCGTGTATGGCAAGATAATAATTGGACATAGCTCACATTAATCTTCAAGATAACATATTGAATTTGACACACTCTCACACGCTCCTTAGGGTAATTCTCTCGATGCCTTCGATTCAAATGGTCGTGTCCCTCGAGCGTAGAGGTATTCTAGCACGTTGCCTTCAAACAAATCATCATAGTCCCCGATACAAAGATCATAAGACCCACGATGTCGCCTCACGAATACATGATCTTGACCCTCGATTGTTGCCTACGAAAAATGATGATAGTCCATTCGAATGTGCTAGGATACTTCCTGAGTTGCCTTATATGACCATCAGATGTCCTTCGAATGTCCGCTTACATCCAGCGAATGGAGCTACCTACTAACTAATGGTATGGTTAGCGCTATCCTAAAGGAGCGTAGAAATGCAACGATCAATTACGAGTGGGTAAATAAGTCTTTTAGTTGCTTGCTCTACAAAATGCTTTTCACACACACTTTTTTCAAAGTTCAAATACTCTTTCAAAACAAAACATTTCCGAACACTTCGTATACTCCTACATGAGTCATTACAAAGTCAAAGTGAAATGCCTTTTCAAAACATTTTGTCAAACACACGCAATTTTAAAAAGTTATCTAAGAGCAACTAAGAGCCGTAGAATAAGCTGCGGATGGAAAGGGTGCTAATACCTTCCCTTTTCATAACCATTCTCCGAACTCGAGAATCTAACGAAGGTCTTTTCTTACTTTTACCTTCCTTAATTGGATAAAAATAAAAGTCGGTGGCGACTCTTGCTATCCGCATTTGGATACAAAAATCCTACAAAGTCGAGTTCAAGTATTACAAGGCATTTCGCTTTGACTTTGTAATGACTCATGTAGGAGTGTATACAAAGTGTTCGGAAATGTTTTGTTTTGAAAAGAATTTGAACTTTGAAAAAAGTGTGTGGTGTGAAAAGTATTTGATAGAGCAAGCAACTAAAATTATTTACCCACTCGAATTGGTCGTTTGTTTACTTACATAGAATATCCATATTAAGTAGGTAGCTCCATTCAATGTAGGTCGAGGGACATCATGTGTCAGTGGAAGTATCCCATGAAGGGACTATCATGTTTGGTGGCCTGTGGTGACATGTCGGGCGGTCTGGGTGATGTTGAGTGGAAGTCTCATGCATATTTAAACTTGCGGAGAGTAAAAGCCTGAGTGTGTTACAACCCGAGCAATTACTATTATTGGGAAAAAATAGAAAAAAAGCAATAAAAGCGTACGAATCGGAACAACCTGTGAAAGAATGAGAAATCGGAAAATACGAGATGAATTGAATAAGAGGAAAAATGTTAGAAAAATGCAAATTTTAATATGAGAAAATTAATATATGCTGGAAATATGATAAATATATTAAAATAATTTTTTGGGATTTTTTGGAAAAGATTTAATAATTAAAATGCAATTTATAATGATTTAAATGCAAAAATATAAATAAAATAAATATGCATGCAAAAATTATATTTTTTAATTTATTAAATTAAATAAAGATTTTTAGAATATGAATGCAAAAAGAATAAATGTTTTTGGTAATTTTTTAATGCAGAATAAAATATGAAAAGAAATTAAAATAACATGCAAATATTAAAATAAAAAGAAAATAGGAAAATATGAAAAGTTTGAAGTTTGTAAAGAAAAAGAAAGAACCGGCGCTGGGAAGGATCGAACAGGGGTCCTTTGAGAGCATCCTGGAATAGTGAGCGTCTTTACCACTGGGACAAGTGGCTCTTTGTGTTTGAAAGAACGAAATCAATGGAATATATGTGATGACACGTCCTGGATGAATTTGAAAACAAAGTCAACACGCGTGGGGCCCTCGCTGTATGAGAGAACGAATCAGAATGCGCCATGACGCCATGCAAGCCACGCGGTCGGATCGAGTCAGCGGCAGACCCCTAGCTCGGTCGTCTTCTCCGATCAAACAAAATTGAAACACGCAAAACCACGAATTAAGTGGAAAAGAAGACCTACCCTCCTAAATCGGACCCTACGAATCCATTGGTGGCTTTAGTTTCTCCACGAAACAATGTATGAACGGTTCGAATCAAGCGATTCGAAATGCCCTAGCTATGGTGATCCGAGTTCTACCGTCTAAGCTTGCATGTAAGGCTTCATTCATGACCTAACAAGCATCACGGATCGATACAAACACACAAGCGTTAACAATGCATGAATAATGAAATTGAATTTCAAAATATACCAAATCGGAGTATGTTCTTGTGCACGATCAGGCACTGGCCTCGGCGATGGATGTTTTGACTCACAGGAACCTCGAGCAAGTTTAGATGGATGGCTTTGGTGAAACTTCTGGAGAACAAAATTGAATTTTCAAGAATTGAGAAAATTTTTGCAAGAGTTTGGGTTTGTTATTAGGTTAGGGTTCAGTCCTCTGGCTTGTATGCAATGCTAGGTATTTATAGAGGAAAATTGGATGGCAAAGGAGTGAAAAAGATTGCTTATTGATTGTGCAAATATTTTCCAATAAAACAAATCAAATTTTGAAGAAAATATGATTTTCTCATCAATGCCATGGCTTGCAATTTGGTAAATGGTGTGGGCTTTCTTGGACATTAAGAGATATAAATCCAACTTAATTGAAAAAATAACTTAATTTTAATATTTTACATAATTTATTTTTGAATTAAATGTTGTAAAATTCAAATATAAACCATGAAAATAGAAAATCACCAATGCCAAGCTTTTATGGGTCAAAAATAACATCATGAACAAGTTTGGATCAAAAGATTATAGGCCCATTTGGAAAATTTTGCATTTTGACCAAAATGTCCTTTTGTCAATTGTCCAAAATTGCCCAACGAATAGTGTATCTTGCTCAATTTTCCACATTTTGAGTGTTCTTGGACTTTTGGAAAGCTCTAAGAGTCCTCTAACCAATGTTTTGGTCTCATCTCAATTGGAGTTGCCATGCTCAATATATCTTCAAAACAAAAAGTTGACTTTTGTTGACTTTGAAAATGACACTGTGTTTTGAGCTATACCTCTCAAATGAAGCATTTTTGGACATTCTTGTGAGACATGAAGTTGTAGAGAATTGAATTTCCTTCAAAACAAGAGGTGGTGGAAAAATTTACGAGAAAGTATGAAAGTTATGATCGGTCAAAGTTCGATTGACTTTTCATCTAGAAACCCTAATTTAGAAAGTTTGACTTTTGGGCAAATCTTGAGTTTTCTTGATGAATCATGATCAACCCTTGATCAAATGATGAATGTTACTTCAAAATGAGGATGTTGACCAAAAATCGAAGTTTTGACTGTATGTTGACCACGATTGACTTTTGTCCAATACACCGATTTTCGACCATCGAGCAATTATGCGAGGAAACTTGACTTGTGAGGCTTGAAACTTGACATGGAGAATCTTTGAAGCATATGAGGAGGCATGGAGACCATTGGAGATGTTGGAAATCCATCTTGACTTGAGAGATACCAAACCCTAGTTTAGGTTGATTGTCTAGGAGAGAGTTTGTCTGATCAACTCTTGAGGAATCCTTGGGCATAGATGTATGAAATCTCTTGAGAAGATGGAGGGCAAATTTTGGGGTATGACACAAACCCTAGAGACCGCGACATAATTATTTTCTCAAGAGAAAATCCAGGAGAACAACGAATGCCACACTAACGATTCCTACTTTTCAGCAAAGCACTCCCTCTGTAAATAGAGGTCGACCAGTTTGATCTCGGGATCTCCGTTTTTTCTCTCTTCTTCTCTCTTTCGCTGGTTTCCATTTGAATATTATTTTCTCCCCGTCGTACTTTTATTTCCAATTTCCGTTTGAATTACTGGTTTCCGTTTAAATTTTATTTTCTTTCCGCACTAAACTATTTTCTCACAACAGTTTCCACACCAGAGATAGTTGTGTACTTTTGCTAGTTCTAACCTTACGTTAGAACCAAGCCTTTTTATTTCTTTGTTGCAATTAACTTTTCGGAGCATTTTAAGGGCAGATCTCACTGACTTGTGGGAGACAGCTCAATACTTGAAGATTTATTCTTTTTTTTTTATTACATGAGGGGCCTAAGCCCTGGGAAAAAGAAACTAGAAAACAGAAATACGATGGGAAGTCTCCCTAGAAATATCAAAATTTAACAACTCTTGAATAAAATTTGGCCTAATCGGAAAAACACGGATGCCCAGATCATGAACGGAACCTATCTTGGCCATAGAATCAGCGCATCTATTAGCCTCGCGGTAGATGTGAATGAAACTAACCTTCACATCCTCAGTGATGAGAAGATGGATTCGTCTAAGCAACCCATAGGCCACTCCACTATTACTCTTTAGATTATTAAGCCTCGCAACGATATTACTGTTGTCTGACTGAAGCTCAATCCTTCGGTACCCATTAGAAATCGCTAAATTAAGCCCTTCGAAGACCACCCATAATTCAGCCACCTCTATGGTACAGACGCCAATATATTTAGCAAAACCACCTTTCCAATTTCCATCAGAATCACGGATAACACCTCCACATTTGGCCACTGATGTATGATCCACTGTTCCATCAACATTAACGCACACCCAACCCAACTGCGGTGGAGACCAGGAGATGAACTGGGTCACCGCCTGCTGCCCAATGAAACGATGCTGTAACTTCCAACTTTGCTCAAAATCGTAATTTTGGCGACAAACATAAGAAGCTATATCAAGAGGCATAATAAACGAAAGGTCATGAGTCCGCTTATTTCTCCAAAACCAAAGTGAATGGTAGGAAGTTGCCCAAATTGCTGGCCATTGGGATGATCCAACGATAATACACGAGATTGTGGTGATCCATCGAAATATTTAAGGTCTTGCTCACATTTTGATCCTTAGTCAAGCGCTCGAGTTGTTTTGCCACGACACAATCACGTAAAGCATGGAGTACAATTTCTTCCTCGCTTGCACATAAATCACACCACGGGTTACGGAGCTCCAAACGGTGAAGGTAACTATTAGTTAACAATTTGTCATCTTTCATTAGACAAATAAAGCTTTTGATACGTCCAGGAACCCGAATCTTCCAAATCTTTTTCCAACACTCATCAGCCTCCATGTAGGTGTGCCCAGCAAGAAAGGTGTAGGCGCTTGATATGGTAAACCTTCCATTTGTCTTATGAAGCTAATGGAAATCGTCCGATCCGAGGTCATCATTAGGGGGAAAGATAGCCAGTACTTCTGCCACGGTTCTATCATCGAAAAAGCTTCGAAGGAGTCTAACATTCCACTCTTTGTTATCATCCACGAGGTCAGCAACCTCCCTAATAGTCACTGCCTCTCTGCTGCTGGTGCTGACAGATTGGATTTTTCTAGAATTTAGCCAACAGTGTTCCCAAATTTTGACAAGCTTCCCATCTCCAATATCCCAAATCCTTCCAGCTTCAATATTATGCCAAGCCTTGACAATATTTTTCCAAAGCGAAGAATCAGTATTTTTTGCGCTAACTTGCAATAAACCATTGTTGTCCCTGTCGTACATGTATCTCACCACCTGGAACCAAAGAGAATTGTCTCCTTCCATAATCTGCCACGCTAGTTTTCCTAAGCAGGCTGCATTCATGATCTCCAGATTTCTAAAGCCTAAACCTCCAAGAAATTTAGGCTGCACAATAGATTTCCAGCGAACAACATGAATATGTTGTTGACTGCTGTGTCTCCCCAGAGAAAATTCCTTTGAATCCTATGAATCTCTTTGATGCAAGCTTTTGGCAACGCATAAGTCATCATAGTATAAGTCAGGATAGCTTCTATAACAGTTTTCACCAATGTCGTCCTACCTACAAAAGGCAAATTTTTTTCTTTCCAACTTGTTAGTTTCAAATTCAGCTTTGACACTATATGCTTGAAGTCTTGTAGCTTGGGATTTCTCCTTGTAACAGGCCCTCCCAGGTATTTGTCCAGCTTATGTGTCTCTTTAAAACTAGAGTTACTGATCAACGTATTCCTCATGTGCCTCAGAGTGTTCTTGGAGAACATAATCCGAGTTTTATCAATGGTAACCCGCTGCCCATACATCAAATGCAAGGCACTTAGCACACGGTTAACTCCCTCCAGCTGCTTTAGAGTTGCTTTGCAGAAGAGGAGAAGATCGTCTGCGAACATAAGATGGGAAATCGTTGGACATTTCCTGCCAGCTTTAATACCGACCCAGCGTCCTCGCTCAACTTCATTCAAAATCATGTGAGACAGTTTGTCCATGCAAAGAACAAAGAGGTATGGGGATAGAGGATCACCTTGTCAGAGTCCTTTTTCAGAGCTGAAGTAGTCCGATTTCTTTCCGTTGCAGTTAATACTCATAGAAACCGTGGATATAGTATGCATAATAACATCAATCAACTTGACAGGGAAATTGACTTCAGTTAGTACCTTGTGAACAAACCTCCAGTTTAAATTATCATACGCCTTAGCTAGATCAACCTTAATGACACAGTATCCCGCTTTTCCCTTTTTATTATGCATAATTTGGAGTAATTCGTTTGCGAGTACCACATTTTCATGGATGCTTCTGCCAGGAATAAAAGCAGATTGGAAAGGGTTGATGAGATCATCAATACAAACCTTAAGCCTATTGACAATGAGCTTACTCAAAGACTTGTAAACAGAGTTGCATAGGGAGATTGGGTGAAATTAAGTAACAAGAGTTGGCTTATCAGTCTTAGGAATCAAACAGATATTAATCTGATTCACTTCCTTTATGTATTCAGGATTACACCAAAGATTGCTGACAAAATCACAAACACTGTCTTCAACACACTGCCAGGATGATAAAAACTAGCAGGAAAACCGTCTGGGCCTGGGGTCATCCACGGAGTCATATCAAAAATTGCATTCCTGACCTCATCCTTACTAACAGATTGCTGCAGTTGCAGTGAAACCATATCTTGGAATTTAGGAAAAGTATGCACACTATCTACCCATTCGCTAGTGATAACATCTTTTGTGAATAAGTCATGATAAAATTCCTTGAAGAGATTTCCAATTGTTGCCGCATCTTCTACCCAGTCTCCTGCATCATTTTTAATCATGGATATATGATTCCTCCTTCTTCTCTGTGTAGCTTTAATGTGATAGTATCTTGTATTTCGGTCACCATCAATTAACCACTTCGTACACGAGCGTTGGAACCATAACAGTTCCTCTTGATGCAGAATCCTTGCCAACTCAATTTGGAGCTGTCTCTCCAAGTTTCTAAGGTTCTCACTGCCACCTCCATTGTATAGGATTCTCTAGATACCATTAATGCGTGCAAGCAAGTGCTACTTTTGTCTTTCTATTCTTCTAATAGTAACACTGCTCTAGCTTCTAACGTTCTATCTGAAATTATCCAACTTGTCTAAGATGTTTCCTTGAGCTTGCCAGACTGAGGTAACAAAGCTCTGATAATTATCCTCCAAATTCCAGGCACTCTCAAAACGGAACCTCAAATCCCTTCTGCTCATGGTTGGATCAGTCAGTTGAAGAACTATTGGGTGATGATTGGATGAATCCACCCTAGGCAAAATTTTGACAAAACCTTGAGGAAAGAGGATTCTCCACAAGTCATTACTGCATACTCTATCAAGTTTCTCATAAATCCTTCCTCCACCATGGAAGACTAGGCCCCTTCAAGTGAATTTATGGCCAACAGAATCCAAGTCCATCAAATTGCATGCATTTATTCTTTCTTGGAACAGATCACACTTTTGTTGAGATGCAGACACACCACTTTTCTTCTCAGAGACTTTAAGGATGTCATTGAAATCTCCACAAACAATCCACCCAAAAGGAGTTTGATTTGACAGGTGTAAAAGTTCCTTCCATAAATCCTGTCTTTATCGGCTGCGAGGGCTGGTGTAAACAGGAGTAAAGTATAATTCCTCCCCACTATCATGTTTTACTTTAGTATGCAGAAATTGAAAATTTATTTTTAAGAGGCTGACTGTTACTTTTGCAGAATTCCAAGCCATGGCAATGCCGCCCGCATAACCTCGCACCTCAGACCCAATGAATCTATCAAAACCTAAGCTTTTGAGAGGTTTGGCTAGAGTAAAAGGGTCAGTTCTAGTTTCAAATATCACCACAACAAAAGGTTTCACACCCTGCACATACTGCTGACACACTCTTCGAAACGCCTTACTTGCTGCACTTCTACAATTTCACAGAAAAATAGTTGCAATGCTTCTCCTTCAACCACATGCTCTGCCATGACCTGCATATCAAAAGGCTATTTCCCCACCTCATCTTCTTCATCAGCATCACTATCATCATACTCAGAAATTTCAGAGACATCATCGTCTGGTGGTTCTTTAGTAGTTGGGTTCTCAGAATTACCAGGGGTAATAATTGGTTCATTGATCATCAGCAGAGGGTCCAAAACTCCTTCTGCTATGATAGGTCGTGGTTTGGAAGTTCTAGCCTTCAGAGGCCCAAAAGTTTTGGATTGAAAAGAGCTCTTCTCATGTTGGGCTTCGTTATCACTTCCACGAAGGAGTCCTTGACGATGAGTTTCTCATACGTGTCTTTCCCTTTTCCATAAATGCCACTTCTCTTGTTATTATCTTTCTTGATACCACGTGTCGCTTGATAAATAGCCTTGTTTTCTTTCAACTTTATCTCTCTACATTTAACACGCTTCCCCGGTTCACTAGGCTCAATAATCTTATGAGTAGGTATGCTTTCATTGTTTCCAGATTTTCTGTTCGAAATCTCAATACCTCCATTTACATCTCCATTAAATGATTCGATTCCTCCATTAAGTGCATTAAACCTCGATCCCATGTGGTTCGCCCCTGTTTGAAAATCAATTAATGGTGCAGGAACTCCACCCTCAGCGAGACCCACCGATTTCCGGTTGCCTTCTATAGTCCCTGAAGTTTTGGTTCGCGACCGCCGGTTCTTCTAGACCACTAACCAAGACCCATCCTCACAACTACCTCCAGCTGCTACTTGAAGATTTATTCTATACTCTTATTTTCAGGTTTATTTTAATTATTTTAATTTAGTATTATTGTTAATTTGTATGCTATGCCTGGGTACGTATTATTAAATATGTTTGCTTATTACTGTTGTATTTATCATAATAATAATATGCTAGGGTAATTTAGTATTATCGGTATGTAAGGTCACATAACCGACGGGGTTTCGATTAAAGCAACTCTTTTAAAAACAATTTTCCAGTTTCAATTTTCATTTTTTAAATAACTAAACTGTTTTGTTACGATAGTAAAATACAGATAGAAGTTAGGATCAATAAAACGAGAGTTTGAGATAGTAATTAAACAATGACTATTGTACATTAACTTAAAATACACCGAGAGCGTTTTTAAGTTAATTAGTCTTTATTGGTTTTCAAAAACTGTTTTTAAACTTCAAATGATACAGCGAGAGCGCTCACTTAGGTTTAATTATAGGATCTGAATCAATAAACACGAGAGTGTGAGAAGAGGGTTTTCAAACCAATATTTTCTACTGAACGTTGTTTTAACAATCTGAGTTGTGTCAATAAATTGCTAAATCTCTGAAGTCCGACCATTACATACCACTATCTCCCCTGGAATTTAAGTTAGACCATAGTTCCCTTAGGTTCCCTCAAACCCTAATCAACTACATCATTAGCCTTAGATTTACGTAGTAACATAAGATAGCGATAGTTCAACACTTAGTCTCTTGGGATTCAATAGTCTTTAAAGCTACACGCGATAAGACTGTATACTTGCAGTCTAGATTCTATAAGACACACAAAGTCGCGATCATTATCTGAAATTAAATATCAAATATTTCCAAATTATATTTCTATCCTGAACTGCAATGCTCCACTATTCTATCTGCAAATTACCATACTATTCTGCTAAAATCATCACGACTGCTACTGGGATATCGTCTGCTATAATTGAACTACTTATATTTGATTACAATTATACTTAATTTTAATTTACAAAAATTCCTAAGTCATATCTGATCTTTATTATGTAGCAGAAAAAAATAAAACGGACAAGACAAAAAGGAAACAACATGGCAGAAGGTTACAAAACAAAATCCCTGGCCCCACACACAAAGTATGTCGAACGACATACTCCCTCATTCCCAACTGTGTCGATCGACACATTCATCAAGTGACGTTCATGTCGTTCGGCAAGGCAACCAGTGACGGTCGTCACTGCTTTCCTCCTCAACGAATTTTTCCAGTTTCCATACCTGTATTATCCAATTCAATCCAATTTTCTTGCATACCAGAATAACAAATCTTGCTTTACAGAGGCAATTATTAATCAATTCAATAACTATTTATTTCCCAACCAATACAATAATAATCAACACAACACAACTAATTTCATTGAATCAACACAACACCATCACAATAATTAATCTATGGCAAAATTCATACGCCTCAATTCCACATACAGTTTATCATAAACCCGGTTATAGAGATTGAACCCCACTCTTACCCTGGATTGACAAATCTATCTATAATTTCCGGTCGAATTTGTATTTGGCTTTCGTTCTACAATTCTTCTTTCAACGGCTAATTCTCCAAACCCTTGCTTTTCCTCCTCTTCCAATTCTCACGTACAACTACCAACAATATCTCTAACTAGCCCTTATATTTCTCCTTTTATATCTCTTATTTTCTAAACTTAATTCCTTCTCTTATAATTAAATCCAACTTATAATAATAATTATATTATTATTATTATTATTATTATTATTATTATTATTATTATTATTATTATTATTATTCTATTGGGCATATTATTCACACTCCCAACTTTGCTATTTCTCACACAACAATTAAGCTCACCTAAATAAATAATATTCTACTTAACCATTATTATTTCTAATAATAATTTCTTCCGACTAATCTGACGAATTACTCAACTATCGACTTAACCGCTCAACTAACATATTAATCCAATAATGCCTCTTATAATAATTTCTCTAATTCTCGGCTTCAACTAATTTCCAATAATTAAATCCTTATTGAATTTAGTTAAATAATTAATTAAATTTGGGACGTTACAAGTTACATGATGTTAATGGTGATGAAGAGACGAGTAGAATGATACAAGTATGCCCCATTTTTGTTACCTTCGATTTTCTGCAAATTTTGGTGCCCTGAGGTTGAAGATGATGTGCTGGCAAGCTCAACCAATGATGGTGTGCCACTTGTTTTATTTTTATTGATCCATTTGAAAATAATTTTGTGCATTATTTGTACTAAATTATACTGTGCGTTGTTACATTGACCACTAGATCTGACTACTTTTACTTAGTCAGATCCATCCAACGCACCACATTATTTAGGATTTTGTTTTCGTAACTTTTTTATCGTTGTTTTCGTAACTCTTTTAAAGAAAACACCATATCATCGTTTTCAAATATACCATATTACATCATGCTAAACCATAAAGTAGCCCTTATACTTAACCATATTTCCTAAAAAATAAATGACTCGAAAATAACTCTAAGATTATGGCGAATAAGTATATATCACCCACAACCACCTGAACACTTTTACCATATTGTTGAGGCTAACTCACAAGAAACAAAAAGATGAGAAACAAATTCTAGCGAACGTTGCATAAGGGACAAGAAAATCTACTAGAGTTAGATAACATTCCTTTTCTAAACAAGTTCACTCTGTGAGTAATTTATTCTACAATAACTATAGGAGAATACCAAAATCTTAGACAGAGTTCAACTATTTTAAATAAATAAAAAGTTACTCTAAACCGAAAGTGGGGCCATAGAAAAGTCAAACTCACCATCTAAATGAGATAAGCGGATCACAAATAAAATACTCTCTTTACGGTATTTTCAAATTTATTTATCTCTATTCATGATAAGACTCTTTTTAAATAAAACAAATCAAGAATAATTTCGAGTCCACTTATTTTTATTTAGAATAACATTAACATCTCTAAATAAAACAACACATGAAACTCATAAAAACAGCCGAAAGCAATATAATTATACAGACATTGAAAGAATATAACTCTAAAACGAAAGAGTAAGTGTATATTATTTATTAGACAACTTTTCTTATGGATTCTTTAAACAATGTTCCAAGAACATTTGTTAAGACAGGTCTTCTTTTTAAAGCATCTATCAAAATTTACACAAATGAAGAGAGTCGAATAGATTGTTCATATGATGAGAGGGCCTCATGAAACTCAATGTAAAATTCATAACATTACCACTCTTCAAAGAATTATAGTTAATTCCTTAAGTCAACCAATAAGTAATTCTTTATGTAACTCAAGTCTTTATGAGAATACCAAAACTTAAAAAACTAGTCTATTTGGTGAAAGACACTATGTCTCAAGTACTACAATAGACCCTTGAAATCACTCATAATAGGTTTCAAAATAAGGTGGTTTCAAAATGAAAAGGATTATCGTAAAGTGCAGTGCATAGTGCAACACATGTTATCCCACACTCCCTCCATTAAAATCCATGCCCCTAGTCACGTGGTTTAGGACCCTTCCCTACAAGTTTTCTTTAATGCTCTATCATAAACACAAGGCTGCCCACGTGACACCCCATAGGTTTGGTACAGTAGTAGGGAATAGAATTGGAGTGGGCCTGTACTGTGACCGAATTCTCTAATTTAGGTACTCCCACTGTTTTTCTTACCTTTTAGTATGTCTCAACAAAATATTATTTAAAAAATTATTTGGATTCATTATGTAATTGTTCTTACAAAATATCAAGAACTTAAAATAGGTTATAGAAATATCCATCCTACTTTCACTCTCAAGTCGTGAATTTAACTTTCTATATCAATAATTCGCTTCTATGTCAATGCAAGAACTTTCTTAATCTATAAATTTATCTATTTAATTTTTTTAAGTTTTGAAGTCTGTCATAACTCTTATCAACTTCTGTAGCTCAATTCATCAAAACTATCAAAGATAAAACAAACAAAATTGTACCAAATCAAGATTACAAAAAACCCTAATGACATTATAAAATGTGTGTTCGCAAATCGACATAACAAAATTATTAAAAACTAAAAATATATTCCAATTGAAAATAATTTATTGTGAAAAAAATATAAGATTTTGGTTTGAATTGGGTGGAGAACTTTTTTAATTGTTCTATTTAAAAAATATTAGTCAAGCACAATTGTTGGATGTTAAGGAGATAAAGAAAAAGATATTGAAACAATGTATTTATTTTTGTTCACCCCACAACTCAGAGTTATGTAAAATATCTTTATAGCGAGATACAATAATATAATTCAACTAATTATAATATCAGTAAGATGTTTATGTAGGATGGATTCACTCTTAAAATGCATCTCACCATTTATTTAGGGAAAAAAGAATAAGAGAATTCCTTTATGTGAGTCTAGAATTGCTTTATCTATTTTATCATATGTTGTTCTTGTGCAATGTTTTTTAGGAGAGCAAAAATATTTTAGTTTTTGGTTTAAAGTTGACTTAATTTCAAGTGAAAGCTTGTTAAGCATTAAAAAGAGGAAGAATGTAGTTGCATGTCCCTAATACATTCAGGGGAGCACCTCAATACAGTTTTGTTGTTTGTTTTATCACTTTCGTTTCATTTGTTATTATTTTTTAAGTTTCATCAATAATTGCACATCTCTGAATCAAGTCTAAATTGATTAGTTGTTAAGCATGCATAAATCATTTGTTATGTTTGACACTTGATCTTGATGGTGTAAGTCAATTGCCTGAGTTAATGAAACCAAAACTATAAGTGATATCAATTCAAGTCATGTGGGAAATGGAATCTTAAACTATTTTAAAAAAATTGAAAATTTGAGATTTCTTGCGTGTGACTCGAGTTACTCACAATCCATGACTCAAATAAAATAAACAGAAGAGAACATGAAATTTTTTATGTCTTTAATTCGGATCAAAGTTTACACATAATTTGAATTGTGCAACTGTGTGACTTGAATCACAAGTTATACATAACTCGAATCTTACATATCTTATCAGCCACTGCCTTGGTTGATTTGAATCAAGTTAAACTCCTGACTCAAAACATGAACTTGTGTGACTCAAATATCATCTTTAACTTGACAAGAATCACAAGAATATGGGTCAATTTTCTTTATGAGATATTGTTTTACACTACTTGCTCATTTGACTCAAATCATGAAATCTTCTTGACTCAAACCTAACTAACTTTGTCAATCTATTTTTGTGTTTAATCTCAAGCACATATAAATTCATTTTGTCATCATTTTTCATTAGATTGGAAAATCTTAATCTACATTGTGATTTTGTGAAATCAACACCCTCTCACTTTTGAAAATTCAAAAACTCTTGCAATTAAAATTCTTTCTCTAGTTTTGATTTCAAATCTTGATTATGAGATATTTATAATTGATTGAGGGAGACGATGACTTGAAACTATTCGTTCTTGAAGATTTTTTTAATATTTTCAGGAAGCTTGCAAGATTGAAGTTGTTGTCATTGGTGCTGACAAATTATAGTGAAAATAATGAGGTTCTTTTCTCTAGGTGACTTTGGTAGTGTGTGTGTGTGGAAGGATATGGACAAGGTGGAGTTCTTTTCAAATCTTCAAATAGTCCATCGCTCAAGAAATTGGTGGAATCAATGGGTGATTGCCACACATGAAGACTATGAGTAGATTGGTGAAGTTGGAGATTCAAGAAGTGTGAATTGAGTCAAGATTACGAATAAGAGTGTGGCATTATGTTGTTTACGAATCAAGATCCATATATGAGATTTATTTTTCTGAATATTGTTGTGGATTAGAGATTGTATGAACACTTGAAATATTAGTAAAAATAAAAAGAAACAAAGCGAGTTCCAATGGAAACCATTGAAGATTGGAGTAGACAAAGCGATGACGAAAGTCGAACCACTATACATCCTGGTGTACTCTATTTCTCACTTTTGCATTTAATTTTTTGTAGGATATTACATACTTAGGTTTATAATTCTTAACTTAGTTTATCGTCTATTCAATTGGTAGTAATTTATTATGTAAGGTTAGTGATGACTTATCAGTAAGTATACCGATAATCTCGAAGTAATAAATAAGATCGTATCCACGAGGATTGCTATTTAACAAGATAAATATTGTGCAATGTTTAGAAAGTAACAATGAGGCCTTTCTAGTTTAATTGAGAAAAAATAAAAGTTGTTCTGAAAATAATGAGAAAGCGATTAGGTTTTGTAGAAAATCTGTTATTTCTCTCCTATTGATGTTTAATGTATTATATGAATGAAACGAGGTTATGTTTTCATGGCGAATTAATGAAGCTACTATACCTAATCCCTTGGTGTATAACTCACTACCTCTTTTATAGGTCTCTTATCCTTATCCAGACGACTAAGTGAAATCAGGTGATGATACAATCGTTAATTCTAATGCTACTTTTCGAGGTCCCTATCCCTATTCAACCGACATAAGTATAATAATTTCCCTAGTTCAGTAGTATAGGCTAAGGGTCGATATTCCATATCGTCCATGATCATATTAATAGAGTATCTCAAATAACACACCGAGAAAAAGAGGCAATTGAATATAAACATAAACAATTCGATTTTAAACATACAATAACAAATTAGACATATGTCCCAACAGGTTCAAAATAAGATCATCGTACAAAATCTAACCTATGAGTGTTTATCTACTCATACTAATATAGATAAATACCATACATTAAGATGAAGGTTGCATAAGAAAATCTTTGAAGATCTGATCTCCAATGGCTTCAAATGCTCTCCAAATCCCACTTATGGTACTTTATTTTGTCACTTGTAGTCAAAATTCGCAGAACCCTTAAAAATATGCCAAACTCACCCTTTTAAAGCCTTCAAAAATAGTCAAAATGCATCAGAAAACAGTCCAAAAAAGGCCCATCGTGCGCGTTATATAAAGTATCAGACACGTGATGCAGCTTTATCACGCATGCGATAGCGCGCAATGGCCAACATGATTATTCCAGTAACTTTGCTCTTTTTTGCTCATTTTTAACCAATTTTTTGTAAGTTCCTATTTCGTCATACTTGGTCATTTTTGCATTACTTTTTGGCCTTTATACCTCAAATTTTCTCCTCTTTGAATGATTTTTCTCTGATTCTTCGGCGAAATCTATGTAATGATGGAGTGTCATCAATTAGATTTTGTTAGAATTGGTACCTAATTGAGCTTTAGTGGTGATTAAATTTTGGAAAACTATTATCATTAGAATTTGATCACAATTGAAATATCGTATAAGACATTTCTCGTGTAATATACAATCATTCAATTATTCATCGTTGAAACATCTGAGAGTTTTGTGTAGTGTGTATTTGTCAATGTGGTCAAATTCCAATAAAAGTATAATCTTTAAATATTCACCGCACACTTTTGAAAAACCTAAGATAATCCATTTTGGAGAATCAATCGAATTTTATCTTTTTTAAAGGGCCTATTTGTAACACCCTTCTAAAACCCGCAATTAATTAAATAAAATTAAATCAATTATCACCACTCAAGGTGTCACACTTCATAACATACATCACATAACATAGCTTTGCATCATAACAAGGGTCATCAAAACATTTATATCAATTATTCTTCACATATATCAAACCTTCAGTTAAACTTTGTAGTGGAAATCATAGTCTCAAACATAACCTCATTCAAATGATCAAAATAACAATACCCTTCAGGGTCATCATCATAGTAACAAAAAATAACTTCATCAATAACAAACTCAAACAAATATGTTTTTAAACAAAACAATAATTTAAAACTCAAGCGTTCCCATTCCCGATGTTACAATATCAAAGACACCTTCTAAAAATAATGACAACTCTAAAGATTACTACAAGGCTACCTTCGTCGCTCCATGTAACGCCTAATTATTTAATTAATTAGTTAATTAAATATTTCGAATTATTTACGATCTGAGTTGTCGAATTTTTAGTTAAATTAGTTGTTTAATTGTTGAATAGTCGGTAGAATTAATATTAATAGTAGAATTAGTTGATTATTATTGATAACAAAAATATTAAAATTAGAATAATTGTTGGGCTTGTGTTGGTGGTAGTATGTAGTAAAGAGGAATTGTATAATTTAGGCCCAACAATGTACTAAGATTTATTATTAGGTTTATTTAAAATAAGGAGAATAGTAGTATATTAGTTACTTTGGGAAAAATAAGGAATAGAAGAAAAGTTGTACGTGAGAAATTGGAAGAGGAGGAAAAACAAAGGTTTGAAAA
Organism: Vicia sativa; assembly: GCA_021764765.1. Classification (NCBI taxonomy): domain Eukaryota; kingdom Viridiplantae; phylum Streptophyta; class Magnoliopsida; order Fabales; family Fabaceae; genus Vicia; species Vicia sativa. The sequence continues at coordinate 143,253,442 of CM038792.1, forward strand.
TTTAGCCGTCGAGAAAGAATTGCAGACCGAAAGCCAAACCGAAATTCGACCAGAACTCCGTTGAGCGACCTTCAATTCAAGGTAAGGGTGGGGTTCTAATTTTCTAATGGGTTGTATGATGAATATTATGTGGGAATTTAGGATAATGAGAATTTATCATGCATTAGTGGTTATTCTGTTTGTTAGGGAATTGAATTGTTTGTCTGTGCTGAAATTGATCGTGAATGGTGTGTATAACCGAATTGCCGTTAGAAAAAAATTATAATTCGTAATGGTTGGATTATTATTCTATGTGATGAATATGGTTGGATTATTATAATTCGTAATGGCCGAACGACACACTTTGTGGACGGGGGTATGACGAACGTCATGCATAGTGTGCTTGGAGGGAGTGGCTGACGACATGCATATAAGGAGTAAGTGACATCATTAGGTTTCATGGAAGTGATGTTCTTTCCACATGACTTATATCTTTTCACATGCCTTATATATAATAATAGTTATAGTTACTCTTTTCGTTTCAAAATGACTGTCGTTTAAGGTTTTTATACACAAATTAAGAAATGCAATGATGTTGTCATAAAATATTATACTTTTATAAAATTAACCCTATTAATGTATTGGAAGTAGTGTAGAAAGTAAAAAAGTAAAGGGCACAATTGTAAAAAGAGTAATCATTACTACATCAAAAAGTAAAAATGACAGTCATTTTGAAACAAAATAAATTTGCTAAAGCGACAGTCATTTTGAAATAGAGGGAGTATAATACAATAATTATAATAATAATTATAATATTAATATAATAGTTAATATATTAATTAGGAATTTTGGATTAATAATATATATATATATATATATATATATATATATATATAATATTTTAATTAATTAATTGATTTAGTAGATAATGCTTAGTAATCAAATAGCATTAACGGTAAATAAATTGTTTTAGGCGTAGTGTCGTAACCCTTAATCTGTGTAGTAATTGTTGTTGTTGTTTGCTTGTATTGATGTTAATAAATTGCGAAGTTGTAGGTTGTGATAAAATTGGTTGTGTTCCTCTATGTAGTTGTTTTTTCTTGTGATGTGCGGTGATGTTATGATGTTGTGATAAATTTTGTTAGTAATGCGATGTTGCAGGGAAATTTAGTGGCAATGAGTTACCTCTATTTATTGGTAACAACTGTGATAAAGGCTTATGCCTTTGCGATGAATGATGAATGTTGTTATGTGATGTTGCATGTGTCGAGTCACATGTATTGCATATTTTGCGACGGCCTGTATTGGTAAATTGTGACGAAGGCTTATGTCTTGGCCTTGATGGAAACATGTGATGAAGGTTTATGCCTTGTTGATGCCTGTATTAATTGGAAATTTGGCAATGGGGGATAAAGCTCTGTTGGTAATACATGCATGTGCATTTGAATAAGTTGTTGCATCTCATTGTTGCATTTTGAGTCATTGTGTATGTTGAATAAATTGTGAAATTGTTTGTTGTGTGAATAATTTACGAAGCAGTGACTTATATGATCTGAATTCTACGTGTGTAACGTGCATGTAATGAAGAATGAAGTTCTAGTTGTTGTTAGTTAAGTCGGTGTTGTCACTCGTCGTAGCTTTCGGGGGATAAACGTATTTTATTTTATTGTTGATTATTATTATTTCGTTGTTGGAGTTTTAAGTTGTTTTATCAAGAAGTTTGGTTGTTTTGAATTTGTTTGAGTTTTGATAAAGATGTTTTGCTTTGTTCTCAAAATTTTAACGTTGTGAATCCGCTGCGTAGTTATTATAAAAGTTGATTTATGTTTAAAGACTAAACAAATTGTTGAGCTCATCCTTCTGATTAAAGTGTTATGTATATGTTTAAAAGAAATAACAGGTTGTATTTTAAGTTGAAAATATGATATACTAATTGTTGGTTGGAAATTTTATACTCTGATTTGTTTATAATTACCGAGTAGAAATTAGGGTGTTACATTAGTGATATCAGAGCAGGTCGGTCCGTCCGACCAAAGTTGTTGAGTCGTAGTGTCGTTTAACATTCGAGTATTGTTAATTAGTTCTAACCATTGTTTATGTTGAAATGATAAGTTAAATGGCTAGAAGGAATGATCTGCAATTCTTTTGGTTGTGTGGAAGATGTTGCAAGCAAAGAAATTTCATTCTAATGGGGTCTTCAACGTGTTCAATAGCAAACTTAACGAATTCTAATACCCCATTCTCGTACTCTTTTGACAATCTATCGGAAGACATCTATTTTTTATCCATGGTTTTACTACCAAGTAAGCTAAATAAAAACACTAATTAATTAAGGCACAAAACGATATAATGCGTCTTCGTCAAAATGCAAAGTATACATAATTTCAGATAATTTCACACAATTTTAGACAAATTCATCACAGATTAAACAGTCTCATAAAAGAGAATCTCACTCAGACTAATACCAGTAATTTGAGGAAGAAATTTACCTTGAATTTACCGAACAACAACGTCGAGAAGTTGAAACAAGAAGGTTGAACTCAGGGAAACGTGGGGAATGAGCATTGTACGTCGAACTCGGTCAGGAAACACTGCTAATTCAAAGGAAAGAAAACTTGTATTTTAAAAAATTTCAAATCATAAATGAAACAAGAAGTATGAACTCACATTGCAACATCAAAAGTCGAGTTCAGAATAAGTCCTAACCTCTAAAACAAGATCCGGGCAGCCACTTATCTTACATGAGAGATCTTAATAATTTCGACTCAAAAAGACTTAAAGCAAATGAAAACCGAGACAAAATCATAACCAAATTTAAGTTCGAAGCAACTCAAAGATTGAAATTCAGAAATTTAATTAAACCTTAGACAAGTGCAAATTATAATCAATGAACAAATTTGTATCATAACAAAAAATGAATTTATTGATTTGTAATCACATAAACTTATAAGTCATGACTTATCTTTTCAAAGTTGAAGACATAATGAAATTGGATGAATACTAAACTTTTAACCAAACAAAGCAACTTCAACAAACAACACATGCTAGATTTCTCCACAAGTCATGACAATGTGTGTATACATGTACGAAACACCAGAGCAAACACAAACGCAATACAAACAAATAAACACTTGTAATAGTTTTTAAAAAATTAGAAATGATTGTATGTATCATTAGTTATTGAGTTTTGCATTGTAACATTAAGGAACTGTTATCAATCTATCGTGTCAAGCTCTATGACCAACTTTTCAAGATGTAGCATAAGTGTGGGATAAAAATAAAATTAAATTGCAACAAATTAGAACATGGAAGAAATAGTATCGAATGAAATTTACATGCATTTAACATGAATGAACATCAAGTTATTAAACAGTTATCATGATTATCGATTCATAAATGAAAGCAAAAGACAAGGATTCGTGTTATTACTCGATTCAAGTTTAAAACATGAAAAAATCAAGTCCAACGCAAGTTTAAATCAACCAAAACAAATTCCGGGCAGCAACTATGTAAACTATTAATGCTTAATAAAAATTGTTTCAATCATGTTCAAAATCAACGGAAACAACACAACTATGCTATAACCGATTTAAACACAACGAAACCAAAACGTCATCACTATCTCTTTCAAATTGGAATAAAAAAACATGAAGTAATGTTAAGTTTCACTCGTATATTCAAACCAAGCAATATCAAGATGAAATCATAAATTCCAATTGGATTCAAACACCAAAACAAGAACACAATAAAAGTGTGATATCCTTCAAACTCAACTTAAAACGAGCGGCATGTTGTTACAAACTGAAATTTCTCATGAAGTGCACAATTGAAACCAAACTATTATTCAGTTCAAAAACAACTATGCTAACACTAAATAACACCAATGGAATTAGCGCTGACCCGAAACAACAACAAAAATTCAGTCCCTAATCCGATTTGACCCAAGACTCAACATTGGCACAAATTCAAAAGTTTGATCAAAATTAGCACATTGGATGAGTTCTCTTTAACACAACACAGATTTGCAGCTTAACAAAATTACCCAAACTATTTAAACTGTTTTTTCACAGAGAAATTATCACAACATTCTTCACAATATATAGACTAACTGAAGCATTATCAAACTATTTCAACCTAGATTCAGAAATCCACCATACAGTTTACCACATGATTTTCAACCTAGATTCATAAATCCAACACAATTTTAGCAGCATAGTATGACATGAACGGATTATCAAGACTTAAACCAAACTATAAATACCAAACTAATCTCATAATCCAAGAAATTATCAAAATAGTGGCATCGAAAATTACCGAACGAATGCGAAATTGTTGCGACTAACGAAGATGTAGGGGATGTGTTGAAGATCTCGGTCAACAACTGGGATGCATCTTGCGGAAGTAGCGAGATACAATGACAGTGTTGTGAGCAAAAGTATAGCGGAGTCACGATTTGTTGATGTTCAGCTGAAATATCTCATACAATTGATAGTAGGGAGGTGTTTGAGATAATGATGAAGGGTTGTACAGGCGGAAATATGTTGTTGAAGGAGATCTGGAGAAAGTATGAGGTTCTAGAGATGACGGTCGAGTTTATAGATTTGGAGGAAGTGACGGTGGCGATGACTAGCGGAACGGTGAAGGGGAACAGTGAGCAATGTGGCTGAAGGATTATTCGACGGGGGAGGAAGAAGAAGAATGAAGGGGTTTCGACGGAGGAAGAAGAAGAAGAGTGAAGGGGTTAACGAAGCGTATGGGTTTTGTAGAGAAACAAAAGAAATAATGAAGAAAAATATGAATTCTGTTTTATTTTTAAAAAATTAAAGGCCTTAGGGCGCTTTTAAGCGAGTCTAAGGGGTGCCTTTAGCATGCTTTGAAGAAAAATATGAATTACATTTTACTTTTAAAAATTAAAGGCCTAAAGCGGCTTGTTGAAAAGGATTTCTAAGGGGTGCCTCTAGTAGCGCTTCCACAAAGTCTTGTCTAAAGTGTCCCTTAGGCAACACTTTTAAAAAGCGTTGTCTAAAGGTAACCCTTAGGCGGCTTTCTTGAAATTTCATTAAATATTTACGTGTTTAATTTTTTTTTAGCTTTAGGCAGTGCTTTCAGTAACAAGTGTTGTCTAAAGTGCACTATTTATTTTCTTTTTTGGCGTAGTGTGTTCACCCTTTTTTCAACCATACCAAAAGTAGGAGAATTCTTGTTGAGAATCAAGTGTGAGGAAGAAGTCCTGCATTGGTTAGAAAAGGGAATATTAAACACTATATAAGTGAGAGAACCCCCACACTTATCGCCTTAAGGTTTTAAGTGGATATGTGGTGTGCCGCTCACAAAGGTGTGTCCAAAGTAAATGCTTTCTCCTCGGAAATCCCCCTAACGGTGGTATCATGAGCATAGGGTTTCGAGATAGGGACCGACTAACTTGTATCGAAACACTTCCCGCAGGCGGTGGGTAGAAGGTGTTTCGTTGAAAAGTGTCAATGTTGATACAAGTGTATGTGAAATAGAAACCTTTCACATGAGGGGACGGTGATACAAGTGTATGTGAAAGATAAAGCTTTCACATGAGGGGGAGCATTATGACTCACACTTGAGGCGACTATTGAGAATCAAGTGTGAGGGCTTTCACATGAGGGGGAGCATTATGACTCACACTTGAGGGGAGTGGTGAGAAAAGAGAATATTGAACCCTATATAAATGAGAGAACCCACACACCTATCACCTTAAGATTTTAGGTGGATATGTGGTGTGCCTCTCACAAAGATGTGTCCCAAGTAAATGTCCCCTCCTCGGAAATTCCCATAACAATTGTTTATGTAAAAAAAGGTTTAATGACTTTGACTTAGTTAATTCAATATTAGAATAAAATAATTATTAACCAAATTAAATATTGTTATAAATCATAAATAAATTTAATAATAATAACGTTTTTCTTTAAAAATATTTGTCACTTAAAAATTAAAATAAAATTTATTTAAAACATTTTAAATATAATAAAATTTTACAATAATATCAACATCATTGTACCAATATCCTGATATATGTCATGAGTTTATGATGCACAACAATATAAAAACAATCACTGCTAGTCAAATTGCATCATTGATTCACAAAGTCACATATAATCATCTTCACATGTATGTACACAAATCAATCACACACTAAAACCATCATCACAAAAACACTTCTCAATCATAATAACTTCACGATAATCCCATCATAGCATCATAATTATTATCCAAAACACTAAATATTCATAATAACTAATTTTTATAAAAGTCTTATAACTATATCTTAAAAGCGACATAACTTGACCGATACAAAACACTTATTTGCATGTCAAATGTTGGAATTCTGGTTTTTAAATTAATTTTAACATAAAGTACATTTGATCAGCTTTCCAACTATATGAACCACGCGACGATCAAACACTCATAGCTCAAGTTATGATTTTTCCAAGTTTATCAATTTTTCAAAAACACTCAATGGTAGCGGTTCTGCGGGACAATAACCGATTCTTGTGGGGCGATAGTGTTCTTGCATGTAATTTTCAACCAAATTTCCCAAAATTGTCCTACAGGTTATTGCAATTATGGTAACCGTTACCACTTTTACAGTAACAATTTTACATTATTTTTAGAACACAAGATTTACCCATTTTGTCCCAAAACTCCAATTTTCATCGATTAAAACTCGAATCAATTTGCACAATATTACCATACAATCTAACATCAATTTGCATGTCAATATTCATGATTCAAACATCATTATAATCCACAATTTCATTACAATCACACAACCACAACAATATTCATTTAGAGTCATATTATTAGACAACACCTACCCCGCCTTAACCCGATATCAATAATAATAAACTCGATTACCTTTGTTACCTTGAAATTGTTGATAATTGGTTTTACCCTTTGCATTCTTGATTGATTCCTCTTTGTGTTCCACTCTATTCCCTAGCGTTGCTCTCCACTTTTTATGATCTCTTCAAAAGTGATATCGCAAGACCTTATTCCTTCTTTTTAACTCTAGGTATTTTATTATGACTTCCTAATTTACCCCACTAACTCTCTCACTTTTATCCTTCTACCGTTATCATCTCTAGCCAATTATATCACTAATTTAATTATTCTATTAAATCTAAATAATATAACTAAATTATTTAAATATAATAAGAACATATTATTCTCCTATATTTCACCTAATACTCCAAATACATCACGATACGACACAATCGATCATATAATTCACATATTCATAAATAATTATTAAAATAATAATTATAAAAATTGGGGTGTTACACTTTTCATTTCTTTCTACCTTTGTTTCATTACTCCATATTCTCACCCAACAAATCTTGGCTCTTGCTTCTTCTTATCCATTTAGTGAAGTAATTCACTCCAACTATTAGGAACTTTATTTGACCGGTGCCAAAGGAAAAGAGCCAAGAATTTCCACACCTCATTGGTAGAAAGGTATGGGAGAAGTCACAATTAGAAGTTCTTGTTAGAACAAGATTTGGTTCTGCAATTATGTCTCTGAGTTTTAATGATAACAAAGAGTATGTTTGAATGAGAAATTTTGTTACTCTAATGTTTGTTGTATTTTTAAGAATAAACAAAAAGGTTCTGCTTCTGATGGATGGCGTGGCCAAGACATTAGAAGATAAAATGCCCCGCTTCTAAGTTAAACTGGTTTTGATGAACAAGTAGCGAGGAAAGATTCAGAAGGCTCTGAAGCTAAGTTACTCTGATACATCAGTATGAAGAAATCAGTCTAAAGATCTCAAGACAGAAGTTCTGAGTGAACATAGTCAAAAATGTTGAAGACTCAAGTTTCAGAAGACAAAGGGTTCTGAAGACCAGGTGCTTAAAGACTCTGAAGATGTGGCTCTGAAGATTCTAAAGACTTGAAGTTATTCTAAACTTAGTTATGATACAATGTTACAAGACCAAGTGCTGAAGACTCTGAAGACGTGGTTTTGAAGAATCTGGAGACTTGAAGTTCTTTTAACCTAATGATACGATACAAGGTTCTTTAAAACCAAGTGCTAAAGACTTTGAAGAGGAAGACATGAATACTCTGAAGACTTGAAGTTTTGATTAACCAGATGTTATGTTCCTACTTCTAAACTCATGCTCGCAGAAGCCTCTAAAGTGCAGAAGAGAGAAGATAACGGTAGCATGGTACAATAGTACACTATACGAAAAGGGGCTTATTCCATTATCTCTAAACTATCATGAATTCGGAATAGAAAAGACATGGAAGTACTATTGTGTAACAAGTCTCTTTTCAAATGGAATTTATTTTAACTGGCTATATAAATGGAATCAATCATAAGTTTGAGAATTTGTTGCTAGGTGCAGAAAATGCAACGATAATGGAAATTATTATTGATAAAAGATAGAAAAAAAATTATCAAAGAATATATCAACAACAAGAGAAACATGAAGAACAACATGTAATCTTGAATAATGTGATTTGATAATCTCAAACTAATCAATCATTTATTCACATTGTGCTTTAATCTCATATACTGCAAAGAATTTTGCTTAGCTGCAGAAGATAATGAAGACGGTCATGGAGGCTACGATTATAAATCCACAACATGTATGTTGTGATCAAAGTGACCATTAACACAAGGGTTATTGTACAAAATATTCTAAGGTGAATCATGATGAAGAATTCCTTCTCCTTATTATATCAAGATCAACAAAGCATTCAGAAGCTTATGAAGAAGAAGACTCCAGTCATTCAAGTGTTCTAGGTTGTTGTCAGTGAAGAAGCAACTTCAAGAAAAATAATATCACACATTTGAGATAAAATACAATGTAATATACTTAGTTTGTATTAGGATCTTCTTATGTACTTAATTGAGTTTACACGCTTGTGAAGTATTATCTTGTAAGCAAACCTTGTAAAACAAATGGTTGTTTGTTCCTTCTAAAGGACCAGGTTAATTGAAGCTTTAGGAAGGTTTGATAATTCTTCTAAAGGACCAATTGAGTTTGAAGCTTTAGAAGGTATTGTGTTCCTTAGAGGACGGTTAGGTGCAAGCTCGAGAAGACTAAGGTGGGCTCTTAGTGGAGGTTTGTCACAGTTTTCTTTGGAGGTTGTAAGCAATATTGATTATAGTCAATTAAGACCACGAGTTCAATGCGAAATCATCTCGGAAGGGTGGTGGAGTAGCTTGAGGTTATCAAGTGAACCAGGATAAAATCATTTGTTCTTTACTCTTGCTTATGCCTTCGAGTTTATATTTCTGGAATTTGTTTGAAGCATCGGTTAGAAGCAATCATGAGAAGCAATTACTAGAAGCAAAATTCAGAAGCAAGAGTCAACGCTAAAATGCATAAGAAGCGAAAATTTTATCAAAGATTGAAAATCCAATTCAAACCCCCTCTCTTTATTGTGTTTTCTTTACACCTTTAGTTGGTATCAAAGCCCCGGTTCTATTATTGATTCATATCACTACATTCCTTTTTCTTGATAATCTTGTCCTTTTTTATGTCTGTAATCAACGTCATTCATGTAGTCAAGTACTATCTTCATTTCCCTTGAATGCACACACACACACACACACACATATATATATATATATATATATATATATATATATATATATATATATATATATATATATACACACACACACACACACACACGTTCAATTAATAGGTAATCAATCTCAACGATCTTGTAAAACCTCTTTTATCAATTTTCCTCCATTCCTCTCACTTTGTTACTCATTTCAAGAAATTTAAAATATTATGCCTCCAGTAACATTTCTTGGTAATGAAGATATTCTGAAAATCATCATTGAGAAGCAAATTAAATTCACTTCTCTAGAAAGTAGGATTGGCTGCAGCATTGCGGATGTTTCCTTTTTCCGAGAATGGTCTCGATAGTTCACCATGCTGGAGAAGCCCATGTATGTTAATCTCGTCATGGACTTCTGGAAGCATACTTTTCTTGATTTTGAAACTGGTTCTATTGAGTCTTACATCTTTTATTTTCCCATCTTTATTACTCCCTTCTCAATCACTTTGGAAAATGGATGTAAAGACATCGAGTCACTATTGCCTTAATAAAAGTATGTTCATCATATCGAAAGATTTACATCCTTCATGACATGTCTTCTGGTTATGAACCCATCAATCCTAGGAACCTCCTACCCGTTCCCAAAGTGTGGTTCAAACTTTGTGTTTCTAATTTTCTCCCTAGGGGATAAAATCAAGATCTTCTTAGATATGATGATAAAGCCTTCATTTGTCTTCTATGAAATGAAACTAGAGTTAGTCTTCCTTGGAACATTTTCAATTTCCTTTGGAAATCCATTGCCGAGTCCAGAAATCATGTCAAGTCCTTTATCCCTTATGGGATAATCATGTCTGAAGTTTTCTTCCAAGATGGAATAGTGGATTTAATTAAGCAAATGGTGGCTGAAGATGGCCCAGAAAATCAATCTGAAGACTATTCGTTGAAAAACCAAATGCGAAGTCTTTAGTGGTTAGAGGAATATTTTCATGTTTCTCCAATTGTGGCTATTTGTGTTGTCTTGTCATTTTTCTATTCATATCTTAAAAATTATGTATGTTGTTTCCTAATTAATGTATGAAGTTATTTTACTTTTGTTAGTATCATCTATTCTTACTTAATATGGATATAATATAAATTAATTAAAACATTTAATTCTTCTCATATGTGTTTCTAAAAACATAAGTAAGATATCAAATCTTTAACATATGTCAGTAAGTTTTCCCACGTTTTATGAAAGTAGTTGGTTGAACTTCTCTTCTTAAATTGGTAATATTCTCACATAAATGCAGATAATCATTATTTTTCTTGTTAATACTCTCTGCTCAATAGACCGATTCTCCATGTTCTTGTTAAAGAATTATGGAAATATGCCAGAATCAGCGAAGATGGTAACACCATATAGTGTGAAATCTTTAGAATTCCTTTCGCCATCACTCTCTCCCCCATAGTCAAAGTCTATGGGTGTGTCTCATATGGAGTCACAGTTGATGACTATCAGTCTGGTCTTGGACTGGTAGAATAGTTCATGATTCTTCATGATCGCTCTGCACCCTTTGAACCAAAAAATCCTGAACCTCTCATTCCCTCTCCCTAAACATGATTCAGATTCATGTTGTCCAATATTCGTCTCATGCCAGGGATAGAAACACTTTGACTCATGAAGACAGAGTCTCTGTATTTCTATTGGTTCATCACTATAAGATCAACCTTCCTAATACCAACTTCAATCATCTAAAATATTCCATTGAAGCCTCTAGAGCTCAACCAGAATCCTACATTCCATATGGAAGGATTCTATCTAAACTTATGGTCAGAGAATGAATCTCAAAAGCATTAAGGATTAATGGACCAGAAAGAGCCCTCGTTGAGGACAAATGTGCTAGGGTAGATGATATAGAGGAATTTGAAGATTATAGTTTGTGTGCAATGATCTTAAAAAATAATAGTTGCTTTTATTTATGTCTTTAGTTTGTTTATGTTCTTTTCCTTATGTAATGCTCGTTTATTAATGAATTATCTTTTATTTCATTGTCTTGACTCTACATTGAAGGTTAAATTTTTGATGATGTCAAAAGGGGGAGAAGTATAAATGACTTTGATATGATTGATAATGATATATAAACATGCAATTACCACTAAAGAGTGCTTATCTCTTGATAATCAACCAAGGAAATCTAAACAAGTTCACTAGGCATCATAAATAGGTTAAGAATTAAAAATGTAAGCTATCTGAAATATAAAGCTTAAGGGAATTGGAATCTCAAGAAAGTCATGCATATGACTCCTTACATTAGACTCTGGAAGAGTAAGTTCGAAGTCAAGTTCTAACTAGAGAATATGGAACTTGTATGGGTGACATTTAAATTTCAAGATCCCTATTGAGAAGTTGAGTCTTCAAGAATTAAGACTCTCAAGATCTTCCATCGATATGTTGGAACCGGGGAGTTTTGCTCGAGATGGTCCTTTGTCGAAGTTTTGATCTTTTACCAAGTTTCGATTCGGGGAGTTTTCATGTAAAGGTTAAGTAATCCTTACCTCTACCATTCTTACTTTCCTCGATGAAAGCATAAAATTGTGTCATCAAAATACATAGTTTTTCATTATCAAAAGAGGAGATTATTAGAACAAGATTTGGTTTTGCAATTGTGTCTCGAGTTTTGATGATAACAAAGAATATAACTGGTGACCAATTTTGTTACTCTAATTGTTTGTTGTATTTTAAGAATAAACAAACGGTTACTCGATGGATGGCGTGGCCAAGACATTAGAAGAGAAAATGCTCTGCTTCTAAGCTACAGGAGTTCTGATGAACAGGTAGCGAGGAAAGCTTCAGAAGGATATGAAGCTAAGTTACTTTGATATGTCTGAAGAAACCAGATGAAGATCTCAAGATAGAAGTTTTGAGTGAAGCAATCAAATATGCTAAAGACTCAAGTTTGAAGACAAAGGAGAGAAGACTAGGTGCTTGAAGACTCGAAGACGTGGCTCTAAAGATTCTAAAAACTTGAAGTTCTTTTGAACTTAGTTATGATACAAGGTTACAAGACCAAATGTTGAAGACTCTAAAGACGTGGTTACGAGACTACGAAGACTTGAAGTTCTTTCGACCTTATGATATGATACAAGGTTCTTCAAAACCAAGTGCTAAAGACTTTGAAGAGACTTGAATTTTTGATTGACCAGATGTTATGTTCCTAATTCTAAACTCATGCTTGCAGAAGGCTCTAAAGTTTAAAATAAAGAAGATAACAGTAACATGGTACAATAGTACACTGTACTAAAAAGGGCTTATTCCACTATCTCTTCACCAGCATGAATTGTGGAATAGAAAAGGACATGGAAGTACTATTGTGTAACGGGTATCTTTTTCAAATGGCCAATGAATTTATTTTAACTGGCTATATAAATGGAAGCAATCATAAGTTTGAGAAGTTGTTGTTGGATGCAGAAAATGCAACGATAATGGAAATTATTATTGATAATAGATAGCAACAAAATTATCAATGAATATATCAACAACAAGAGAAACATAAGGAACAACATGTAATCTTGAATCATGTGATTTGATATTCTTAAACTAAGCAATCATTGATTCACATTGTGCTTTAATCTCATATCGCAAAGAAGCTTGCTAAGCTGCAGAAGATAATGAAGACGATCGTGGCGACTATGATTACAAATCCACAACATGTATGTTGTGATCAAAGTGATCATTAGAACAAGGGTTATTGTCCAGAATTTTCTAAGGTGAATCAAGATGAAGAAGTCCTTCTCCTTATTATATCAAAATCAACAAAGCATTCGAAGCTTATGAATAAGAAGACTTCATCATTCAAGTGTTGTTGTCCGTGAAGAAGCAACGAAGAAAAATAAGATCACACATTTGAGATGAAATAATGTAATATTATTAGTGTGTATTAGGATCTTCTTATGTACTTAATTGAGTTTACACCTTGTGTAGAAGCATTCTCTTGTGAGCAAACTTTGTAAAATCAAGCAGTTATTTGTTCCTTCTAAAGGACCAGTTAATTGAAGATTTAGGAAGTTTTGATAATTCTTCTAAAGGACCTGTTGGTCAGAAGATTTAAAAAGGTTTTAATAATTCTTCTAAAGGACCAGTTTGGTATGAAGCTTTAGAAGGTATTGTGTTCCTTAGAGGACTAGTTAGGTCAGAATCTTTGAGAAGACTAAGATGGATTCTTAGTGTATGTTAGTCACAACGGTTATGCGTGCGGTTGTAATCAAGATTGATTATAGTGGATTAAGACCTTGAGTTGAAGGCGAAATCACCTTGGAAGGGGGGACTGGTGTAGCTTGAGTTTATCAAGTGAACCAGGATAAAATCATGTGTTCTTTATTGTTGCTTATTCCTTCTAGTTTATATTTTTGCAATTTGTTAGAAGCGTCGGTTAGAAGAAATCATAAGAAGTAATTACTAGAAGCAAAATTCAGAAGCATGAGTCAATGCTAAAACGCATAAGAAGATAAACATTAATCAAAGAGTGAAAACCCAATTCAAACGTCCCATTTGTTGTGTTTTCTTCACACCTTCAGTTCTACTGGGGCATATGGATAGTCAGCATTTCTCTAACATTAATCATACTTCTTGACAAAGAAGATTTTATCCTTCATTAGGGTGGCCTAATAATACCTCGCCTTTAATATTTTTTGTGCGAGAGCCTTTTTCCTATGTGGATGATGCATTTACCCTTATAAAATTTACTAGAACCAAGGAAGTTTCAGGATCTCCAGACATCGTAACATAGGAGAAGTTATCCTCCATTTTTAATAGTTTTCGAGATATAAGGATGTACCTAGGAACCTATTTTTGAATCCTTCTTGCATGTTCTTCATTCATTGGTAGCTCGTCGGTCTACATATAAAGCAATATAGGCGACATCCAACTAGATTCTAATTTAAATTTCAGGGGGTACACCTCGTCGACCTCTAAGTTGGGAGAGGCTAGGGTTTACCCTAAATTTTTATTCAAGGGAGTCGTGGTTTATTCTGAAGGAGGTGAAGTGAAAAGATAGATTATGTACCTTTTATAGATACCTTATCTATTAAGGCTCTTTGGCGTGGTGTTTCCTAGAGACTTGGTTAGGAATCAATTTTGGCCTTTAACTTGGAGGATCCATTTCTAATAAGAGGATTATTTTAGCAGCGAGAGCCTTATATCCCGTCTGGTCATTAATGGAGGTTAACTCAAATTTTAAATTTAGATTGATGAGTAGATCGCCAGGTCCTTCTAGGATTATTCCAACACCGCTCCCTTTTATGTTGGAGGAGCCATCAATAGATAGTGCGCACTTTATGTATGTAATTTCATCTATTTACAAGCTTTTCCATAAAATGTTCCAAAGCTTGTGACTTGATGCTCCTCCATGAGACATATTGAATGTGGTATTCTAAGAGCTCTAACGATAATGATACTAGTCTTCTGCTAGATCGGGCTTCTTTGAGACTTTCTGAACATGATAGTATACGAGCACGTGACTTGATGCTCCTCCTTGAGACATATTGGATGTTGTATTCTAAGATCTCTACCACCAGCGATACTATTCTTCCTACTAGATCAAGCTTCTTTGAGACTTTACGAACATGATAGTTGGTTTTTACAAGGATCTTATGACCTTGAAAGTATGGTCTAAAGTTCCTTGCCACAACGAGGATAACTAATATCAGCTTCTCGATATTTTGATAGCATGCCTCGGTGCCTCTTAACACTTTGATTATGGAACACACAGTTTCTTTGACAAGTTTCTTCGCTGAGCTCGTCATTTGATTAGTGGTAAGGGTATAGTAGCAACAACGACCCCTATCTCAAGCAAGTTATGAGAGGGAGATGTCATAAAGTTCTATACTTTTGTGAAAGAATCATCTTTCGGGGTCCTCGAACCCACCTTCTTCTTTAAGGAAGCGAAGAAGAGGAAGGATTTTCACATGTGCAAGAAAAGAAATGAAACGACTCCATGAGGTGACACATGAGCATTGCCTTTACGTTAGTGGGATCTTCATTGTGATGACTTCTTGACAATTTTATTGGTTGGCATTTATGCCTCTCCATTTCAGCATAATCCTCATAAACTTCCCCGTCTGGACCCCGAAATAACACTTGGCGAGGTTTAGGTGCACATCATACTTCACGATGGTATGGGTAATCTTCCAAATCTTCTACATGATTGCGAACCTCGATAGTCTTAACTTTCATATCATCAACATAGACCTCCATGTTTTCCCTATCTACAAGGAAAACATTATCCATTAGGCGTTAATAGGTGGTGTTAGCATTCTTGAGGCTAAAGCATGACATTGTAGTAGTAGTTGCCATGATTCAACATGAATTCTATTTTTGGTGTGTCTAAGGGATCCATTTGAATCGGTTATACCCCTAATGCGCATCCATGAAGCTTAACATGTGGTACCATGATAATCTTTCTATGAGGCGATTTTTATTTAGAAGTGGACATGGATCTTTAGGGTAGTCGACATTTAGATCGGTAAAATCTCATACGTCGTCACCTATAATTAGCTTACCGTACCAAAATGATGTTGGTTAACTAGGTGGGATACTTAATTTTTATAATGAACCCATCGATACCTTTCCGTATTTTCCTCAATGGCGGCCTATTTTTTCATTCCAACTCTCTACGTCTATGTCCTTGGTTTAGTTGAATGATTGATAACAAGGAGATGGTTTACCAATTTGGTGTATATTCCTAAAATATTAGAAAGAACCAACGCAAAAAGTTAATGTTCTTATTGAGTTAGTAGACTAGTTTTCTTTCCTATCTGAGGACATAAATGTACCTATCTTCATCACCGATGGTCGTGATGACCTATTCGGACTTCCTTTAAGTCTTATGTGGAAGTGAACCTTTACTCCTCTACTTCCAATCTAGGGTCCCAACACTCAAAATTAGTATTTGGAACTTCAAAAGGGGGAATATATACAAGTGTGAGCTCTCCACTAGTTATCTCTAGGCTACTCGAATAGAATTCACGAGCCACTTGTTGATCCTCTTGGATTGTATCGACTTACTCATCACCAAACTGCCTTCAGGATTATTGACAGACCCAACAAAGCAACATGTGTCTTTTCAACATGATTTATCCTCACTCGCACGCTTTCTGAAAAACTTCCCAGAAGATCACCCATCCCAAAATTGCTCCAAGTCAAGAATGCTTAACTTTGGAGTTCTTATGAAACGGGATACTGAACAGAAGATGCATTTTGTTGGTATATGTAGTATCAATCAATCTGTATAACTATTCCTTCAAGCATGCATACCTTTTCCTATACAACTTTAGTATCCCTCTCATTTCGGTGTGAATTCAACGACTACTACTCTCCTTCGTTGGCCTTAGGAGTGTTTCATTATCATGCCTCATGCACCGACAATCACTCCCTTTCCCTCGTTGGCCTCAGGTGTTACATGTCCACCACCTTCTTCTTGGTTTGTCCTTGAACCACATTGTACTGAGAAAGGTCTGGCTTTGATACCCTTTGTAACGCCCCAAACTGCCTTCTAAATTATCGACTGGCCCTATAAACCAACACGAGTCTTTTCATTATGATTTGTATTTACTCACACGCTTTCCAGGAAACTTCCCATAAGGCCACGCATCCCAAAATATCTCAAATTCAAGCATGTTTAAATGTGGAGTTCTTATGGAACGAACTACCAGAAAGAAGATGCATTTTGTTGGTATAAGTAGTACCAATCAATTTGTATAAGCCTTCTTTTAAGCATGTAATCTCTTTCCTACACAACCTTAGGATCCCTCTTATTCTGATGTGAATTTAGCGACTACTTCTCACCCTTTTTAGCATCGAGAATGTCTCATTGTCCTGCTTTATGCACCGACAACCATTCTCACTACCCTCGTTGGCCCCGAGTATTACAAAGGTTGCTTTGAGAGCATTGATTGACCACCTCCTATGAAGGATTTTATATAGTGATATAACATCCATAACGAGGTAGCTAACGCCAACCTCCCTAGCATTAGTTTCCTCTCCAAATGTGGTTTTTAGGGTTATGGGGCTCATTGTTTGTACATGTTTGCCTGATAATCCAGTCAATGAACCATTGAACATTTTTATGTTGTACTGGTTGAGTTGCAGCCTTTGAAAGGCATCCTAAAGTAGGATGTCACTAGAGCCGTCGGGGCCTATCAAGACATGATTGATGTTGTAGTTCCCTTGTTGCATAATACTAACCAAAGGATCGTCATCATGAGGGTTGAGTTAGATGGCGTCCTCCTCAGGGAAGATGATTTTAACCCATATTTTCCCTTTAGAGCTTTTGGGGAAGTCGGGGGATATTGTATTTTTCATAAATATCTGCCTCCTGTGCCTCCTCCAGGAAGATCTAAAGTTACCTTCTTCGATGAAGCCTCTAGTGATGGTGTTTGCATTATAGATTATAGTTTTGTTAGCCATCTTTAGAGGGAAGATGGAAAGAGTTATAATATGAGTGTGGCCTAGGTTATTTTTATCAGAGCCCTGCGGTGGGCGTAATTGTACTGATTAAAAAGTACAAGTTTGCATGTTCCCTCTATAAAGAATGGAGTTTTAGAGTCATAAATAGGTTTATAACACGACATAGGGGTTATTACTTTCCCACGGAAGTGAGAAGCCATGTATGGTGGAGTTTTGAGGTGGTCTCAAAGACATTCTCATGTTAGGTGACAGGCTCTATTGACGATAAATGATGCTTGGTAGCAAGTGTATAATTATTGGTAGTCATGGATTAAGGCTGTAGTGAGTGTTTTACTTTTTAGGGTGTAGAGAATGTGTATCACTTATGGTTTGTCCCTTATCTTAGAGAGGATATGTATTTATATAAGTCTATAGGACCTAGGGTTTCACCATCCATTTAATCAATAATGGACACTTGGATCCCTATTTCCAAGGGAGTTGTGGGTCAGCTAATGATCTTAACTTTCTCTCTTCCCATGAACCGTCATATCCCATGTTTCCCAAGTAGTAGCAATGGGAAAACCACGGGGTAAGGTAATACCTCCCTATGAGTGACATTTTATCGTCGCCTCTTCTAAGAAAAGGTCTTTACATATATAACACTACAAAAGGTTTTGATATTTTTCTATTTAGAAATCATTAAAAGATTGTATCAATCTATTTTAGACTAAACCAAGTGAAAATAATATATTAGAATATTAGGAATCAATTATCTAAATGTAAAAAGTTATCCAATTGATCAAATAATCCCTTTGAAATTTTATCACACACAATATAAGTGTCAAGATTGATGTCTCAACACACAAGCACAATATCATGGCAGATGTTATGACATCTGCTGATAGAACAGAAACTTTTACCAAAATAAAAACTATCCACAATTAAAAAATGCAGAAGGTAAAATAACACAAAGAGTTGTTAACCTAGTACGGTGCAACTCAACTACATCAGGAGCTACCAATCCTGGAAGGAAATCCACTATCAGTAGTATTACTTCTAAGCCTAAACAATATCAGTTTACAACTTATCCATTAAGCTCGGCCCAATACAACTTCTACCTAGGAACCTCCTAGATATGAGAATCCCCTCTCATTTCCAATCAGCACGGTGATATCTACAACCACAATCCCATTGACTGGAAAACAAACTAAAATAGAAGTTTACACCTCAACACAATACTTAAACTCTTCCTTAAAAGCTTTAGAGTGAGAATAATAACATGACAAACTATCAAGTAACAATCATTCAACTCAAATGCATCAAAAGATACAAAGAAAACAGAAACTCCCTTGAAGAGCCCTAAAACCCTAAGACTAAAAAATCTTCCCTTATTTTCACAAATTTCCTAATGAAATTAGGTCTAGGTAGTTTCTTTAAATACTCCTCAATGATCCATGGGCCTTGAATCTACACACAAATATTCAAATTGATTACCATCATCTAAGATTTGAGAAGGCAAACCTTTAGCAAACTTTGAAGTAAATTTTTTCACTTAAATGTCGTTTGACCAAATTATTGACTTTAAAGAGGCAGTTTGATTCAAAATGATAGTTTAATTCAAAATGATATTTGATCAAAATTTCAACCACTTGAGCTATCTACAACAGATAAGAATTTCATTGGATATCATTTGATATCAGGTGTTGTCATCATCAAAATCATTGAACATTTCAACCACTACAAACTCACATCCACTACCTGAAGCAACTCGACTTTCAAAAATCATTTAAATGAATTTTCAAAACAATGACATCGCCACCTAATTTTATTTGTTCTAGAAAGAACGGGGAAATATAGATAAAACCCACAAAAATTGGATAAGGCGGTCTACAAGACCAAAAAGCATGGATTCGGAGTCGGTTCATAAGAGGAAGGTATTAGCACCTCTTACGTCCATCGTACTCGATGGGACCCATTTAGTTCAAAATGTGTTTGTGTGTGTAATCGCTAATTTCTAAGTCATGAATAAGAAATAAGAAAAAGGGGTTTGTTTATTATTTATTTTGAGTTTGACACGGTTTCGAAACCGCGTGCCTACGTATTCCCTCGTGCAATGGGAAAGTCAAAACTCCGTAGTTCTGGTTGAAAATGTCTTGGATTGTTTGTATTGATTTTAGAAGAAAATGTTTTTGATTTTTGATAAACGCATATGAGCGAAAAAAAGATTTGAATGGGTTGAATTGATTTTAATGGTAGATGACAAGTACCAAAACGTCGGGATATCCTCTAACGATTCGATACTCGAGATTGGTGATTGAGGTCAACCGATCTTCTCTCATCCAAAATCTTTATTATGAAAAGGGTGAGGTGAAACAAAGTTCACTTTTTATTAAGTGTTATGGAATAAAGTATTTAAGTCATTTGGTTACCCTCTAATGGCCCAAATACTTTACATTTTAATTAAATCGTTGGGCGAACCTCTAACAATTTAATTAAGTACCATAACACTATGTTTTTTTTTGTTTTGTAGAAAAATTGATTTAAAGAAAACAAATTCAATTAATTAATTTAATATGAAAGTGTTTTAAATGTTTAAGTGTATGGAATAAAGTATTTAAGTCATTGGGTTACCCTCTAATGGCCCAAATACTTTACATTTTAATTAAATCGTCGGGTTAACCTCTAACAATTTAATTAAATACCATAGCACTATGTTTTTTTTTGTTTTTGGAGAAAAATTGATTTAAAGAAAAGAAATTCAATTAATTAATTTAATATGAAAGTGTTTTAAATGTTTAAGTGTATGGAATAAAGTATTTAAGTCATTGGGTTACCCTCTAATGGCCCAAATACTTTATATTTTAATTAAATCGTCGGGTTAACCTCTAACAATTTAATTAAATACCATAGCACTATGTTTTTTTTTGTTTTGGAGAAAAATTGATTTTGGAAATAGCAAGTTCAATTAATTATTTTTTTGACTTGAAAGTGTGTTGAAAATTGCGGCGTTGGACGTAGAGAAATGATATTTCGGGTTATGATTAACCAAGTATATGGACTTGATTAACCTCGTGAGGATAGGTGCTCCTATCCCCAACCATGAGACCACGGTGCATGGTGATTGGTATATGGACCAATTGTTTTTCGGGTTATGATTAATCAAGGAAACGAGGGCCCTAATTAACCTCGTGAGGATGGCCATGCCCATCCCCAACCATGAGACCCTTAGATAATTTGGTGTGGGTAACCAAAAATGAGAGAGAGCGGAGGCGTTGTTGTTTTTATATTAATGCGGGAGTGGAGTGTACAATCGTGTAATAAACATACAAGCATATAATGATAAAAGCGGATAATAAAAGAAAATAAATTAACACGCAATACAAACCGGAATTTAAATAATTATTAGTATAGATATTTTTTTACTTGATAAAAAATCAACTAACAATTTAATTGATGATTCAACAAATAAAAACTATCATATGCCAATTATTATTTAATACATCATTATATATAAAAAACTTGCATAATATTGAATTTAAAGAGAGTTTTAAATGGGCACGATTGGAGCTTTAATTTGGAGGGTGTGAACAGCAAAGCGAGCCCAGCCCAAAACCAAGCTGCTTTGGATCTGTGTAGAGCTCCCATGAGGCATGTTGTGGTCCACCATTACGGGCGTCGGATCGGACCTTGGCGGATCGATGGCTTATGGCGAGATGGGTGCGATTTGATACCATGGACATACACACAGTTGAAATAGACCACATGGGTGGTGACACTTGTCACCACGAACTAAACAACACATCATGTAAAATCCTACTTGCACTATATATCGACTTTTTAAATAAAAGTAAAATTAAATATATCTTAAAAGCTGATTTTAAGATAATCACATTTTACTAACACATTAATTAGTTTAAAACATTATAAACTAGAGGTGCTAAGCTAAAATTAACCTAAATCAGTTATTATAACTTAAATAAAATTAACTAATGGAACTAATCCTAATATTAACTTAAGTTTATATTTTATAAAAGAAGAAAAAAAACATGAAACAGTTTGTACTATCTCATCCTCTCCTTTTCCACGAAACCCTTATAGTACTCGACACTCTTTCTCGATCTCGCGCTGTACTCGATGCTCTCTCGATCTACTTGTGTACTCGCGCTCCTCACCGTCGATTCGCGAAGCTCAGCGATCTCTCTCGCGATCGGTTTCGCGACCATCTCACCGTCGTTCTCACGATCCGCCAGACCATTGCTCTCCTCGCCGATTCTCTCATCTCATATATGTTACTCTCTATCGTTACATTACTCTGTTAACTGTGTTTTATGAATTACGCATTCGTGTTTATAGGTTTGTTGGAATCGGAAGGGAAAAAACCTAATCGCTAATCGGGTGAAATCGGTCTTTGTCGAGAGGAAAATGCATGATGGAGCGTAGCAAAATGAAAAGAAAAGAAGTTGAGGTGATGATTGAAGCGAGGCGGCGGTGTGATGCATGGCAACCCGGTGAGATCTTTACGTACCTTACTACCTTACCTCGTTATCGCTTTTCTAAAGGGTCTTCTTCTCGGAAAATGATGATAGGGTTGTTAGACTCTTCTTTATATGTTAGGGTTCTTTCTGGGAAATTAGGGTTTCTGCCGTTTTTAGGGTTTGTTGTGTCAACGATTACTGGTTCTTGCATCTTCAATGTTTATATAGTGTCAGTTAGGGTTTTGCAGGACTTTGTTGTTCTGATTTTCGAAAAACAAGGCCTTGTTTGCTTGAGCAAAAAACGAAAAATCATGGGCTCTTTGTGTCTGCTGATATGTTGGGCTGCTCTGTGTTGTATTTTCTGATATCTTGGGCTGCTTTGTGTATTAGACTGTTATCTGTTTTGATATCTTTGGTGTTGGATCTTGTTTATGGTAAAACTTGCCCGAAAAGATGTCTACCCTTGTTGCCTTGTATAAAGTTCTTGTACTGTCATGCCAAACTAAGTTATAACTTCTTTTCCTCATCTTCTTTCTACACCTCCTATTGTGAACCAAGGGTTAACACTCTTGAGGATTTGCAATAGTGAGTTTTATGGCGATGATTTATTATGAGGCCTCGGTTATAATCGAAACCCCTTGCAACTGATTAGAAAAGATCCTAATGATGAGATAAAATTATATAAAGCTGCCTTGTGTTATTATTGCTGCCGTTTAACTTGCTAACCGATTTCTTTTGTTTGTTTCATGTATGCGAACGATGGTGCAAACTTGGGAAAGCGGTGAAAGAAGGTTGGAGATAGAGCAAGCGTGGGCAGAAGAATCAACAAAGCTCTCAAATAGAAAATAGGATTTAGGCATGGCATTAGTAACATTTGCTTGTATGTTTGAGTTTTGTAAGTAGGATTAGGATAAAAGTTAGGAACTTTGTGACATAGCAAACGTTTGAGTTATAATTGTAAATATGACAAATCTTGTGGCATTTGTACAAACCGAGATTAAGCGAATGTCGGAAATTTGATCCTACTTTATAAATGGATATTCTTTGAATGTCATTTTGAATTCAAATAAGACTTTGGAAATTGAATGATAAGGAAAGGAATTTGAATGTTGAATGAATTGGTTTGGCTTTTGGATTGAAACTTGCATTTTAGGATTTGACAAATTGTAACACATATCTTGATTTGTGTCCTTGTACGATAAAAATCTTTAGAGCAATCTTGGGACTCTTGGAATTTTATGAACACAAGCCTTGAGAAAAAATGCACCTAATTGAATTCTTATTGTGTATAAAATTGGAAATTCAATATGCATCAAGTATCCCAAAAATTGTCATGAACCAAAATTAAATTGGTTAAAACAAATCATGTTGAAATATTGATTAATAGACGTATCCAAAACCACTTCAATCTAAAATTCCAATCCGTAGTCTTGATGACTTAGAAATGAGCAATACTTAAATTCTTTTGAATTTCCGGCCATAAAGCTTTTATGTAGATCCGCTCTTGTAAAAAGAAAACCGAGCCTTTTGCCACTTGAAACAAAAATTAAAACTCTAAGTTTCAAATAAAATTCTTGATTCCAAACCTTAGTCAATTTAGGCGATTCCACGATTTCTTTTAAGAAATGGGTGATAGATTCCACTTGAAATTAATGGTATTATCACGCGTTCGCAAATCGAAACATGTTCGATAGTAGAAAAAGATTTGAAACCAAGCGAATTTCATAAAGAGACTACTTTTTCAATGAATGTCTTGAACTTAAGGGCGATGAGCGATTGGAAAGAGATCTAATCATGCGGCAACTTGACATTCGTAAATCGTGTAGACAAGTCCTCGGATGAATATTTCACATACATCAACTATTGCCAGAGCGAACAAAGTCGACGAGCAAACCAAGCGCACTAGAACTTGTATTGTTGATCAATAAGCAGATAATCATAATCCACCCTTTTACATCTTGAACAAAGAACTCGAAACAACAGAAAACCCAACTCGTGATGAATTGATCTCACGAATCGGAGGTAATGACATTCAAAATAACCGGACTTCGTAGCTCCATCAAAAGGACCATTCAATTCAACAATCGAACATCAAGCCCGAAAACCCAAAGATATGAGCGGATAAGATTCAATATTAAACCTCGTGGTTTTCAAATATCCCAGTTGGTTGAAAGCACCACGCCTTTTACCTTAGTGGAGAATTTTGGGAGTCAACTCTAACCCGTAACCATAGAACCGATGGTATGAATGCATGTGAGTGTCATGATAAATCGAAGCCTAAACCGAGATAAAGCAAGAGATAGGAGGCAAATTTTGGGGTGCAGCAGTTGCCCTATTTAATCGTCTTAAACTTGAAAGTGAAATTGGCGCTAGCCTTTTGAACTTTCAAGGTAGAAAAGATTAAATACTCAAAGAACCCTAAAATTTGCGCTCAGAAGAACAAGTAGAAATATTTTGCTTTTTATTTTGATTTTTTTACATTTTTTGCGAAGGGTTTGGTATATCGAGAAGCGAATGCGCTTAAATAGCGACTTATGGACTAGAAATGAATGATAGATCTTTGGAGCGAGCATACCTCGATAAGTTGCTTCGTAGATCGAAAGCGAAACCGGTAGATCTTTGGAGCAGCATACTTCATAAGTTGCTTGCGGATCGAGAAGGTAAGAACTCATAGATCTTTGGAGCGACCATACTTCATAAGTTGCTTGCGGATCAAAAATGAGAGAGGATCTTTGGGCAGCATACTTCAATAAGTTGCATCGCGATCAAAAGCGAAACCAGACGGACCTTTGGAGCAGCATACTTCAATAAGTTGCTTGCGATCGAAAGGTGAGAACTCATAGATCTTTGGAGCGAGCATACTTCAATAAGTTGCTTGAAATCAAAAATGAGCAGGCAGATCTTTGGAGCAGCGCATACTAATAAGTTGCATCGCGAGATCAAAAGCGAAACAGACGGACCTTTGGAGCGGCATACTTCATAAGTTGCTTGCGGATCGAAAAGGTGAGAACTCATAGATCTTTGGAGCGAGCATACTTCAATAAGTTGCTTGCGGATCAAAAATGAGAGCGAGATCTTTGGAGCAGCGTACTTCAATAAGTTGCATCGCGATCAAAGAATGAAACAGACGGACCTTTGGAGCAGCATACTTCAATAAGTTGCTTCACGGATCGAAAGGTAAGAACTCATAGATCTTTGGAGCAGCATACTTCATAAGTTGCATCGCAGATCAAAAATGAGCAGACGGGTATATATCGGTAAAGATATTAGACACACACAAGAAGGAGACTGGGCGGACTCACTGGGAGAAGATATATGGAATGGTAAGCGTCGATCGAAGACAAATTCTGAGGAAAGAGGCCAACCAAAGAGACTCTAGCGAGGATTGCTAGGCTATGTTGGACTTTAAAAGTTTCTTGAATATGCAAGAAATACAATATCCCTCGAGGCCAAGGCGGGTGTATTTCTTCAAGTGGCAATTATATGAATTACCACACACAGAGTGGATACTCAAATAACAGAAGCAAGAAAGGTTAGACACCAACTCTTACTCACACTCTAACGATAGAGGCAAACATGGGTAAGATCACAAAAAAATAAAAATTTGCAAAAAGTAAGGCGGCTTGGTAATTGAATTGAATTGAGCGTGTAGGAGACCGACACGGGTCAAAAATGAGATAGCAATAACAAGAAGAATTTCTTGAGGAACTCGACTAGGAATACCACTTGGGATTTTGTTTAATGGATAGACTTTCTCTTGGAGGCAAAGGTTCTCGAAACACTCAATCGGCTTATGCTTAGATGCATGCTTGGGATTTATTATTTTTAGCGTGATGCTCCATATCAATGGAAATGCTACGCATTTTTTGGATGCTATGCAATGCAATGATGCATGTTTGAGATTATTATTTTTAGCGTAATGCTCCATATCAATGGAAATGCTACGCGTTTTTGGATGCTATGCAATGCAATGATGCATGTTTAATATTTAAATGCGGGACTATAGGCAATTGTGAGCTGCCGGGAAACATCAACCATCCATGAATTGAATATAAATCATCGGTCTTTATCAAAGGGATGATAGTGCGGACCACGAGAGTTGTAGAATAGAAGCATCAACTTTCAATGATCTACATCCAGGAAGTAACTCTTGAGATTAACATTCATACGGGATGATGATCTTGTTGCGTAGAGTTCACGATTTCAATAGCTACGGAATACGAGCTCTTGCATAGGAGGAGTCGACAACATCTTACGGCATAAGGGAGCCTTTGAAAATGATCTTCTTTGGTGGCACGTTCTTCACGATCTTCGCGTCGGGGACGAGTAATAACATCCAGGGCGCATATGCCATAGATAACTACGGTTGGAGAGAAAGAAACTTGCCGGTGCCCGATGCTCATGCGCATGGTGCCCTTTGCATAATTGAAAATGTAAAGCAGGAGACATAACAATAATTACGCTACGGAGATCAAGCTGTTTTATTCGTTAATGTGGTATACGAAATTCGAGTAACCCGGAATAGCACGTGCCGTTGGGGCAATATTTTATGTGCAAAGTTTATTAAAAACATCGGACGTTGTTTTGCAAACAAAACGATTAAAAACATGAAAATAAGGCAGAGATAAATAATAGAAAAACACGGTTTGGATGAAAGTAATTTTATTGATTGATTAGCCGTAAATGAGCATTTACATCAAGCAAATCACGAAAAGAGGCACTTGCTTATACATCAAGATTAGAAAACAAAGGTGACAATAAAATTATGGATTTTGTCGAACCAGAATCCCATGTCCTCCACAACCTCAGCGTTCCTCGATATCGAGCCGTCAGGAAAATGCTCGATTAGGCGACCCTCCATCTCTCGGATTATCAAGTTATTGTAAAAGCGACCAAAGCAGTGTCGTGCAGTTGTGAGCGTTCGCTTTGAATCCTAATTTTGCACTGGACCGCCCTTTCGGGTTTCGATCCACGGGATACCCTTTTTGCCCAAGCTTTCGGGTTTTCGACTTGCGGGTGTACAATCTTTTATATTTATCTAACTTTTGCACGAACCTCTTGGTTCGTCGGGATGCCCTTATTTTTCTTAGGCGGTCAACCTAACGGTCTCTTTTATCAGTATTTTTGACTACATCTGCATTGATCGGGTGAGAAATCCTCTCCGTCCATAGTCATGACAACATAGCTCCTCGGAGAAAACTTTCTTCACAATATCGGTCCTTCATAATTTGGAGCTCACTTGCCCCGGCGTCCGTATTGTTGGGAGGCAAAATTCTCTTGACCTGAGGTCACCGACTTGGAAATTTCGAGGACACACTCTCTTGTCGAAAGCCCTTTTCATACGCTTCTGGTATAGCTGTCCATGACAAATAGTTGTCAATCTCTTCTCGTCGGTGAGATTCAATTGGTCAAGTCTATTCTGAACCCATTCAGCTTCATCGAGTTGCACATATGTTAAAATCCTTAAGGAAGGAATTTCAACTTCCACGGGTAGGACTGCTTCCATACCGTATACCAAGGAGAAAGGAGTTGCCCCTGTTGACGTGCGTATTGAAGTGCGGTAGCCGTGTAAGGCATATGGCAACATCTCGTGCCAATCCTTATAAGTGACAACCATCTTTTGTACAATCTTTTTGATGTTCTTGTTTGTCGCTTCCACAGCACCGTTCATTTTTGGACGATATGGAGAAGAGTTATGATGTTTTATCTTGAAACTGTCGCACAACTCTTTCATCATTTTATTGTTGAGATTCGAGCCGTTATCAGTAATGATCTTCTCAGGAACTCCATAACGACAAATGATATTATGCTTGATGAAACGTGTGACCACTTGTCTAGTGACACGAGCATAAGATGCTGCCTCAACCCATTTGGTAAAGTAGTCAATGGCAACAAGGATGAATCGATGTCCATTAGAAGCGGTGGGCTTAATTTCTCCAATCATATCAATGCCCACATCACAAAGGCCATGGAGAAGTCAAAACATTCAATGAAGAAGGTGGCACATGCATCTTATCGGTAATAGATTTGACATTTGTAACGAGTTTTAGCATGGTTGTAGATCATTCTCCATGGTGGACCAATAATATCTGCTCTCAAGATCTTCTTGGCCATGGTGTGTCCACTAGAATCGTCGAAGGAACCTTCATGAATTTCTTCTATAATCTTATTTGCTTCGTGTCTATCCACGCATCGAGCAAAAGCAGTCATAGTTCCTTTTTTACACACCCCATTGAGGAAAAATTTAGTGAGTACTTGCGGGGCCTTCTTATCAACGATGGGCGTCACGGGGTATTCTTCGTCTCGAGATACCTTTTGATGTCATAGAACCAAGGATTTTCATCCTTCACCTACACTTCATAGCGAATGCAGGCTCATCCAACCTCATTATAGTGATAGGCGGGGCATCATTCGCCCATCGACCTTAAACATGGATGACGAGTAGCCAAGCATCGCCAAATTATTCTCCTCCTTGGGATGTGATCAAAAGTGATCTCGTTGAAATAAGGGATCAACTTCAGACATGATCTCGGTATGGAATCAAATTCGGTGGCGGGTCTCCTGTTGCCCCAAAATTTGCCCTCTATCTCGGTTGTATCTGGTTTAGGCTTCGCATTTATCATAACACTCACATGCATTCATATCCTTTGGGTTTATGGTTACGGTTGGAGTTGATTCCCAAAGATTTCTGTTGAGCGAGAAAAGGCGTGGTGTTTTCGACCAATTTGGGGATATTTGAAAATGGCGAGGTTTAATATTAAATCCTATCCGTTCATATCTATCGGTTTGGGGTTTGGTGTTCGATTGTTGAATTGAATAGTACATTCTTGATGGAGCTACGGAGTGCAGTTATTTTGAATGTCATTACCTCCCGATTCGAGATCAATTCATCACGAGTTTGGGTTTCTTTGTTGTTTTGAGTTCATTGTTCAAGTTGTAAAGGGTGGATATTGATTATCCGTTTATTGATCAACAATTCGGTTCAAGTGCATTTGGTTTGCTCGTCGATTACATTCACTCTTGCAGGTGGAGGTATGTGGAAATATTCGTCCGGAAGGCTTGTGTATAAGATTCTGAATGTCAAGTTGCCACATGTTGAGATCTTTCGATCGTGTTCATCGCCCACGAGATTCAAGGCATTCATTGTCGATTATTAAATGCGTGGCGTCTTTTCGGCATGATATCGAAGCATTATCATGAGTTTTATCTTAGTACATTTCGGTTATCGGTAGAAATTCATTGGACTCAAATTCTTATGGCCTTTATTATCTCCATATTTCAAGGCTTATTCCGTCTTGGAAGATTTTAGAGTATTGATATTTCATGGATTGTTGAGGCCATAGCGCGAGTTGTGATGTACAAATTCATTATGGTCGTCAAATTGGGTGGTTATCTTCTATTTGGTTATGATTACGATGTTTGAGTAACAAGTGGATAAGAATTTGAGATAAGGTTGTAATGAGCTATAAGGCAGGGCTTTTAATCAAGTTCTTGCAAATTACTCCTCATCATTTGGATTAAGGTTTTGAGCATGATCACCAGAGTTTATTATAGGATAAGAGCATGTCAAATTTTATTTCTATCAATTCAAGGACCGTTTGCTCCCTTCATTCATTTGATATTATTTATTTTGATTCTATTTTGAAGAATAGAATATGGATTTAAGGGTGGTTCAAATTTGTATTCTTTGTTTGTTTACTTGATACATCAAGTATTAATTCGTGCAAGAAGTGGTGCGCTTATGAAAAAGAGTAAGTTGAAATAAAGTTGGAAGTTTCCATTCACGTTTAATTCATACTTCCAACCTTATTCTTTCAACCGCTTCCGATGCTCATTCAAATCATTCAAGACTATTACAACTTCTATGCTTAAAGGTTCAAACATTACTACAATTCTCTTGTGCAATATCCATTCATGGTTAATTCTCAAATTCAAAATACAAGGGAAGTTTCTTGGATTACAAGATATAAGTTCTACAATACTACAAGGCAATTGTTGAATGATCAAGATCTTATGTCGCGTTCAAGATACATTTTGTTATTCAATATTAACAAGTGATGTGTTTCATTACAAAGTCATTGGAATCCACAAAGCAATTCAAATGATGTGATGTTACAAATTTCCGAACTTCTAACACAAGAATTCCAAGGTTACTAGTACAAGTTTTGTGCATAAATGCAAACATACAAAATACTACACATGCTATGTCCTAATCCTATTTCCTATGGGAGTGTTGTTGTTCTTTGGCTTCTATGTCTCCTCGTTCTATCTTGAACCGTGCCTTCTTGACCAACCTTCCTTCACGCTTCGAGCTCGCACCATCATTCGCATACATGAAACAAACAAAAAAACGGTTAGCAATTTAAGCAGGCAGCGATGATACAAGAGAATACATAATCCTAATCATCATTAGGATTTTCTTTCGAATCGAGTTGTGCAAAGGTTTGATCATTGAAAGGGGCCTCATAAACAAATCATCGGCCGTAAAACTCGCTATTGCAAATCCTCAAGGTGTACCCTTGGTTCTACAGGAGGTGTGGAAAGAAGATGAGAAGCGGTTTCAAAAGCAGTTTGGCATGGCAGTCTTTGTAGCTTTATCGAGGGCAGCAAGGGTATACACCTATTCGGGCAAGTTTACCAAAATTACACATATAAAACATCAATACACGACCTAACATATCGAAATGTAGCAGAGCAGCAAAAATCAAAACATATCATGATGCAAATCGGTGCGGGCCCGTCAAACATTGGTAAGGTTTGTTTTCAAAATCGAACAAAGAAGCCCTAACTGCTGACAGTATAAAAACATTGAAGTTTATAACTCAAAGGCAGAGACAACTGTTCACAAAAACCCTAGCCGAATTCGAGTAACCCTAACAGCATACCATCAAGCCAAAACCCAGAACAACATTCAACAAGCCAAAACCACAAAGCGATATTCAACCATCAAAACCCGAGCGCCTAAAAATACTCATCATTTTCCAAAAGAAAACCCTTCAGAAAAATCCGAAATAGCCACGAGAGGAAAGAGATTCGAAAGGTATTACCGGATCAGTAGAGAAGAGAGGAGGTTGCGGACCCTTTGTGTCGCCATCCTTCTCTTTTCCTCACTGACTTTACGTTCTCTGTATTGCATCGCTATCATCATGTCATAGGAGTTAGGGTTCCTTTTTCCCCTTTCATTTCGGTTCTGTGAAAACCAAAACAAAGCATCAAGAAATCGTTAAAAGCGGTAGCAGAGAGAGATTTTACGAGAAAATCGTGAGAAGCGAATCGAGAGAACAACGGATCGAGGCGGCAGCGATAACGAGAGATGAGAGAGTCCGGTGAGATCGCGGAAGAGCGATGAGAGGTGAGCGTTGATCGCGGCGAGGACGTTGAGATGAGGCGATGGGTTTGAGAGGACTATGAGAGATTGAGGAAGATCGTGAGAGACTATGAGAGATTGAGAGATCGTGAGAGATTGTGAGGATGAGAGAGTTTAAGAAACTAATTGTTTTTGTTATTCATTTATTTTATAAAAACTTAAGTTAGTTTTAGTTTAGGTTGATTAGGATTAGTTGTTTTCTTTATATTGTTTAAGTTATAATAAAAACAAGTTTAATTAGGATTAGTATTTTTTAAATAAGTTTATCTTTTAAAACATAATTTAGTATTAGTCTAAAAATGCTTAAGATTAGTGTTTGTTTAGTTAATTAATACATAATAAAAAATATTAGTTAAATATCGGTTTTATTTTTATTTAATTTATAGTTAACATTTAATTAATTAATGAGACATAGATTAATATAGTTTAATAGGACATTTAGTTTTAGGATGTGTTGTTTAGGTGGTGACACTTGTCACCACTGTGTTCTATTCGAAATCGGTGTGTATGTATTGTACCTATCATGCACCCTCACGCATCAAGGCCATCGGATCATTGAAGGTCGGATCAAGCGATCCGGAATGGTGGATCACGGCATGCCTCCATGGAGCTTCTACACAAGATTGACATTTTTGGGCTTGGGCTCGGTTGCTATCTACACCCTCAGTTAAAGCTCCAAGCAGGCCCATTCCTAAACTTTTCTCTTTAAATTCAATTATTATGCAAGTTTTTTATATAATGATGTATTAAATAATATTTTGGCATATGGTAGTTTTTATTTGTTGAATTACCAATTAAATTGTTAATTGATTTTCATCAAGTGAAAAAATATCTATACTAATAATTATTTAAATTCGATTTGTATTGTGTGTTAATTTATTTTCTTTTATTATCATAATTATCATTATCCGTTTGCATGTTTATTACACGATCGTACACTCACTCTCAAATTAATATAAAACAACAACGCCTCCGCTCTTTCTCTTACTTTTGGTTACCCACCAAATTCTCTAAGGGTCTCATGGTTGGGGATGGGCATGGCCATCCTTAGGAGGTTAATTAAGGCCCTCGTTGCCTTGATTAATCATAACCGAAAAATAATTGGTCCATATACCAATCACCATGCACGGGGTCTCATGGTTAATCGAGTCCATATACTTGGTTAACCATAACCCGAATATCATTCTCTCGTCCAGCGCGCAATTTTCAAAATAGTGTTATGGTATTTAATTAAATTGTTAGAGGTTATTAACGATTTAATTAAAATATAAAATATTTGGGCCATTAGAGGAAACCCATGACTCGAATACTTTATTCCATACATGAGCATCTAAAACACTTTCAAATTAAATTAATTAATTGAATTTGT
Organism: Vicia sativa; assembly: GCA_021764765.1. NCBI lineage: Eukaryota > Viridiplantae > Streptophyta > Magnoliopsida > Fabales > Fabaceae > Vicia > Vicia sativa. Next base: position 143,286,604 of record CM038792.1, read on the forward strand.
TTTCAAAAATCAATTTTCTACAAAAAAAACCAAAAAGCATAGTGTTATGGTACTTAATTAAATTGTTAGAGGTTAAGCGATTTAATTAAAATGTAAAATATTTGGGCCATTAGAGGTAACCCAATGACTCGAATACTTTATTCCATAACATAATAAAAATGAACTTTGTTTCACCTCACTCCTTTCATAATAAAGATTTTGGATGAGAGAAGATTGGTTGACCTCGATCGCCAATCTAGAGTGTCGAATCGTTAGAGGATATCCAGAGCGTTTTGGTACTTGTCATACGCCATTAAAATCAATTCAACCCATTCAAATCCTTTTTCGCTCATATCACGATTATCAAAAATCAAAAACATTTCAAATAAAATCAATACAACCAATCCAAGACATTTTCAACAAGAACTACGGAGTTTTGACTTTCCCATTGCGAGGGAATACGTGAGGCAGCGGTTTCGAAACCGTGTCAAACTCAAAATAATAACAAACAAATCCATTTTCTTTTTATTTATTCATGACTTAGAAATTAGCGATTACACACACACAAACATATTTCGAACTAAGCGGGTCCCAGTCGATGGGCGTAAGAAGTGCTAATACCTTCCTCTTGCGTAGACTCCCGAATCCGTGCTTTTGGTCATGTAGACCGCCTTATCCGATTTTGTGGGTTTTATCTATATTTTCCGTTCTTTTAGAACAAATAAAATTAGGTGGCGATTTCATTGTTTTGAAAATTCATATTTCATTGATTTTTTTGAAAATCGAGTTGCTTTAGTTGGCGACTTCAGGGACATTTTGTTAAAACTTTTTGACTAAGCGAGTCAACCTAGTTTAGTTCTTAGCATGTTTGTGTGTTTGTTTATCGCTTTCTTCTTTTGCTTATCTATTGTTTATTTGCTTATTTTCTCTCTGCTTTATATATTAATCTGTTGATATATTATTGTGATGGGAATTCATGGGCATTGATACATAGATAAGCCCACTGAACTTCTAGGTCACCTTTTTAGGAATAGAGGTTGTAGCCTAGGTCCACGACTCCATTGTCTTGTTGGCTCGAGCGAAGACTCGGCTTAGAGTTGGTTGTTTTAAGGAGGTCGTTGGCCAGCGTTAGCCGGGACATCAATCTTTGGACAAATGACCTATAACTCTAAGTTTGTTCATGTTGTCTAACCAAGACCAAAGCTCAAATTTTGGATTTAGAGCCTCTGTTAAAACCGTTTCTTGGGGTATACTTTTACAAATACTATCGCCACGTAGGCCTCTCGCGCGATGATAGTGTTTGTAAAGGGATCTGAACCCAAGAAACATTTAACAAAAACATAAGATTAGCCTTAGGGGAATCGTTGGGTGAGCGTCGAAACCATGATGGCCGATCCTATGAACCGGTTCTATTTAATTTGCAACATGCATTGCATACATTTGCACAAAACCATTTAGCATATAACTTTTATTTTGAGGAACCTTACAGATTTTGTTGGTGCGATGGCGAGAAAGAAGAATGAATCAAGCTGTGAAGATCGTTCCATGTCTCAAATTCAAAGAAGCGAAGTTGGGAAGGCGATAACTCAAAGTGAAAGAATTCCGCTTTGTCGGTAGAGCTTATTTTGGGAAAAGATTTGGGAACATCCTAGATCTTTTAACTACCAATGTGAACATGGAAGCTTTGATTGCTTTGGCAAAGTACTATGATCCTCCTCTTGATGCTTCACATTCAAGACTTTCGACTTGTTCCTACAATTGAAGAGTTCGAGAGAATCCTTAATTGGCCTTTGAAGGGCGACACTCCTTTTCTCAACATAGGAAAACCTCGATAAGGCTAAGGTAGGCTGCTTTGTGTCTTCTGTAAGGAGGTGGCACCTTGGATTACGAGACAAAGGTATACGAGGCAAAATTTGGAAGATAAGTTGTTAAGTTTGAGTGTTCAGGCGATTGGCGACTTTCGGCTCCATTCTTGCTTTGCTCATCTTTGGGGTGGTTTTGTTCCCAACTAATGAAATTGGTTACTTGAGCGTGCTATTGGCATATTCGTATCGAAGAACCACAATACTGCACTATTGGTGATGTTCTTTACCATCTCCATGAGAGACATCCCGAAGAAGAGAGGGTGGTTACGTGTTGTTCTCCACTTTGTATTTATGGTTGACATCTCATATCCCTCGAGTGGACCGTGGGAGAAGATCACGAGGAACTTATCTTGGTCTCAAAATTGGCTTCACTAACGGATGGTGTGATGTGGCATTCTCGGGTTGGGGATTCGTTGATGTTATCACTCCTTTGTGGTGGATATTCTAATGTTCCTTTGATTGGGTCTATGGGTTGCATCAATTATAACCCAAGACTTGCAACAAGACAATTGGGGTATCAATGGAGAATGAACAAGGCACGAGCACTTGGAAAGTTTCATTGTACGAGCTTGGTAAAAGGACATAGCAGTATTGAAGATCCGAAGAGCTTGGGGTCAAATCCATAGGGAAGCCGAGAGTTAATCAAGAGGCGGAATTGATGGAAGGTCTTATCGCGATGGGTGATAGAGAGTCAAGAAATCAAGCGCCTTACTTTGTAGAGTACCCTTTGATCATCCAGAACTGTAATCACTCATGTGCCAATAGAGGAGAATATGAGGCTTGAGTTATCGAAAGATGGAGGAGGAAGATTGGAGCTACAAAGTTCTAATTCTCGCGTTTTCTCGGTGAAAATTTGGAGGCCAACCTCAAGGGTGAAAAGAAGAATTAGAGGGAGAAGAATACGAGAATGAAAAGGATGAAGAGCTCCTAATGAGATGTTACGAAAACTTGAGGAGTCTTGCAAGTGGGGCAAGGGACCTCCGTCGACAATTGAAGGCCCTTTCGACATCAAAGGGCGAGCTTATCTAGATTAAGAAAAGGCCGTTGAAGAAAGAGAGCATTGAAAGCACGTCTCGAAGCAAAGATTTCAAAATTAGAAGCTTCAGCACGAACCAATAAAATGCTAGAGAATGAGATAAGCGCAAAGAAAATGCATCGCGAGGTGGAAGCAATCGAATTAGTGAAAAGGTTCGAGAAATTTGAACATTACGAGGAAGAAAGAAATAGTAAAAGGGATGCTTCTGAAAGCCTTAGAGAGCAATGCCAAGGTTGGATTGATGAGATCCAAAAGGAATCGTCATTAGATGAAAAGGATGAACTAGTGTCCTTTCTAGAAAACGAGAATGGGCATTTCTATTGGAATGCGGTGAAATGGTTGACATGTGTAACCGTTTGATTGTTGGCGTACCTTGGAGACTCGGTCGGCCCTAGAAGACCTCGAAGGCAACCCGATACCTCCTGCTTGAGTGATTTCCTCTTCCTCTGTCAAGAGGCGGTGAAACGAGTTCAAGGCGGAAACTAAGATTTGAAGCCTCGTGGTGGACAGCATTTCTAGTTTTTAGCCACTTATCTAATTATTATTGTAATGATTTAAATTCCGGTTATGAATTTTATTGCTACTGTTTGAGCTTGAACTTGTAGTCACAACTAACAATTTGAGTTTCTATGAGATTTCGTTGAATTGCAGTTTAATCGGTTTTCTCTAATGTTTATTGTTAACTAACGAGTCTTCAAAGAGTCCACGAAAATAAAATGTACAAAAACATATCATGGGCATGCATGCATACTCCCATAGCATATCATACATAACGAGTATTCGGATCGGTCATCTTACTTACGTTGATTTTCTTCTCCACAGACGAGAGACTACGGTTTAAATGGTTCATCGTTACAGACAAGTAACTTGAAGAAGCGATGGAAGATGGAAGCGACATGGCCGCTAGGGACAGAATGGATACTCGTATGGGGCAATTGATGGAGATAATTGAGAATGGCTCTGCAACAAGAGGTTGAGAGCTACGGTTGTGAGCTGCTTTGTAGTCACCTGAAGAAGCAGTTCTTCCTCCCACATGGGAATGCTTTATGCGAAATCGGCATGGAAGTTAGCAGGTCTTAATGATCTCGCCGTGAGAACCAGTGCTCAAATGGATCATCTTTGCGGTGGTTCCTCCTCACCTACCCAGCGCGTCGCCGACGGAACTGTGTTGGTGCCTCAGCCGGGAAGGACTATTGATTCGATTCCTCGGCATGATGAAGATAACTTTGAAGATTGGTTTCAATGTTGAGGAACCAACGAAGGCGATAGGAAGTTGAAGATGCTCGAGGCGCATGCAAGCCTTTGAGAATCGGGATGTTTTGGGTTTCGACATGTCCACTTGGGATTGGTTCAAGGTGAGGATTCCTCAAAATTTAAAATCCAGCTTTGAAACAAGGGCAACTCTTGTCCTAAAACTCACTTGAGGTACTACTTTGGGAGGATGTCCGCCTATCTGAAGAGAAGCTCTTGATGCACTTTTCCAAGATAGTTTGGTGATGGACCATTGGATTGGTATATGGGCCTTGATTGCTCCAGTGCGAACTTGGAGAGTTGGTTGTAGCTTTTGTTCAACACTATGGCTTTAACACCGATATGGCGCCTCTGAGGACCGGTTGCATAACTTGGCTCGGAAGAAAGCTGAATCTTTCAAGAGCAGCATGAGGTGGCGCGGTGGCTAAGTTCAACCCCCTATGGTGGAGCGAGAGATGGTGGAAATGTTTACGGCACACTAGATGGGCGTACTATGCCTCTTCTTGAGTCCTAACCCGGTACTTTCGACATGGTGATGTTCGGTGAAAGAGTTGAGATGGGGATTAAGCTAGGAAAAATCCAAGATGTTGGTCTTGACAAGAATCAAATTGGTGGCGCCAAAAGCTTTTGGTGGTTACGGAAGAAGAAGAAGGTGAGTCAAGTGCCTTTATGAGCGAAGAGGAAGGAGAAGCGCCGAGAATTCGATCGCCAAGTTCTTCTTGTAACTATTCCGCTAGTGTTCGAAACAAGATGTTGTTCCTAGACAACCACCAGAGACCGTGAAGAAGTTTGATCCCTTGCCAATGTCTTATCAGGATGTATTTGCTCATTTGCAAAGTTTGAATATGATTGATGCGCGCACTGAAGATTGACCCGATAACTGCCAAAAATACTTTAATCACGAATGCTCGTTGCCTCTACCACTCAATGCCGGGGCATTCTATTGAAGCTATATCGCCTTCAAGTACAAAGTTGAACACCTTGACATAGAGGCAATCAACTTTGGACCTCCTCCACTCCTAATGTCATTCGCACCTTTACCTCCTCATGGTGGAAATCTTGTTAATGCAATTCTTGAAGATGGAAGTCGAACACGATAATGGATGTTAGCGGTTTGACCACTCCATTGTGGTGGATAAAGAATCAATTGTTGTTGAAGGAGATTTCCTGGTTGTGATGATGGTTGTAAACAATGTTTAATCCAAATTGAAGGTTGTGATAGTTTGAGAGGCGAGATTAAGTCGATTCTTGAAGGGACTCTTGGTTCGTCGAGAAAAGAACTTGATATGCGAATGTTGAAGATGAGGTTGGCGTGGTCACTATCCCGTCACTTCTAGAAGGATTCCGTTACAATCCCGTGCCGACTAAGAAACCTCCTGTGATTATCACTTTGGGGTCGGTACCTACACTAGCGAAAAGGCCATCCATGGAATTATGGGTGCGAGTACTACTGACCCAAAAGTTGAATGGAGACCTCGAAGGAGGAAAGTCGATGAAAAGAAGATTGGAGGATTTGACTGCGATGCATGACATTGCGGAAGAAAGTCGGATTACCGGTGGGCGGATCTTCTCTCCACCCAATCTAGTTGAGAAAAGTCACGAAGCTTTGGCCAGGCTAAAGCAAAGGAAAGGAGTCATGATTGGGGTTGAGTCGCACCAAGATTCGAACTGTTACAGGCCACAAATGACCAAGATGTTGAAGAATTGATGAGGTATATAAAGAAGGCGATTACAAGATAATCGACCAGCTCGATAGCAGCCAAGATCTCTATCTTAGCTTTGTTGAGGATTAGAGCCTCACAGCTTTCGATGCGACTATTAGGAACATCCTTCGTTCCCCGAGATCTCGGTTAACCAATTTGGGGGCATTGTGAACAACATTTGACAAGTAATGGTCTCGGTTTCTTGACTTGATTTACCTCGAGGAAGGAAGCATAACAAAGCGCTGCGTTTCCGTGGAGATAGCGAGAACTACTATCCGTGTCTTTGGTTGACACGGGATCATCCTCAATGTTCTTCCAAAGTCTACCCTCTTGAAGTTGGACTATGAAGGGTTGTGCTAAGACCGGTGATTTGATAGTTAAGGCGTTTGATGGGTCGAAGAGGTCGGTGTTTGGCGAGGTGGACCTGCCTATTAAGATAGGCCCGAGGTTTTGATGCAACTTTTTCGTCATGGATATTAATCCCTCTCTTGTTTACTTGGGCCTTTGGATTCATGGGGCTGGTCTTGTATCCACCTTGCACCAAAAGTTGAAGTTCTTAATCAATGGAAGGTGGTCACCATTTATGGTGAAGAAGATTATGTAAATCGATCATCGAGCAACTTTCGGTATGTTGAAGTTGAAGGTGAGATCCACGAAACTCCATGCCGGCTTTTGAGGCGTGTCGATCGATAAGATCCCTTTGCAAAAGGTGAAGTCTCCATGGCATCCTACAAGCGAGGCTCGGGCTATTGTCAAGTCGGGGCATCACGAAGGGTGGGGAAGAGTGCTAGAACTTCCTACCAGACGGATAAGAGGTTTGGGTTTTGCTCCGGAATGAAGATCTCGTCTCCACGGTGGGCAAGGGTGCCTCCTCTGTCAAGTTTGTCAAGGTGGAATCCAGTTGAAGATGTTGATGCCATTGATGGTGAAGCGAGATGGTGACTATGATGTGGACAAGTGGATCACTTCCGGGGCGTGAGCTTTCAAATTGGCTCGTTGAAGATGTTCTTTGTGGTTACTCGTTTTGAAGAGTAATTTTACATTTTATGTCATTCTATAATTCCTACGTTATGCCCAGGCGTAGTGATCATCTTATAGGGCCACCATGTTTTTAACTTTCAAGTTTATCATTAATGAAGGGCGTCCTTTTTGCATTCAAATTTTCTCTCTTTGTTTTTTTTTTCCTTCACTCATTTCTTTTGAAGGTGACAATATCAAATTTTACTTTCTTTTTATACAAACCTTTTGTCTTTTCTCTTTATTAAAACAAAAAACTTAATTAAAAATAATAATAAAAATAAAATTACCAACAACGAGATCACGGTCCTTCAACGGGTTTTGTCGGCGATGATTCGTTGTGGCTCATTATGATTTGAGAACCGATTTATCAAGCGAAGAGGCCGAAGAGGGCTGTGAATTACACGAAGAACTAGCCGGGATGTTGAGGCAAGAAGAAAGGTCATCCGGCCGCACCAAGAGGATCTAAAGTGATTAATCGCGGGCAAGGGCGCTCGAAAGGAGGTCGAGATTGGGGCGGCATTGGAAGATGGAGTTAAGCAAAAGCTTGTCGAAATGCTACATGAGTCGTAGACATCTTTGCTTGGTCTTATGAAGATATGCCGGGTTGAATCTTGATATCGTTATGCAGTTGCCCCTCAAAGAAGGCTGCCCACGGTAAGCGAAGCTTCGCGAACACATCCGAAATGTCAAGAAGATCGAAAGAAGAGGTTGACGGATGGAGCGGGTTTCCTAAAGGTTGTTTCTTATCCCCATGGGTTGCAAACATTGTACCGGTGCTTAGAAGAAAGGCGGCAAGGTAAGGATGTGTGTTGATTATAGGGATCGAATAGAGCTAGCCCTAAGGATGACTTCCCTCTCCGCACATCGACATTTTGGTCGATAATCTTGCTCAAGCTAAAGTATTCTCCTTCATGGATGGTTTCTCGGCTCTGACAGATTAAGATGGCGTGATGATATGGAAAACTACTTTCATTACAAGGGGACTTTACGCTACAAAGTGATGCCTTCGGTTTGAAGAGCGGGAACATATCGGTAGCGCTATGGTCACTCTCTTTCATGATATGATGCATAAAGAGATTGAAGTCTCGTGGATGATATGATTGCCAAGTCGAACGGAGAAGAAGAACACTTGGTTCACTTGTTAAAATTGTTCGAAAGGTTGAAAGTTCGGTGAGGTTGAACCGAGTAAGTGCACCTTTGGGGTGAGATCGGAAACTTTTAGGCTTTATCGTGGCGAGAAAGGGATCGAGGTGGACCACAAAGATAAAAGCGATACAAGAGATGCGAGCCAAGGACGAGAAAAGGAAGTGCGAGGTTTCTTGGGAAGGCGAATTACATCGCTAGGTTCATTTCCCATCTCACACTACTTGTGAGCCCATTTTCAAGCATTAAGAAAATCCAGCGACCGGGTGGGCAGCGATTGTCGAGACGGCATTCGACGGTATAAAGAGGTACCTCTGAGCCTCCAATTCTCACCCCGGTGGAGGGTAGACCGTTGATTATGTACTTGACCGTGTTGGAGAATTCCATGGGTGTGTGCTCGGTCAACATGATGAGGCAGAAGAAACACGCCATATACTATTTGAGCAAGAAGTTCACGAGAATGCGAATCGAGTATTCATTATTGGAAAAGACTTGTTGTGCGCTAGCATAAAAACGACTCGGTATGTTGACTCACTACTTTCTTGATCTCCAAAATGGACCCGATAAAGTATATCTTTGAGCCGACTCTCGGAAGAAGGATAGCCGGTGGCAAATGATCTGACGAATATGATATCGATACACTACTCGGAAGGCCATCAAAGGTAGTGTGGTGGAAGACTATCTCGCTCAACAACCATTAGAAGATGACTATCGGCCAATGAAGTTTGAGTTCACGATGAGGATATTATGTATATCGAGATTGTAACATTCCGAGGCACGAAGAGGGACCGAGCACAGCTCGCATGGACAATGGCATTCGATGGAGCTTGAATGCATTAGGAAATGGCGTTGGCGCCATTATCACTTCTCAACGGTTTTCATATTCCATTCCTTTGCCGAATCATTTGATTGCATCAATAATGTGGCGGTCTGAAGCTTGTATTTTTGGGATTGAGCGGCCATCGACCTAAAATCAAAACCTTGGCGTTATATGGAATTCCGCTTTGGTAATTAGTCAAATCAATGGAGATTGGGAGACCCATGCCGAATTTGATTCCATACCGAGATCATGTCTTGAAGTTGATCCCTTATTTTGGCGAGATCACTTTTGATCACATCCCAAGGGAGGAGAACAATTTGGCGGATCGTTGGCTACTCTGTCATCCATGTTTAAGGTCGGATGGGCGAATGATGCCCATCTATCACTATAATGAGATTGGGTGAGCTGCGTTACTGCTATGAAGTAGAAGGTGAAGCGGATGAAAAACCTTGGTTCTATGACATCAAAGGTATCTCGGGGCGAAGAATACCACGATGATGCTTCCATCGTTGATAAGAAGGCTCTGCGCAAGTACTCTAAATTCTTCCTCAATGGCGGTGTGTTGTACAAAGGAACTATGACTACATTTTTGCTCGGATCGTGGATAGACCACGAAGCAAATAAGATTATAGAAGAGATTCATGAAGGTTCTTTCGGGACGCATTCTAGTGGACACACCATGGCCAAGAAGATCTTGAGGCGAGCTATTATTGGTCCACCATGGAGAATGGCTACAACCATGCGAACATGCTACAAATGTCAAATTCTGTTGATAAGATGCATGTGCCACCTTCTTCATTGAATGTTTGACTTCTCCATGGCCTTTTGCGATGTGGGGCATTGATATGATTGGAGAAATTAAGCCCACTTTCTAATGGACATCGATTCATCCTTGTTGCCATTGACTACTTTACCAAATGGGTTGAAGCGGCATCTTATGCTCGTGTCACTAGACAAGTGGTCACGCTTCATCAAGCATAATATCATTTGTCGCTATGGGGTTCCAGAAGATCATTCTTGATAATGGCTCGAATCTCAACAACAAAATGATGAAAGAGTTGTGCGATGATTTCAAGATAAAACATCATAACTCTTCTCCATACCGTCAAAATGAATGGTCTTTGTGGGCGGCAAACAAGAATATCAAGAAGATTGTGCAAAAGATGGTTGTCACTTACAAGGATTGGCCGAGATCTGCCATTTGCCTTGCAGCTATCGCACTTAACCGCCGTCAGCAGGGCAACTCCTTCTCCTTGGTATACGGTATGGGCAGGTCTACATGTGGAAGTTGAAATTCCTTCCTTAAGTTTTAACGGATGTGCAACTTCGATGGTGAATGGGTTCAAAGCAGGACTTGATCAATTGAATCTCATCGGCGAGAAGAGATTGTGACTATTGTCATGGACAGCTATACGAGCGTATGAAAAGGGCTTTCGACAAGAAAGTGTGTCCTCGAATTTCAATTTGGTGACCTTGTCTTTGAAGAATTTTGCCTCCCAATAGTAAGCGCTAGGGCAAGTGGGCTCCAAATTATGAAGGACCGTGCGTTGTGAAGAAAGTTTTCTCGGAGGAGCTATGTTGCTGCAACTATGGATGGAGAAGATTTCCCTCACCCGATCAATGCGGATGTAGTCAAAAATACTTCGCATAAAGAGACACGTTGGTGGCCTAAGCAAAATAAGGGCATCGACGAACCAAGAGGTTCGAGCAAAGTTAGGGATAAATATAAAGATTGTACACCGGCAAGTCGAAAACGAGAAAGGCGACTTGGGCAAAAAGGTATCGGTGGATTGAAAACCGAAAGAGCGGTCCGAGCAAAATTAGGGATTCAAGGCGACGACTACAATCGCGACGACACTGTTTTGTCGACTTTTACAATAACTTGATAATCGGAGAGATTGAGGTCGATCTAATGGGCATTTTACATTGACGGTTCGATATTGAGGAATGTTGAAGTTGTGAAGAGCATGGAGGATTGAGTTGACAAAATCCATGATTTTTATTGTCACCTTTTCTTTTAACTTTGATGTATAAGCAATTGCCTCTTGAGTTTGCTTCTTGATGTAAATGCTCATTTACGGGCTAATCAATCAATAAAATTACTTTCATCAATGTGTTTTTATCTCTGTCTTATTTTTATGTTTTGTTTGCAAAAAGCGTGAATGTTTTTAATAAACTTTGCACATAAAACATTAGTATATGACACGTGGCATAATTACGAAGTTACTCGGAATTACGAATACACGGCATTAACGATTGAAGCAGTTGATCCTTGCGAATTATTGTTATATCTCTGTTTCTGAGTTTTGTTATCAAAGATTTTAAATAAAGGCGTGTCATGAGCTTTAGTCACCAACAAAGTCTCTTTCTCTCCAACAAGAGTTATCTATGGCATATGTGTGTCCTTGGATGTTATCACCCTTCCCGTAGCGGAAGATCGCAAACTTACACCGCAAGATCGTTTCAAAGGCTCACTTATGCGGAAGATGTTGTCGACTCGTCCTATCAGAACTCGTTATCGAGTTATTAAAATCGGGAACTCTACGCAACAAGATCATCATCCGGATGAATGTTGATCTCAAAGTTACTTCCCGATGATGTTAATCATTGAAGATGATACTTCTATTCCACAATCCCCTATCGAGTCGGACTATCATCCCTTTGATGAAGACCGGATGTTTGTATTCAATTCATGGAGGTTGATGTTCCTCGGCACTCACAATGCCTTTAGTCTGGATGAATCATCAAAACATGCATCATTGCATTGCATAGCATCCAAAATGCGTAGCATTTCCATTAATATGGAGCATTACGCTAAAAAATAATAATCTCGAACATGCATCTAAGCATAAGCCAGATTAAAGTGTTTCTCGAGTACCTTTTGCGTCTCCGAAGAGAAAGTCAATCCAAAAATCCCCAGTGGTATTCGATCGAGTTCCCTCAAGAAATTCTTCTTGTCGTTGTTATCTGCATTTTGACCCGTGTCGGTCTCTACACCATTCAATTCAATTTTTACCAAGCATCTTGCTTTTGCAAATTCTTATTTTATACCGTGTTTGCCTCTGTCGTTAGGGTGCGAGTAAGAGTTGGTGTCTAACCTTTCTTGCTTCTCAATTGTTTGAGTATCAATACTTGGTGTGTGGTAATTCATATAATTGCCACTCTTGAAGAATTACACTCCGCCTTTGGCCTGAGGGATATTGTATTTCTTGCACATTTGCAACCTTTTAAAGTCAACATAGTTTGGCAATCCTTGCTAGAGTCCCTTTGTTTGGCCTCTTTCCTGTGAATTCGTCTTTGATCGGCGATTTTACCATTCCATATATCTTCTCCCCGGTGAGTGCCTTGATCGGTCTCGTTCTTGCGTATGTCTAATATGCATATTCGATCTTTATGTGTCCAATATCCTTACGGGCATGTATATTTGAAGCGTTTGTTAGAGTCGTCTTGATCGGTCTCTTTCTTGTGTATGTCTAATATCCTTACGACATATGCTCCTATATGTGTTCAATATCCTTACGAACATGTATATTCGATCCTTATGTGTCCAATATCCTTACGGGCATGTATTATTTGAAACCTTTGTTAGAGTCGTCTTGATCGGTCTCTTTCGGTGTATGTCTAATATCCTTACGATATATGCTCTCTATATGTGTTCAATATCCTTACGAACATGTATATTCGATCCTTATGTGTCAATATCCTTCAGGGCATGTATACTTTGAAACCTTTGTTAGAGTCGTCTTGATCGGTCTCTTTCGATGTATGTCTAATATCCTTACGACATATGCTCCTATATGTGTTCAATATCCTTACCGAACATGTATATTCGATCTTTATGTGTCAATATCCTTACGGGCATGTATATTTGAAGCGTTTGTTAGAGTCGTCTTGATCGGTCTCTTTCTTGTGTATGTCTAATATCCTTACGACATATGCTCCTATATGTGTTCAATATCCTTACCGAACATGTATATTCGATCCTTATGTGTCCAATATCCTTAGGGCATGTATTATTTGAAACCTTTGTTAGAGTCGTCTTGATCGGTCTCTTTCCGGTGTATGTCTAATATCCTTACGACATATGCTCTCTATGTGTTCAATATCCTTACGAACATGTATATTCGATCTTTATATGTCAATATCCTTGGGCATGTATATTTTGAAACCTTTGTTAGAGTCGTCTTGATCGGTCTCTTTCCGGTGTATGTCTAATATCCTTACGACATATGCTACCTATATGTGTTCAATATCCTTACCGAACATGTATATTCGATATTTATGTGTCAATATCCTTAGGGCATGTATATTTGAAACCTTTGATAAGTCGTCTTGATCGGTCTCTTTCGATGTATGTCTAATATCCTTACGACATATGCTATCTATATGTGTTCAATATCCTTCTTGAACATGTATATTCGATCTTTATATGTCAATATCCTTATCGGGCATGTTTATTTGAAACCTTTGTTAGAGTCGTCTTGATCGGTCTCTTTCGGTATGTCTAATATCCTTACGACATATGCTATCTATATGTGTTCAATATCCTTACCCGAACATGTATATTCGATCTTTATGTGTCCAATATCCTTACGGGCATGTATATTTGAAATCTTTGTTAGAGTCGTCTTGATCGGTCTCTTTCCAGTATGTCTAATATCCTTACGACATATACTATCTATGTGTTCAATATCCTTACCGAACATGTATATTCGATCCTTATGTGTCCAATATCCTTAGGGCATGTATATTTTGAAACCTTTGTTAGAGTCGTCTTGGTCGGTCTCTTTCCGATGTATGTCTAGTATCCTTACGACATACCAAATCTTTGTTCCAAATCCTTTGTTCAAAAAAATCACAAAAAATATAGAAGGTCAAAATTGTCAAAAAAAAAATGCAAAAACATTTATACTTGTTCTTGGACGCAAATTTTGGGTTCTTGTAGTATTTAATCTTCTTCTACCTTGAAAGCTCGAAGGCTAGCACCAATCTCACTTTCGGGTTTAAGATGATTAAATAGAACATATTGCACCCAAAATTTGCCCTCTATCTCGGTTATATCTGGTTTGGGCTTAGCATTTATCATAACACTCACATGCATTCATATCCTTTGGGTTTATGGTTACGGATTGGAGTTGATTCCCAAAGATTTCTCATTGGCGAGAAAAGGCGTGGTGTTTCGACCAATTTGGGGATATTTGAAAATGGCGAGGTTTAATATTAAATCTATCCGTTCATATCTATCGGTTTCGGGGTTTGGTGTTCGATTGTTGAATTGAATAGTACATTCTTGATGGAGCTACGGAGGTCGGTTATTTTGAATGTCATTACCTCCGATTCGGAGATCAATTCATCACGAGTTTGGGTTTCTTTGTTGTTTTGAGTTCATTGTTCAAGTTGTAAAGGGTGGATATTGATTATCCGTTTATTGATCAACAATTCAGGTTCAAGTGCATTTGGTTTGCTCGTCAGTTCTGTTCACTCTTGGCAACGGTGGAGGTATGTGGAAATATTCGTCCAGAAGGCTTGTGTATAAGATTTACGAATGTCAAGTTGCCACATGTTGAGATCTTTCGATCGTGTTCATCGCCCACGAGATTCAAGGCATTCATTGTCGATTATTAAATGCGTGACGTCTTTTTCGGCATGATATCTGAAGCATTATCATGAGTTTTATCTTAGTACATTTTCAGGTTATCAGTAGAAATTCATTGGACTCAAATTCTTATGGCCTTTATTATCTCCATATTTCAAGGCTTATTCCGTCTTGGAAGATTTTAGAGTATTGATATTTCATGGATTGTTGAGGCCATAGCGCAAGTTGTGATGTACAAATTCATTATGGTGTCAAATTGGGTGGTTATCTTCTATTTGGTTATGATTACGATGTTTGAGTAACAAGTGGATAAGAATTTGAGATAAGGTTGTAATGAGCTATAAGGCGAGGGGCTTTTAATCAAGTTCTTGCAAATTACTCCTCATCATTTGGATTAAGGTTTTGAGCATGATCACTGCGAGTTTATTATAGGATAAGAGCATGTCAAATTTTATTTCTATCAATTCAGGACCGTTTTGCTCCTTCATTCATTTGATATTATTTATTTTGATTCTATTTTGAAGAATAGAATATGGATTTAAGGGTGGTTCAAATTTGGATTCTTTGTTTGTTTACTTGATACATCAAGTATTAATTAGATGCAAGTAGTGGTGCTTATGAAAAGAGTAAGTTGAAATAAAGTTGGAAGTTTCCATTCACGTTTAATTCATACTTCCAACCTTATTCTTTCAACCGCTTCGATGCTCATTCAAATCATTCAAGACTATTACAACTTCTATGCTTAAGGTTCAAACATTACTACAATTCTCTTGTGCAATATCCATTCATGGTTAATTCTCAAATTCAAAATACAAGGGAAGTTTCTTGGATTACAAGATATAAGTTCTCACGATACTACAAGGCAATTGTTGAATGATCAAGATCTTATGTCGCGTTCAAGATACATTTGTTATTCAATATTAACAAGTGATGTGTTTCATTACAAAGTCATTGGAATCCACAAAGCAATTCAAATGATGTGATGTTACAAATTTCGAACTTCTAACACAAGAATTCCAAGGTTACTAGTACAAGTTTTGTGCATAAATGCAAACATACAAAATACTACATGCTATGTCCTAATCCTATTTCCTATGGGAGTGTTGTTGTTCTTTGGCTTCTATGTCTCCTCGTTCTATCTTGAACCGTGCCTTCTTGACCAACCTTCCTTCACTTCGAGCTCGCACCATCATTCGCATACATGAAACAAACAAAAAACGGTTAGCAATTTAAGCGGGCAGCAGTAGATACAAGAGAATACATAATCCTAATCATCATTAGGATTTTCTTTCCGGAATCAGGTTGTGCAAAGGTTTGATCATTGAAAGGGGCCTCATATACAAATCATCGGCCGTAAAACTCACTATTGCAAATCCTCGGGTGTACCCTTGGTTCTAGAGGAGGTGTGGAAAGAAGATGAGGAAGCGGTTTCAAAGCAGTTTTGGCATGGCAGTCTTTGTAGCTTTATCACGGGGCAGCGGTATACACCTATTCGGGCAAGTTTTACCAAAACGACATACACATATAAAACATCAATACACAATGACTAACTAACATATCGAAATGTAGCTGAGCGACCAAAAATCAAAACATATCATTGATGCAAATCGGTGCGGGCCATCAAACATTGGTAAGGTTTGTTTTCAAAAGATCGAACAAAGAAGCCTAGCTGTGAGTTATAAAAACATTGAAGTTTATAACTCAAAGCGAGAGACATTCACAAAAACCCTGGCAATTCGAGTAACCCTAACGACATACCATCAAGCCAAAACCGAACAACATTCAACAAGCCAAAACCACAAAGCGATATTCAACCATCAAAAACCCAGAACGCCCTAAAAAATACTCATCATTTTCCAAAAGAAAACCCTTCAGAAAAATCCGAAATAGCCACGAGAGGAAAGAGATTCGAAAGGTATTACCGGATCAGTAGAGAAGAGAGGAGGTTGCGGACCCTTTGTGTCGCCATCCTTCTCTTTTCCTCACTGACTTCGTTCTCTGTATTGCATCGCTATCATCATGTCATAGGAGTTAGGGTTCCTTTTTTTCCCCTTTCATTTTCGGTTCCTGTGAAAACCAAAACAAAGCATCAAGAAATCGTTAAAAGCGGTGCAGAGAGAGAAGGACCGATTTTACAGAAAATCAGAAACGAATCGAGAGAGAACAACGGATCGAGGCGGCGATAACGAGAGATGAGAGAGTCCGATGAGATCGCGGAGAGCGATGAGAGGTGAGCGATGATCGCGAGGGACGTTGAGATGAGGGCGGCGATGGGTTTCGGCGAGGGACTATGAGAGATTGAGGAAGATCGTGAGAGACTATGAGAGATTGAGAGATCGTGAGAGATTGTGAGGATGAGAGAGTTTAAGAAACTAATTGTTTTTTTTGTTATTCATTTATTTTATAAAAAAACTTAAGTTAGTTTTAGTTTAGGTTGATTAGGATTAGTTGTTTTCTTTATATTGTTTAAGTTATAATAAAAACAAGTTTAATTAGGATTAGTATTTTTTCTGATAAGTTTATCTTTTTAAAACATAATTTAGTATTAGTCTAAAAAATGCTTAAGATTAGTGTTTGTTTAGTTAATTAATACATAATAAAAAAATATTAGTTAAATATCAGTTTTTATTTTTATTTAATTTATAGTTAACATTTTAATTAATTAATGAGACATAGATTAATATAGTTTAATAGGACATTTAGTTTTAGGATGTGTTGTTTAGGTGGTGACACTTGTCACCACCTGTGTGGACCTATTCGAAATCTGGTGTGTATGTCTATTGTACCTATCATGCACCCTGCATCAAGGCCATCGAGATCATTGAAGGCGGATCAAGCGATCCGGAATGGTGGATCACGGCATGCCTCCATGGAGCTTCTACACAAGATTAATGACATTTTGGGCTTGGGCTCAGTTGCTATCTACACCCTCAGTTAAAGCTCCAAGCAGGCCCATTCCTAAACTTTTCTCTTTAAATTCAATTATTATGCAAGTTTTTTATATAATGATGTATTAAATAATATTTTGGCATATGGTAGTTTTTTTATTTGTTGAATTACCAATTAAATTGTTAATTGATTTTTCATCAAGTGAAAAAATATCTATACTAATAATTATTTAAATTCCGATTTGTATTGTGTGTTAATTTATTTTCTTTTATTATCCGCAATTATCATTATCCGTTTGCATGTTTATTACACGATCATACACACTCTCAAATTAATATAAAAACAACAACGCCTCGCTCTCTCTTACTTTTGGTTACCCACACAAATTCTCTAAGGGTCTCATGGTTGGGGATGGGCATGGCCATCCTTACGAGGTTAATTAAGGCCCTCGTTGCCTTGATTAATCATAACCCGAAAAATAATTGGTCCATATACCAATCACCATGCACCAGGGTCTCATGGTTAATCGAGTCCATATACTTGGTTAACCATAACCCGAATATCATTCTCTCGTCCAACGCGCAATTTTCAAAATAGTGTTATGGTATTTAATTAAATTGTTAGAGGTTATTAACGATTTAATTAAAATATAAAGTATTTGGGCCATTAGAGAAACCAATGACTCGAATACTTTATTCCATACACTGAGCATCTAAAACACTTTCAAATTAAATTAATTAATTGAATTTGTTTTCAAAAATCAATTTTCTACAAAAAAAACCAAAAAGCATAGTGTTATGGTACTTAATTAAATTGTTAGAGGTTAGTAGCGATTTAATTAAAATGTAAATATTTGGGCCATTAGAGGTAACCCAATGACTCGAATACTTTATTCCATAACTACTAATAAAAATGAACTTTGTTTCACCTCACTCCTTTCATAATAAAGATTTTGGATGAGAGAAGATTGGTTGACCTCAATCGCCAATCTCGAGTGTCGAATCGTTAGAGGATATCCGACGTTTTGGTACTTGTCATCGCCATTAAAATCAATTCAACCCATTCAAATCCTTTTTCGCTCATATCGATTATCAAAAATCAAAAACATTTCAAATAAAATCAATACAACCAATCCAAGACATTTTCAACAAGAACTACGGAGTTTTGACTTTCCCATTGCGAGGAATACGTAGCGCGGTTTCGAAACGTGTCAAACTCAAAATAATAACAAACAAATCCATTTTCTTTTATTTATTCATGACTTAGAAATTAGCGATTACACACACAAACATATTTGAACTAAGCGGGTCCCATCAGTACGATGGGCGTAAAGGTGCTAATACCTTCCTCTTGCGTAACCGACTCCCGAATCGTGCTTTTTGGTCATATGAACCCTTATCCGATTTTGTGGGTTTTATCTATATTTTCCGTTCTTTTAGAACAAATAAAATTAGGTGGCGATTTCATTGTTTTGAAAATTCATATTTCATTGATTTTTTTTTTGAAAATCGAGTTGCTTCACTCCCAATCTCCATTGATTTGACTAATCACCAAGCGAGATCTCCGTATACCGCTAAGATCTTGATTCTCGGATCAATGGCATGATTTCAAAAATACAAGCTTCGTACTCGGCCACATTATTGGTGCAATCGAAAGCAGTTACGGCGGTGAATGGAATATGAAAACACAGCCGAATGATAATGGCGCCAACACCATTTCTAATGCATTTGAGGCTCCATCGAATGCCATCGTCCACCATGAGCCGGGCTCGGGTCCTCTTCGGGGCACGGAATGTTACAATCTCGATATACATAATGTCCTCATCGAGAACTCAAACTTCATCGGTGATAGTCATCATCTAATGGTTGTTGAAGCGAGATAGTCCGCCACCACACTACCTTTGATAGCCTTACGGTAGTGTATTGGATATCATATTACATCGGGATCATTTGCCAGCAGGCTATCCTTCCGTGAGAAGCTTCTCGAAAATATACTTTATCGGGTCCATTTGGAGATCAAGAGAGTAGTGTGAGTTAACATATATTATGCGAGCCGTTTCTTTGCTCATGCGAGTGCACAACAAGTCTTTTCAATAATGAATACCTCGATTCGCATTACGAACTTCTTGCTCAAATAGTATATGGCATGCTCTTTTACGCGTCTTATCATGTTGACCAGCACCTGACCCATGGAATTCTCAACACGGTCAAGTACATAATCAGCAGTCTACCTTCCACCGGGGTGAGAATTGGAGGTTCTTGTAGGTACCTCTTTATCTTTGTCGAATGCCGTCGACAATCGTCGTTCCACACAGTCGTTGGATTCTTTCTTGACTTGAAAATGGGCTCACGGTAGGCTGTGAGATGAGAAATAAACCTAGCAATGTAATTCATCTTCCCAAAAACCTCGCACTTCCTTTTACATCGCTTGGCTCGGCATCTCTTGTATCGCTTTTATCTTAGCGAGGTCAACCTCGATCCACTTTCGCTCACAATAAAGCCTAAAAGTTTCCTGACCTCACCCGAAGGTGCACTTACTTAGGTTCAACCTCAGCTAAACTTTCTCAACCTTTCGAACAATTTTAACAAGTGAACGGTGTTCTTCTTACATGCGGGACTTGGCGATCATATCATCAACGTATACTTCAATCTCTTTATGCATCATATCATGAAAGAAGTAACCATAAGCCGTTACGTCGTTGCCCGTTCTTGAACCAAAGGCATCACTTTGTAACAGAAAGTTCCCAGGCGTAATGAAAGTAGTTTTCTCCATATCATTGGGCGCCATCTTAATCTGGTTGTAGCCAGAGAAACCATCCATGAAGGAGAATACTTTAGCTTGAGCAGTATTATCGACCAAAATGTCGATGTGCGGGAGAGGAAGTCATCCTTAGGGGCTCTATTGAGATCCCTATAATCAACACACATCCTTACCTTGCCGTCTTTCTTGATCTGGTACAATGTTTGCAACCCATGGGGATAAGAAACAACCTTTAGGAAACACTGCTTCCATCATTACGAACTTCTTCTTTGATTTTTCTTGACATTTACGGATGTGTTAAAAGCTTACGCTTTCGGGTGGGCAGCCTTCTTTGAGGGGCAATTCATGCATAACGATGTCAGTATCTAACCCGGGCATATCTTCATAAGACCAAGCAAAGATGTCCACGTACTCATGTAGCATTTCGACAAGCTTTTGCTTAACTCCATCTTCCAAAGCCGCTCCGATCTTGACCTCCTTTCGAGCATCCTCGGTTCCTAGATTGATCACTTCTAGAGCCTCTTGGTGCGGCTGGATGACCTTTTCTTCTTGTCTCAACATCCTGACTAATTCTTCAGGTAATTCACAGTCCTCTTCGGCTTCCTCTTCAGCTTGATAAATCGGTTCATCGAAATCATAATGAGCCACAGCGGAATCATCGTCGACAAAATTCGGGTTCGTCGAAGGACCGCATCTGCGTTGTTTGGTAATTTTATTTTTATTATTATTATTTTTTAATTAAGTTTTTTTTTTAATAATAAAAATAAAAAAGAAAAGACAAAAGGTTTGTATAAAAAGAAAGTAAAATTTGATATTGTCACCCTTAAAAGAATAAGTGAAGAAAAAAAAACAAAGAGAGAAAAATTTGAATGCAAAAAGGACGTCCTTCATTAATGATAAACTTGAAAGTTAAAAACATGGTGGCCCTACAGCATGATCACTACGTCTTGGGCATAACGTAGGAATTATGGCATGACATAAAAGCAGAAAATTACTCTTCAAAGCGGGTAACCACGGCATCTTCAGCGAACCAATTTGAAAGCTCACGTCCGGAGCAGTTGGGTAGATCCACTTGTCCACATCATAGTCACCATCCGCTTCACCATCAATAGCATCAACATCTTCAATCTGGATTCCACCTTTGACAAACTTGGCGAGGAGACACCCCTTTGCTCAGGGGTGGAGGAGACCTTCATTCGGGCAAAACCAAACCCCTCTTATCCGATGGGTAGGGAGCTCTAGCACTCTTCCCACCCGAGGATGTCGACTTGACAATAGCTGAGCACCTTGTAGGATGCCATGGAGACTTCACCTTTTGCAAAGGATCTTATCGGAAACACGCCTCAAAAGCTGGCATGGAGTTTCGTGGATCTCTCCTTCATTTCAACATATCGAAATTGCTCGGATGGTGACGACATAGTCTTCTTCACCATAAATGGTGACCACCTTCTCATTAATTAAGAACTTGACTTTTGGTGCAAGGTGGATGTCACGGCCACCCATGAATCGAGGCGTCAGCGGACAACGATGGGAGGGATTAATATCCATGCGAAAAAGTCGCATCAAAACACGAGGCCTACCTTAATAGGCAAATCCACCTCGCCAAACAACGACCTTTTGACCCATCAGCGCCTTAACTATCGGATCATGGGCCTCGGCCTGCCCTTCATAGTCCAACTTCAGAGAGTAGACTTGGAAGAACATTGAGGATGATCCGTGTCAACCACTGCAGGATAAAGTAGTTCTCGCTATCTCCACGGAAGCGTGTAGCTTTGTTATGCTTCCTTCCCTCGGGAGGTAAATCGAATCGATAAAAGCAAGACCGTTACTTGCGAAATGTTGTTCACAATGCCTCAAATTGGTTAACCGAGATCTCTTGGGGGCGAAAGCGTTCCCAACAGGTGCATCGAGGCGTTGCGGTGAGGCTCGGAATCCTCAACAAAGCTAAGATAGAAATCTTGGCGGGCGTCGGCGGTGGTCGATTATCTTGTAATCACTCTTCTTTATATACCTCATCAATTCTTCAACATCTTTGGTCATCTCGGGGCTCGAGCAGGTTTTGAAATCTTTGGTGTTGACTCACCCCAATCATGACTCCTTTCCCTTTTGCTTTAGCCTTGGCCAAAGCTTGGGACTTTCTCAACTAGATTGGGTGGAGAGAGATTCGTCCACTTGTGTCCGACTTTCTTCCGCATGTCATGCCTGCGAGCTCAAATCTTCAATCTTCTTTTCATCGGACTTTCCTCCTTGGAGGTCTCCACATTCAATTTCTTGCCATCACGGTAGTACTCGGACCCATAATTACCGGGATGGCCTTTTCGCTAGTGTAGGTCTTGGACCCGGCAAAGTGATCACGGGAGGTTTCTTAGTCGACGCGGGGATCATAGCAGGAATCCTTCTAGAAGTGGCGGGGATAGTAACCACGTCAACCTCCTCTTGACCATTACGCATCAAACACTTTACGGATGAATTGGAGTCCCATGAATCAAGCGTTGAATCTCGTTTCTCAAATCATCACAACCTTGGGTCAAACATCGTTTACAACTATCATCACAACAAATCTCCCTTCAACAACAATTGCTTCTTTATCCACCACAGCGGGGTGGCGGATCATTAACATCCATTATCGGGTTCAAACTTCCATCTTCGCAAATTGCATTAGCGTTTCCACCATGAGGAGGTAAAGGGTCTTTGAATGACATTAGGAGTGGGAGGAGGTCAAAGTTGATTGCCTCGGTGTCTAGTAAATTACGAACCTTGTACTTGAAAGCATAGCAATTCTCAATGGAATGCCGGACATTAGAATGATAGAGGCAGCATTCGCGTTGAAATACTTGCGGGTTATCGGGGTCAATCTTTAGATGGCGCAATTCAATCATATTCGAGACTTTGCAAATGGCGAATACCTACGCATAAGACATTGGCAAAGGGTCAAACTTCTTCATGGGTCTTGGTGGTATTGTCTTGGAGCAACATCTTGTTTTGGAACACTAGTGGGAATAATTACTGACAACTTGGCGATTGAATTCTGGCGCTTCTCTTTTCCTCTTCGCTCATCGATCTTGACTCGCCTTCCTTCTTCGGTAACCACCAAAAGCCTTTTGGCGCTACCAACTTGATTTTATCGGTACCAACATCTTGGATCTTTCCTAACTTGATCCTATCTCAACTCTTTCACCAAACATCACCATGTCGTGAAATCTTGGTCGATGCCAGGAGCATAATGCGGCCCATCTAGTGTCGGTAAACATTTCCATCATCTCTCGTTCCACCATAGGGGTTGAACTTTAGCATCTACCTCGCGCCACCTTTCGCGTACTCATGAAAGATTCGGTTTTCTTGAGCTAAGTTGTGGCTGGGTCCTCGTAGGTGCCATATCGATTGTTAAAGCCATAGTGTTGAACAAAAGCTACAACCAACTCTCTCCAAGTTACACACAGGAGCTATCAAGGCCCGTATACCAATCCAGGCCCATCGGTCAAACTATCTTGAAAGAAATGCATCAGAGCTTCTCATCCTTCGTGTAAGCAAACATCCTTCTATAGTAATACCTCGAATGAGTTTTAGGACAAGAGTTGCCCTTGTACTTGGAAGCTGGGATTTTGAATTTTGGAGGAATCTTCACTCCTTGAACCAATCCCAAGTTGGACATGTCGAAACCCAAAACATCCACGATTCTCAAAGGCTTGCATCGCTCCTCGAGCATCTTGACTTCGATCGACGGTCGGCTCTTCCACATTGGAAAACCAATCCTCAAAATTATCCTCCTCGACTTGGGGCGAGGAATCGAATAGTCCTTACTGGTGGAGGACCCCCCCGACTCTGGCTGCTGGCGATGTGTGGGGGTAGGCGGAGGAGGAACCACGCGTGATTCATTTGGCGACTTGATTCTCTCGGTAAGATCCCCAAACCGGTGTTGACCTCGAAGCTAATTCGGACAAAGCATTCCCATGGGGAGGAACAAGCGGCCTCTTCGGGAGTGGGTGAGGGCCTCACGACCAAAGCTCTCGACTCCTCTTATTGCGAGCCATGTTTTGAATTATCTCCATCAATTGCCCTATCGAGTATCCATTATTGTCCCTAGGAAGCCATATCGACTTCCATCTTCTCCATCAATTTCTTCAAGTTACTTCTTGTCGGTAGCGATGAGCAGCGAAACACATAGTCTCGTGTGGAGAAGAAAATCAGCAAGTAAGATGGTGATCTCAATACCACATTATATGATATGTTATGGGGTGTGTATGCATGCCCATGATATGTTTTGTACATTTTATTTTGGGGACTCTTTGAAGACTCGTTAGTTAACAATAAACATTAGAGGAAAAAAAAGATCAAGCGCAATTCAACGAAATCTCATAGAAACTCAAAGTGTTAGTTGTGACTACAAAACATTCAAACTCAAGCGAGCAACAAGATTCATCTTTGGAATTTAAATCATTACATTAATCATTAGATTCAAATATTCAAATAAGATAAGTGGCTAAAAACTAGAAATGTTGTCCACACGAGGCTTCAATCTAGTTTACGCCTTGAACACATTCACGTCTTGACAAAGGAAGAGAAATCTCTCGGTAGGAGGTATCCGGTTGCCTTGAGGTCTTCTAGGGCCGACACGAGTCTCAAAATCGTCAACAATCAAGCGGTTACACATGTCAACCATTCCTTTGTACTTCAATAGAAATGCCCATTACGCTCTTCTAGAAAGGACACCATTTCATCCTTTTCATCAACAGACGATTCACTTTTGGATCTCATCAATCAACCTTGACATTGCTCTCTAAGGCCTCATAAGCATCTATTGCTATTTCTTTCTTCCTCGTAATTCAGCTCTTGAACTTTTTATAGTTCAATTGCTTCCAATTCTCGAGCGATCTGATTTCTTCTTTTGCGATTATCTCATTTCTAGCATTTTATTGGTTCGTGCTAGAAAGCTTCTAATTTTGAAATCTTTGCTTGATGCTTTCAATGCTCTCTTTTCTTCATGGCCCTTCCTTCATCTAGATAAGCATGTCCCTTTGTTCTTGGCGGTCTTCAATTATCGGCGGAGGTCCCTTGCCCCACTTGCAGCCTCTTCAAGTTTGAACATCTCATCGGAGCTCTTCATCCTTTTCATTCATCTTCTTCTTCCCACTAATTCTTCTTTTACCTCCTTGAGGTTGGCTTCCAAATTTTCAGCTCTGAGAAAAATGCGAGAATTAGAGCTTTGTAGCTCCAATCTTTCCTCCTCCATCTTCCTGATAATTTCCTGAAGCCTCATCTTCTCCTCTATTGGCACATGAGTGATTGCAGGTTCGGGGTGATCAAAAGGTACCTCCACAAAGTAAGGCAGCTTGACTTCTTGAACTCTCTCTATCACCCACTGGCGATAAGACCTTCCATCGATTCCGCCCCTCTTGATTAGCTCTCGGCTTTCCTTATGGATCGATCCGAGCTCTTGGATCTTCACTACTTGTTGCGATCCTTTTTACCAAGCTCGTGTACAATGAAACTTTCCAAGTGCTCAGGCCTTGGCTCATTTTCCATCGGGTACCCCAATTGTCTTGTTGCGAGTCTTGGGTTATAATTGATGCAACCCATAGACCCAATCAAAGGAACATTAGAATATCCACCACGGTGGTGATAACATCAACGAATCCCACACGGAGAATGCCCGACACCATCGGTACATTAGCGAAGCCAATTTTGAGACCAAGATAAGTTTCTCGGGATCTTCTCCACGGTCCGCTCGGGGATATGAGATGTCAACCATAAATCTGATGGAGAACAACAGAACCACCCTCGCTTCTTGATGTCTCTCATGGAGATGGTAAGAACATCGATAGCAGATGAGGAGCAGGGTTCTTCGACATGAATATGCCAATAGCAGACTCAAGTAACCAATTTCATTAGTTGGAAACAAAACCACCCCAAAATGAGCAAAGCAAGAATGGAGTGAAAGTCGGCCAATCGTCTTGAACACTCAAACTTAATAACTTATCCTCCAGTTTTGCCTAAGAATACCTTTATACGTAATCAAGGTGACACCTCCTTACGAGGAAGAAACAAAGCGACTATCTTAGCCTTATCCAATCTTGCCCTATGTTGAGGAAAGTGTGTAGTCCTTCAAAGGCCAATTAAGGATTCTCTCGAACTCTTCAATTGTAGGGACAATTGAAAGTCTTGGAATGTGAAGCATCGAAGAGAGGATCATAGTACTTTGCGAGCAATCAAAGCTTCCATGTCCACATTGGTAGTCAAAAGATCTAGGATGTTGCCAAACCTTTTCCCAAAATAAGCTCTCTTGTGGTAATTCTTTCACTTTGAGTTATCGGCCTCCCACTTGAGTTCTTTGAATTTGAGACATGGAGCGATCTTCACGGTTGGATTCATTCTTCCTTTACGCTTCTGCACCAACAAAATCTATAAGGTTCCACGAAAATAAAAGTTATATGCTAAATGGTTTTGTGCAAATGTATGCAATGCATGTTGCAAATTAAATAGAACGGTTCATAGGATCGGTAGGTCAAGGTTTGACGTCTACCAACAATTCCGGGTAAGGCTAATCTTATGTTTTTGGCTAAATGTTTCTTGGGGTCTCGGATCCCTTTACAAACACTATCATCGCGAGAGGCCTACGTGGCGATAGTATTTGTAAAAGTATACCCCAAGCGGCTCTTAAGGATGCTCTAAATCCAACATTTGAGCGTTTTGGTCTCGGTTAGGACAACATGAACAAACTTAGAGTTATAGGTCATTTGTCCAAAGATTGATGTCTGCTTGCGGACCAACACCTCCTTAAAACAACCAACTCTGGCGGTCTTCGCTTGACCAACAAGACAATGGAGTCAGTGGACCTGAGGCTCATAACCCCTCTATTCTAAAGGTGACCTAGAAGCTGGGTAGTGGGCTTATCTATGTATCAATGCCCATGAATTCCCATCACGATAATATATTATGATTAATATACAAAGCATAGAGAAAAATAAGCAAATAACAAAGATAAGCAAAAAGAAAGCGATAAACAAACACACAAACATCGAAGAACTAAACTAGGGTTGACTCGCTTAGTCAAAAGATTTTACAAATAGTCCCAGATGGAGTGCGCCAAAACAACTCGATTTTAAAAATCATTTAAATGAATTTTCAAAACAATGAAATCGCCACCTAATTTTATTTGTTCTAGAAAGAGCGGAAATATAGATAAAACCCACAAAAATTGGATAAAGGTCTACAAGACCAAAAAGCATGGATTAGGAAGTCGGTTCGCAAGAGAAGGTATTAGCACCTCTTCGTCCATCGTACTCGATGGGACCCATTTAGTTCAAAATGTGTTTGTGTGTGTAATCGCTAATTTCTAAGTCATGAATAAGAAATAAGAAAAAGGGGTTTGTTTATTATTTATTTTGAGTTTGACACGGTTTGAAACCGCGTGTCTACGTATTCCTCGTGCAATGGGAAAGTCAAAACTCCGTAGTTACGGTTGAAAATGTCTTGGATTGTTTGTATTGATTTTAGAAGAAAATGTTTTGATTTTTGATAAGCATATGAGCAAAAAAAGATTTGAATGGGTTGAATTGATTTTAATGGTAGATGACAAGTACCAAAGCGTGGGATATCCTCTAACGATTCGATACTCGAGATTGGTGATTGAGGTCAACGATCTTCTCTCATCAAAATCTTTATTATGAAAAGGGTGAGGTGAAACAAAGTTCACTTTTATTAAGTGTTATGGAATAAAGTATTTAAGTCATTTGGTTACCCTCTAATGGCCCAAATACTTTACATTTTAATTAAATCGTTGGGCGAACCTCTAACAATTTAATTAAGTACCATAACACTATGTTTTTTTTGTTTTGTAGAAAAATTGATTTAAAGAAAACAAATTCAATTAATTAATTTAATATGAAAGTGTTTTAAATGTTTAAGTGTATGGAATAAAGTATTTAAGTCATTGGGTTACCCTCTAATGGCCCAAATACTTTACATTTTAATTAAATCGTCGGGTTAACCTCTAACAATTTAATTAAATACCATAGCACTATGTTTTTTTTGTTTTTGGAGAAAAATTGATTTAAAGAAAACAAATTCAATTAATTAATTTAATATGAAAGTGTTTTAAATGTTTAAGTGTATGGAATAAAGTATTTAAGTCATTGGGTTACCCTCTAATGGCCCAAATACTTTATATTTTAATTAAATCGTCGGGTTAACCTCTAACAATTTAATTAAATACCATAGCACTATGTTTTTTTTGTTTTGGAGAAAAATTGATTTTGGAAATAGCAAGTTCAATTAATTATTTTTTTGACTTGAAAGTGTGTTGAAAATTGCGGCGTTGGACGTAGAAAATGATATTTGGGTTATGATTAACCAAGTATATGGACTTGATTAACCTCGTGAGGATAGGTGCTCTATCCCCAACCATGAGACCACGGTGCATGGTGATTGGTATATGGACCAATTGTTTTCGGGTTATGATTAATCAAGGCAACGAGGGCCTAATTAACCTCGTGAGGATGGCCATGCCATCCCAACCATGAGACCCTTAGAGAATTTGGTGTGGGTAACCAAAAATGAGAGAAGCGGAGGCGTTGTTGTTTTATATTAATGCGGGAGTGGAGTGTACAATCGTGTAATAAACATACAAGCATATAATGATAAAAGCGGATAATAAAAGAAAATAAATTAACCATAATACAAACGAATTTAAATAATTATTAGTATAGATATTTTTTACTTGATAAAAATCAATTAACAATTTAATTGATGATTCAACAAATAAAAACTATCATATACCAATTATTATTTAATACATCATTATATATAAAACTTGCATAATATTGAATTTAAAAAGGTTTAGAAATGGGCACGATTGGAGCTTTAATTTGGAGGTGTGAACAATTGTCATACCCCAAAATTTGCCCTCCATCTTCTCAAAGATTTCATACATCTATGCCCAAGTTCCTCGAGTTGATCGGACAAACTCTCTCTAGACAATCAACCCAAACTAGGGTTTGGTATCTCTCAAGTCAAGATGGATTCCAACATCCCCAATGGTCTCCATGCCTCCTCATATGCTTCAAAGATTCTCCATGTCAAGTTTCGAGCCTCCAAGTCAAGTTTCCTCGAACAATTGCTCGGATGGTTGAAAATCGGGTGTATTGGACAAAAAGTCAACTGTGGTCAACATACATCAAAACTTGATTTTGGTCAACATCCTCATTTTGAAGTAACATTCATCATTTGATCAAGGGTTGATCATGATTCATCAAGAAAACTCAAGATTTGCCCAAAAGTCGAACTTTCTAAATTAGGGTTTCTAGATGAAAAGTCAAGCTGAACTTTGGTGATCATAACTTTCTCATACTTTCTCGAAATTTTTCCACCACCTCTTGTTTTGAAGGAAATTCAGTTCTCTACAACTTCATGTCTCACAAGAATGTCCAAAAATGCTTCATTTGAGAGGTATAGCTCAAAACATTACGGTCATTTTCAAAGTCAACAAAAGTCAACTTTTGTTTTGAAGATATATTGAGCATGGCAACTCCAATTGAGATGAGACCAAAGACATTGTTTAGAGGACTCTTAGAGCTTTCCAAAAAGTCCAAGAACACTCAAAAATGTGGAAAATTGAGCATGTTACACTATTCGAAGTTGGGCGATTTTGACGATGATTGCACAAAAGGACATTTTGGTCAAAATGCAAAATTTTCCAAATGGGCCTATAATCTTTTGATCCAAACTTGTTCATGATGTTATTTTTGACCCATAAAAGCTTGGCATTGGTGATTTTCTATTTTCATGGTTTATATTTGAATTTTACAACATTTAATTCAAAATAAATTATGTAAAATATGAAAATTAAGTTATTTTCAATTAAGTTGGATTTATATCTCTTAATGTCCAAGAAAGCCCACACCATTTACCAAATTCGTGCAAGCCATGGCATTGATGAGAAAATCATATTTTCTTCAAAATTTGATTTGTTTTATTGGAAAATATTTGCACAATCAATAAGCAATCTTTTTCACTCTTTTGCCATCCAATTTTCCTCTATAAATACCTAGCATTGCATACAAGCCAAAGAGCGGAAACCCTAATCCTTAAAGCTACCCAAACTTTGGCAAATTTTTCAAGAATCCAAAATTGAATTTTGTTTTCATGAAGCTTCAACCAATCTAACCATCCAATCCTCCTCGGGAGGTTCGATAACTCAAACCACCTTGCTCGAAGCGGATCGCTGAATCGTGCCATGACTCTCAGTTTGGTAACTTTTCAAATTTCGATTTCATAATTCCATGCATTATTAATCGTTTTCATGTATTTGTTTGTGTTCGGGGCATTCATTAGATCATGTTTGATGCATTACATGAAAGTTTCCACGTAGAAATCAAGCATGCCATTGTTAGGGTTTTAGGTGTGAGTTTGAAACTCAAAATCCGAGCCGATTCAGGCAAGAGGACCTCACCATCGTGTTCGCAAGGTCCGATTTAGTCGATCTGGCTTTTGTTTCGTTTCGATTGATGCATTTTGCAGATTTCGAGTTGATGGGCAATCGAGGCGATGGCCGAGCCCTAGCTCCGGCGTGGACTCCGGCGTCGAAGGTTGACCGCCGCGCGTGGCACAATGGCTTGCTATGATTCGTCCGTTCAAAAACAATTGGGGCCCGCTTGCGACTCGATTTGAATTCAAATATCCATGACACGTTTCACTCTTATATTCACTGTTTTCAAATTCCAAACACGGATGCCGCTAGCTCGGATGGCAAAGGCATTGGATCTCAAAGTTTCAACTCCAGGACACCGGTTCGAGCCAGCCTGGGACCTGGTTTTGCCTTTTCTTTTTCCAAACTTGCACTATTTTCCATATTTTCTATTTTCTAATTTATTTTAATATTTTGCATACCATTTTAATTATTTTCACATTTTTATTCTGCATTAAAAAATTACCAAAAACATTTTTTCTTTTTGCATTATTTTCATAAAAATCTTTATTTAATTTAATAAATTAAAAAATATAATTTTTGCATGCATATTTATTTTATTTATATTTTAGCATTTAAATCATCATAAATTGCATTTTAATTATTAAATCTTTTCCAAAAAATCCCAAAAAATTATTTTAGCTTATTTATCTTATTTCCAGCATATATTAATTTTCCCATATCAAAACTTGCATTTTTTCCTAACATCTTCTCTTATTTCGATTTTATCATATTTTCCGATTTTCATATCCTTTCACAGGTTGCTCCGATTCGGACGTTTTCTTTTTATCATTCTATTTTTTCCAATAATGTAATTGCTCATGGGTTGTAATAGTTTAATCTAGGATTTTATTTTCCGCATTTTAAATTATGTATCTGCCCCAAAGCCATGTAATAGCGTAGGTTTATCTTTCCGCACCTTTACATTCCCGCTTTTACATTCCGCATTTACTTTCCGCACCCTATAAATTGCTAGTAATTAGGCGTGTATGGCAAGATAATAATTGGACATAGCTCACACTAATCTTCAAGATAATATATTCTGAATTCAACACACTTCTCTCACACACGCACCCCTTAGGGTAATTCTCTCTCGATGCCTTTCGATTCAAAATGGTCATGTCCCTCGAAGTAGAGGTATTCTAACCGTTGCCTTCAAACAAATCATCATAGTCCCTTGATACAAAGATCATAAGACCCACGACGTCCGAATACATGATCTTGACCCTCGATTGTCGCCTCGAAAAAATGATGATAGTCCTTCGATATGTGCTAGGATACTTCCTACAAGTTGCTTTCTGACCATCCGATGTCCCTTGAATGTCCGCTTACATCCAGCGAATGGAGCTACCTACTAACTAATGGTATGGCTAGCGCTATTCTAAAGGAGCGAAGTACAACAAAGCGACCAATTAAAGTGGGTAATAAGTTTTTAGTTGCTTGCTCTATCAAATGCTTTTCACACCACACACTTTTTCAAAGTTCAAATTCTTTTCAAAACAAAACATTTCCGAACACTTTGTATACACTCCTACATGAGTCATTACAAAGTCAAAGCGAAATGCCTTTTCAAAACATTTTGTCAAACACACGAAAGCAATTTTAAAAAGTGATCTAGAGCAACTAAGGCCCGTAGATAACTACGGATGGAAAGGGTGCTAATACCTTCCCTTTCCATAACCATTCTCCGAACTTCGAGAATCTAACGAAGGTCTTTTTACTTACTTTTACCTTCCCTTAATTGGATAAAAATAAAAGTCGGTGGCGACTCTTGCTATCCGCACATTTGGATACAAAAATCCTACAAAGTCGGTTCAAGTATCCGAGCTGGCGACTGAATGGAAACACCAAAAGAGAATTACCTTAGGGATTTCTAGATAACTTTTATCGCTTTTGTGTGACTTGTATGCTTTATCTTTAAGGGTTGCTTGGGTATTATCTTGTTGGGGATCCTACACGGATCCGGGTTTCCTTGTAGGTAAGTAGCATTAGATCATCGCGACCGTTAGGCGTATAACTACGCGGTCAACATGATGGCTACGTTAGCGTGACACTTTGGTTGCCCGATACTCTTCATTCCCAAGTTGAAGAAAGTATTTGGCTTCTGCGTGGTGTCATCAGCGCTAACTAAACTTCTAGAACCTTAATTGACCCATCTTGGCCATTAGAAGGTAGTGAGGGCGGCTTTGGTGTAGACCGAGGTTGGTTGATACTCGATGCTACGCTCATTGAGATTAGACTTTTGGGACATTTTCGATCGACCACTTGGCGTGTTGAAATAAGCGCCTCGAGAAAGATCTATGATATGAGATTCCTAGAACCGGTTACTATTATAGGACGGGATGAACCAACTCAAACTTTTGGTGGGGTAATCACCTATACCTCATGCAAGCCTTAAACCTAGGCTCATTGTGTGAATTGTTTGTGTGTGCTAAACATGACATCATGACATCATTCGCATTGCATATCATTTCTAACTATTTCAAGGACCTAGGGATTTATCTTTGCTCTGTTTTGTAGGGATTATGGCTTCTAGAAAGACTATCCGAATCAACTTCATGGGTATCCTTCTCAACTCAAAGAATTGGTTTGAAATTCCCGACCATGCTCGGTTCATCAAAAGACATGGTTATCTACTTGATTTGGTTATCTCGGTTTTGAAGAAGATATGATGCATGTCCTATTCCGGTTCTTTGATCCGAAACACCATTGCTTTACATTCCAGTTATCGGTGGTTCCTACCTTGGAAGAGTTCTCTAAGCTACTTGGGATACCTATTCTTGACCAAATGCCATTCACCGGTTTGGAAAAGGTTCCTAAGTACGAAGACATTGCATCACCTTACACCTAAGCGTTCGATATTGAAGCCAATTGGGAAACTAGGAGTGGAGTTAAGGGTTTACTTTCCAAGTTCTTAATTAAGAAAGCGAGAATTCCTCAAAGTTATGAGTTTCATGCATTTGAAAACATGTGGCCTTGCTAATTTATGGTTTGGTTCTATTTCCTAACTCGGATCAATTCATAGATGTCAATGCCATCAAGTTGTTCCTTACCGTAATCCGATTGCCTACTTTACTTGGAGACATCCTACATTCTCACACTCGTACTACTAAGCGACAAGGAACTCTCATGTGTTGTGTCCGTTACTTTCAAGGTGGTTTATTTTGCACCTTCCTCCATCGATTTTGAAGAATGAACAAAGGTTGAGATGGTCTCAAGGCTAATGTCACTCTCCCATTCGGATATCCGTTGGAGTCTTTTCTCTCAAAAGGATTTCACATTCATTGGCGTTGTGGAGAATTCCCTAATGTACCACTACTTGGTATAAGGGAGGTATTACTTACCCTTTCTAGCTCTACGTCGGTTTGGCTTTGCTCGAAAAGATGGTCCACATGATATGCTTCTCCAAGATATTGTGTTCGATTACAACCACGATCTCGAGTGCACCGAAGGTTTATACGCTTAGGGCATGGTAAAGAAGGCGATACCAAGACTTTGGGGCACCGAACTCCATTCCTTGGGAACCTTACCTCAAATGGGTGCGAGCTCGAGCTCAAAACCTCATGATGCCATTCACTGTTTACGGAATTATGGAACACTGTTATAGGTGGCGTACCTATCTTATCTCCATCCCGACATGCCTACTAATTTTGAAGACTTGAAGAGATCACGGATTGACAAAGAAGAAGGGATACCTTTGAAGCTCAGTGTTATGCAAGCGAGAAGAAAGTTCTAGAATTAACCAAGCTACTTCACGAGGAGCGAAACATCAACGCTTACATCGGCACCAAGAGGAAGCGCCCATGGGAGACTTAGAATGTTTATGTTTTCTTTTATTGTTTCGAATTATCTCTTGTACTTAAAAAGAAAAAAGAAAAATAATGAGAAGTACTAATAAATGTTTGTTCATTGCTTGTTTAACAAATTTAAATCTCTTAGGTCCTTGAAAACATTGCATTGCATTCGCATAAACATTGCATATCATAGCATAACATTGCATCACAGGTACATTGGAGATTGGTTTTCTCATTTGCTCGCTATTTATTTTAGCAGAAATGGCTCTTGAGCAGATCATCAAATATCTCGGGGCTCGAATGCTGTTTAGCAGATGTTCACGGCTTGGTCCAAGGCCAAGAAGATCTGAAGAAGCTCATCAACAAAAAGAAGAAGGTTGTTGGTCTCCTCAACATGGGTAGACGTTTCAAAGGGGGTCCTAAGGTGGTCAGCCGTATTGAGCTCTCTGAAGGAAGTGTCCATACCGAGGGGAGTACCAAGGGTGATGAAGGTGAGCAGCGTGAGCCAAAGAAAGGAGGAGAGGACCACTCTGATTATAGCCAACACTCTGATGAAGATGACAAGTACAAACAACTCGAAGACCGTCGAATCTTTGTGGAAAACACGAAGATGTCGGGTTGAATTTTGATGATCTAAGTCTTGTCCTGGCGTTGTGATTCCTCCCAAGTTCAAAGTTCCTACTTTTGCTAAGTATGATGGCATGTCTTGCCCTAAGCTGCATTTGAAGTCCTATGTCCAGAAGATCAATCCCCACAGCGATGATGAAGTTGTGGATGCACTATTTTCAAGAGAGTTTGTCCGAACACAGTTGGAATGGTACTATCGACTAGAGAATGACCGTATCCGTACTTGGGTGACTTGGTGATGCTTTCTACGACGATAGTACAATCTTTGAATTGACACCCACTCGCATGCAACTACAAAGCATGTCTATGGGTCGTGACGAGAAGTTCAAGGGTATGCTCGAAGTGGAGATCTAGCGGGTTCAACCACCCTTGTCCAATAGGGAGTTGGTTGATATGTTTATGGGAACAACGACATGCCCATTCTTCAATCATCGATTGGAAATTCTTCATCCGGATTCACCGTGATATTGACGGCGCGATTGCGGTATCAAGAGTGGGAAGATCTATATAGAGTCATCTTCAAATGCGAAGAGATCTTTTGGTGCTAAGAAAAGAAGCTAATCTTGTGTATGGTCGGAAAAGCCGAGCCAAGACCGACCGTGCTCAATGTAGGCGGTTGTGATCTCAATCCTACATCGACAACCTCGGTGAGACAACGCGTAGAGCAGCGCCACGAAGGCAGTTCTGGATCAACATGCCTTTGTCGCAAGCCTTGCAACACATGTTGAGCGCAGAGTGATTACTTGAGGATCCTCCTCGAATGTCAATACCTCCTCTCCAGTACAATCCTAATGCTAAGTGTGCTTACCATTCCAATAGCCAGGCACGACAACGACAATTGTTGGGCTTTGAAGAACAAGATTCAAGATATGATTGAAGCTAAGCAGTTGAGTTTGATCCTCCTGTTGAGACTCGAATGTGATCAATGCTCCTATGCCTAATCATGACAAGAGTTCCAATCTTTGTTGGTGGCGATACTTATGTTTTCAACATAGATGACTTGACCATTCCTCGATGGTATTAAGAAGAATTTGTTGCAAGCGTGTCAATCCGGGATGCCCGGAGAATTGTCGTTGGTGCCGTCACACCGATGGTTGTGCTTGGTTGAAAAGGCGCGTTCGGTGCATGATGGATAACCGTGAGATACTATTTACGAAACCACATGCGAAGCTGTGAAGAAATGTCTAAGTTAAAGATCGACAATGCGAACAGTGTGCCATCGTGTGGGATACCTTGGGGCAGCCAAGTGGAAAGTATGATTACATGGTGAAGTACACTGTCACGATAGTTACAAGATTCCTATTGAAGATGTTAAGGCAACCGGATGGGGTGACGATTTCCCGAAGACTATGCTTGATGTTAACACAATAAAGATTTCCTCTGCGATCCTGTGCCCGGTGGCACCTCTCATTATCACTTCCCAAGACCATATTCCTCCCGACAAGGCTATCCCTTGGAATTATGGGTCGATGTTTACTATCATGGCATCAAGCAAGACCCTCGACTATTGAAGATCCCTCTTGAAGTCTCTATTCACGGCGTTGACAACATCACGGATCGAAGGTGACGAACCGGAAGGGTATTCTCTCGAGATCTCTCCTCCAAAAGACACTGCGACTCATTTCGCATTCCACTACTCA
Organism: Vicia sativa; assembly: GCA_021764765.1. Lineage (NCBI taxonomy): Eukaryota > Viridiplantae > Streptophyta > Magnoliopsida > Fabales > Fabaceae > Vicia > Vicia sativa. Next base: position 143,323,189 of record CM038792.1, read on the forward strand.
ACCAATATCGGCTAGAGGAAAGAACCGGTGACTCATCTGCTCAACCGAAGTACCAAAGGAAGTTCTTGAAAACACCTCCAAACAAGAAATGGAGAAATTCGAAGATCATCAAGAAGAGTGATTACAATGTTGTGGAGCAGTTAGGGCAGACTCGTCCAAGATCTCCATGCTTGCTCGCTTTATGCTCGAGGCTCATGCTAATGCCTTGGTGAAGTTTCGAAGAATGCTCATGTACCGCAAGACACTACCACCGACCGATTCGAAGTTTGTATTGCTAGCAACAACAGCCTAGGCTTCGATCTTGATTTGACTCTACGGAAAGAAACATAACAAAGCCTTGCACATCTGTTGAATGCATGGGCACTACACATCTCATGTTTTAGTGGATACGTTACGCTCGAATATCCTTCCAAGATGCTTTTGATCGACTTGATGTCGAAGGGTTGGTTCCGAGACCCGGTGACATTATTGTGAGAGCTTTTGATGGTTCTAAGCGAATGATTTGAGAGCTCACTCACAAAGTCGGTTCCGACTTTTGATTCCACTTTTGTCATGGACATCCGTCCTCTTGCCTACTTGGGCGCCTGGATACATGGGCTACTCTACCTTACATCAAGCTGAAATACCGGTGAAAGGGAAGGTTGTCACGGTATGTGGTGAAGAAGAATATATGGTCATCATCTACGTCATTCCGCTATCTCGAGATGGAGGGTGAATTCTTGAGACTCCTCAAGCTTTTGAAACAATTCCCAGTCATGCTGTGACTCTCCGTCCTCTTGAAAATGCTAAAGCTCCGCCGAGGATGGCCTCACTGAAAGATGCTCAAGCTCTTTGTTGAACAAGGAGGTAGTGCTATTTGGGGACAGCTCCGATCTTCCCTTCAACCGACAAGGTGGTTTAGGCTTCACTATCAAGGGTCAAGATGATACGCCAACGCGGCCAACTTCCTTTCCGCATCGCCCAGTGGAATCCATGCTATGAAGGCGGCGACAACGACTTCGATATCGCAAGTGGATCTTCCTAACTCGGATCATGGGCTCGGAATGGAAGACCAAGACGTCATACCAATCTCCTTTAGCCGAGTAATTGCTCTTGTTTTGTTTTGCTTTTCGTATTTCTTTATGTTTTGAACAATAAACTTTGAAAGCCTAGTGCCTTGCGGGGCATCATGGCTCGTTGCGAGGTTATTATCTCGTCGTTTGCGTATTTTCATTCAATAAATTCGTTGGACTTTTGCATTCAATTGTTTGTTCTTTCTTTACTTTATCACCCCTTGAAAAGCTATGTGTTTCTTACACACACCCGTGATACCTGCAGAATCACTCCGAATCTCGTAATAACTATGCTAGTGCTAAATATGACTTGATAATCCGATCTACCAAGCCAAGACGAAGTGAGGAAGATTGTGAAGTGCCGGAGAACTTGCCAGTCTGCTACAGAAGAAGAGCGAGTTATACAGCCACGAAGAGCAAGTTGAGGTTGTGAATTTGGGTACCGACGAAGAGAAAAGAGATCAAGATAGGAGCAGGTCTTGAGAAGTGTTAAAGAAAGGTTGGTTCGGATGCTACGAGACTATATTGAGGTTTTGCTTGGTCATACGAAGACATGCCCAACATTGATATTGTGGTACACGATTTCCAACAAAAGAAGGTTTTCTCCCAAAGCAAAGGTTGTCGCATGCGTCCCGAGATGTCGAGAAAATCAAAGCAAGTCATGAAGCAGTTCAACGCTGGTTTCCTAGCGTTACTTCCTATCCCGATGGGTTGCAAATGTGGTACCGTACCCAGAAGGATGGCAAAATACGAATGTGTGTGGATTACGAGATCCGAACAAAGCGAGTCCGAAAGGCGATTTCCACTTCCTCATATTGATGTTACGGTTGACAACACCGCTCAACATAAGGTTTTCTCCTTTATGGATGGTTTCTCGGTTACAATCAGATCAAAATGGCTCCAAGACATGGAGAAGACTACTTTTGTTACGATTGGGGCACTTTCGCTACAAGGTTATGCGTTCGATTGAAGAACGCAGCGCCACTTATCGCGTGCTATGGTTACATTATTTCATGACATGATTCATCACGAGATAGAGGTCTACGTCGACGACATGATAGCTCGATCACGGGCAAGAAGAACATCTTGATCATTTGCGAAACTATGTGATGATTGAAGAAGTGCACTAAGACTTAATCCCAACAAGTGCACCTTTGAGTCGATCCGGAAAACTCCTAGGGTTTGTAGTCGAGAGAAAGGTATTGAGGTTGACCCGCCAAGGTTAAAGCTATTCAAGAGATGCCTCCCGCACCGAGAAGGAAGTCGAGGTTTCTTGGGCGATTAAACTACATTGTCGATTCATTGCACACCTAAGCTACTTGTGAGCCGATCTTCAAGTTACTAAAGAAAGATCAAGTAGTAGAATGGAGCGACGATTGCCGATCGCTTTTGACAAAATCAAGGTACCTTGAATCCTCTATCTGATGCCACCCGAAGGAAGACCTCTTATCATGTACTTGGTTAGAGAATTCAATGGGGTGTGTCTTTGGGGCAACATGACGAGTCCAGTCGAAAAGAGCATGCAATATACTACCTTAGCAAAAGTTTACCGAGTGAAACAAGATACTCACAACTCGAGAAAACTTGCAACGCTGGCTTATTCACGACTAAGGCGATATATGTTGACTCACACTACCTTGTTGATTTCCAAGATGGATCCGATAAAATACATCTTTGAGAAACCAGCTCTCTCGGAAGAATAGCAAGATGGCAAATGATCTTGACCGAATCGACATCCAGTACACTTCTCGAAAGCGATCAAAGGAAGTGTAGTAGCCGATCATCGGCTCATCAAGCGTAGATGACTATCGATCTATCGATTGAATTTCAGACGAAGATGTTTTACTAGTTACAGATTAGAAGAACGGCCAGACGAAGGACACGAACAAGGATCGATGGACTATGGTCTTTGATGGAGCCTCAAACGCTTGGCAATGGCATTGGTGCCATCATTACATCCCTACGGACATACGCCTTTCACCGCCAGATTATGTTTCAGTTGCACGAACAACATGGCGAATCTGAGCGTGCATTATGGGTATCAAAGCTGCTATCGACTTAAGAATCAAGTTCTTACAAGTGTATGGAGACTCGACTTTAGTGATCGGTCGATAAAAGGCGAGTGGGATACGAAGCATCCGAATCTCATTCCGTATCGAGAGCATGTTCTGAGTTTGATGCCCTACTTTGAAGAGATCACTTTCAACCACATTCCACGAGAAGAGAATCAGTTGGCAGACGCATTGGCTACTATGTCGTCTATGTTCAAGATCAGATGGGACAACGAGGCTCCCCAGGTCATCATTGAGAAGTTTGACGAACCAGCGTATTGTTATGAGCTTGACGCAGAAGAGAAACCTTGGTACCACGACGTGAAGAGGTATCTTGAGACTCAGGAATATCCCGCAGGGGCATCTGTTAATGATAAGAAGTTCATGAGAAGATTCGCTTCCAAATTCTTTCTCAGCAACGACATCTTATACAAGCGCAACCACGATTTGTGCTTACTCCGCTGTGTAGACCAGAAAACAGCAATGCGTATCATGGAAGAGTTACACGAAGGCGCATTTGGTACCCACTCCAGTGGACACACTATGGCTAAGAAGATTTTGAGAACAGTTACTATTGGTCCACCATGGAAGCGATTGTCACCGCTTATGCTCGATCTTGTCACAAGTGCGGTTATGCCGACAAAGTACACGTACCTCGGTACTCTGAATGTTCTAACTTCTCCGTGGCCTTTGCAATGTGGGGCATTGACATGATTGAGAAATCAAGCCCACGGCTTCAATGGACATCGTTTCATCCTTGTGGCAATAGATTATTTCACCAAATGGGTAGACGACCTCGTATGCATCTGTTACCAAGAATGTTGTGGCTCGATTCATCAAACATAATCTTATCCGCGGTATGGCACTCAAAGGATTATCACGGATAACGGTTCCAATCTCAACAACAAGATGATCACCGAACTCGCACGCAGCTCAAGATCAAGCATCACAACTCTTCTCCTTATCGGCCTAAGATGAATGGCGCATGGAAGCCGCCAACAAGAACATTAAGAAGATTATACAAGATGCGGTGACTTACAAAGATTAGCATGAGATGTTACCATTTGCTCTTCATGGTTATCGCTTTCTGATCGAACATCAGCGAGGGCAACCCCTTCTCTTGTCTACGGTATGGAAGCCGTCTTACCCATCGAGGTTCGGATACCCTCAACGAGTCCTCCAGAGGCGAGTTAGGCGAAGCGATTGGGTCAGACTTCGCCTTGACCAAATTAACTTGATCGATGAGAAGCGACTCGCACCATACGCCATGGACATTTATCGAAACGAATGATCGAGCATTTAACAAGAAGGTCAAGCACCGAGTCTACCAAGTCGGTGAGCTAGTAGTCAGCGCATCATTCTTCCACAAGGTGATCGAGGGCAAATGGACTCCCACCTATGAGGGACCGTTTGTAGTCAAGGCAGATTTTCGGGGAGCTATGATACTTAGCACCATGGATGGTGAAGACTTCCCACCCCGTGAACGCAGACATAGTCAAAAATACTACGCATAAAGAGACCCGCTAGGTCGGCGAACCTAGGCAAAAATAAGGGCATCTGGCGAACCAAAAGGTTCGGGCAAAAATAAAGGATATATACAAAACATGTACACCGGCAAGTCGAAAACACGAAAAGGCTTGGGCAAAAGGGTATCCAGAGAAAACCGAAGAAGCGGTCTAGGCAAAAGTTAGGGATTTAAGCGTGCGACTATGTCTCTTCGGATCACTGCTTCGGACTACCATCGTTCAAGATTCAAATGGCGAAGATCAGTCTACTCACTTTCTACTGACAGCAAGGAGATGAGATAGTTGAAATATATGAGTACTAGCATAGTTGGAACTTAACGAGATTGTTTCCGCATAGCTTTTTACCTTTCTTGTGTACAAACTACTTGGCCATACGCCACCTTTCAAATGAATACAATTTCTTTCTCTTTACAATTTCTATTGTCGTTTGCAATAAGTCCAACGTTTGCTTTGAATGACTATACGCATTTGACAATAAGAATCTAATCACAAACATACGAAAAGTGAACATGCAAAAGTACTTACTACAGGCTCCAGGAATTGAGATGACGACGAAAGTCACCAAATAGTTCCCCACAGAGCATAAAGGTGTCACTCACAACACACCTTCCCTAGCGGAGTATATGTTAATCCACGAGCAGTGATTCCACTCAACCGAGCAACGTTACATCAGTCTCCAAGCAGTAACACTTCATCCCCCGCGGATATTTCTCAATCCTCCCCTCTTCTCCCCGGCAGCAGTATCCAGACTCGAAACTTGGTCAGATAGTGCATCGGAAGGAAGCATACACCTTTTATTCCCCAGCCTGAGATTACAACGGACTCCAAACTCTTCTAGCCCGGTCTCTCAGCAACCATCAAATGCTCTCCAGCGAGATCTACACTCGGAATCCCCCAGTAGAGCGCCTCCTAAATTTCCTCAGCAGGGTCTACAAACAAGGTCCTCAACAGATCGCTTCCGGACTCTCCTCGGCGGGTCTGGAGATCTCCAACCACGAGCTTCTCAAATCTCTACCTTCCTCAACAATGTCTAGGCCCAAGACTTGGTCAGATAGTGCATCGGAGGAATCCAGGATATCTTTCTTCTCCTTCAAAAGCAGGGTTCTCACCTATTCAATTCCCCAAGCAGAAGTCAGAAATCTTCGAACAGAGCATCCGCATCTTCTTCAAGATGGATATGTTTTGAAATACCACAACATCTATCATTCATACATTACTCATAAAGTCATAATTCATGCATATGTCATTCATATACACTGTCATGCATCATACTTTGCATAAAACTAACGATTATTCTATCAAAGTTTCTCTTGTTTTCTCCAAAGCAGTGTGATCCGACGCAAACAGGTCGAGTTAAGCCCCGAGCCGACGGAAAAACTATCCAAAGACCGCCTGCAAAGCAGGTCTAGATTAAGCCCGAGCCGACGGAAAACTATCGAAAGACCACCTTCGCAAACAGGTCCGAGTTAAGCCCCGAACCGGCGGAAAACTATCCGAAAGACCACCTCTGTTATCCTCGAACGAGCAATGGATCAACACCGATGCACAGGAAGCTATCCACATTCTTGCCAACTACAATCTCTCCGAGTAATCGGCGAAGATTTATTACGATTATCAAGCAACTCTGAGTCAGCGTGCGACTCGGTTGCCTTGGATGGCATCCTAAGCCCATCTCCGACTATTTGTCAACATCTCTTCACTTTCGAATCTGCGTATATGGTTAAAAATCAATACAAGCCAATAACCTCATTCAAGGTGAACACGAAGTCTAACGTCGACTCCCCGGATGGCATCTTAAGCCCATCTCCTCCGTTCAGGAACATCTGATCTAACATCGACTCGCTCCCCACATCGACCTTTCTAGATGGCATCTTAAGCCCATCTCCGTCAGCTCTCCCATCGACAACCTCGAGTCTAGCGTCGACTCGTTCCCCAATGAAGTCTCCAACTTCTCCAAATGGCATCTGAAGCCCATTCCGCATCATCCACCAACGGCGCAAATTTTCGGTGTACTCGTGTTCAATCATCTTCTACCTCCGGTCACGAAAGACAAGCATGTCAATCTAACCCTTCGATTACAAGAAGATTGAGCAGGGGCAGTCATACCCAAAATTTGCCCTCCATCTTCTCAAAAGATTTCATACATCTATGCCCAAGGATTCCTCGAGAGTTGATCAGACAAACTCTCTCCTAGACAATCAACCCAAACTAGGGTTTGGTATCTCTCAAGTCAAGATGGATTTCCAACATCCCCAATGGTCTCCATGCCTCCTCATATGCTTCAAAGATTCTCCATGTCAAGTTTCAAGCCTCACAAGTCATGTTTCCTCGAGAATTGCTCGGATGGTTGAAAATCGGGTATTGGACAAAAGTCAACTGTGGTCAACATACAGTCAAAACTTCTGATTTTTGGTCAACATCCTCATTTTGAAGTAAAATTCATCATTTGATCAAGGGTTGATCATGATTCATCAAGAAAACTCAAGATTTGCCCAAAAGTCAAACTTTCTAAATTAGGGTTTCTAGATGAAAAGTCAATGAACTTTGTTGATCATAACTTTCTCATACTTTCTCGAAATTTTCCACCACCTCTTGTTTTGAAGGAAATTCAGTTCTCTACAACTTCATGTCTCACAAGAATGTCCAAAAAATGCTTCATTTGAGAGGTATAGCTCAAAACATTACAGGTCATTTTCAAAGTCAACAAAAAGTCAACTTTTTGTTTTGAAGATATATTGAGCATGGCAACTCCAATTGAGATGAGACCAAAGACATTGTTTAGAGGACTCTTAGAGCTTTCCAAAAAGTCCAAGAACACTCAAAAATGTGGAAAATTGAGCATGTTACACTATTCAAGTTGGGCGATTTTGAATGATTGCACAAAAGGACATTTTGGTCAAAATGCAAAATTTTCCAAATGGGCCTATAATCTTTTGATCCAAACTTGTTCATGATGTTATTTTTGACCCATAAAAGCTTGGCATTGGTGATTTTCTATTTTCATGGTTTATATTTGAATTTTACAACATTTAATTCAAAAATAAATTATGTAAAATATGAAAATTAAGTTATTTTTTCAATTAAGTTGGATTTATATCTCTCTTAATGTCCAAGAAAGCCCACACCATTTACCAAATTCGTGCAAGCCATGGCATTGATGAGAAAATCATATTTTCTTCAAAATTTGATTTGTTTTTATTGGAAAATATTTGCACAATCAATAAGCAATCTTTTTTCACTCCTTTTGCCATCCAATTTTCCTCTATAAATACCTAGCATTGCATACAAGCCAAAGAACGGAAACCCTAATCCTTAAAGCTACCCAAACTTTGGCAAATTTTTTCAAGAATCCAAAAATTCGAATTTTTGTTTTCAGCAAGCTTCAAGCCAATCTAACCATCCAATCCTCCTCAGGAGGTTCCCAGTAACTCAAACCACCCCTTGCTCGAAGCCAGATCGCCCTGAATCGTGCCAGCAAGCTCTCACCGGTTTGGTAACTTTTCAAATTTCGATTTCATAATTCCATGCATTATTAATCGTTTTCATGTATTTGTTTGTGTTCAGGGCATTCATTAGATCATGTTTGATGCATTACATGAAAGTTTCCACGTAGAAATCCAAGCATGCCATTGTTAGGGTTTTTAGAGCTGTGAGTTTCGAAACTCAAAATCCAGGCCGATTCAGGGCAAGAGGACCTCACCATCGTGTTCGCAAGGTCCGATTTAGTCGATCTGGGCTTTTGTTTCGTTTCGATTGATGCATTTTGCAGGATTTCCAGGTTGATGGGCAATCGGAGACGATGACCGGAGCCCTAGCTCCGGCGTGGACTCCGGCGTCGAAGGTTGACCGCACGCGTGGCACAATGGCTTGCTATGATTCGTCCGTTCAAAAACAATTGGGGCCCGCTTGCTGACTCGATTTGAATTCAAATATCCATGACACGTTTCACTCTTATATTCACTCTGTTTTCAAATTCCAAACACGGATGCACGCTAGCTCAGATGGCAAAGGCATTGGATCTCAAAGTTTCAACTCCAGGACACCGGTTCGAGCCAGCCTGGGACCTGGTTTTGCCTTTTCTTTTTCCAAACTTGCACTATTTTCCATATTTTCTATTTTCTAATTTATTTTAATATTTTGCATACCATTTTAATTATTTTCACATTTTTATTCTGCATTAAAAAATTACCAAAAACATTTTTTCTTTTTGCATTATTTTCATAAAAATCTTTATTTAATTTAATAAATTAAAAAATATAATTTTTGCATGCATATTTATTTTATTTATATTTTAGCATTTAAATCATCATAAATTGCATTTTAATTATTAAATCTTTTCCAAAAAATCCCAAAAAATTATTTTAGCTTATTTATCTTATTTCCAGCATATATTAATTTTCCCATATCAAAACTTGCATTTTTTCCTAACATCTTCTCTTATTTCGATTTTATCATATTTTCCGATTTTCATATCCTTTCACAGGTTGCTCCGATTCGGACGTTTTCTTTTTATCATTCTATTTTTTCCAATAATGTAATTGCTCATGGGTTGTAATAGTTTAATCTAGGATTTTATTTTCCGCATTTTAAATTATGTATCTGCCCCAAAGCCATGTAATAGCGTAGGTTTATCTTTCCGCACCTTTACATTCCCGCTTTTACATTCCGCATTTTACTTTCCGCACCCTATAAATTGCTAGTAATTAGGCGTGTATGGCAAGATAATAATTGGACATAGCTCACACTAATCTTCAAGATAATATATTCTGAATTCAACACACTTCTCTCACACACGCACCCCTTAGGGTAATTCTCTCTCGATGCCTTTCGATTCAAAATGGTCATGTCCCTCGAACGTAGAGGTATTCTAGCACCATTGCCTTCCAAACAAATCATCATAGTCCCTTCGATACAAAGATCATAAGACCCACGACGTCGCCTCCGAATACATGATCTTGACCCTCGATTGTCGCCTACGAAAAAATGATGATAGTCCCTTCGATATGTGCTAGGATACTTCCTACAAGTTGCTTTCTATGACCATCCGATGTCCCTTCGAATGTCCCGCTTACATCCAACGAATGGAGCTACCTACTAACTAATGGTATGGCTAGCGCTATTCTAAAGGAACGTAGAAGTACAACAAAACGACCAATTCTGAGTGGGTAATAAGTCTTTTAGTTGCTTGCTCTATCAAATGCTTTTCACACCACACACTTTTTTCAAAGTTCAAATTCTTTTCAAAACAAAACATTTCCTAACACTTTGTATACACTCCTACATGAGTCATTACAAAGTCAAAGCGAAATTCCTTTTCAAAACATTTTTGTCAAACACACAGAAAGCAATTTTTAAAAAGTGATCTAGAGCAACTAAGAGCCCGTAGATAACTACGGATGGAAAGGGGTGCTAATACCTTCCCTTTCCATAACCATTCTCCCGAACTCAGAATCTAACGAAGGTCTTTTTCTGTTACTTTTACCTTCCCTTAATTGGATAAAAATAAAAGTCGGTGGCGACTCTTGCTATCCGCACATTTGGATACAAAAATCCTACAAAGTCAGTTCACCGTATCACACAAACTGAGCCCAAGCCCAAAACCAAGCTGCTGGATCCTGTGTAGAGCTCCCATGAGGCATGCTGTGGTCCACCATTCTGGAGCGTCGGATCTGGACCTTGGCAGATCTGATGGCTTATGGCAGATGGGTGCAGATTTGATACCATGGACATACACACACCAGATTCGAAATAGACCACATGGGTGGTGACACTTGTCACCACCAGAACTAAACAACACATCATGTAAAATCCTACTTGCACTATATATCAGCTTTTTAAATAAAAGAGTAAAAATTAAATATATCTTAAAGAAACTGATTTTTAAGATAATCACATTTTACTAACCTGTTAATTAGTTTAAAACATTATAAACTAGAGGTGCTAAGCTAAAATTAACCTAAATCAGATTATTATAACTTAAATAAAATTAACTAATGGAACTAATCCTAATATTAACTTAAGTTTATATTTTATAAAAGAAGAAAGAAAAAAACATGAAACCAGTTTGTACTATCTCATCCTCTCCTTTTCCACGAAACCCTTATCGCCGTACTCGACACTCTTTCTCGATCTCGCCGCTGTACTCAATGCTCTCTCTCGATCTCGCCGCTGTACTCAACGCTCCTCACCGTCGATTTCGCCGAAGCTCAACGCGATCTCTCTCTTGCGATCTGGTTTCCGCGACCATCTCACCGTCGTTCTCGCGCGATCCGGCCACGGCCATTGCTCTCCTCGCCGATTCTCTCATCTCTATATATGTTACTCTCTATCGTTCTGTTACTCTGTTAACACTGTGTTTTATGAATTCTGGCATTCGTGTTTATAGGTTTGTTGGAATCGGAAAGGGGAAAAGGAAACCCTAATCGCTAATCGGGTGAAATCGGTGCTGTCAGAGGAAAATGCATGATGGAGACGTAGCAAAATGAAAAGAAAAGAAGCTGAGGTGATGATTCAGAAGCCGAGACGGCGGTGGACGGCGGTCTGTGGCCGCAACCCCGGTGAGATCTTTCTGTACCTTACTTTCTGCTTCTGTTGCCTCGTTATCGCTTTTCTGAAGGGTCTTCTTCTCGGAAAATGATGATAGGGTTGTTAGACTCTTGTTGTATGTTAGGGTTCTTTCTGGGAAATTAGGGTTTCTACCGTTTTTAGGGTTTATTGTTTCAACAGTCGCTGCCTGGTTCTTGCATCTTCAATGTTTATATAGTGTCAGTTAGGGTTTTGCAGGACTTTGTTGTTCTGATTTTTGAAAAACAAGGCCTTGTTTGCTTGAGCAAAAAACAAAAAATCATGGGCTCTTTGTGTCTGCTGATATGTTGGGCTGCTCTGTGTTGTATTTTCTGATATCTTGGGCTGCTTTATGTTGTATTTTCTGATATCTTGGGCTACTTTGTGTATTAGACTGTTATCTGTTTTGATATGCTGGCTGTTGGATGCTGTTTATGGTAAAACTTGCCCGAAAAGATGTCTACCCTTGCTGCCCTGTATAAAGTTCTTGTACTGTCATGCCAAACTAAGTTATAACTGCTTTTCCTCATCTTCTTTCTACACCTCCTATTGTGAACCAAGGGTTAACACTCTTGAGGATTTGCAATAGTGAGTTTTATGGCCGATGATTTATTATGAGGCCTCGGTTATGATCGAAACCCCCTTGCAACCTGATTCCGAAAAGAAGATCCTAATGATGAGATAAAATTATATAAAGCTGCCTTGTGTTATTATTGCTGCCCGTTTAACTTGCTAACCGATTTCTTTTGTTTGTTTCATGTATGCGAACGATGGTGCAAACTTGGGAAAGCGGTGAAAGAAGGTTGGAGATAGAGCAAGAAGCGTGGAAGCCGAAGAATCAACAAAACTCTCAAATAGAAAATAGGATTTAGGCATGGCATTAGTAACATTTGCTTGTATGTTTGAGTTTTGTAAGTAGGATTAGGATAAAAGTTAGGAACTTTGTGACATAGCAAACGTTTGAGTTATAATTGTAAATATGACAAATCTTGTGGCATTTGTACAAACCGAGATTAAACGAATGTCGAATTCGGAAATTTGATCCTACTTTATAAATGGATATTCTTTGAATGTCATTTTGAATTCAAATAAGACTTTGGAAATTGGATGATAAGGAAAGGAATTTGAATGTTGAATGAATTGGTTTGGCTTTTGGATTGAAACTTGCATTTTAGGATTTGACAAATTGTAACACATATCTTGATTTGTGTCCTTGTACGATAAAAATCTTTAGAGCAATCTTGGGACTCTTGGAATTTTATGAACACAAGCCTTGAGAAAAAAATGCACCTAATTGAATTCTTGACTGTGTATAAAAATTGGAAATTCAATATGCATCAAGTATCCCAAAAATTTGTCATGAACCAAAATTAAATTGGTTAAAACAAATCATGTTGAAATATTGATTAATAGACGTATCCAAAACCACTTCAATCTAAAATTCCAATCCGTAGTCTTGATGACTTAGAAATGAGCAATACTTAAATTCTTTTGAATTTCCCGGCCATAAAGCTTTTATGTAGATCCGCTCTTGTAAAAGAAAACCCGAGCCTTTTGCCACTTGAAACAAAAAATTAAAACTCTAAGTTTCAAATAAAATTCTTGATTCCAAACCTTAGTCAATTTGGCGATTCCACGATTTCTTTTAAGAAATGGGTGATAGATTCCACTTGAAATTAATGGTATTATCACCGCATTCGCAAATCGAAACATGTTCGATAGTAGAAAAAAGATTTGAAACCAAACGAATTTCATAAAGAGACTTCTACTTTTTTCAATGAATGTCTTGAACTTCGTGGGCGATGAACGCGATTGGAAAAGATCTAATCATGCGGCAACTTGACATTCGTAAATCGTGTAGACAAGTCCTCTGGATGAATATTTCACATACATCAACTATTGCCAAGAACGAACAAAGTCGACGAGCAAACCAAACGCACTAGAACTTGTATTGTTGATCAATAAACAGATAATCATAATCCACCCTTTTACATCTTGAACAAAGAACTCGAAACAACAGCAAAACCCAAACTCGTGATGAATTGATCTCCTGAATCAGGAGGTAATGACATTCAAAATAACCAGACTTCCGTAGCTCCATCAAGAACAGACCATTCAATTCAACAATCGAACATCAAGCCCCGAAAACCCAAAGATATGAACGGATAAGATTCAATATTAAACCTCGTCGTTTTCAAATATCCCAGATTGGTTGAAAGCACCACGCCTTTTCTGCTTAGTGGAGAATTTTTGGGAGTCAACTCCAACCCGTAACCATAGAACCAGTGGTATGAATGCATGTGAGTGTCATGATAAATGCGAAGCCTAAACCAGATAAAACCGAGATAGGAGGGAAAATTTTGGGGTGCAACAGCTACCAAGAGCATTTTTCGTGCCACGACAAATACCTTATAATATTTTTAGATAATATCATAACAAAATCCAACATAGGATAATGTATGTAGTTTGTTGATATAAAACAACATAAACTATTTAGAAGAAACTTTATTCTAAATGTAATCAATCAAATAATTTTAAATAGAAGATTGTTGGAACATGTACACGAATATAAATCAGAGTAGAGAAAAACACACAAAAGTTTTGTTCACACATTTCGACTAAATTTCTTACGTCTGCGACTATAAAGCATTTATAGTTTCGTCTTATTGATTTATTCTGAATTACACAATTTAGAGTTTCTGTGTTATAAGCATATATATATATATATATATATATATATATATATATATATATATGTGGATACTAATGATTAAGATTACAATAATACCCATAAAACATACTAAGGAGTGATTTGCACCTACTCTTAACACACCCTAGTCGTCCCCATTAAACACTTGGGCCAAACACAACGGTAAGCCTCATGGCCACTTTGCAACCTCGTAGCTTATCCACTTGACATTACCTATGAGGAAAACTCAACAATTTCCACGTTGGTTAATATCAAATCGCTATGAATATTAACTGCAGAATGTCATATCCTAACAAGTGAGGGGTGTGTAGTTCCTGCTTAACACTCTGAAACATGGAACAAGTCCAAACGATAGTTGAACTTGTCATTGGTGACTATCTTGGTCAAAATATCATTTGCATTCTATGATGTGTGAACCTTCTAAAGTAATATCCTTTTGGATGCCACCACCTCCCTGATCTTGTGGAACCTCACATCCATATGCTTGGTCCTAGTAGGCTACATCAGATTGGTCACCAAATAGATAACATTTTGACTATCACAATTCAATTTAACTTCACCTGGATCAACACCCAACTCTTTTACTAACCCTGTAAGCTACAATCCTTCCTTGGTAGCTTTAGCTACTGCCATTTATTCTGCCTCAGATGTAGACATAGTTATTATGTATTGAACTAACAATTTCTAGAATATAGGTCCCTCTACAAGAGTAAAGACATACCTTATTGTATATCTCCTATCATCCAAATCACATGCATAGTCTGAATCCATATATCTCATAACTGATGGAGTACCCTACTTCATGCTGAATATGATACCATGACATGTTGTACCCTTGTAGTACCGTAATATCCACTTGACTGCTTCCCAATGGATTTTTCCTGGCTTGGACATGAACTTAAGCACTTGACTAACTAATTGTACCAAATCTGATTTAGTACTAACCATAACATACATCAAACAACTAATTATGTTGACATAAGAAATCTTGGAAATACCTTCAATCTCGGAGTATTTCTTTGGACATTGTTGCAAAGAGAGTTTAAAATGATTCTCCAATAGAGCACTCACATGATTTTCTTTGGTCGTGTCAAATATGCTCAAAACAACTTTAACCCATCTTTTTTTTCACAACCATAATTTATTAGATCCTCTGTCTATTCCATCCCAAGAATCTTTTTTACAGCACCCAAGTTCTTCATATCAAACTCCTTATCCAACTTGGTCTTCAAATTATTTATATCATGCAAATGGTTGTCAACAATGAACATATCATCAATATGAAGTAACATGAAAATAAAAGATCCATCGTAAAGGCTCCTCACATAAACACAACAGTCATAATCATATACTTTATAGCGAATTTGGGGCAGGTATGAATCAAAACGCTTGTACCACTTCCTTGGAGACTTCTTCAAGCCATACAAAGACCTCTTTAAATTGTAAACAAGTTTTCCACGTCCAATATCACTGAAACCATGTAGTTGTTCCATGTAGATTTTCTCATCTAGATAACTAACCAGGAAAGTTGTTTTCACATCCATATAATCTAAATGCATAGCCCCGTTGGCTACCAGGAACAATATTACCGTGATAGAAGTGTGTTTAACCACAAGACTAAACCTCATCATAATCAATCCCTTTCAGTTGTGAATATCCCTTTTCAACTAGGTGAGCCTTGAAATTTTCCCTTTCTTTTTTTGTTATTGTCGACTTTTTCTTGTACATCCACTTGCATCCAACAACTCTCTTTCCAAGTGGCAGTTGAATAAGATCTCATGTCTCATTATTTTTCAAGAACTTAATCTCCTCTACTATATCACCCATCCATTTATCTTTATTCTGGCTAGCCATAACCTCTCGAAAAGTAGAAAGGTCACATGAACTGGTAAGAAGAGTATATGTTTCTATGTCTTCAAACCCATATCTCATTGGAGTTGAAATACGACGAGGCTCCCTGTCACATGTAAATGTATAATATTGTATTCCAACTCAATCTTGCATTCCACCTAAATTTGAGCCTGGTTCATATTGCTGTAAGGATACAACCTGCCTTGGACTCACTAGTGGTTCCTAAATGTCCACTTGAATCTTGTCCTAACTGAAATATTCTACCTTAGTATCTAGCACAACTATCACATCTGACTATTTCAACATTGATTGCTCATCAAATACAACATGTCTGTTGAAAACTACCTTCCTTTTAACCGGATCTCGTAACTTGTACCTATTCACACCTTTATTATACCTAATAAAGACACATTGTTTTGACTTTGGGTCAAGTTTAGATCGATCCTCACCAGATATATGCACATATACTGGACACTCGAAATCCACAAATTACTCATATAAATAAAGTTGCCTATCCATGCCTCATTTGCAACTTTGCCATCCAATGAAGCCTGTGGTTATTTATTTACTAGATAGTCTGTCATATTGAGTGTGCCTAGCCATAAACCTTCTGAAAGAATAATATTCAACAAAAGGCACATTGCCTTCTCCGCCAGAGTCATGTTCATCCTCTATGAAACATCATTTTATTGTGGTGTCTTCCTCCTAACAAAGTGCATATATTCCATTCTCCTCATAAAAATGCATGAACTTCTTGTTTGAAATTCTGGTGCCAGTAGACTCAGGATGTATTGAAATTTGATATGACATTATAAAACAGACAAGGTAGGCATAAAATTAATAGTGCAAGAAACAAAATAACACACATAATTGTTCACCCAGTTCGGTTCTAACAACCTACATCAGGGGCATACCAAGTTAGGAATGAAGTCCATTATCAGTAGTCATAATTCAGAGTTAAACCTCTCTATTTACACTCCTCACTTAATCCCAACCCAACGTCCCTTCTACCTAAGATACCTCACTTAGATATGGAATATCCCCATTCCACTTCTAATCACCGCAGTGATGTCTAGCAGTCACTATCTCAGCCACTGCATCAACAACTTCATACCTATCAACTAAAACAGTTTGGAGAAAATCACTCCAAACACAAAATAGTCAAACTTATGACTCAAACAAACTTGGAATTGCTTCACAGTTTCTTCCAAGGACATAACTGCACTCATTGCTTCATAGCTTCGGATTGAGTAAAATAATCCTCTTGCCTATAGGCTTCGAGGTACAATTTAGTGACCATCCCACAATCCGGGTGGTTCACCTACATGGCTAACCCTAAAGACTACATCTTTCTAAAACCGGCTAGCTTACTAAAACTTGGTTACCACTGCTTTTTTATAACCTATTACCAACTGGATTTGGGCCTTTAAATAACAGCTTGAGGTTGTAACAAACTTTTACAGTAACAAACTTTTGCATAATTAAATACGTAGATAACTTCTGCTACAATCAAGGTCCTTGATGATTTTTCTCCTTAGCTCTTGGACCTCCACAGATGCCTTCAATTACACGCCACTTATGTTGCATAATATTCCCAGGATATTCTGCACAATTGAAACAGAATTGTAACAAACTTTTACAGTTTAGTAGCGTGATGTCCTGATGTCTAATGTCTCGACATCTCATTTGACATGTTGTTCCAATTGTTGAAAGTCTTCAACACAACATGTTCAAGCATTCTAGATAGGATTACAAGTTAGAAACCCTACTGGACAAAACATTGTTGCTGCTATTATTTGTTTTATTAAAATTATGCTAATCCATACAGATCAGAACATACAATCTTCCCTTTTGGAAAATTTTAGCTAAAAAAAATAAATACAATTAGAAACAGTTTAAAGTAGCATCAATAATTTACAAATTTACAGTTAACAACTAAAAGAGTCTTTAGCAGCTTCATGTCTTGAGAGTAGGGGATCAGACTTCAATTGGAATCTACTGCAGTGTTTTATACTTTCTGCACTGTTGGTCTGTCAATTAAAGACAATGTCTCAACATCAAGTTCGACATCTTCTCATGTTTTTGATTTCCTCAGTTGAACCAACATGTTAAAGGGAAGGAAGGTCCGGTTGTTTACGAGGAAGAATATAGCTCTCATTCCCCCTTAAGGCAAGAGTCAAGTCTTGTCACAGATGGTGGAAGAAGAGGACCATGGGAAGTCTTGAAGTTTTCCCGGGTAACTCAGAACACAAGTCACAATTGTGTTCAAAACTCAGATCAAAAGTCACAAGTAATTTGATATGCATTGTTGTGTGATATAACTTGTGACTTAGACATTGCTTCGCTCTCTCCTGCATCATTTTCTTATGTTGCACTTTCTGTGTGATGCTATTTCTCTCCCCCTTTTTAGTTAAAATTTGACAATTTGAACCCTCACCAAACCAGATCTACGCACATTTTGCCCAAGCTTTGATAAAACACATGATGAAGACGAGTTGAATGATCACTTGTTGTTTGAGAATGACTGAGATCTCTTATAAATAGGCCAGCAGTTCCTTAGGAATTAACGTCAGATTAATTCCTAGTCAAGGTGCGTTAATTTAGGTTGAGAATATGTTACATGACTAGCTGTCCACCGTCCAGGCTATCTGTTATACCCTAAAATTTTCCCTCTTACTTCTCAAGACAAGTCACATCTCAATTCTCAAGGATTTCACAAGAGTGGACTAGACAAACCCTCTTCTAAGCAATCACTTCAAGCTAGGGTTTTGCTATTCTCAAGTCAAGATGGATTTCCAATGCTCCAAGTGGTCCTCATACCTCATCATATGCTTCAAAGGATCACCATGTCAAGTTCCAAGCCTTACAAGTTCAAATTGCTCATTTAATTGCTCAGATAGCTGAAAATCAACTATATTGGACAAAAAGTCAACTGCGGTCAACATGCAGTCAAACTTCACAATTTTTGGTCAAAATTAATATTTGAAGTGATATTCATCATTTGATCATGATTCATCAAGGAAAGTCAAGATCTGATCAAAAGTCAAAGTTTCCAAATTAGGGCTTCTCTAGACAAAAGTCAACAGAACTTTGACCAAGCATAACTTTCACATACTTCATCAGAAATTTCTCCACCAAAGCTCATTTTGAAGAGAATTCAATTCTCTACAACTTTATGTCTCACAAGCTTGGGCAAGAAATGCTTCATTTGGAAAATATGGATCAGGACATTATAGGTCCTTCTAGAAAAGTCAACAAAAGTCATCTTTTTGCAAAGAAATGTCCATGATCGTGGAAACTCCAATTAAGATGAAACCAAAAAGGCTGTTTAGAAGACATCTTGAGCTTTCTAAAAAGTCCAAGAACACCCAAAAATTTTGAAAATTGAGCAAGATAAAAATTGTGCAAGTTGAGCATTTTTGAGGAGGTGCATGAGGAAAAATACCTAGCAAAAGCCAAAAATTTCCAAATAGGCCTAGGATTTTATGATTTAAACTTGATCATGAGATTATCCATGACCATTATGTTGCATGCCACGCCCTCTATATTTTAATTTATTTATTTTTGAATTAAAATAGCTTAAATTCAAATTTAATTAAATAAAATGCAAAAATAAAAGATAAGGCAAGTTGGGTTGGATATTTGCATGGCTTGGGGTCCAAGATAGCTCACCACAAGCTGTAAATTTCATGCAACAAGATTGAGGAAGAGATTGATCAAGATTGGAAAGATTTTGTGCAATTTTTCAAATTAAATATTCTCCATTTAAGGAGAATATTTTCTCTTAATGTTTTGACCTAATTCCACTCTTCTATAAATAACTAGCATTCTTACAAGACAAGGAGACCTTTTAGACACCCCTTACACGTGCAACCAGCTTCTCACAAACCCTAGAAATTTCCCAAATATCTTTCAAAGTAGGCAAAAATCGTGTTTTTCTTTCCAGCCAGTTTCAAGCACTTCCAAGCACTTAAACGTGTTCCTGAGGTATTATAGGGTAGGTACATGTCCAGAACCATGGCCATTACACGTTGAATCATGCCATACATATACTTCTGTTTGCATATTTTTCATGAATTTGCATTCTTCTTTTTATTGTGTTTTACTCGAAACTAACAATTCTAACGTGTCCCTGAGGTTGATTAGAGCAGGTTGGACTGACCGTAGCAAGTTTTTCATGGCTTAATCATGAAATACCATTGTTAAGGATCATGAACTGTGAAGCTTCGTATCCATGGCTACAGTCCGTTTCAGGGCAAGATAATGCCACCATTAGATTCGTAGCATCCTAATTAGTGGATTTGGGTTGTTTTGGTTTGCGTTTTCATGCATTTTGCAGGTTTTGATGATTGATGCCAATCAGAGAAGATGACCGGAGCTTCGCTCCAGTGCTTCTGATCCAGAAGCCATTAACCCTTACATATTTACAAGTCCATAAGAATGAATGGATGTATCACCGCCCTAGCGGTTCACCTTGCGCACACTATGTCATTCTCCCTATCAGGTCGTGGGTTCAAACCCCACCTTTTACTCTTTTTCTATTTGCCTTGCAGGTTTCCAGATTTCCAGAAGTCATGCCCCAGAAGCTCTATCTTCTGGATCCTTTCCCGCGCCAGAAGTGCCAACTTTTGGGCATCCCTACACCGAAACTCCGACACGGGCTCACCAACGTCGAGTACCAACCCGAGTCTCACGGAATTCCTCCGAGCTCCGCACGGGCGACCCAGATGTGAAGTCCCCGAAAGCTCCAGCTTATGGACGGCCCCAGATGTGAAGTCCCGAAGCTCCGCACGGGCCCAGATCGAGTCTCCAGCTCCGACAGGAGCCTTTCAACCCCGAAGCCCCGGCCGGGTGCCTCCACATTAGAAACCCGAGCTCCGACACGGGTGCCTCCAGCAACGAAAATTCTAGAAGCTCCAGCTTCTGGGATAGCTTCTTCCAGAAGCTCTCTTTTGTTTGTTTTTATATTTTGCTTATTTCCGTTTTCTTTTTTTTATTAATTAATTTAATTAGTAATTAGGTTAATTAAATTAGGATTAATGAGATAACTTTTACTAATATTTTCTTTTATCTAATTTAATTAATTAATTTAGGTTAGTATTCACTAATAATTTTTAATTAATCAATTAAAATCAACTAGATCTAGGTTATTTTCACACAAATTCTAATTTCAAAAATATCAAAAATATTAGGACTAGTTTTCTTTTCCGCTATTTATTTTTCTTGCATTTTAAATTCTAGAAAGGTTGTATAGGTTGCAAATTTTTTATCATGTAATAGCGTAGAATTTTACTTTCCGCACTTTACTTTTCGCACCTCCTATTATGTATCTGCCCCAAATCTATGTAATAGCGTAGGACCCTTTATATTCCTGCAATTTACTTTCTGCACCTATTAAACTACTAGTAATTAGGCGTGTATGGCAAGATAAAATCAATCTAGACCACTAATACAAGATGAAATATCTAAAAACAATACACTCTTCTCACACATGCTCCCCCTAGGGTATTCTCTCTCGTTGCCTTATAAATGGTCAAGTACCTCGAACGTGGGGGTATCTTAGCACGGTTGCCTACGAATTATCATCATAGTCCCTTCGACTTAAAAGATCATAGTCCCTCAATGTTGCCTAACGAATACATGATCTAGTCCCTCGGTTGTTGCCTACGAAAAGTGATGATCGTCCCTACGAATGTGCTAGGATACTCCTATAAGTTTCCTTCTATGACCATCCGATGTCCCTTCGAATGTCCCTTTGCATCCAACAAATAGGGTTACCTACCAACTAATAGTATGGATATCGTTGTTCTAAAGGAAAGAAAAATAACACGGAAACGATCGTTCTGAGTAGGTAATAAGTCTCTTTTGCTTGCTCAATTCTTTTCACACCTCACACTTTTCTCAAAACTTTTCCAAAACAAAACATTTCCAAACACTTCGTATACATTCCAGCGTGAATTATTACGAAGTCAAAGTGAAATGCCTTTTCAAAAACATTTTCAAAAACACACACAGAAAGCAAATTTCAAAGTGAGCTAAAGCAATTAAGAGCCCGTAGATAACTACCGATGAAAAGGGTGTTAATACCTTCCCTTTTCATAACCAACTCCCTTACTCAGAATCTAACGAAGGTCTTTTATTGTTTTTTTCGCCTTCCCTTAATTGAATAAAAGAAAAGTCGGTGGCGACTCTTACTATCCGCAACATTTACGATCAAACGCAAAACAAACAAGTCAGTTCTCCCACCGTGTTACACTATCCTTGAATGCCTTTAATAAACCTTGATTGTTTCTTTCGAGATAAAACAGTGCCAATGCATGCATCATTCACTTTATTTAACATTTCCATGCAGAGACATGTTCTGTATAATGTCCTAACATTCAGTCAGACATTGTCTGGTCTCTTTATGTGACTCACTTTATTAGATCAGGAACTTTTTACCATGAGTCACTCTTCACTTTGGCCCACATAATGCCATAACTCCTTTTTAAGTGGCCATGAGATAGAATCTGAACCCATTAACATGCTTTCATTTTACTTCAGATTCTCAATGATATTGATGTTCCAACATCACATAGGACATTCACACAGAGTCCATCTACTTTGAATCTAAGATTATAATAACACTGCTTCTTCAAGACTTTATGTCACTTTAGCACATAGCAGTATACACTCCCCTTCACATCAACTAATAAAAAATTTATCCCCCTCAGTAGTAGCTAGACATACATATCAACATCAGTAAAAATAGATGTTTAAACATCAGACATGATATTTACAGATGCACACATAATTAACAGACAATTGCTCTCCCCTTTTGTATCAGCACTTCTCCCTCTTAGCTTCCAGAATGAAGCTTATCATAAACTATTACTCCCCCTGAGTTATACAAGATAAGGACATCTTTGATGTTGGTCCTCATAATATTAGAAGTCTTCCTTATTTGGAATTTTCCACAGTTTCTAAATTTGAAATTCTGAGTTTACTTTCACCACAAGATTTAGATTGCCACACTCTGTATTTTGTAATAGAAGAAACCACATTATTAATCATGTGTATTACCATAGATATGTCTTCAAAAGATAAGTCTGAACCTTATCTACCTTCTTCAGTCTCTGGTGTCTTCAGCATTTGTGATGTTACATCTTCATGTAAAACATTCTCTTTTATACATCACATACTTCTTCTCTTTATTGGTTAAGATTTCCACATAGCTATCACAAATATCCAGCTCTCATCAAGATATTTGACAGAATCTCTATGCATCTCCTTAGTTGAATCAGCTCTTTAAATAATCACCAAATAATGTTGCCACACGTCTTAAACTTGTGAAGACTTAAAGTGAACTTTAATATTGATATGCAGTTCACAACATACCATGAATCCATCAGAGAAATACTCATCTTCCGACAGAGTATAAGTGGTTTGGAATTCAAGCTACATACTAATAAGTACTTAGTCTCCCGTCAAAGTACTTACCAGTTAGTCAGTTTGAATTATCTAATCACACTAGATCATCCTGACTGATTACATCTTCACACTCACATACTTCCAGGCATCAATACATACTTCTCATGATTTAAGACAATAAGATGATATTTCAACATCTAATACGACATCATCCATTATGGCTCTGGGGGTGACATCCATAACATCTCATCCATAATACTAGGGGGGAACATAGGAAGCATAATGTACACCACCTTTACAGCCAAATAATCAACATCACCAAAGGATAATATGAGCCACATCTCAATAAGTTTTTCTTCAAACTTCCATTCTGATTTTGAGATGATGGATTCCATAGTCTATACCTATAAAGGAGATTCCCTCAACTAGTTTTCTAGAACAGGCTTACTAATGACATGACACATAAATATCTAGATTATTCAAAGCAATCTAACTCCCTTGATTCTTCCAGGCCATACCCTTCCAATATACTATATAGGGTGATCAAACACTCAGGACCATAATTCACTGTGGTTGATTCATAGTATTCTGCTTCAAATCTGTTCTATGGTCATGAACAAAACTCCATATATCTGGGTTTTTTATCAGAAGAATATCCCAAATATAAGTTAATCTTGAATTCACATAAAGTAACAGTAGAGTGTACCTTTATGATTCCTTTTTACTTGCATTGAGATCAACTTCTATACTCCTATAAGCTTAGGTCAGAAATAAACTAATACAAAGCAAATGTCTCCTCTTCCAGATCAGAAGTAGGTTCAAAACATATGTACTCACACTACATTTGTTTAACACCCAAAACATCTGTCCTTCAACTAGTAGTTGCATAACTGTTGAATCAATGTTCTAACATCCCATAGAACATCAGTTCCATCTCCTTGGAACATATCATCCTTGATAATCTTCAAGGTCTTCAAACAACTTGCAGATGTATATGAGAATCATTGATCAATTGATACTCATCAACTCTATTAATAAATGCCTTTATGAGTGGACTTGAGAAGGACTCAAGTATCTTCGACACTTTTAATATAGTTGATAAATCTGCCAAACATTCTGTTGAATAAAAATAACCCTAGAATTCTTCTTGCACTTTAAGGGTTGCATCAGAGGCTATGCAGCGAAATATAGCCATACTTCAACAAAATTTACACAATGCTTACTTCATAATTCAATTGTAAGCATGACATATAAGGATTGAAAGTAAATCAACCCTACAATACGCTTGCTTCTTCACCAAGCAATAAACTAGACCTAAACAATATCCTGACCAGATGGAAACACATAAGAAAAAAAGTTACCTTATCAATATCTTCCCTCCCACATGAAGGTTTTGACAATTTTCTTCTTTGTGCTAAATATAGGCTGAACAATTCAATCCAAATTCTTCACGCCCGCATGAAGTCTTTGAATTTAACTCTCTTGTTCCAGCTTCATTATCTTCTTTCTTAAAGAAGGTACAACAGTTCTGGTCATGTTGGTCTAGTCCTCTACAAATAGGTCCATCCTCCACTTCAACGGACCATACAATATGAACAATCCTTGTTCAAACAATCATCTATCTTGTACACAACCAGAAAGTATCCCCCATGGTTCTCATCCAAAAACAGACAGGATGCTTGCTCTGATACAAAACGAAATTCTGGTGCCAACAGACTTAGGATGTCTTGACATCTGATCTGACATTATAAAATAGACGAGGTAGGCATAAAATTAACAGTGCAAGAAACAAAAGAACACATAGAATTGTTCACCCAGTTTGGTTATAACCAACCTACATCTAGGGGCATACCAAGCCAGGAATAAAGTCCATTATCAGTAGTCTTAATTCAGAGTTAAACCTCTATGTTTACACTCCTCACTTAATCCCTACCCAACTTCTCTTCTACCTAAGATACCTCACTTAGATATGGAATATCCCCATTCCACTTCCAATCACCGCAATGATGTCTAGCAGTCACTATCCCAGCCACTGCATCAACAACTTGATACCTATAAACTAAAACAATTTGGAGAACATCACTCCAAACACACAACAGTCAAACTTATGACTCAAACAAACTTGGAATTTCTTCACAACTTCTTCTAAGGACACAACTGTACTCATTGCTTCACATCTTCTGAGTGAGTAAAATAATCCTCTTACTTAAAGGCTTTGAGGTACAAATCAGTGAGCATCCCACAATCCGGGTGGTTCACCTATAAGGCTAACCCTAAAGATTACATATTTCTAAAACCGGCTAGCTTACTAAAACTAGGTCATAGCTGCTTATTTATAACCTATTACCGAACTGGATTTGGGACTTCAAATAATAACTTGAATCTGTAACAAACTTTTGCAGAATCAAATACGTAGATAACTTCTGCTACAATCAAGGTCCTTGCTGATTTTTCTCCTTAGCTCTTGGACCTCCACAAATGCCTTCAATTACACGGCACTTATGTTGCATAATATTCCTAGGATATTCTGCACAATTGAAACAGAACTGTAACAAACATTGACAGTTCAGTAGCGTGATGTCCTGATGTCTAATGTCTCGACATCTCATTTGACATGTTGTTCCATTTGTTGAAAGTCTTCAACACATCATGTTCAGGCATTCTAGATAGGATTACAAGTTAGAAATCCTATTGTACAAAACATTGTTGCTGCTATTATTTGTTTTATTAAAATCAAGTCAATCCATACCTATCAAGAACTTACATTGTTAGTGTATTCATTTCCATTATCAGACTATAAATACTTTATTTTTTCCCTGTTTGTTTCTCAACTTCCGTCTTCCATAGTTTGAACTTGGAGAAGCCCCAAATTTATATTTCCTAAAATAAACCTAGACCTTACCAGAAACTTTTTTAGTGAATGTCATAAAGCATCTGAAACCTCCAACATTGGGCTCATTTTAAGGCCCTTAAACATCAAAATGAGTATAGTCTAAGACTCTCTTGGTCTTATGTTGCTCGGTCTTGAAATGGACTATACATTGTTTCCCAAGAAGACAATACTTGCACAATCTAATTATGCAATTGCGAATAACCTTCAACAAATTCCTCTTATGTAGTTTCATCATCTCATGTTTATTGAGATGACTCAATCGCGAGTGTCACAGTTTGATGCATCATTATCAATTTCAACAGATGCTACATCACCCATAATTACGCTTTCCAACAATTTATAAATGTTTATATAATCCTCTTTGCCCTCATTACCGTAATTGCACCCTTGATAACCTTCATGGTGTCTCTATATCCATTTGACTGGAATGAATAATGATTCGCTTGAAGAGTACCAAGAGAAATCAGTTACTTCCTTATTTATGAAATATAACGCACCTAACTCAAAATGCGTGCACCATCATCATCCAAAGCAATTTTAATTTCCCTTTTCCATTGATGCTATAAGTTTTATCATCACCTAAATAGACAAAAACAAATTCACCTGATTTAAAAGACTAAAAAAGTAATAAAAATGAAAAAAAAACAAAAAACAAAAGTAACATCAAAGGAACAATGAAAAAGATGAACGTCAAAAGATAAAATATAAAAAACTCCATGGTCAAAATATTTTATAATACCAAACAAATTAACTCCATGGTCAAAATATTTTATTATATCAAACAAATTACGGGGAGAGTTTTAGTGACTTTATGGAGGAAAATTCAGTGATTTTCTTTTTATCTATTTATCTATTTATCTCTCAAATATCCTTTTCTCACGTCTGAATCATTATTACTTTTCATTTACTTATCTCTCAAAACATCCCTAAAATGCACTAAAGTCACTTTGACTTTCCCACCTCAAAGTTACCAAATCCAAATCTACAAATTACACATTGAAATTAGTATGCCAACTTATATTATTTGTATCAAAATCCATGTTGTACGTCCATAATTTCATCCTTATGGTATTAAAATTTATTTAATACGATATAGATTTTATTTATATATACATGTAAAATTAAAATGAGTTATTTAATTATAAAATTAATAATAATAATATAAATTTAATTGTATTAAATAATTATACAAAAAAAAAAGTGTGTAAAATGAAAAAAGGAAAAAAAATTAATATTTAAAAATAAGAATTTTGTGTTTTAAATAAAGATAATTGTTAATTAAAATAAAATAGGTATTTTGCTTATAGTGCCCCGTGCAAAAAAAAAAAAATTGTGTCTCAAATAAAAACAATTTTAATTAAAATAAAATAGCTATTTTTTATAGTGTTCTGTGAGATGAAAAATTAAGTGTGTATGATTATTTAATATTATTTAATTTCATAAAATAAAATTTTAATTTTATTAAAGTTATATATAAATTACTTAATATTTTTAATAATAATAAATAAATAAAATTGATTAAGTTTGTTGTAAAAACAAAAATAAATCTCAACATTGTATATATTTATACATAAACTAATATTTAATATGATAATAATAGATTATAATTATATTATCAACTACCTAACAAAGAATATTATATGTCATTAAACACTCTAAATTATCCTTCTCTTAAAATTTAATTGCAACTAACAGATGCCCTTAATTGTAATTTGCATAATCAAATTTTATTCCAACCAATTAGTTGTTACCATTCTTCCAAGTGACACTCATTTCTCTATTTTTCTATTGAGTATTTGCTAATACATGCATTAACCGGTGGTTATTTCCCCCTCCCTTTCAAACCCATGCACCCTTTCATAACATCAACCCTACTTTCATTTTGAATACATTTCATATTTTCAGACCTCTCATTTTTATTCTCTCTCCAACAAAACCACCTCTACCTTTCCATCTTCCTCCTCCCATTTCAACAGCAATACACTAAGGTATGTCAACTTTTTCCAGATTCTGTTTTTCTATGTTTTTGTGTTTGATTATTTGTTTTGATGTTGTTATCTATTCTGTTTCAACTTCAGCTTGTGTTAGCTGTTTTTTAAGTTCCAATATTCATTTTCATTAGGTTACAACTTCTCAGATTGAGAAAAGTTCATGTTTTTATGGTTTTTTGCATCAGTTCTAGAAACTTGCTTTAAAGGGATTTTTATTTTGCTTAAAATAAGTCTAACATGAAAAGCAACTCAAGATCTTTACCTCTCACTTTATAATCGGTGTTCAGGTAACTATGACATGGATTTTTGTTTTTTGCTTGTCTGTGTTGCTTATTCACTTTTTTTAATTTTGTTGTTCCAAGTTTTTGCTTGTCTGATTTTTATTAATTCCTATTAAAAATCTGTCTTTTTCAAGCATGTGATGCATACTTTTGTTTCAAACTTCTGCGTAGCTCCTGTATCAAACTTACAGAAAGCATAATATTTTATTTTATTTTATTCTCTTATCCATCACCTCATGAAGTTATTTCTTTGATACTTGAGCAAATGTTTGATTTTTCTGGTTATCTAGATTTTAAGCTTTCTACTTGTGCTAAAGGTGTGTTTTTTAACCATGTGTTGCTTTCTTTTGTGTATCATTCATGTGTCGACGCTTATTTTTTTTCCAGCTATACGAACAATCATGTCAAGACCACCCATTCTTATATGCGACTTGAAATTTGAGCAAAACGTTTGGAAAATAGCTATTTGTGTCGTCGATATATGGATCGTAAAGGAACATAGTGGCCCGCAACATCTTGAAGCTGGATACGTATATTATTCTACAAGATCTGACCTTATTTTGTAATGAATTTAACATTTGGTTAGAAAACATGATACTGGTATCACATTTCTTGTAATTTGTGAATTTACTACATTCTCTATTATAATGTTTAACAATTTTTATGGTCTACATTTTTACTTCATTCTTGTTTTTTTTTGCTAATTACATTCACCTATGTGTTCTATATAAACTGTGTGTATAGTTAATCAAGATATTGGTAAACCAGCAAGTAATCACATATCTTTTTTCTATATGATGTTCATGCTCATAAACTAGAAAATTTACCAACTTTCGTGTGCCACAATCTTTATACATAACCATCCAAATGGACCATGAAAAACAAGAATGGGGAATTGCAAGTAATGATAACATGTAAAAAAACATATATTCATAATACAGGCTATAAAGAAATGCATCACAGTCCAAATAAACAATTTTCCACATATCAATTAGACTTTGCTTTTAAATGGAGACATAATCAACCTTAACAAGGCTTTATTGAAAGCTGCACAACATGCCTATATGTACCTTATAACCTTTAAAATATTAAAGATATTATATTTGTGTGTATCTATCGAGAGAGGTGATTCTAATATGGGCACAAATACAAATAGAAATTGCTTAGGCACGCTCACATAAATACATATTATTTAATTATTTCAAAATTAATAATTAAATTTTAAAAAATTTCTTTTTAACTTTATTTTATTTTTCTTCTATTTATTTAATTTTATTTTCTTAAGTGTTTAAAAATAATTACAAAATTATTTGAATTTTTACTTTTTAGTGAGTGTGCCTAATTCTTATGCCTACAATTTTGTGACTATGGAAGAGTTACTCATCTAATATTTGTAAAACAAAGTTCTCCAAATACTCTATATTTTGATGAAGACAAAATGCATTGGATTAAAGAAGGATGAGCAAAAGATCACTAAGGCATTTAATCAAGATTTCACTTTCAAAGGCTATAGATAATCTTCATGATTTATGGTACAAGCTTCCAATTCATGCCTTAGTATATGTTAGTGTTCAAAAAGTGCATTTATTTTTAAACATGTGCATAAATAAGTGTTAGAAATGATTGGCATTGGTTACACTAAAGTTTATTAAGTTTTTGGACAATTTTTTCTCAGTGTAACCGGTTACCTCAACTTTTCCAAAATCCATTTTAAATATTTTTGGCAAACTTTCAGCAAAGTAACTAGTTACTTCATCCAAGTAACCGGTTACCTGAACAAATTTTTTTAAAAATTATAAACGTTACAGCAGTGTAACCGGTTACCTCACTGAACCGGTGCCAAAATACTTTGAAAAATGATATGCACGAATTTGTGTTTGCACCTTTTTATCATTGCATCTTTTCATCAATTTATACACTTTCAAAGAGGCATTAAGGTGCTATATAAACCATATATTTTCAGAATTCAAATTCACCTCTTTCATTACAATTTTCAAATCATTCATTCTCTAAATTTCAAACAAGTGTTCCTACTTGATATCCTAATTTTCATTGAAAATTTTCTGCATTCTTTATCAAAGACATTCAAAAAATTTCAGCATCATATGCATTCCTTTGAGCACTTATATACTATTGAGAATTGACAATTTGAAAAAGAAGATCAATCAAGTGATTGATATATTAGTCATATTCATCCAAACTCTTGTAAAAATCATTTATACTTGTTGTAACATTGATGTCGAGGATTGTTTGAAGCAATTTTGTGCATTGAAGAGGATTGTTCTTCTTGCACTTAGTATTTAGATCTTAAAGGTTTTAAGAGCCTTTGATCTCCCTATACGTTAGATAGTAAGCATCACCATTAGTGTGAATATGTTGTACAATTATTCTAACTATAATGAAATATCTTACATGTTGTAAGGGGACTGAAGTACTCTCAGACTGTGAGGGGGACCAGGATACATCCTTGTGTTCTTTACTTTTCCGCATTTACCGCTTTCATCATATCATATCCAGAAAGGAAAGAAACACTGGTAAAATTTCATACACCAAACCAGAAAAATTTAAACAAGTATTCATAAAATCGATAAAATGTTTAAAGTCCTAATTCACCCCCTCTTAGGTGCATTTCATACTTACATTTGGATCAGAGCAAGTTATAGGTAACATGTTCCTAAAGATCCATAATGGCTTCCGCAAATCAAAATCTGGTTTTCGAAGATGGTGGTAGTAATAACAAGCTTCCATTGTTTTGTGGTGTACTTTGAGTTTTAGAAAATTCGCATGAAGGCTCATCTAGAAGCGCAAGGAGAAGAAATATGGGATGCTGTCGAAAATGGTCCATTTGCTCTAGTATGTGTTATCAATGGTGTTGGAACATCAAAGCCTAAAGCATCATGGAATGAAGACGATATGAAAAAAGTTCTCTATGACAAGAAGGCAATCAATCTTCTTCAAGGTGCTCTTAGTATGGATGAATTCTTTCGAGTAACGACAAGTACAACAACAAAAGATATAAGGATACTCTAGATTGAATACCTTGAGTCAAGAATATGAATTATTCTGAATGCCGCCCGGAGAAATAATTCTTGAATTGTAGAAAAGATTTGTTCACTTGACAAATCATTTGAAAGCACTTGGTAAGACTATTACTACCGAAGAACTTAATCTTAAAGTACTTAGATCTTTAATAAGGGAATGACAACCAAAAGTGACGACGATATCCGAAAAGAAAAATTTGTCAAATTTGACTTCCGCAAAATTATTTGGAAAACTTTAAGAATATGAGACGGAACTTAGAAGATTAGAAAAGCATGAGAACCTAGAGAAGAAATTCAAAGGCATCACATTGAAAGTAGATTCAAAAGAAAGTCAAGATAAAGATGCATCGGAGGAGGATGAAAACTTCTTACTTCTTGTGAAAAGGTTAGGAAAATTATTTGGCCATAAAAATAATTTTGGTAATGCTAACTTTGTCAAAAAGAAGAAATTCTCAAAGAATAAAGATAAAGAAGCCTCAACATCATCACAAGATGTCACATGTTATGAATGTGGCAAGCAAGGTCATATAAAGTAGGAATGTCCAAAACTCTCCAAGAAAAATGGATTCAAAGAAAAAAAGGAGTTCAAAAATAAAAAAGGCATATGTTGCATGGGAATACAATGAGATACGTTCTTCATCTGATTCGGATAGTGACGAAAATGAAAATCTATAATTGATGGCTTCACACCATTCCGATGATGAAAATGGCGAGGTTAGTTATGGTAATTCTCTTTATGATAATGGTGCACAAGGTGCAATAGATGAACTCTTAAATGAATGCAAAATTCTATATAAAACCATTTCATCTCAAAAGAAAATTATTTCATCTTTAGAAGAAAAAGTTGAAAAAATTGAAAACGAGTATAAAGATGAAAAAGAAAAGATGATTAGTGATCAAAAACAAAATTTTGTATGCAATAATTGTGAATCACTTTCTTTCCAAATTGTTGAATTAAAAATAGTCCTAGAATGATATGAAAATGAAAATTTTGGATTGCAAAATGTTAGCAAACAAAGATATCCTAAAGATAAAAATGGACTTGGCTTTTCAAAATTCTCTCAACCAAGTTCTAACAAAAGTATCCAACCAATCCAAGAGAAAGTGAACAAGCCTAAATTAATTCATCATTATCCTAAAAAGAAAAGATTTGTTAAGAATAAATCTTAACCTCCTAGATATAGAAGTAACTTTGAACCTACTTATTTTTATTGTGGTATTAAAGGCCATACACCTAATTCTTTCTATGTTAAAAACTTTAGTGTAGCAAGTTGCAATTATGTGTGGGTAAAGAAAGGTACTAATTATGAAGGACCCAAAGCAATTTGGGTACCTAACAAAACTTAATTTGTTTTGTAGGTTTGCTTGAAAACCACTTCAAACCTATGGTATCTTGATAGTGGTTGTTTCAAGCATATGACGGGAGATATAAACCAATTTTTAAATCTAGTCTTAAAAGCCAACGGTTATGTCACTTATGGAGATAATAATAAGGAAAAAATTCTTGGCAAAGGAAAAGTTGGTGCACCACCTTTCACATCCATTGAAGATGTTCTTTATGTTGAAGGACTAAAGCACAATCTTCTTAGTATTAGCCAACTTTGTGACAAAGGCTTCAAGATGAAGTTCATCAAAGATGAATGCTTGATTATTGATGAAGTCACCAATGAGCTAAAACTCAAAGGTAAAAGAATTAACAATATTTTTATGATTTCTTTAGATGATTTATCTTTGAAAGTAAAATATCTTTTGGTGAATGTTATACCCCAAAATTTTTCCTCCTATTTCTCAAGACAATCTACAACTCCATACTCAAGGGTTTCACAAGGGTTGACCAGACAAACCCTCTTCTAAGCAATCCATCTAAGCTAGGGTTCTGCTCTTCTCAAGTCAAGATGGATTTCCAGTGCTTTAAATGGTCATCATACCCCATAATATGCTTCAAGGGATCACCATATCAAGTTTCAAGCCTTACAAGTCAAAATTGCTCATCCAGTTGCCCAGATGGTTGAAAATCAACTATATTGGACAAAAAGTCAACTATGGTCAACATGCAGTCAAACTTCAAATTTTTGGTCAACATCAATATTTTGAAGTTATATTCATCATTTGATCAAGGGTTGATCATGATGCATCAAGAAAAGTCAAGATCTGATCAAAAGTCAAAGTTTCTAAATTAGGGTTTTTTAGTCAAAAGTCAACAGAACTTTGACCAGGCATAACTTTCACATACTTTATCAAAAAAATTTCCACCAAAGATCATTTTAAAGGGAATTCAATTTTATACAACTTCATGTCTCATAAGCTTTGGCTAGAAATGCTTCATTTGGAAGTTATGGATCAAAACATTATAGGTCTTTTTAAAAGTCAACCAAAAGTCATCTTTTTGCAAAGAAGTGTTCATGAACATGGAAACTTCAATGAAGATGAAACCAAAAGGGATGTTTAGAGGACATCTTGAGCTTTCTAAAAAGTCCAAGAACACCCAAAAATGTTAAACATTGAGCAAGATACAAGTTGTGCAAGTTGAGCATTTTTGAGGAGGTGCATAAAGAGAAATACTTGAAAAGATCAAATTTTTTCTAAATGGGCCTAACTTTTCTTGAGAAGACGTGTTGTGCACTTGCATGGGCTGCTAAACGTCTGAGGCAGTACATGCTGACGCATACCACCTACTTGATTTCCAAGATGGATCCTATCAAGTTCATATTTGAGAAACCAGCTCTAACCGGCCGAGTTGCCCATTGGCAAATGATTTTGACAACATATGATATTCAGTATACTACTCAGAAAGCCATCAAAGGTATTGTTCTAGCAGATTATCTAGCTTACCAACCTATGGATGACTATCAACCGATGAAGTTCGAATTCCCAGACGAAGACATCATGTACGTCAGAGATTGCAACATTCCCGGCCCAGAGGAAGGACCCGAGCCAGGATCACGGTGGACGATGGTGTTTGATGGCGCCTCAAATGCAATGGGTAATGGTGTTGGAGCTGTTATCACTTCTCCTGATGGTTTCCTTATTCCTTTTACAACCCAGATTTGTTTTGAATGCACCAGCAACATGGCAGAGTATGAAGCCTGTATTTACGGAATTGAAGCTGCAATTGATTTGCGTATCAAGATCTTGAAAGTTTTTGGGGATTCTAATCTCGTTATTAGTCAAATTAACGGTGATTGGGAAACTTGTCATCAGAATTTGATTCCTTATCGCAAGCACGTGAGGAAGTTAATTCCTTATTTTGAAGAGATCACGTTCGAGCATATCTCGAGAGAGGAGAATCATCTTGCAAATGCATTGGCCACTTTGTCGTCTATGTTCAAGGTGAAGTGGGCTAATGAGGCGCCTTCGATCACCATCAAGAGATTGGATGAGCCAGCTTTCTATTTTGAATTCGAGGTGGAATTGCATGATAATCCTTGGTTCTATGATGCCAAAAGGTACTTAAAAACTCAAGAATATCTAGAAGAAGCGTCCATCACAGATAAGAAGTTTTTAAGGAGGTTCGTTGCAAAGTTCTTCCTCAACAATGGTACTCTATACAAGAGGAATCATGATGGTATGTTGCTTAGGTGTGTGGACAAGAATGAAGCGTCAAAGATCATCGAAGAGATGCATGAGGGTGCTTTTGGGACCCATTCCAGTGGTCACACCATGGACAAAAAGATCCTGAGGGCGGGCTACTATTGAACCACTATGGAAATAGACTGTTATAATCATGCCAGGGTTTGTTATAAGTGTCAAGTGTATGCTGATAAAGTCCATGTTCCTCATGTTCCTCTGAATGTCTTAACATCTTTGTGGCCTTTTGCAATGTTGGGCATTGATATGATTGGGAAGATTGAGCCTACAGCTCCCAATGGCCATCGTTTCATCTTGGTTGCTATAGACTATTTCACCAAATGGGTCGAAGCTGCCTCTTATGGAAATGTTACCAAGCAGGTCGTCGCTCGTTTCATCAAGCATAATATCTCCTTTAAGAATTGGGAGACTTGCTGGAAAATTTTCGCTAGTGAAATTCATCGCCATTGATAATTTTTTTACAGAGTTTCTCTCTGTCCACACTGTGGAAAACTTTATTATTCACTTTACAACTGCAAAATACTGTGAATGAATTGATTATAAAAATAAGGGTTACTCTCTCTATTTATAGATTTAAGTTATCTAATGTCCAAAACTATAAAAACACAAAATATCTATTTTGGAGCTAAATCAAATATATTATGTTTTAAATTTTAATCAAATCTATTTATATTTAAAATCAAATCTGTGTGTAACAAACTGTTTCCACATTCTTAAATCAAAACAAATCTTTTTGACACAAAGAATTATTTTCATCAATGAATACCTTACAAACTTTAAAATGCAACCATAGTTTTAACATGATAATCAGACATGAAGATAATATTCTTCCATAAATAGAGTCAGAAGAAACTCATGTGAGCAAGTTGTTTGTTAACTACAACACATTTATTTGTATTGGTTTGGATAGATGAAAAAATCTCTCTCAAAAGATTTAACACGGGTGTAGTGAAGTTATGTAAAAAATATTTGTAATTAGTTAATAATTTTCTAATAAAAAAATTAATTTTATTTATTTATTTATTACTTTAAATGTTTAAAGTGGTAAAAAAAAATTAAAACACATGTATTTAATAGATTAAAATTTAAAATAGTTAATTTTTATAAAGAATATTTTTTATGTTTAATTTCTAAAGTTGTCTCTTAAATATTTAGTATCCTTAAAGAATTTATTTTTAAATAATATTTCTAAAAGTGAGATGAAAACGAAGAAAAGTGTTTGTAACATTTTTGACAACGTTTTTAAAGCAACACAAAGTGCACGACAAAGAACACCCTAGTATTTGCGTGCTGTGTTTGTCTTCTTCTTCTTCACACAAAACTACACACTCTTAGGGTTCGTTTTTTCGGTAACTACTATAACTCGTTTCCTTTCTTCAAAATCAATGCTTTCTTCTTCTGAATCATCACCTTTTTTTTCCCTTCATTTGCAGCTGAATGCGTTCCAGTTTACATCGCCAATTACTTTACCTTCCGTGCTTTGGTTTGGTTACTGTTGAAATCTATAACAAGATAACACAAGGTAAAGTTTTTGTTTTTGGTGTTAATCGGTTAAAATTGTGATTTTTGTTGTTGCATTTGGTTTATACCTATATTCCCCCAAATTCTGTGTAAGAGGGTTTTCAATTTCTTAGGTTTTTGTTATCTGGGTGTTGTCATTGAATTTTTTGTGTGTGATGAATTGAGTTCTGTAATCTATGCCTTGGATTTGTGTTTGTGAATAAAATTAAGCAATTATCTATGGTAAGTTGTTCTAGGAAGAAAGAAAGTGTATAATGGTGTTATCACATGCGTTATGTAGATTTGAATATAGATTTCTAGCTTGATTTTTATGGTGGTAGCATTTAGCTGTTTCACGAATAGCCATCAGCCGGCGAGAAAAAATACTGGATGGTTCTAGCCTCTAGGTATCACTGGCTGGGCCTTTGTTGATGTTAATCTTATTGTAGGTTTGAAACTTGAATCTTTTGATGGGACTTTGTTAATCAGTTTGACGGTGTGTTTGAAGTAGAGTAGTCCATATTGTAGTCTCACCAAAGTTGATTTGAAGTATAATCTGATTAACTATAAGACTTTTAGGTTCATGACATTGGTTGTTTATTGATCCATCTGTGTCTGTTTTCCTTCATGATTTTCTTCGTGATATGTTGGTTACCGGTCATACAAGACACGGTAATAACATTCTTAGGGTAGGATATGTCACGTCACTGATCACGCACTGTTGTTTCTTCCGAAAATCTATTCGTGTATTTGCTGTGATCTCGAATCTTATCAAGATTCTTGAGATTTTTCCTGTTTTAATGTAAGAACTTCATTCTCTTTGTATCTGTTTGGTTATTTGATTCAAAACTTGCAAGTTATTTATTATATCTCGAATTGCTCAGATTTGTAATACCAACTATGTATGTTGGAGTTTAATTAATATACTATGTTCTTACCATAATAGCATTCGATACAATTTGTTAAAAATATTGAAATTTGTTGTGGATGGCATATTTTGTGAAATGGTAACTTGTGATTTGTTTTCTACAATGAAGGATTTGTTATCCTCTTTTGAGTTGTAGTAATCAGGGCTTTAGTTGTATGACTAGTTATGCTTCATTGAAGTCTCTTTCTTCAGGTTTCTTGGAATCGTAGTTGGTCTCTAAGTGATGAATTCACAGTTCGTGGTTGACTTGAATAGCAAGATGAACAATCCATATGCTGCAAACCCTGTAAGTAAATTCATGTGTCATTTAATTACATCTCATATTGTTGAGTAGTATGTCTAGCGCAAGTGGTTGGTGTGCGCGGTCTTTTGAGTAATTTCGATTTCAGGGGCACCAAGTTTGATCTAGATTGACAATCTGCATGCAGGGTGAAGCAACAGTCATGGGATTTGAAATCTTGAAGACATCTGATTCCGGTTACAATAACATATACACTTTGACTGAAGACGAGTCACGTGATCCACCTGAGGCTCCTCCACAATTGCAACAAACCTTGCTCGGCTATCCTACTAATGTCGGTAGTTCTAGCTCTCTTCCATTGCCTCAGAGCGCGATTCTTAATCATCTTTACATTGAGAATCGAGAGCCTCAAAGATCCGTGGTGGCTTTGGGATTCACTCACCGCTTTCGTGCCAAATATGTAACCGTTGTGCTCTACAAGCCGGTTCAAAGAAGGGGAACCACAAGCATTTGATGTGGATATTATAAACCATCTCTACAAACCAGTTGAAAGAAGAGGAACCAAAAACGTTTGATGTGCATATTATGTGAACTCTATGTCTGTTGGTTTGTAATGATTGATTGTGTAGACTTGATAATTAAATTAGCAGGAAGTGATATTTATTGGACTTCAAAATGTTTTTCTGTCAACTAGGCAGGATATTTATCTTTTTAAATATGTTATTAGCATTCAAAACTTCTTAATTATGTTATTGTTTTCTTTTTTACAACACTAATGTAGAAGGTACTTAGTTAAGTTTTAATCATGGAAGATGATAAGCTAGAGGACTAGTTCATAGTGCCAACTTTCATTAATTTAACACTTCCGTCCAGATTAATACCAGCAATTTTGACATGATAATGAGTAACACTTTTTCATTCATTTGAGTCTTTAAATATAAGAAACGAAATATATGTAGTTTTTAAGTTGCTAATATAAGAAACTTGTTAAAATATTATCCTTCATTATTAGTTCCATCGTATAGTTTTATTGGGGTGGGTGGGGTAATTTAAATAATATGTGATATTGTGGTGGGTAAGGTAATTTAGGTAATATGTTATAGTTGAGTTAAATGAGTGAGAGTAATTTGCTCGCCCTTTTAAGTGTATTTATTGGTAATTTCGTTATATATATTCTTATTGATGTGGATCTATAGTTGAACTTATATGTGATAGTTGAAACTTTTAAGGGATCAAATTACACCCGAAGAGTTACATCATGAGTTACACTCGCTCAAAAACGTCAATTCGGATTAATATTTTTTAAAATCAACCGTTGGATTGAAACATACCATCATATAAATCATACCTATAAAGTTTGAGATTAATCTATAATGATTTATTATGTCATTGAACTACATCAAAATTAACGTTATATGAAAGTTCATTTTAACGTTAATCTTTGGATATCTTGATTGTATAGTAAATCATTATAGACTAATCTCAAACTTTATAGGTATGATCTATATGATAGTATGTTTCAATCCAACGGTTGATTTTAAAAAATATTAATCTGAAGTGACATTTTTGAACGAGTGTAACTCATGGTGTAACTTCTAGTGTAATTGATCTCTCATATATATATATATATATATATATATATATATATATATATATATATATATATATATATATATATATATAAATTGTTTAATAAATTTAAAAATTAAAACTTGTTTATAAATTGTTACAGAGAGTAAATCTAAAACTATAAGGTTAGTTCACAGAAAGAAAATAAAAAATAAATGTAGAAATTAATAATTTATTATTAAGAATTTTTTTTATTTAAAACATTATTAAGAAAGTAATTTGTAATTAATACAAGGCGCCTTAATACAAACTTTAAAAGTATTTTGTTCTTTAAGCCCAATTCAGTTCACACTCTATTCAACACAGTTCAAGACGGTAATTGAAATATGGGTGAGTTATATAAACATTAAAATTGTTTAATGGAAAAGCGATGTGAGACTTTATCTTACTGTTTTCATCTCAATAGATGCTTGATGTTGAGTTTCATGTGTGTGTTTAGAGGAAAATTTCATTTTGCCACTTGCACCTAAAGAATGCATGTGTTCACGAAGGTTATGAAGGTTGTGATCAATTTGAGTTAAACCCACTGAAAATTGATAATGAAATTCACCACCATCTCATTAAATTCACCACCATCATCACCGTGTACATGAGAAATGTTGGATCTTAGTCTTCCACATTCATAGGATGGGATCAAACCACAGATAAAAATGATCTTTGTTTTCTTTCTCTTATGCATTAATTTCTTGCTAATCATTTTTTATTAAGATTGAATAATAAACAAAGCATCTCAATTTCTTCAAACAAGTATTCATGTTTGGAACGAAATCCAGAGCAGAGGCTTTGTCTAAAGACATTGTAAGAACTGTTGGAAATCCACCAAACTCTATGAAGAATTTCTATCAATCTTGATGAATAAGATTGTTATCATCGCACAATAATAATGAGAAGAAAAGAAAGACAATAATTTTTTGCAGAGTTTCTCTCTTCACACAAACTGTGGAAAACTTCTTTATTCACTTGTAACTGCAAATACTGTGAATAATAAATTGATTACAAAAAATAGAGGTTACTCCCTCTATTTATAGATTTAAGTTAGCTTACTCTCTAAAGCAAAACCCAAAACTCTTAAAGCCCAAAATGTCTATTTTGGAACTAAATCAAATCTATCTATTTTAGACCTAAATCAAATCTTATCTATTGTAGATCTAACACAAATTTATGTGTAACAAATTGTTTCCACACTTCTAAATCAAATCAAAACTTTTCGACACTCCCTTGTCTCTGTCGAACAAACTGCTTTGACACAAGAAATTACTTTCAACACACCACCTAATTCATTGTGTCTAAGTT
The DNA here is from genome assembly GCA_021764765.1 of Vicia sativa. Lineage (NCBI taxonomy): Eukaryota > Viridiplantae > Streptophyta > Magnoliopsida > Fabales > Fabaceae > Vicia > Vicia sativa. The sequence goes on from CM038792.1 coordinate 143,363,738, forward strand.
ATCTATATTCATCATAGCTCTTTGTCTTTTGAATACTTCAACATGCACACCCTTTGTTATGATATCTACAATCTAATTCTCAGTTTTGTAGTGTTTCAAATTCATCTTCCCTTCTGCTACCTGCTCTCAAAGATAGGGGAACCTCATTTCTATGTGTTTGCTTCGACCATGTGCTATCGGGTTCTTCGTGTAACACCCTGACTTTCCCACGACATATTTATATAAAAATCAGAGTGAATTTAAATTTTCAAACATCATAAATCAGGATGTCACATGCTTCAAAACCACAAGCTCATTCAGTGTGATACATAACACATGCGAGGATAATATAATATAGTTTTTAAATAAACAAGTTCATTGAAATAGCGAAAATATTTCAAAATTCAATGAAGCGACATCAACAAAGTATTCTGGAGTCCAAAATACTCCAATCGGAATCAATAACAGAAAACCAAATCAAAATAAACAATTCAAACGTTTATCCCCAATCCGATTGTTACGTATCAGCGCATAGCGTCGACTCGAACTAAAAGAAGAGCAACATCTTCGACTCCTGCTACTTGTACTACTCCTGAGTATCTGCACGTTACCACGTAGAGACAACATAGCAACAGAAGGGGTGAGATATCACAACAATATAAAGAATAATATAATTATAAATATACGAGAGTTATCATGCATAATTATGGAGAGAAACTTTCACATCATCAAAAGAAATCAACATTAATAATTCCTAATACTCATATATTACAACATAAGGTCAACAACAAAATATGCAATGAGACGCAACATTGACTCTATGCATGCGGTACCGAGATCACCACCGAAATCCACTCCATCTAGGATCGGGGCCACCATTTTGTGAACAATTGGTTCACCTAAATAATAATCCACTCTATCTAGGATTAGAGCCATCAATAATAGGGAATAAATGTATTCACCTTGCTCGCATCCACTTCATCTAGGATTTGTGCCAACAACAACAATAATAATGCAATATGAGTGCATGACACATAACCATGCAATTCAACAATATAATTCATTGATTTCAACCATCATCAATGCCTTACCATTTTCGTCCACCTGCTGTAAACCAACAACAACGTATCGCAACACGATCACCAATTAATACACAAACTATCATTCCAATTCAACACTAATTCATAATGTGCATAACATATATACATGTCATTTTTCCAAATTCACATAATTATTAAATCATCTAATGCCAACAAACCTAGTTCTATCTTATAGGTTATTTCATTAGCTTTCTAACGATTCGAACGACACCTAAAATAGAGTTACGGTTAAGAAGTTATGGCTGTTACAAAATTGGTCAAAAATTGGATTTCCTTCGGGTTGTGTTGCATCGACCCTTGTGTCGACCACTCGTTATTGTTTGCATCTACCGCACCCTTATTTGCGTCGACCGCTCACTGCTGTTTGCTGTTTGCGTTTTTTCTGCAATTTTCCTTGCTGCGATTTTCAGCCGTTTGAGGCCTTCCAGACCTCCGAATTCCTTGCTGCGATTTACCGCAACCTATAACAATTATTTAGATATCCTAACATCATATATTCACCAAGGGTTCACTTATTCATTCAATTAAACACAAGGTTTTTCATCGAATCCTCATCTAAAAATCCCCAATTGATCATACACCAAGACCTAAGGATATTCTACCAAATTCAATCCTAAAGTTCTAACCTTCATTACCTATAGTTTCTAGATTGGAGTTTTATAAAACAATCACTACGCAAAATAATCATCAACAATAATTCACAACATAAACAACACAATTTCATGTATAATCACATGCCACAATATCAAAATAGATCCAACAAATAAATCACACATCAAACAAACCAATTCATATACAAACCCACACAAAACCATACAATCAAATTTCCCACATACCTATAATTATATTATCCCTTAGAGATTTGGAACCCCACCCTTACCTTAGGATTTCTTAGTTATCTTTCCTTCTCTAATGGAGTTCTCCTTCAAGCCCTAATTCCTTGCTTCTTCTCTTCCTCTTATCTTCCTTATTTTCACGATCGTATCTAGTGAGAATTCTAATCCTTATTTTATCTTATAGTCACTTCTACCCTTAGGACCCCTAATATTGGTTTCCCTTTTCTATCCTCACTTATTATATCAAAAGTACCACCTTGCCCTTTGCAATATGGTGGGAGAACTGAATTAGTTGTTTTGCGTTTTATCGCAAATGTTGCGGTTAGCAAGAGTCACCACCGACTTTTCTTTTATCCAATAAGAAAAGGTGAAAATAACATGAAATACCTTTTATCGATTTTGAGTTCGGGGGTAAGTTATGAAAAGGGAAGGTGTTAGCACCCTTTCCATCCGTAGTTATCTATGGGCTCTTAATTGCTTAGCTCACTTTTGAAAACTTGCTTTGTGTACGTGTGATTTGTTTGAAAATATTTTGATTTAACTTTGTAATGATTCTTGTATCAGTCCTCAAGAATGCGTACGAACTGTTTGAAAATATTCGTTTAAAACTATGAAGTGTAAGATGTATTGTGTTTTGAAATGTTGTTGCGAGCAGCAAGCAATTGAGAGTTCCTTACCCACTGAAAGGTTGTTCATTGTTATTTTTCTTCTCCTTTAGAGATAGTACTATCCATACCATTAATTGGTAGGTAGCCCCATCTATTGGATATAAAGGGACAGGCGTAGGGTCATCTTATGGTCATTGAAGGAAACATGTAAGGATACCTTAGCAATTGTATCAAAGGGACTATCATTATTTATTCGTAGGAAACATCGAGGGACAAGATCATGCATTCGTAGGAAACTTCGAGGGACATCGCGGGACTATGATGTTTATGATGATTTTACTGAGGGTCTTTGCTAACGGCATCCCTACATTCGAGGGACATGTTCATTATCCGAAGGCAACAAGAAAGGATACCCTAGGGGTGCAAGTGTGAGAAGTGTGTTGATTTCAATTATTTATCTTTGGAAAATTAGGGTTGTTCTATGTTGGTTTTAGTATTCTCATACACACCTAATTACTAGAAGTTACGTATATATACGAGCATATAGTTTATCAGTGTGGAAAGTAAAGTGCAGAAAATAAACCTAGAGCTATTACATCCTGTGAGCACTTAAATAATTGAAAAGTGCGAGAACATAAACTACGACTATTACAAAATATAACTGTGCGACCTATATATCGTTTTCTAGAATTTAAAAAGCAGAAAACATAAATAAAATATTCTAACTAATGCAAAAATATTCTAACACCCTAAGTATTAAAAAAAATTGTATTTTTTATGATTGACTTTAATAGGCAAAAACTAATTCTAAGGTTAATTGTAAATTAATTATGAAAATAAAATCAAACTTGATTAAATTAAAACAAATTTTAAGTCAAAAATTAATTAATTTGTTAACCTAAAATTAAAATTAAAATAATGTTTATGATTTATAAAAATATTTTAAACGAATTAATGAAAAGAATTAAAATAAGAAAAGAAAATAGAAAAAGAAAAGTGAGAAGGGTGCTAAAAAATAGGGTTAGGGGCGGTGGGTGTTGAACTCAGGACCTTAGGGCTGCAGGTCCAAAACCTTACCACTAGGCCATGCGCCTATGGTGTTATTATGCTCAACCTGGAAAATTATATATGAAACCTGCGTTAATTTGAAAAAAAATATGAAAAAATATTGCAAAAGGCCTGGCTCGAACCCGTGACCTGAGAGACCAAAGCCTTAACGCGTGCGCTTCTACCATTGTGGTGGCTATACATCCGTGTATTAAACCACAACCATAAATATATATTTGAAAACAAATTATTAAAATTCAGAATTCTAAAATCAAATATTGTGCGCTAGTGGTGGGGTCCGAATGTTTTTAAATGGACCAATCATGTTGCCAGGATTTACCACGCAGGAGTCAAAGTTGCTTTCTGAAACCCTTGACCATCATGGACGGTGGTTTCCACCTTCTTCTCCGATGAAGGATTTTTCAAAACCTATTACAATCCATTAAAAATAAAAACTAATAACCCTGATCAATTAATTAGCATGCTACAAATCTAATGGCGCCCTTCTTTTTGCCTGAAAGTGCCTGTAACTAGGGATACGAATCTCAACAGCTTGCGAACCCTAGCAATGGTGAAAAACTATTCATGCATCAAATCTCAAAAATGATGGTTCTAAACAAACCCATGCATCACTACAAACACATATACATGCTCAGAATCAATTAATATGCCATGAAACGAAAAAATTTAAATTCAAAAGTTTGGCAAAACGGTGCAATTGGGAAGACGTTATCTGGATGTGGAAGGGCTTTGCAAGTGATTGGGAATGAATCCTAGGACCTCCAAGAGCGTGATGGGATCCTTGGTTTGGGTTGAAAACGCCTGGAAAACAGGGTTTGAGTTTGCCCTAATTCTTTTTTTTTTTTTGAAATTTGGAGAGGCTTCTTGTGCAAGTTTTTTCGTGTCCTTGGCTTATGATGTTGTTGTGTATTTATAGAGGAAGGGATTAGGTCAAGAAATATGAAGAAAATATATGGCATTGGTGAAGAAAATATTTGATTGTCAATCTTTGAAAAATAACTTCCAATCATGCCAATTGCATATCAATCATCCCTGTGCGTTTTTTCCAACTTCTAAGTGTTGTTTGGACCTCAAGCAATATAGATTTAAAGCCTTACACGCCTTATTCATCAATCTTGCATTTTATTTAATTTATTTTAAATTTAAATGAATAAAATAAAAAATAAATAAAATAAAAATTTGGATAATGCATGGATGGGTTTAGAGGTCCTTGACAATGTTATAAACATGTTTCCAACCTTAAAACATATGAAAATTATCAAAATTTGAAGATTGCTCAATATTCACTTCATGCATTTTCTCAAAATTGCCAAACTTGAACCAATCATATCTTCCTCAATTCTCAACATTAACATTTGAGGATGATCTTTGACTTTTTAGGAAGCTTAATATGTCCCTCTAAAACCTCTCTTTGGTTTTATCTCATTTAAAGTCTCCATGTTCATGTACACTTCTTTGAGAAGAGATGACTTTTTGTTGACTTTCGAAAGGACCTATAATGTCTTGGCCCATATCTCTCATATGAAACATTTATTGGGAAAAACTTAACAGTGAAAAAGTTGTAGAGAATTTCATTTCCTTCAAAATGAGCTTTGGTTGAGAAATTTCTGATGAAGTATGTGAAAGTTATGTTTGGTCAAAGTTCAGTTAACTTCTCTTTAAGAAAACCCTAATTTAGTAACTTTTGACTTATGATGAATCTTAAGGTTTCATGATGAATCATGATCAACCCTTGATCAAATGATGAATGTGACCTCAAAATCTTGATGTTGACCAAAAATATTGAAGTTTGACTGTATATTGACCATAGTTGACTTTTGATCCAATACAACTAATTTTCAATCATCTGAGCATTTTATTGAGCAAACTTTGCACAGTGAGGCTTGAAACATGACATGGAGATATTTTGAGACATATGAGACACCATGAAGTCCACTTGAGGCATTGGCAACTTAATTTCCTTTAAGCAAAGTCAAACCCTAGTTGGAGGTCCATTGCTAAGGAGAGGGTTTGTCTAATCAATCTTGAGTAACCTTGAGCATGAGGATGTATCTTGAATAACTTATCTTCAAAGATAGGAGTGGAAAATTTGGGGTGCAACAACTTCCCATGTTCAATATTCTTAAACATGAGGGGTTAGATTGGCGTGTGCGTCATTCATGACCTGAAGGTGGAAGAGGATTGAACACTTAAGTACCCAGAAATTTGCACTTGTTGGTGCACGGAGTAACGTTGTTGGTTGATAATATGCTTGAACGAGCTTAAAGATGCCATACGGAGAGATGACAATGTGTAGTCGGAGATGGGATTAAAAATGCCATTCAGAGTAGCTGAACGACCGTGCAAATCGTTCTCAGCCAACAGATTATAGATTAAACCCTGAAACAAGACGGGAAGACTATCTGCATCCTGACAAATATTTCATCTCAGAAACATTCAAAACGAAGGTTCATTTTGACTCTCCCTTATTATCAACCTCCCCGGATGGCATCTTTAAGCCCATCTTCGGCTACACATCTTCATCTCTCCGGATGGCATCTTAAGCCCATCACCAATTTATCTTTCATCCAAAAGACGAATACAGAGTCTAGCGTACGACTCACTCTCCAGCATCAACTTTTCCTAATGGCACCTATAAGCCCATCCCATGCAATAGCGAGTGCAAATTTTCAGGTGCACTCGAGTGTTCAATCATCTTCTACCTTCAGGTCACGAAAGGCAAGCAAACCAATCTAACCCTTTCGGTACAAGAAGATTGAACAGGGGCAACTGTTATACCCCAAAAGTTACCCTCTTACTTCTCAAGATAATCCATAACTCCAAACTCAAGAATTTCACAAGGTTTGATCAAATAAACCCTCTCCTAAGCAATCAATCCAAACAGGGATTTTGCATATCTCAAGTCAAGATGGATCTCTAGTTATCTAAGGGGTCATCATACATCACCATATATCTCAAGGGACCATCATGTCAAGTTTCAAGCCTTACAAGTCAAAATTGTTCATCCAGTTGGACAAAAAGTCAACTATGGTCAACATACAGTCAAACTTCATAATTTTGGTCAACATCAATATTTTGAAGTGATATTCATCATTTGATCAAGGTTTAACCATGATTCATCAAGAAAAGTCAAGATTTGATCAAAAGTCAAAGTTGCTAAACTAGGGTTCTTTAGGCAAAAGTCAACAAAACTTTGACCAAGCATAACTTTAACATACTTTATCATAAATTTTTACACCAAAGTTCATTTTAAAGTGAATTCAATTTTCTACAACTTCATGTCTCACAAGCTTGGGCTGGAAATGCTTCATTTGGAAGTTATAGATCAAAACATTACAGGTCCTTTGAAAAAGTCAACAAAAAGTCATCTTTTTGCAAAGAAGTGTTCATGAACATGGAAACTTCAATGAAGATGAAACCAAAAGGGATGTTTAGAGGACATCTTGAATTTTCTAAAAATTCCAAGAACACCCAAAAATGTTAAAAATTGAGCAAGATACAAATTGTGCAAGTTGAGCATTTTTTAGTAGGTGCATGAAAGAAAATACCTAGCAAAAGCAAATGTTTTTCAAATGGGCTTGAGATTTTATGATCCAAACTTGATTATAAGATTATCCATGGACTCTATACTCCTTGCGACGACTCCATTTCAATTTATTTAATTTATTTTGGATTTAAAGCATTTAAATTCAATTTTAATTAAATAAAATACAAGGATGATTGATAATACATGTTGGGCTTATTTTCCACGCATTTGGAGGACCAAGGAAGCCCATGCTAGCTGCCAAATTCGTGCAAGACTTGATAGGAAAGATTAGAGACCAAAAAAGGCAATATTTGGTCTTTATTTTCAATGAATTATATCTTAATCAATGTAAGATATTTTCTCCTTTTGTTGACCTAATTCTACTCTCTTATAAATACCTCACAAGATCAGAAGTCAAAGGGGGACGAAAAAAGAGACAAAAACCTAGCCTCCAAGTAGGGATGGCAACGGGTAGGGTCGGGTGTGGGTTTCACACTACCCACACCCGCACCCGAAAGCATCACCCGAACCCGAACCCATACCCGAAGGCTATTCGGGTGACAAAATAACACCCGCGCCCGCACCCGTTGGGTTCGGGTTTTTTCACCCAAACCCAAACCCGCACCAAAAATAAAAAAAAAAATACAATTAAAATAAGGTCTCTTTACATTGTCTTCAAGAAAATGCAATCACAATTATCTTAACATAGTCTTCAACATCTTAACATTACAATTAAAATTAAATTCTACAATCAAATTACAACTTTTCAATAACAACAAGCTAATATATTACAACTTTCTTGTGTAAGATTAGCTATTCCTTCCGGCTCCGGAGTTGTGTTCACTTGATCTATTTTACCTATTACAAAGAAAATATATTTCACATGTTAAGAAACAATAATAGATATTATCATCATAATTTTAAATTGTAATAACAAACATGTGAAACTTAAAACATATAAAACATGTAACTTAATTCTTGCAAATTAGTCGGGGCAACAATGTTGGAAGATAGAAACAACAATACTCACCATGTTAACGTATAGAAACAACAACTTCTAATCTTCTAAATGGTAACCCAAACAACCTTCCATCAACTCAGCTGTATTAATAAATAAATAGAAGTTAAATAAAACACTAAAGCTTAAAACTTCTACACCAAATGAAGTACAAAATACCTTCATCGTCTGACTCCATTTCATTCAACACAGTAGCAATTTCTTCTGCAACTCTAAAAATTCCTATATATATTATATAACAAGAAAAATTAGTAATATATTATTTGCCAATGACATACCAAAGTAGTAATACATTATATAGCAAGAAAATTAAGGTAGAAAGTAAAAATAATTTGACAATGACATATCGTTATTCTCAGCAGCCCATAGCCAACTCCTAACACACATCAAAGCCTCTACGGTAGTCCAGTTAAGTCGGCTACGATGAGGACTCAATATTCTACCACTATTACTGAAGGTCGATTCAGAAGCTACTGTAGAGATAGGAATAGCTAACACATCTCTTGCAATTGCTTGAAGTGTTGGATACACAACTCTATTTACCTTCCACCAATTCAAAATGTCAAATTTTGGAGTATTTTTTATAATTGGCTCCTTCAAATAATGATCTAACTCATACTTAACACTTGAACTTGAGTCTTCAGCAACGACAATCGTCTCAACATATGCATCAAATTCAGCCTCGTCATCAACAAGAGCAGTTATACTGATGGATGGAGCAGTAGGTTGTGCATCTCTAAGTTTAATCTGTTGATAATCATTGAGCAAATCATAACACATGCCTTTGATTCTACTAACTTGTGCACTTGATTCTTCTCCATACAACTTAGGAAACCATAAATTAAGTACAACCATCTTCTTCCTAGGATCCAAAACTGCAGCAACTCCCATCATATCATGAACACCACTCCAATAATTTTGAAATTTTTCCATCATTCTTGTGGCCATCATCTCAATAATTGAATTGGAGGACTTCTTCCATTCCTCTATTTCCAACTTAATCTTACAAATCTTAGGAAAGTACAAGTTGGCAATTGGATATTTTGTACCAGAAATCAACTCAGTTACTTCATTAAATAATTTTAAGCACCCACAAACATCTTTAGCAAATTGCCACTGTGAATTAGTTGGAAGACAAGTGTACAAATACTCGCGTCGCTTCAACCGAATAAATACATCCTTGTACTCTATGGAAATATCAAGCATCTTATATGTGCTATTCCATCTTGTTGGACAATCTAGAGCTAACTTTCTAGTGCAAATAATTCTCAATTGTCTAGCGGTATCTTTAAATTTTTCATGTCTTTTAGGTGTAGCACTCCAAAATCCTACACTATCCCGAATATTTTCTATGCCATCTTTAATCACTTGTAGCCCCTCCTGAACAATTAAATTTAGGATGTGCGCACAACAACGCATATGTAACAAAGACCCATCCCTTATTAAACATTCCAACGACAACTTATCCTTAATTTTCCTAATCATTGAGTCATTTGTGCTACAATTATCTAAAGTAATCGTAGAAAGCTTTGAATCAATGTTCCAGTCTATTAAACAATTAACAAGTGCTTCACAAAGTCTTTCACTAGTGTGAGGGTGGAACATAAATGAACCTAACATAATATTTACAAAAACAAGTCTTTCACTTATTGTCATTAAGAACAAAAAAAAGATACAATTAAATTATAAAATATAAACATTGTTACCTCAAGATTCGACTCAGAAAGTCCACGAGCCATCAATATAGTGAGTCGTAACGCCATATACCCTTTTTTGGTTGCTTGAAGTCCACATATCGTGGTAATTGCCACTCTTCCTTCATGGTTATCTAACATCTTCATAGCACATTTTTTCTCAAAATCATAAACTTTCAATACCTCCTTCTTGATTGTGTTTCGAGTAGGAACTTTAAACAATGGTTGGAGAGAAACAAAGACTCTTCTAAGACCAATGTGATCCACAATTGATAGTGGATAATCGTGCATAATAATAGCTTCAGCAATCAACTTCTTCACATGTTCTGGATCATAAGTTCCAATTCCCAACTCTTGCTTTCCTTCTGAGATAGCCGGCAGGAGAAATCGTTGTCCTTTGTCATGGTTTCTAGTCTTGATCATTTTTTGAATACAACTCAAGAGATGTCCTTTCAAGTGATTTGTTCCATTCTTTGAAGTGCCACTAAGTTGTTTTTTACACCAGATGCATTCAACCTTATCTTTTCCATTCACTTTCATTTTTTTAAATTCTTGCCACACATTACTTCTAAGTTTCTTTGATGGAGGTTCTAAACTTGTATCAATTTCTTCTTGTTGCCCAATATCAGGTACAGGTGTCGGATTCGGATTAGAAGATACCTCCTGAGTTGGACGTGTACTTTATTGTGTAGGATTACATGCTCCTTCTGGTTTCGGGGTTGTGTTCACTTGATCCATTTTACCTACTACAAACAACAAGAAAATTCATAAACAATTGTATAAAAAATTGATGGTGTTGAATTAAAAATGAGAGAAAACAATTGGTGATAATTTTCAATGAATCCAAACTAAGAGAAAAAACTTCTATGGTGTTGAATTAAAAAAGACCAACAAGTCAAATTGCAATTCTGCTATCACTCCAACTTAGACAAATATAAAGCTTCTACATTTTTGTGTTTGCCTAAATACACAACCATTGAATTCTTACTTTAAAAAATCTTAACATAATTAACATTTAATACAAAACCAATAAAAACTAATTTATGCAGTTCTTGATTTTTCCAGCTATTACAAAACCAATTTATGTAGTTCTTAATTTATGCAGTTCTTAAAAAAACTAATTTATGCAGTTCTTAATTAACATCTAATACAAAACCAATACTATTTGTACTACTATTGTATAACTAAATAACTAAATATGATTTTTCCAGCTACTCATGGCCCCAACACACTACACATCTTTAAAACAAAGAGAAATCAACCAAAAAAACAACACATTATCACCACCAAACGAAATTCAAAACAACAAAGATATACTACCATCAACAACAAAAATAATGCAAAAACATTCCATCCTTATTCATACAGAATCATGAAAATGCTATCATTATCATATATCAACACAAAATCCTCATTGATACAGAATCTTTATTTTTACTAACCAATTACACAAAATCATGTCATACTATTATCATGGTATATCAAGACAAAAGAGTAAAAATAATAGACATTTTCACCCTCAAATGACCCATCTTCAATCCTATTATCACCACCAAGATTAAGACCCATCATCATAGTTTCAACCAAAACATGAGGATCGTTGTAATTCTTAACAGCTTGAACTATACCCTTAAATTCTGTTCTGTTATCACTGATTCTTGAGCTGCTCAGCAAGTTCTTGTCGCTTCTGAATATCTGCGACAATAACACAAGGGTCAAACTGCAAACCTCTGAACACTTTAAATGCCATTAGTATAAACAATAGACAGAATTCTGGTCAAACAATGCCAATAGTATAAACAATGTCATTAGTATAAACTAAAAATAATCTGAAAATATGCTGAAAATAATCGCTTCTAATCCAAGGAGGTATACAGGTCCACCTAGAGTGGGGACTATGAGGGAACTTCTTAGGGTTACTCAGTATGTGCAGGATAATTTCTCTAATGTAACGGCGTCGTTTCTTACTGCACATGGAACTGCTGATGGTGTCACGTGCCCTTCTTCTTCGAAGTTGTTGTGTGAGAAGTGTGGAAGCAAGACCTGCGAGAAGTGGTTATGGATTGATTCAACCGAAGAAACTAGATAGAGGAAGTTTACCTTTGACAGACAGTAGACCCTGACTGGACGCGGTCAAGCAATTTTCGCAGAAGCTATTGGAGATTGAGATTTAAGAGTAGTATCATGAAAGGGAACAGAGTAGTTTGTAGTAGTAGTAGTCGCGCCGCCGATGGGTGAGGAAGGAGACGGAGTAGCCGCGCCGGTGGGTGAGGAAGGAGACGGATGATGGAGACGGAGTAGACGCGTCGTCGGTGGGTGAGGAAGGAGACGATGAGATTCAACTATTGAAGTGAAAAAGAAAAATAAACCCTACATTTTAGGGATAGTTATGTAATTTAACATATAAGCGGGTGTGGTTTCGGGTGCGGGTTTAAGCTATCCCAAACCCACACCCGAAATATCGGGTGGCACCCGAACCCAAACCCAGTCAATTCGGGTTTCACCCGTTGACTCGAGTGCGGGTGCGGGTGGGGCCTGCGGGTTTGGGTCTGCTTGCCATCCCTACCTCCAAGAACCGAACTCTCACTCCAAAATTTCCACACAAAGTTGCATTTTTCGAATTTCTACTTGCAGCCTTCTTCAAGGCCTTCCAGCCACTCATTCTTGTTCCAGAGGTAAGAAAAGGTAAGACTGGATCGTTTTCCATGGACCATACACGTTGAAACACCTTCATACACATTCATCCATTTGTATATATTATCAAATTCATATTTTCATTTATATTGCATTTTGATAAGAACTAACACTACTAATGCTTTCCTAAGATGCTATGAAACAATTTAGAGTGGTCGTACGAAGCTTTCCATGGCCAGAATTCGATCTGCCATTGTCAGGGCTTCAAACTCATGAAGCTTCGAATCTAGGAGTGCAGGCATTTTTGGACTAAAATAATACCACCATTGAATTCGCAGCACCCTAAATATATGATCTAGACTTTTGTTTTTCTTAAAATGATGTGTTATGCAGGTTTCTGAAGGAGTGCACAGACGGAGAAGACGGCTGGAGCCTTTCTCAACCGCCTTTGATTCAGGACAGGAACACACATGTGTTTATACATTCACTTTGATACATGGATGTATCACCGCCCCAGCGATTACCCTGCGCGCGCCATGTCACTTTCCTCTCTAAGGGTGTGGGTTCGAACCCCACCTTTTTACTGTTTTGTTTTAATATTTCTAATTAACACAGGTTTTTAGAGTCTCCAGAAGGAACGCCTCCAGAAGCTCCAGCTTTTGGATGTCCCCAGCACCAGAATCCTCCGGAAGCCTCATCTTCTGGATGGCCCCAGATGAGAAGTCCCTAGAAGCTCCGACTTTTGGGCGTCTCAGATCAAGAATATCCAGAAGCCCCAGCTTCTGGACCCTTTCCAGTGCCAGACACCCTAGAAGCTCCAGCTTCTAGATCTTTCCAGCACCAGAACCTCTAGAAGCTCCAGCTTCTAGACGTCCCCAGCAACAGAATCTCCAGAAGCCCCAGCTTCTGGACCCTTTCAGATGCAGAAGTCTCAGCTTCTAGACACGCTTAGCAGGATTTCCACCAGAAACTTCAGTTTCTGGATGCCCATGGCGCGCCACTCACAAAAGGCCTGGCTTCTGAGACAGCTTCTGCCAGAAGCTCTTTTTTGGTTTTTTTTTTATTTTCTGCCTTTCTTTTTTCTTATTTCCCTTTTAATTAATTTAATTAGTAATTAGGTTAAAAAATTAGTTTAATTAGGTGATTTCACAAATAATTTTCTCCATGCTTTTTAATTAATTTAATTAGTTTAATTTAGGTTAATTTTCATTAAATCTTTTTTTAATTAAAATCAACTAGAATTAGGTTTTTTCTCACATAAACACTAATTTTCAAAACACCAAAAATATTAGGATTTAGTTTCGTTCCTTTTATTTTCTTTTTGCATTTAAATTCCAGAAAGGATGTATAGGTTGCAAGTTTGTTTTCATGTAATAGTGTAGATTTATATTTCTGTCTTTACTTTCTGCACCTCCTTTTATGTATCTGCTCCAAAGCCATGTAATAGCGTAGGACCTTTATATTTCCGCAATTTATTTTCTGCACCTATTAACTGCTAGTAATTAGGCATGTATGGCAAGATTAAAAACAACATAGATCACCTCTTATCATAAGATAAAATATCTGAATACAACACACTCTTCACACATGCACCTCCTTAGGGTATCCTCTCTCGTTGCCTTACGAATAATGGTCAAGTCCCTCGAACGTGGGGGTATCTTAGCATGGTTGCCTATTATATATCGTCATAGTCCCTTCGACTTAAAAGATCATAGTCCCTCGATGTTGCCTACGAATATATGATCTCGTCCCTCGGTTGTTGCCTACAAAAAGTGATGATCGTCCCTATGAATATGCTAGGATATCCCTACAAGTTGCCTTCTATGACCATCTGATGTCCCTTCGAATGTCCCTTTTACATCCAACGGATAGAGTTACCTACCAACTAATGGTATGGATAGCGCTACCCTAAAGGAAAGCAAAATAACACGGAAACGACCGTTCTGAGTAGGTAATAAGTCTCTTTTGCTTGCTCAATCAAAATATTTTTCACACCTCACACTTTCAAAACTTTTTCAAAATGCTTTGCATACATTCCAGCGTGAATCATTACAAAGTCTTTTCCAAAACAAAACATTTCCATACACTTCGTATACATTCCAGCGTGAATCATTACGAAGTCAAAGCGAAATGCCTTTTCAAAAATCTTTTCAAACACACACATAAAAACAATTAAAGTGAGCTAAGCAATTAAGAGCCCGTAGATAACTACGGATGGAAAGGGTGCTAACACCTTCCCTTTTCATAACCACCTCCCTTACTCAGAATCTAACAAAGGTCTTTTCCTGTTATTTTTGCCTTCCCTTAAATGGATAAAAGAAAAGTCGGTGGCAACTCTTGCTATCCGTAACATTTGCGATCAAACACAAAACAAACAAGTCAGTTCTCCTACCGTGTTACAGTAGACAACATGTACAAGAGAAATGTTACGCCACTCTATCAGAGTAGTGGTCATAGTGTACTTTGTATTTTTACAATCACCATTTCACGCAAGCCAGTCTTGATCTTTATCTTTAGAGGATTATAATGTATGTTGATGAAGCATGTTATAGAAGGATCGGAACTTGAGTCTTCTTATCCTAAGTATTTGGAGTCTTCAGAACTTATTTAGCAAAAACTTGTCTTCAGAGTCTTCAGCACTTGGTCTCCATAAGTAATGTCTTCAGAACTTGTGCACTAGAACCTTGTCTTCGACATCTTCAAAACTTGGGGAAATTTAAGCAAAGCTTTAGAAGGCATCCAAAGCTTCCTTGAAAATTCATGATCAAAAGATTTTGTACTAATGTTCCTTAGAAACATTGCATAAGAAGAATTCTAGAATCTTGACTTAACTTTGTAACACACCAAAGGTATTATTCCAAAAGGTTGAGTTCAGAACCTAATAATGTCACACGCCTTCTACCAGATTCAGAACATGTTTAGTAAAAGCTACATAATAAGATAAAAACCATTAGAGTACACAATTTTTCTCTAAGATGACATGTAAAGTTATCATCAAAGCCCAAGGCCATATGCAAAATCAATCTTGCTCTTACAAGTTTGACATCTCAAAATCAGTTACAGCCATGAACACAACTAGATCTGAGGTCCGAGCCAGAGTTTTCTTAAGCAATCTTGGCTTCTTCACCATAGTGTCCCTTCTTTCCACAATTGTACATTTAACCTTCTTTTTATCAAAGATTTTCTTCTTGTTCTGAATTTTGACAAGCATTCCATCATTCATTCTTGATGTTATAGGTTTGTCTTTGCCATTATTGTAATTCTTGCTTCTATTCTTCCACTTGTCTTTGTTTGCTTCTAACTTCTTGAATCTTGCAAGAAGTCCTTGTTCATCCTATTTTTCAATTACATTCATCTCATGGCCTTCAAGTGTACTTTGTAGCTCTTCAATTTTCATGATATCCATGTCGTTAGTCTCTTCAATAGTCACCTCTATGTGATCAAAGAATGGAGGAAATGTTCTCAATAATTTTCACCTCATTGAGAGACATTCCACATTGCTTCATCTAATTTGTCAAGGTTAGTAATCTTGAGATATAGTCACATATCTTCTCATCATTTTTCATTTGTAGTGGTTTAAGTTGCCTCCTCAATGATTATAGATTGACTTTTTGAGTTTATCATGTCCACCAAAATACCTTTCAAACTTATCCCATGCTGCTTTAGAATTAGTTTCACCAAAAAAAAAATCTCAAACACCTTGGAATCAGCACTTTGATGAATGATAAATAAGATATTGCAGTCTCTTTTCTTATCTTCCTTATGAGTTTTTCTTTTGTGCTGAAGTTACTTCAGCGAGAAATGCTTCGAGTCATATTTCCACTATCATTAACATCTTGTGCACCAAAGATTACCTTCATTTGAGTAGCCTATTTGTCCCAATTTTTTCCATTAAGAATAGATAGGAGTGCTCCAAAGTTTCCATGACCCACCATGATTGATAACTCAAACAATCATGTGAGTTTCCAAGGATCGACTTAGCTCTAATACCAAATTGTCAGGGAAAACAGAAAAGAGAAGATAAGGACTATTGGAAATGAGAGAGAAGGATTGAATTGTATTAAGTTTGGTGATTGTTTATTTACACAAGATGAGTTACTTGTGCAAAAAGTAACTACTCATAACAAGCCAAAGCAAAAAAAATCAACTATAACTAACTTTCCTTAGTAGAAACCTAACATTGTAATTGTAGGATTACACTCAACGCCTTATTCACAATTGTCGTGTGTTCTAATATGCGCTAAAATGCTTTTGGGGCATCTATCCAACGTTTGCAAGGTCCTAAGTTATTTGTGGTTTATAGTGAAGGCTGTCAAGCGAGAAATATTGACATGTTTATCAAGGATTAAATTTGTCATAATCTAAAATTGAGTAGGAACAAGAAAGGTCACCAAAACCGCACGCGTATTACAATCAAAATGAACAACATTTATAAATCATAGAGAAAATACATATTGTGATGTATCAGTGGTCATACACAAAAGAGACTCAGATTATTCACTCTTGGATTTATAGTGTGATAATGGGCTGATGATAAAAGCATAGAGACTATCTATTTAGCACACGAAGGTATTGTCCTAGTGTTTATTGTCCTAGTGTTTGAAACTATCTCCAATTAAATATTTATTTTGTTGCTAGATTACTTGCAATTTTGGACCTATTGTTTCAGTTAAGGATGTTCGTGGTTCAATACATTAATAGATCAATTCAATTATTAAAAATAATTTTAATAAAAATAATTAATCTCTAAAACCAATTACAATTCAGTTTATAAATTATTTCAAATCAATTTATAATTTCAAACCAATTTAATATGTTTTAATTAGTTACACATTAGTTTTATTGAAAATACAAAAAAAATTAATTGAATTTTAAATTGGTTTTGAAAGTTTTATTTATTTATTTTTTAAAATAACTTTTTGAAATTATTTTTTTCGAACAAATATTTTTAATTTCAGAAAATATTTTTTTTTTTGAAAAAGTATTTTATATCTCTAAAAAACGTTTTTTGGAAAATATTTATTTTCAGATTTATTTATTTATTTTCTGAAAATATGTTTTCAGTTTTTTTTATTTTTCGGGAAAATATATTTTTCAGTTTTTTTTATTTTCGAAAAAAATCCAGTTTTTTTTCTAGTTTTTTTTCATACAAAAAAAATTCTAGCTTTTTTTTATTTTTCAAAAATAAAATTTTAAAAAATTGTATGTTTTTTATAGATAAAACTTTTTTATTTTATATTTTGTGTTTTTTTAATTAAATTTTAAATATTTTTGAAAATAAGTTTATTTGATTTTTAAAAAAAAAATATTTATTTATTTATGTATTTATTAAAGACTAATTTATATAATAAAATCAATTTATAATAAAAATTAGGTTTGAACTGAATTTAAATTAGTTTAATTAAATCGTTCAGTTTATGAACTATTTAAATGATTTTTTTAATGGTTTAATTCAGTTCAATTTAAACATACAATCAAATTATTTATATTTTGAGCACTTTAATTTCAGCTTTAAAAAAATGAATTTTTTCTTTGTATTTTTTTAATAGATTTTACAAAACCGTTTTTCAAAATATTACAAATTTTTTCGTATTTGGTTTTTCTAAATTCAACATTAATTTTGACATCCTATAACATAAACATACATTATTGAAGATCAAGAAATTGTCAAAATCGTAATTTTAAAAATAATTTATATTTTAAAAATAATTTTTATAAAAATCTATTTAAAATAGTTTCATAATTTTTTAAAAATTTGATATTCAAAAAAAAATTTCAATAAAAAATAAAATACCTAAAATAACATTTTCAAAACAACTATTCAAACCCATTTTTCATTTGAAGCTGAAGAAAAAAAATTACAAATTATTTTTACACAAAATTTTATAATAGTATAAAAATCATATATATAACCACTTTAGGTTACAACACAACAAAACAAACAACAAATTAAAAATCATAAGACTGCATAAATGACATGATAAATTGCAACAACCAAAGCAATTGACCATTTGCACCGCTCAACATCATAGATCTCACATCCATGTCATGATTAACTGGTTGCTAGAAATATTGAATATCATCAATATCACCCATTTTTTATGTTTATGAATTAGTATATTCTTCTAACCTTTCTTTCTCATTCATTCATGTGTTTCTTTAACCAAATAGTTCAAACATGCTTTAAACCATTCAAATTTCCAATAAACCTCAAACTTGACCTTGAGAGGAGGCTTGTTCCCCATAAAAATAACATCAGTCTTGTAACAAAAGAACAAAAAATCTGAGGAAAAAATTAGAGGAACTGTGAAAATTGATTTACAAGATACTTCTATTTATATAAAAATTCATCACGTGGATAAGTAATGCAATAGTAATACAATTTGTGAGCCTATTAAAAAAATCAAATGAACAACCAATAGTAGTACTAAATTTGTAATTAAATAATAAAATTAAAATATTTTAGCTTATTATAATAATTGTACTTAAATACTAATTAAATGTGATTGTTTTATTATATTAGCTTGTTTTATATATACTGTATTTCAAAACGAAAAGATCCTCAAGTTTGAGTGGTGGAAGAAGACGTGTCTCACGTGAGGAAAGTAAATTTCCATTCTGCCTCTTTTCTGCACCCTTCTGTTTTTTCTGAGAAACTTCTCATTTGCAACCAATAATAATAACAATACAATCAATTACAATAAGCCCATGAAATTAACTACTTTCTCAAAATTTTAAATAAAATAAAAAGTGACATGTAATATTTACTAGTCTCAAAATAATAATTGTTTATTTATAATTTCAATGTATCATTTATTATTATTTTTTCACTATTATATTTCTATTTATTAACTTTCATGTTATTTAACTATTCTATTAATTATAATTAATAGAGATATTGTAGTAAATAATGTTAACTTTTTCATTAAATTCAACACATCTTATCATTTTTTTAAGAACTGCGCATTATTAAAATGAGATATTTATTATGAGAAGGAGTAACATGAATTTAAAGCTGGATATATGAAATTATGAATGAAGGAAAGTCACGTGTGGAATCTGAATCTGTTTTTTATCAAATAGAGCGGTTAAATTACAGTATGAATTTATTGAGTTCGTGAAATATCATAAATGGGAATGTCTCTGCATATAATGTCACTGCATGTCAATAATATTTGAGACCAAACTTCACCAATTCTTTGAATTTGCGTACTATTATGGCGCCTAACTAAAATAAATTGGCGGGTACATTATTGAAGTTTTTTTTTTCTCTCTTTAAGGATGTTTTTTTTTTATATTGAAATAAAGTGTTAATAATCACTTGCATCTTTTATTTCAAAATTTTAAAATTTTGTGAATGAAACATTTTTTTAATATTTTAAACATGTCTTAAAAAAATATTAGAAAATATGTTATTTTACATCAAATACTAAATTTGCCTACATAATAGTTTTGTAGAAACTACAAGTAAATATTTTTTTACTTAAACAAAAAACATAATGTAGTCATTTTACATAGATCAAAAATATATTTAATGTATAATTAAAATTTCTTTTAATTTTTTTTTGCTTATAAGTTAGTTTAAGTATAATTTTTTCCATAGATAAATTGTGTTTATGTTAAAATAATAAAGCGTTCAGCATCTCAAAAATATATATGATTTGAACATTTATTTATAAGTGAGATCTATCATTATCTTATAAACGGTCGATTTTGTAAAGCTTGGTTAGTCTAACCACATCTCTTAACATATGATATCAAGAATTGAATTTAAAATTTAATGTCATTTGATATCAAATTTTTGCTATTTGTTCATCCACCGATTATACCTATGCTCAAAATGTTCAATCTTAAATGTGAGAACGGTTAAATATACTTCGATTTCAACCTAAAAAGTTAGCTTAAGGGATGAGATTGCTCTCACATATACATAATCCAATAGTCCGACCCCCTCACACCTAGTGTAGACATGGACGAAACGCCTACATATTTAATACCATATTAAATATGTTTTGATCTCAATCTAATAAACTAGCTCAAGGGGTGAGGATAGACGTGGACATAGGTCAAATATCTATATTGCAGTCATTAACCCGACTCTGATATCATGTTAAATATGCTTTGATCTCAATCCAAAAAATTAACTTATGTGTTAAATATGTGTGTTAAAATTTGATAAGTCATTATGGATTATATTTACGAAATTTTTTATGACTTCCCAAACATATTGGTACGAAGTTCAAAACAAATAATTGTCATCTTTTAATACTTCCATGTACTCTTCAAGTTTAACTGCCCACCTGAACATTCTATGGAGTATATGTATTGTCACTTGAATCCTCACATTGAATCTCATCCTTCCTAACTAAAATATTATCAGCCCCCAATAAATAACCAACTTTGTAGGTAAGGGTGTTTAAAACAGATTATAACTCATTTTATAGTTCCATCAACCAATTTAATTAATTGGAGTTAAAGACAATAGTAATCATCTAATACAAACTTGTTCACTATTTTCAATTCTTATAGTGACTCATCAACTCCCATAAAGAAAATACACACTTTAAAAGTGCACATATGGTAAACCCAAAAATAGACATTTAATGCTTTGGTTTGAAAACATTTGAATGCGTACAATAAACATGAAGTGCTCACGAGCTTCCTCACTTGCTTCAGACACAAGGGTGCACCCACCTTGCCAACTCACTCTGCATGCATATATCACACTCTTCATCACTACCCTATTTAAGGGCACATAGTTCAACCCCTTTGCACCAAAATCTATAGCTACCATAAAACCTCTCAAAACCTCTACACTCTCATATATATCAAAACAAAAACAAAACATCATTAAAGAAACAGAAATGACTACTACTAAATGTTTCTCCTTTCTAACCATATACCTTCTTCTTTCACTAAATTCTCTCGAAACAGCCATAGCTGGACGTATAATTCCACCAAGTGCTCCAAGCACGGTTACAAGACCACTAGTTTCATCAGAAGTTGAAAACTTTGTGATGCCGCAACAAGAACACAAACAGAAAGCTTTTCAAATAGGAAGAGAAGTGAAGGGTTGTTTACCAAAAGGCTCTAGACATAACTCGGCTCCAAGCCGATTCGTCAACTTTAAGCCTGAAGGCTCTGGTGGATGTTCTAAGATACATTCAGGGAAACCTTGAAGATGTTTGAATGGTAGAAGTTTTTTTTTTCTTTTTGTTTGTATATGGTTTTTCAAGTTCACTTGTAGTGAATTGGAAGCTGAAAAGGTTGCTTATATACATGGTTTTATATCTTTGGCTTATTGTGATTTATATTGCAAGTTACAATTTTGAATAATGTCTATGAAGGTCACATATATATGGTTTTATACCCTTTTGCTTTAACTTATGCATATAAACATGACATGACATTTCAGGATGAGAACATTAAAAAAGCAAGAACTATAATCCAAAAAAACAAGAACACCTTTCATAATATAAAAATAAACATGTCATATGAACCAGTAACAAACTATAGTAATTTAACTTAAGTACGTGAAAAGCGAAAAGCAAAAGTCGGGCTTCAAGTTTTGCCCTTGAAAGGCTTGACAGAAAAGTCTACTAACTATACAGATCATCTTCATCGGCTCCACCAGCAGCAGTTGTTGCAAAAGGGTCAGAGTCAGTAGTAGTTCTATTTGCAGTATCTGAGAACCTGAATTCACTTCCGAACCCTCTTGATTGCTGTAAGGTTTGAGCAAATGCTTGGTATTTGCGTATATCGGCGTCACTGACACTCCTACGCGCGTATTTCATTGACTCCTCAAAATGAGCCGCCTTGATCTCAGCAACTTCTTCGTCGATAAGGTCTTCCTCCATGGCTTCAGGGTTTTCCTTCTTTTTCCTCTCTTGCTCTATGTCCTGTAATGTAACCACAACAATTTATTAGCTCAAACCTTGTCAAAAGAGATTCATAGAGTCATAACAATTGAACAAATCAAAATCTTGATCCCTTGAAAGCTCTAAGGAATAAAAGAAATCAATATCTAATAACCAAATGCATACCTTCTCTATGTTTTCTCTTATAGCATATTTGCATGCGCGCTGGCATATTTCTGTAATGTCGGCACCACTGAAACCTTGTGTATACCTAGCCAATGCTCTCAAATCAACATCTTTTGCAACTGGTGACTTTCTCAAGCAGGACTTGAAGATCGAATGACGGGAATCTTCATCAGGAAGAGGAATATAGATCAACTGATCTAGACGGCCTGGCCGGAGAAGTGCAGGATCAATGATATCAGGTCTGTTAGTTGCCCCGATAATGAACACAGTCTTTTTGGCAGACATGCCATCCATTTCAGTCAGAAGTTGATTTAGAACTCTGTCAGCAGCACCACCAGCATCCCCAACACTGCTTCCTCTCTGCAAGAACAACAATGATCAAATACAAATAGAAATTTTTACTATAAAAACAAAAGACTATAAACAATAAGTATCAACCATGGTTACAGCATAATACATAGCAATATGGGAGTTTGATGTAACTAGAAAACAAACCTGAGTAGCAATGGAGTCAAGTTCATCAAAAAAGAGGACACATGGAGCTGATTGTCTGGCCTTGTCGAAAATCTCTCTAACATTGGCTTCACTTTCACCAAACCACATAGTAAGCAATTCTGGTCCTTTCACACTGATGAAGTTAGCCTGACATTCGTTAGCAATTGCTTTGGCTAACAATGTTTTTCCACATCCTGGAGGACCATAGAAGAGAACTCCTTTTGATGGTGACATCCCAAACTTCTCAAACTTTTCCGGGTGCTCAACAGGATATTGAACAGTCTGAGTCCACATAAACAAAAAATTTAGAAACAGATAAAATTGATAATGAAAAATGGTATAATTAAGTACAAGGAAAGATTTATGACCTCTTGCAGTTCACGCTTGACATTCTCAAGGCCTCCGATGTCTTCCCAACTAACATTAGGCACCTCGACAACCTGTCAATAGAGAGGTTAGTAAGAAAGCAGACCACCGAGAAAAAAAGACTCATTAACTAACCCGGTAATCAATTAATGATTTCAAAATATAGAAGTCGTATAAAAAGAAAACTAACAGTTTCACGTAAAGCTGAAGGGTTGCTTGTTCCAAGAGCGGTATGGAAATGTTCATTTGTAACTGCCATGGAATTTAATATTTCAGCATCAATCGTTTCATCCTCTAAATCAATGACGTCCATCTTCTCCCTAATGCATTGCAAAGCCGCTTCAGTGCAAAGGGCAGCAAGGTCAGCCCCAACATACCCATGAGTATCTTTTCCAATTCTTTCCAAATCAACCTATCGAGAAAAAGCATAAATCATTAGCTAAAAATTTAAGAAAATTGAAAGCAAAATTTTGACCGATGAAAAAACAGAAAATACAGCACAAAATACTGCCACACAAGTGTGAAAGTAATAGTAATTCCCGACTTACATCATCAGAGAGCTTCATGTTTTTGGTATGTATGCGAAGGACTTCAAGTCGCCCAGTTTCATCAGGAACACCAATATCAATTTCCCTATCAAATCTACCAAACCTTCTCAATGCTGGGTCAATGCTATTTGGACGATTAGTGGCACCCATGACAATAACATGAGCACGGGATTTTAGTCCATCCATAAGAGTCAGAAGTTGTGAAACAATCCTTCTTTCAACTTCACCGTGTGTCTTCTCCCGCTTGGGTGCAATAGAATCAATCTCATCAATAAAGATGATGGACGGTGCATTCTTCTCAGCTTCCTCAAATGCTTTCCTAAGATTGCTTTCACTCTCTCCAGCCAGTTTGGACATAATCTCAGGCCCGTTGATGCAAAAGAAGAAAGCTCCAGTTTCATTAGCAACAGCTCTAGCTATTAATGTCTTTCCAGAACCCGGGGGTCCGTATAGCAAAATTCCTTTGGGTGGTTTCACACCAATGGATTTGAAAAGTTGTGGATGCCTCAGAGGAAGCTCAACCAACTCGCGAATCTGTGCCATTTGCTTCCTAACACCACCCACATCATCATAACCAATTTCATCAAGCCTATCCTCATCTTCTCTTTTCACAGGATCCCCCTCGCAAAAGATCTCAGTGTCTGGAGCAACCACACAATACTCCCCAGGATCAGTTTCAATGACCTTAAACTCTACACTTCTCATCCCTCCTCGCACGAGAAACAGTTCTCCTTTTCTGACTGGACGATAAGCCTCCAAGAAATAGGCTGTAAATCATATTAAAAAGTTAGACTTGCACAAATACAAACACATTCATATTCAATCGTGTATATAAAAATATAAAGCCTCTAGAAACCAACAGAATACAGATAAGATTCGACATGCATTGAATCCATAAGAAAATTGATAAAATTGAATCCCATCTCTGTGGAATTACAAAAGATAGTAGTTGAACATAACAACTTAAAACGCACTCAAAACATTTACAACATAACAAAGCAAGCAAAAAAGCAAGTCAAAATTCAGTAACGAGACTATTATATATTCAGAGAAACTAGAACTTACGTTTCAAGAAAGCGTCAAAGAGATTGCCAGTGATCCCTTCAATTGTATCATCAACAGGAAGAATGTGCACACGTTTCCCATACTTGACATCAGGACACTGGTGAACAGACACAACATCTCCAAGCCGAACTCGCAAATTCGACCTCACAACTTTGTTCATCCTAATCTTAGCCTCTTCGCAGGTATCATCAGCAAGTGAGATACATATAGTATCCTTCCTTTTCTTTCCCTACAACCCAACATAAAACACACTATATTAGTAAACAAACTATCACACTCTTCTATATAAACCCTAAACTAAAAATATCAGAAATAGTCTCTAAATAAACTATTCTTAGTCTATCATATCAGTCTCTAAACTATTGACCCAAAATTTCAAAAGGCAAAATAAAAATAAGTAGGATTCAAAAAAGTGATTTTTATGGGAATTGAATGAAAACCCTTGATGGAAAAGGAATTAAATTAAAGAGGGTAGTGATCAAAATATTACCTTAAGAAGGATAGTGTCACCACGGAAAAGCCCCAACTTTTCCATGGTGTTTGGGTGCATAGCGACAACAGAGTTGTCGTCGTTGACAGCCTCATCGACGACAAGTCGGTTAGGAGATTTCTTGCGTTCCAGAATCGCGGTGGAGAAGTCCTTTTTCACCGATTTCCTGCAATTCAAACAAACCGAAACTTGATCATTACTATTATTATCAAACAAAAGTGATCATTACTGCAGTGATGAAAAGAAAAACAAAACGAAATTTGTGAAAGGGAAATCAAAGACGGTTGAACTTACGAGTCAGATGATTCTGGTTGAGACATGTTTTGGTTGAATTTGAAGATCAATGAGAGCGCAGATAAAAAGCTTTGACTTGTTTGTGTTTGATGAAACAAAAACAAAAGTGAAATTGTTAAGTTTGAGGATTACTATGTTTCACTATTTATAGATTCTTAAAATTATATTTTTTTAATGCCGAGATTGCCCTTTATCTTGATTTTTAACTGTGGATTTGTTTTATTTTTGTAGAAAAATCTGGTGGCAGATATTCTTGAATTGTGTAACAAAATAAAAAAGATATGCTTCAATATAATCTTGAGGTTTTTATTTTCTCGATACAATCTTGAGCATAGTTTTAGCTTATATTGTTAAATATTACTACTTTTTATTTTTTTTATTTTAGTGTCATAATATTCGTGTTATATTTTAGGGTTGAGGGTGATATTTGAATGTACTTAACTTTAAATATTAGTTTGAATATTTTATTTTATTTTTTTATATTTAATGAAAATTTCTCAACAAACTTTTCAGTTTTTTTTCTTTTTATTTTTGAGAAAAATCCGGTTTCTATATTCTACAAATCATGTAACTAAATAAAAAATATGCTTGAATTTTGATTTTCAATTCAAATTTAATCTTTTTGAGAAATATTTGATTGCACGCTTTCTTAATTTGTGTAATTATAAGCTTAAATTTTAAGATTTAATATTTTTAGTATAATCTTTAGAAATAATTTTATGTGTTACCGTTATTTTTAATTTTTTTATTGTTGACATAATAATTAAATTTAAAAGCAAAGAGTATAGAGTAATTTGTTTGGACTAATATTTCTGTATGGAGTAGTTTGTTGAAATAATTTATTAAATAAAAAAATTGGAATTTTTAAAAGTTTAATTACGATATAAATTCAAATTTAAAATGTGTGTCATGTTACTTATGAATATTTTGTTGAGAAAAATATATAAAAAATATTTATTCATAAAATTGCTTCTATAATTTGATTCTTTTTACTTAATCTTACAATTTGATATAGATGACATTTCTTCGTATTTATTTTATTTTATTTTAATTTATTTTTATTTTAATTTTTCTTATAATAATCTAAGTTATAGTTTTTTAATAAATTATTATTATTTAAAAGAATTTAATTAACATGTATTGATATAATAAATATTTTATTCAATTAATTATAGATGTTGGATGTTTAAAAAAAAAATATTTTAACTATATGTAAAGTAATACAAGTGAATGTTTGCAACGAATTGATAACGTAAAAAAATATATATACTAATATCTTATAATAATTAATCTATTATATAACATTAAATAAATATCGAATCTTTTAAAGATGTAAATTATATTAGTAAGGATGTTTTATTTTGTAACGGTGAGATGCAATTTAATATTGGATGAATTAGGATTGTTGAATTTTTCTTACTTTATTTATAATAAAAAAATCTGGATTTAGAGATTATAAGCAAAGATACTTTAGCTTCTTATGGTTTTTAGGATGATTAATGCCAAAATATAAAGTGAAGAAAATAATAAAAGACCTTAGCAATTAGTATAGTTTTCCTTATAATCAAGGATATATATATCTAGTCTTTTTAACTTTAGAAGATTTTTCACTATGATCATATTCGTGTACATGTTTTCTTCGAAGACCAATTTATAACTTTCTTATATTTGTGTACATGTTTTCTTCTAAGACTAATTTATAACTTTCTTATCACAATACACAAGAAATCACACCACTTTCTTTTACACGAACTTAAGAAAGTGTGTCACTTTCATTTATACAAATGTATTACCGGACACTTTGATGATTAAGCTACAACCAACACTTAGAATAATATTGAGTCAATTTTATCTTGGCTTGAATCCAACTTAATCCTTTGATCTTCTCTTTCACTTTGTTACAATTCAAACTACATGAATTCAAGTGCTCACTACTACGGAAAGATCTTTTCAACATGATTCTTAAAGATTTACCGTCAATGTTGATCAACTGTGGTAAGATAAGACGTGGTAGTATGTGCCAACTTTACTACCACAAGCTGATAAGTGTTGAAAAAACCCAATACAACATAGCTCAACAAAAACAAAATTATCAACAATATATAATTTTTATCAACAACGACATACTTTAACTAACATACAACATAGCTCAACAAAAATGAAATCATCAACAACATAGAACTTTTATCAATAACAGCATACTTTAGACAACATGCAACATAGCTCAACATAAACAAAATCATCAACAACATAGAACTCTAACAACAACATACCTTAAATAACATTAAAATTTTATCATCAACATAACTTAAATAACATACAACTTTTATCAACAACAACATACCATAAACAACATACAACATAGCTCAACAAATTACAACTTTTATCATCAACGACATAGCTGAGCAACATACAACTTTTATCATCAACAACATTGTTCATAACACAACATACCTTAAACAAAATACGACATAGATAAACAAAAATAAAATTATCAACAACATACAACTTCTATCATCTACAACATTACTCAAGAAAACATTAACATATCCCAAAAAATCACATCTCATAATCTAAAAGGTGAAAACCTCTACATACCTAATATGTGAAGAGAAAGTGAAAGAAATGAGTTTTTGGTAACATATTTCCTTGATCTATAAGAGTTAAAGGATATATGTTGGAGTTTTGTGCATAAGTGATATACAATCGTTCATGGAATAACGATAAGGCGTCAGAGAGTGTAGAGTGTTAGGCATTTTGTTAAGACAGGGACGATTGTTCTATCCTAAAACGAATATGACTAAATGTAAGTACATTTTACAATGGTTGTTGTTCTAGACCGTGGTGAAGTTTATTTGAATTTTGATATAAATATTAAAATTATAAGTGACACACCCATTTTGTAACCAAAAAAAAAGGAAAAAATTAGTGTTGAGATTTGAAGCTTGTATGTCTTAACATATCACTACATTTATTAATATGGACCATAGTAAAATGTATTTTAACAATAAGATTTTCTAGGTTTTGAAATTTAAGGTATTCAGCATAAGAAAATTTAGCAAAGATATCAAGATTATCGTATCTTAGAGTGATGAGTTTCTTTTCTGCATATGTGATTCAAAGATTTTTAATCTCTTTAGGAGAGTACTTGAGACGAGAGAGATCAATTTTTTTCCCCTTGACTTCCACTTAAAGGGATACCCGCAAAGGGATTCTTGGTTCTTGATCCTTTTTCTCTTAAACTCATGTTAATAATGGAGTTTTTGAAGCTTTTGGGTTAAAAGTTGGATTTCTGGAGATGTTAGGCTTATGCGATTTTTTGTGTGAAATTATGATTGAGGAATTGGGTTTAAAATGAGGTGTTTTGGATTGGAAAATTATGGGATGAAGGTTTTGAGTAGTGCGTGTTAGAGAAACAATGGGGGAATGCGGCTACTAAGGTTTCAGGGAAGAATAAATGAGCAAAAGGTATGATAAAAACCATTATATAAGGGTCTGCAATGCATGGTATGCGACCACCAATATATGGTATTCAGCTACCACACTAAACAAAGGTGAAACTGTGCGGATGTTTGCAATGATATTTGTAACATCCCGAATTTTATAGTTAATTATTAACTATTATTATATATTATATTATGTGATAATTAATTTAATTGGGTGTTTTGATTTAAATGAGAATTATTTGAATATGTGTGTTATTTAAATAATTGTGTTTTATGAGTAGAATAGTGGTTATTTAGTATTGGGACTATTTATGAAAAGAGAAGTAATAGAAAGGTGTTAAGTATTAATCCCAATAAAACAATCCTAGTTAGTAAATGGTTAGAAGGAAATCATAATTAGAATTTTCATTTGGTGAAAGAAGAGAAAGAGGAGATAAGAGAAGAGAAGAGGAGAAGCGGAGAAAAGGAGAAAAGGGAAAAGTGAAGAGGAAACCCTAGAAGAGGAATCTTAAAGAGGTAAGCGGAGAATCCATGTTATTGTTTGATTGTATGTTGTGTGTAATGATTAGTAACATGCTAGGTTGTTCAATTTTAATTTCTAGAATCTTTGAATGTTAGGGTCTGAAGGGAAATTATGTTTTTCGACTTAGAATGATGACCTATGACTAGAAACATGTTAGGATACTCTTTAATGATGTTAGTTGGTTGATTGGAATGGGTTTTATGTGGTAATTTCGTGGGAAAAAGAAGTCGGTTCATAGCAGAAAAAGTGCAGTATCGCAGACCGCGCTTAGCGCGAGGAAAAGCCCGCTTAGCGCGAAATGTTCTGACTTTTGGGTTTGTTTGTTCAGGGAGGTGCACTTAGCGCGATAGGCCGGGCTTAGCGTGACCTCGAATAAAAAATGTTATTTTTAGGATCTTTTGACATGAAACCTAATATGATTATATTTATTGTAGTATTTTTATGTATATGATTAATTGATCCGATCGTGATTGAATATGCTTTGGATCGATTTGAATATTATTTCAATGTATGGATGATTACTTGAATATAGTGTGTGTTATTCTGAATTAAATATTGTGAATAACATTGGTGGAATAATATGTCATAATGTTATTGGTTATATGTGATGATATGTATATGATACATGTAATGAATTTGTTGTTGAAATATGATGTTGTGCAATTGATGGATAATTCATATGAGTTAAATGGTGATGATATGCTTGGATAACTGAGGTTTTGTGAATAATCTTAATTTTCATATGTTGTCTTGATGAGTTGTACATGCATACATTTGGCTCGATCCTTGTGTGGATAAGTAGCGGTGAAACTTTGGATTCACAATTGGCTCGATCCATGATGGATAAGTAACGGTGAAACGTTGGGTTCACATTTGGCTCGATCCTATTGGGGATAAGTAGCAGAGGCTTTTGGTCTTGTCCGGATCAGAAGTGGATTGGATTCTATGATAATGAATAGGAAGCGGGGTTAACGAAATATTTCCAAGATTGGTATCATATGCATATTGAGTCACATTTCATTGTTGTCACATGAGTCATTATTGAATATGTGATGTGTGTAATGAAATTGTGATGTTTAATCGTATGGATAATTGAATCATTTGGATGGATCACATTTATGCTATGTGTAATAAATATGAATATATTATTCTCAGAATGTTTGTATAATTAAGTTATATTGGAATATCACTTGAAGTGTGTGAAATCTGTGAATAGATA
This sequence comes from Vicia sativa, assembly GCA_021764765.1. NCBI lineage: Eukaryota > Viridiplantae > Streptophyta > Magnoliopsida > Fabales > Fabaceae > Vicia > Vicia sativa. The sequence continues at coordinate 143,394,690 of CM038792.1, forward strand.
TTGTTTCTATATTATTTCCATTTATATACTTTTGGATAATGATGTGAATTCTCACCCTTCTGTTATGATATTGCCTCTACGTGGGTAACGTGCAGGTTCCAAGGATAGCGGTGCTTCGCACGAGACTAGTTGAGGAGTCTAGCTATTTTATCCTTTACTAGGTAGTTGAGTCATTGCTCTAGTCATGTAACACGAGATTTATCTGGATTCTTGCTTTGATGAGAGTTGTCATATATTCTCATCTATTTTGATTTGTATGAATGAGATACTATGTTGATGTGGCCTTGGTGCCAATGCATGAATTCTGATGACTTGGTTATATTATGGATTCATTACTTTTTCATCCAATGATTATAGTATGGGATATGATCATTGATAGTATCTGTGAATATTAAATGATCCGCTGTGAAAATGCATGAATTTTTCTAAAGCATGAGATTCAAATATGTGTTATGATTATGACCAGTGTGCATGTATGATTTTAATATTGAAAGAAATATCATGTGACGTCCTCTTGCTATGCATTCTATTTACTCTGATTGTGTAATATATATAATATTTGGGGAATTAGAAGGGGGTGTTACATTTTGGTATCTGAGTAATGGTCGGTCAGATTTATTTGGCAGGTTATTAATTGATTTAATTCCTGTTGTATTTGATTTGTGTATCTGACACGATCAATGTTGTTGTCTGTTGTTGGATGTCTTAGGAAAATGGTTGCAGGAAGGAATGATGATGATATTGCTGATGCTTTGAGATTATTGGCTGGATCTCTTAGGCAGATTCCACAGGCAAATGCTGGACACCGAGCTAAGGAAGATGACTTCCGTGCTTTGGGGAAGTTTTAGAGGAACAATCCTCCTATCTTTGAGGGTGATCATGAACCTGACAAGGCTCAAGCATGGATGAAGGCGATTGAGAAGATCTTCAGAGTTATGAATTGTACGGATGCGCAGAAGGTGCAGTTTGGTACTCATATGTTGGAGAAAGAAGTTGAAGATTGGTGGAGCAACACTGTTCAGATATTTGATGAGGAAGGTGTTGAAGTTTCTTGGGCTCTTTTCCGTGATGAATTTTTGGAGAACTATTATCCAGAAGATTTGCGTGGAAAGAAATAGGTGGAATTTATTGAGCTGAAGCAAGGTAATGGAATTGTGGCTGAGTATGCTGCAAGATTTCAAGAGATGATTAAGTATTGTCCTCATTACAATACTATGAATACTGAGAGATCTAAGTGTCTGAAGTTTGTGAACGGTTTGAGACCTGATATCAAGAAGGCTATTGGATATCAACAGATTACTCATTTTGCTGAGTTGGTGAACAAGAGTAGGATTTATGATGAGGATAGTAGGGAGAGTGCTTCTTACTACAAGAATGTGAATGATAGTAAGGGAAAAGGTCAATTCCGTGGGAAACCTTATGAGGATAAGAAGAAATCTAGTGGTGGCAAGAAGTCAAGTAGGGGAGGATCATCTGCTCTGCTTAAGTGTTGTAAGTGTGGTGTGGAAGGGCATCGTGCTTTTGATTGTGGAAAGGAGGTTGAGAAAGATGTTGTGAAATGCTTTAGGTGTGGCAAGGCCGGCCACAGAGTTGCTGAGTGTAGATTTAGTGAGGATGTGACTTATTACAATTGTGGTGAACGAGGTCATATTAGTACTAAGTGTGAGAAGCCAAGGAAGGAGCAAGCTAAGGGAAAAGTGTTTGCATTGTCTGGTGTAGAGACTCCGGTTGAGGATAGGCTTATTCGAGGAACGTGCTTTATTAATGGTACACCTTTGATTGCTATCATTGATACTGGTGCAACACATTCTTTTATTTATGTGAATTGTGTTAAAAGGTTGAATCTTGAATTGTCTGATATGCATGGAAATATGATTATTGATACTTCTGCTATAGGTTCTGTTTGTACTTCTGTTGCATGTCTGAATTGTCCGTTGAGTATTTTTGGTAGAGATTTTCGGATGGATTTAGTTTGTCTTCCTTTAGATCAATTGGATGTGATTCTTGGTATGAACTGGTTGGAATACAATCATGTTTTATCAACTACTTTGACAAGTCAGTTATCTTTCTTGATTCTGGTGTCGAGAATGATTTGTTTTTGCCTGCTAAGTAAGTGGATGAATCTTTGAAAGATGGTGTTGTGTTGTTTGCTTTGTTGGCATTGTTGGATCTCGGTGAGAAACAAGCTATGGGTGAATTTCTTGTTGTTTGTGATTTTCCTGAGGTAGTTCCTGAATATGTAAGTGATTTACCGCCAGAGCGTGAGCTTGAGTTTTCGATTGATTTAGTTCTTGGAACTAGTCCTGTTTCGATGGCTCCGTATCAAATATCTGCTTATGAGTTAAAAGAGTTGAAGAGTCAGCTTGAAGATTTGCTTGAGAAGAGGTTTATTCGTCCGAGTGTATCTCCGTGGGGTGCACCTGTTTTGTTGGTTAAGAAGAAGGAAGGTTCTATGAGGTTGTGTGTTGATTATAGGCAATTGAACAAGGTGACTATTACGAACAAGTATCCACTTCCGAGGATTGATGATTTGATGGATCAGTTGGTTGGTGCTTGTGTTTTCAGTAAGATTGATTTGAGGTTTGGTTATCATCAGATTCGTGTGAAAGCTAAGGATATTCAGAAGACTGGTTTTAAGACAAGGCATGGTCACTATGAGTATTCTGTAATGCTGTTTGGTGTGACTAATGCTCCGGGTGTATTTATGAAATATATCAATAGGATTTTTCATGAGTATCTGGATCAATATGTTGTTGTGTTCATTGATGATATTCTGATTTATTCTAAAAGTGAAGAAGATCATGCTGAGCATTTGAGGATTGTGTTGTCGGTGTTGAAAGAGAAGAAGTTGTATGCTAATCTTTCTAAGTGTGAGTTTTGGTTGAAGGAAGTGATTTTCCTTGGGCATGTGATCTCGAATGGTGGTATTTCTATGGATCCTTCTAAGGTTGAGGCTATGTCTCGATGGGAAGCTCCGAAATTTGTTTCTAAGATTAGAAGTTTTCTTGATTTGGCTGGTTATTATCGTAAGTTTATTGAAGGTTTTTCTAAGTTGGCGTTACCGTTGACGCAGTTGACGAGGAAAGGTCAAGCTTTTGTTTGGACTTTGCAGTGTGAAGCTAATTTCCAAGAGCTTAAGAGAAGGTTAACGACCGCTCCTATTTTGATTTTGCCTAATTCGGCAGAACCATTTATGGTGTATTGTGATGCTTCTTTGATGGGTTTAGGAGGTGTGTTGATGTATAATAGATAAGTGGTAGCTTATGCTTCGAGGAAACTTAAAGTTCATGAGAGGAATTATCCGACGCATGATTTAGAGTTCTCCGCAGTTGTGTTTGTGTTGAAGATTTTGAGACATTATTTGTTTGGATCAAGATTTGAGGTGTATAGCGATCACAAGAGTTTGAAGTTTCTGTTTGACCAGAAAGAGTTGAATATGAGGAAAAGAAGATGGTTGGAATTCTTTAAGGATTATGATTTTGGTTTGGATTATCATTCGGGTAAAGCGAATGTTGTAGCTGATACATTAAGTAGGAAATCTTTGCATATGTTGATGTTAATGGTGTGAGAATTGGATTTGCTTGAACAATTCAGATATTTGAGTTTGTTTTGTGAAGCGATGTCTTTGTGTGTTAATCTTGGTATGTTGAAGCTGACTAGTGGTATTTTGGATGAGATTCGAGAAGGTCAGAAATCTGATTTGGTTTTGATAGATAAGTTGGTGTTGATCAATCACGGCCGAGGTGGTGATTTTCGGATTGATGAGAATGGTATCATGAGGTGTCGTGATAGAGTTTGCATTCCTGATGTTGGTGATCTAAGAAAGATAATTCTTGATGAAGGACATCGAAGTAGTATGAGTATTCATCCTGGTGCTACCAAGATGTACCAAGATTTGAGGAAATTATTTTGGTGGTCAGGTATAAAGAAGGATATTACTGAGTTTGTTTATTCTTGTTTGATTTGTCAGAAGTTGAAGATTGAACATCAGAAATTGTCTAGTTTGTTGCAACCGTTATCCATTCCTGAGGGGAAGTTGGATAGCATTTATATGGATTTTGTTTCTGGATTTTTTAGGACTCCGAGTAGTCATGATTCTATTTGGGTTATTGTGGATAGATTGACGAAATCTGCTCACTTTATTCCAACTTTGATGGATTATCCTATGGAGAAGTTTGCTAAGTTGTATGTCGAGAAAGTTGTGAGTTTGCATGGTATTCCGTTGAGTATTGTTTCGGATAGATATTCGAGGTTTAATTCGCATTTTTGGGAAGGTTTGCAAAGTGCTTTGGGTACAAAGTTGTGTTTGAGTTCGGCGTATCAATCATTTGAAGATCTTTTGAGAGCTTGTGTTCTAGAGCATGGAGGTGCTTGGGATAGTTATTTTCCTTTGATTTAGTTTACCTATAACAATAATTTTCATTCGAGTATTGGAATGGCTCCGTTTGAAGCTTTGTATGGAAGAAGGTGTAGGACGCCTTTATGTTGGTATGAATCAGGTGAGAGTTTTGTGGTTGGACCTGAGATAGTTCAATAGACTACAGATAAGATTAAGATGATTCTGGAAAAGATGAAAATTGCCCAGAGTCTTCAAAAGAGTTATCATGATAAGAGGAGGAAAGATCTTAGCTTTGATAAAGGTGATCATGCGTTTTTGAGAGTTACTCTCGTGACTGGTGTTGGTAGAGCATTGAAGTCAAGGAAGTTGACTTTGCATTTTATTGGTCCTTATCAAATTGTTGAGAAGATTGGTGAAATAGCCTGTCAAATTCATTTACCACTGTCACTTGTTAATCTTCATGACGTATTCCATGTATCTCAATTGAAGAAATATATGCCAGATATATCTCATGTTGTGCTGCTAAATGATGTGCAAGTTAGAGATAATTTGACGGTTGAGACTTTACTGATGCGTATTGAGGATAGAGAAGTTAAGTAACTTCGAGGGAAGGAAATCGTTTTAGTGAAGGTAGCATGGGGAGGTCTTGCTAGTGGTAATCGAGGGAGGAAATCTTTTAAGTGGGGGAGAGTTGTAACATCCCGATTTTTATAGTTAATTATTAATTATTATTATATATTATATTATGTGATAATTAATTTAATTGTGTGTTTTGATTTAAATGAGAATTATTTGAATATGCGTGTTATTTAAATAATTGTGTTTTATGAGTAGAATAGTGGTTATTTAGTATTGGGCCTATTTATGAAAATATAAGTAATAGATAGGTGTTAAGTATTAAGCCCAATAAGACAATCCTAGTTAGTAAAGGGTTAGAAGGAAATCATAATTAGAATTGTCATTTGGTGAAATAAGATAAAGAGGAAAGAAGAGAAGAGAATAGGAGAAAAGGGAAAAGTGAAGAGGAAATCCTAGAAGAGGAATCTTCAAGAGGTAAGGGGGAGAATCCATGTTATTGTTTGATTGTATGTTGTGGGTAATAATTAGTAACATGCTAGGTTGTTCAATTTCAATTTCTAGAATCTTTGAATGTTAGAGTTTGAAGGAAAATTATGTTTTTCAACTTAGAATGATAACCCATGACTAGAAACATGTTAGGATACCCTTTAATGATGTTATTTGGTTGATTTGAATGGGTTTTATGTGGTAATTTCGTGGAAAAAAGAAACTGGTTCGTAGCACAAAAAAATGCAGTATCGCAGACCGTGTTTAGCGCAAGGAGAATCCCGCCTAGCACGAAATGTTCTAACTTTTGGGTTTGTTTGTTCAGGGAGGTGCGCTTAGCGCGATAGGCCGGACTTAGCGTGACCTGGAATGAAAAATGTTATTTTTAGGATCTTTTGACATGAAATCTTATATGATTATATTTATTGTAGTATTTTCATGTATGTGATTAATTGATCCGATCGTGATTGAATGTGCTTTGGATTGATTCGAATACTATTTCAATGTATGGATGATTACTTGAATATAGTGTGTGCTATTATTAATTGAATATTGTGAATAACATTGGTGGAATGATATGTCATAATGTTATTGGTTATATGTGGTGATATGTATATGATACATGTAATGATTTTGTTGTTGGAATATGATGTTGTGCAATTGATGGATAATTCACATGAGTTGAATGGTGATGATATGCTTGGATAATTGAGGTTTTGTGAATAATATTAATTTGCATATGTTGTCTTGATGAGTTGTGCATGCATACATTTTGCTCGATCCTTATGTGGATAAGTAGCGGTGAAACTTTCGGTTCACAATTGACTCGATCCATGATGGATAAGTAACGGTGAAATATTGGTTTCACAATTGGCTCGACTCCATTGGGGATAAGTAGCGGAGGCTTTTGGTCTTGTCCGAATCAAAAGTGGCTTGTATTCTATGATAATGAATCAGAAGCGGGGTTAACGAAATGTTCCCAAGATTGGTACCACATGCATATTGAGTCATATTTCACTGTTCTCACATGAGTCATTATTGAATATGCGATGTGTGTAATGAAATTGTGATGTTTAATCGTATGGATAATTGAATCATTTCGATGGATGACATTTATGTTATGTGTAATAAATATGATTATGTTATACTTGGAATGTTTGTATAATTATGTTATATTGGAATATCACTTGAAGTGTGTGGAATCCGTGAATAGATCTTGTTTCTATATTATTTTCATTTATATACTTTTGGATAATGATGTGAATTCTCACCCTTCTGTTATGATGTTGCCTCTATGTGGGTAACATGCAGGTTCCGAGGATAGCGGTGCTTTGCACGAGACTAGTTGAGGAGTCTAGCTAGTTTATCCTTTACTAGGTAGTTGAGTCATTGCTCTGGTCATGTAACACGAGATTTATCTGGATTTTTACTTTGATGAGATTTGTTATGTATTCTCATATATTTTGATTTGTATGAATGAGATACTATGTTGATGTGGCCTTGGTGTCGATGCATGAATTCTGATGGCTTGGTTATATTATGGATTCATTACTTTTTCATCTAATGAGTATAGTATGGGATGTAATCATTGATAGTATTTGTGAATATTAAATGATCCGCTGTGAAAATGCATGAATTGTTCTAAAGCATGAGATTCAAATATGTGTTATGATTATGACCAATGTGCATGTATGATTTTAATATTGAAGGAAATATCACGTGACACCCTGTTGTTATGCATTCTATTTACTCTGATTGTGTAACATATATATATATATATATATATATATAATATTTGGGGAATTAGAAGGGGGTGATACAGTATTCGAATACAAATATATGGTATTTTATTATTGCTCAGACAAAAGTGAAGCTCGTGCATTGGTATTCGTCTACCAATATATGATATTTTAATATCAAGCCTAAAAAATTGAAAAAATTATGAATTTAAGGACTTTTGGCTCATTATTTAATGTTATGTCAAATATAAACACATATTTGAGACATATATCATGTAGAACACAAAACATGAACATAAAATCAATACAATTTAATGATGTTATAGTGTACCTTTCATTTATTTAAAAAAGCAAATGGATCATAATCCTTTTAAGATGATCATGCCAATGTAGTAGGTGAAAATGTGATCTTTTATTATCGTTGTCATCCAAAATTCTAAGCTCTCTTCTTATTTTGTAAAAAGGTTCTTTTGCAAGAGATTTTGTGAAAATATCTACCAACTGATTATGAGTGTCCACATATGCTATTTCAACATCTCTTTTAAGAACATGATCTTTTAGAAATTGATGTCAGATTTCTATGTGTTTTGTTCGGAAATGCATGAATAGATTATTGGTTAATTTGAAGGCAGTTGTGTTGTCACACTTTAGGAGAATGCATCCTAGATTCAAGCCATAGATGTGTAGTTGTTACTTTAACTATAATATTTATGCATGATAGATTTCAGCCGTATTTTATTATGCTTCTACAATACTTAGTGCAACACATGCTTATTATTTACATGAGTAAGATACAAAAGCATTACCTAGTATGTGACATATTCCACTTGTGATTTTTCTATAAGTTTTACAACCTGCATAATTTGAGTCAAACTAACCTACTAAATCACACAAACTACCTTTTAGATACCATATGCCAACATTTATGGTTCCTTGTAGATACTTAATGGTCCTTTTTACCGAAGATAGATGATATTTCTTTTGACACGAACGATAGTGAGCACATAAACATACACTAAACATTGTGGTAGGGTGACTGGAAGTTAGATAAAGTAATGAACCAATCATACTTTGATATTTTGTAGTGTCTATTGGGGTACCAGATTCATCTTGATCAACAAAAGTAACTGAACTCATTGGAGTGACAATCAGTTTGCAATTATCCATGTCAAATCTTTTTAGAAATATTTTGATTGATTAGTGAATATGTCATGCTTAGTTTGTTTAATTTGAAACCTAATGAAATAGTTCAATTGTCCCATCATGGATATCTCAATTAATCCTTATAAGCCTCTTTCAACCATGCAGTCTCATACCTGCATAGTCTCAGGATCCCTCTCATTCCGATGTGGCGACCACTCTTAGCCCTCTTTGACTTTGAGTATTACATGTGGTGTAACCACCCCCTGCCTTCTTTGGACTCGGGTGTTACATGCCCACCAGCTTCTGTATGGTTTGTCCTTGAACCATATCGTACTGGGAAAGGTATGGATCTGATACCATTTGTAACGCCCCTGATGGCCTTCAGGATCATCGACTGACCCCACATACCAACACGAGTCTTTTCAGCATGCTTTGGCCTCACTCGCACGCTTTCCGGGAAACTTCCCAGAAGGTCACCCATCTCGTTACTACTCCAAGTCAAGCATGCTTAACTATAGAGTTCTTATGGTTAGGCTACCGAAAAAAAGATGCATCTTGTTGATATAGGTAGTACCAATTAATCCTTATAAGCCTCCTTCAACCATGTAGTCTCATACCTGCATAGTCTCAGGATCCCTCTTATTCCGATGTGGCGACCACTCTTAGCCCTCTTTGGCTTTGAGTATTACATGCGGTGTAACCTTCTGGGAAGTTTCTCAGAAAACGTGCGAGTGAGGCTAAAGCAAGCTGAAAAGACTCGTGTTGGTCTATGGGGTTAGTCGGTAATCTTAAAGTCAGTCCGAGATGTTACATTGCCTACATAGATTTACACCAATAGTGTAGGATTATCAATTCTTTTGAAAAAATGTTGTATCCACCTTTCCTTTTTCCAAGCCTTTTACGTATAGCAAAGCTTAGCCTACCATACCATACTATTGGTTCTTGATTTAATTCATAGAGTGCCTTTTTTATTTTGTACACTTGTGAGGAGTTCTTAAAATCTTAAAATCCTGGAGGTTGACTAACATAAACTTCATCAAGTATATAACCACTCAAGAATGCACTTTTGACATTCATCTGGTACATTTTCTAAGTCTTGGTTGAAATGGGTGACATCACATGCAAGTATACATGTATGAGCAAGATAGAAAAATAAGGATGTCGAACCCACAGGGAATGGAAAATAACTTAGGTTGATTTCGTAAGTACTATCTTTTGTAAACGACCATGGGCAAGATAAAAACAGTTTATGGTTATCACATTTTCAGTTAGGTAGTAAACACTATAAAAAATGACTTAAGAGAGTATGTGAGTTCAATAATAGGGAGCATGTTATGCAATGATCCACTAATATAACTTATCAGTTGTGTGCATATGATGTGTTATGGCGTGCCAAGAAAAGTCAGAGAGTGATCTTATAGTCCATCTATATAGTCTCATAACCATATACATTAAAGCAAGGGTACAAATCTCTAAGTCTTACTTGTAACTTCAATGCATGTCTGGTTTTATTTTGAATATCCTCTATGATTGTAGATCTTTAAATATAAAGTAGCTAATCTAGTGAATTTATCTATCTTATTATTTTAAATCACCTTTACAATGAAATCCACATGTTTTTGGATCTCTTACAACAACAAGCTTGTATCTTTTTCTAAGTTGACTATTCAAAGAAGCAGATTTATAACCATTTAACACATGACAAAATAAAGCACTAGCATTACATGAATTAACACAAAACACTACTTTGTAATAAAACTTCACATTGCTCAACATAAATAGTTTCAGCTCATTGTGATATATACATAACTATTGGTTCCTAAGATAAACATTCTTAAATACATGGTGAAAGAGAATTAATAACCTAAGAGTAACTTCTTCGTCTTCTTGCAATGGTTATTCCACAAGAGACGAAATATGTCATGCTAGATACTAGTAGCATTCACTTGGAATAATGAGAAGGTGAATCTCCATTGTGTTTAACTCACTTTCTTTATTGGTTTTCTATAAGTGTTTCTATCTCCAAAAATGTAAAACTCCTCTCGTTTTCTTCAAGAGAGATATCTTTTTTATAGTCACTTATAACTAGGGTTTGTGTGTTATCTTGGATCATTGGCTTATGGATATCTATGCAATCTGGCACAAGGAAAACAAAATAATTCCCTTAAATTACTTTCATTTTTGTACCAATGCATAATTAGGTACAATTAGCATGTGGGGGACAAAGTGTACCGTGGCAGGCTGGTGGCGTGGCAATTAAGTGGCACTGTCCTTTATAGCTGACAAACGAGTATAGCACTATAGTGGGTGTACTATGGTTCAGAATTTATCCTTTATCTCCATACTCTTATATATTTGCATAATCAATTCAAATATCCTTCATTCTGCATATTGTTTTCATGTGTACCCTAGGAATGTGAATGATATTTCTTTATGATTTTAGTTGCATCCAGCTCTCTACTTTTAGTTGGGTTGAAATACTATTATAGACTATCGTACCGAGTCTTATTAAAAGTTAATTCTACACAAGCAACAAATACATAGAAACTAATAGAAGAGAGCACATATTGTGCTTTTTATAAACTATTCTAAAACAATGCAATGCAATTAATTAATCTATTCAATACTTTTAAAATAAAACTATAAATCCAAGTATTATACTTTATAGTAACTCGCAAATTGTGATTTTTGACTAAGTTAATATTTGTTATGATTGTGTTTAAGATTATTCGTTATACCCATTTGAAAATGCTCAGTTAGTATCGCTTTACTTTTATGTTCTATTTGTAATTTGATTTCTTATTATTTTAATCTGTGTGAAATTCATGTAATTAATTTATTTGATTAACATCGTACCTTGATTCACCCTTTCATCTAAAAAAATTAGATCTGAATACATGTCAGTGTGTTTTTTAAACTAGAGCAAGTAAGTCAACATTAATATCTTGTATGTGTTTTGAAACATGAGTTACAAACTTTAAAATAATATTTTTTTTAAGCTTGATTTGAATCCAGCATATAACTGATTCGAATCAAACACCAATTTGAAAATTTTATTTTGCCTATGTCTATTTGATTCTAATCAAGGATATGTGTGACTTAAATCACAATACTCCTTGAGTCGAATCACAACTTCTTTTGACTCGGATCATGACCACACACTTTTTTGAAGAAAAAAACACCATGAATCATATTTTTGTGTGACTCAAATCATGTGCAAAAATAATGATATAAATCAAAATGACAACTTTCACATTTTATTACATTGATAAGTCATTATTTTGCTTATTCAAATCATAATTGAATGATTTGACTTAAATCATTTGTTATTTACCTGGGATTTTTATGCCTTACCTTTAACATCTATATAAATATATATTTTTCCAATTTTCCCAAAAGAAAGAGATCAAGTAAGATCAAATCCGTATTTTTCAAATTATGAGAAAACCCCATGAATGTTTTTCCTTTAACAAAAACATCATCCTTACTTTAACCTTGTGAAGCTTTCTAGAATGTTTTTCTTGTGAGATCTAACTTATGTTATGTGAGATTCATTAGATAACCTTCATCATTTTCAACATTAAACTAATAAACCATTGGGTGGTACTCAAATCTAAAGATTGAGTTTTAGTAGATCTGAGGTACATTTGAGAAGCTAATGTTTTTTTTTGTGAAGTTTTGTTATGTGTATTGGGATAAAGAATTATTTCGTGTCTATGGTATATAGAGATTGACATCCAACAAATAGAATAATGTTCTTTATAGTTTATTGAAGACTTCAGTAGGATTGTGTAAGTGTTGTTGCAAAACAAACTTGGGAGTTTTTTCAATCTTTCTTAGGTAGAACAAAGACTCATACAAGGAAACGATAGGACTGAGTAAAGGTGGATGCAAAACGGAAGCTTGTAGAAATCAACTTAAACTTGTGTTAGCGAAAAGAATTGGCTTGTAGTGTTTTGTGTTGTTCATAGGAGTAAAAATAGGCTGGATCGATTTAGGCTTTGTCAAGCCTTAGCTTGACCTGCTAAAATATTAAAAGCCTAAGTATGGTCTATGACTTATCAAAGACTTGTTTTTTTCTAAGTATGGCCTTTCTGAATGTCTGATTAGCCTATTATCCTATTTAAAAAGCCTATATCATTTAAGCATATGTAAATAGGCAATCTAACTAATGTTTAAACAGACTAGAGAATTAAAAGTACAACGAGACTAAATATTTGTGTTGCATTGACTTATTTGAGTTTACATAGTAGCATAAGTTTTGTTAGATTATTTGTTTGGGAGAACGGGAGTTCCATGTTCTCATAGACTTGATCATATGCCCTTCATCATATTTAAGCGGTTTAGTTAGTAGTCAGTCTACTCACATATCTAGACATATTGAGAAAAATAAATTCTCAATTCATGATGTCAAGACATTGTTTCTGTCATTTCTTCAATGCCTCCTATAGCGGTGAAAATCGGAGATCAAGCCATTAATTGACTTGACTCGCAAAAAAGCAAGAGTCGCCATCGCGCTTTATTGTTTCCAAGGAAAAAGGGAAAAGTGTGAAATAAAACCCTAAATAAATGTGCAATGCAAGAAGTAAAACTAAAAGTAATGCAATAAAGAGATCAAAAGTACGGGGGTTGGTTTTACAAAGGGGAGGTGTTAGCACCCAATGCATCTATAGTACTCTATAGGAACCTCTTATTACATTTGTGTATTAAAATTAATTGTTTGCTAAAATATTGGTTTAAAGGAATTTTTGAAGATACAACGACCTAATGTCAGGGTTTTGGCTTAAAAGAGTGTGAGTTTAAAAATCGAGTTTTTTAACTAAAGAAAAATAAAATAGGATAAAAATAAACATGCAATAGACACATAATGACATAAAGTCAACAAGATGATTTATTCCCTTGGATTTAGACACAAACAAAGTATAAAGAAAAGAAATTAAACAAGTAACAATTTAAATGATTAACTAATTAAATAAATAAAAGAAAGACAAAATTAAACTAATATATTTTTATGACATTTTTACGAGGGCAGAGAAAATAAAATATAAAATAGAGATGTAACTAAAACAAAAATTATCTAAACTAAATTAAAATTCTATAGTTAAGCAAATAATTCTAAACTAACTAAAAAATTCTAAAAGATACTAACTAAACTAAATTAAAATTATAAAGTTATTAAATTAAATCTAAAATAAATAAAAATTCTAAAGTTATTAAATCAAATATAAATCAAATAAAGTTATAAATTTATTAATTTAAATCTAAACTAAATCAAATAAAATTTTTAAAGTTATTAAATCAAATCTAAATCAAATAAAATTATAAGTTTACTAAATTAAATCTCAACTAAATAAAATTCTAAAGTTACTAAATTAATAAATTAAACCTAAACTTAAATTATAATTTTAAAATTACTAATTGAACTAAATAATAAAATTCAAAGTTTTTAAGTTATTTTAAAACTAAACTAATTAATACAAATTAACTAAAATTATCTAATAAACAGAATACATGATTAACTACTAATATAAGAAATTAAGTCAAATAATATAATTAAAAAATATTGTTAAAAGTATAAAGAAAAAAACTGTTTAAGGTTTGAAAGTCCAAAATAAAATAAGTTATAACAAATCTAAAAACTCTAGAAACAAAAAAATCAACCAGCCGCTCAACATGCCTCACTCCCTGTTTCTATTTTTTAGAGGAGCATGCAGATTATTACTTTTGCAAGTTTTTGGGATGAAATTTGTTTGATATTTTCTCTGGTTTTTTCTTCTACTGATTTCCTCCTATCTTTCTAATCGTTCCCCCTTTTCTCTTCCTTGAAGCCACTTCTTTATAGCTGAGATAGTCTCAAATTTGGAAGGGAAGTTTTTGATGAATTTGAACAATTAGAGTGCTCTGGTGCAATGCTTTTTAGTGTAGGTTTGTGCTTTGTTAAGTTAGTGTAATTGTTGGACAGTTGTGGTTGGAGTATCATGCAGATTTTTGGGAAGGTTGGTGGACGGATGTTTTGACAGTGTTTTTTTGAATTGCATGAGCGTGGCTTTTTTCTTTGAGTGGTCCCTAATATATATTTTTCTCTTATATGACAACAAAACAAATATAATGATAATAATAATAATAACAATAATAATATAATAATAATATTAATAACAACTAAAAATACAAAAATAAAATAAAATAAAATGTTAATAATAATAAAGAAAAGATAAAAATATAAAATGAAACCTAAAGTGACATCAAAAATTGATTTTTATTTTAATAATAATCTAATTTGAATCAAAAGTAATGTTTGAAAGAAATAAAGAACAATAGTCATAAATTTCGATTAAAGTAAAAATGCAAAAATAATATTACTCTTATACTTTTTGAGATTTTTGAGTAAAGAAATAAGATTTATAACTAAAAAATAATATGATGCTAAGTACATTTTTTTTTGTGATTTTTTATAGGAAAATGAAATCATGAATAAGATACAATCGAAAATTAAATTTCACTAAAATTCATAAAAGGACTTCTAACGTTTCTATTTTTCCGTGACTTTTCAAAGCATAATCAGCTCTTGACTTGTAAAAAGAAATTGTAGATGACGTCAAGAAGAACCGTATGCAAAAAGAACCGCTAAAAAGTATCAAAATTTGAAGAAGTTATGAATTTTTTAAAATTTGACTTGAGAATTGACAAAAATAGATCAAACCACTCATGAACCCTTGTTATGCAGTGTTGCAAACCGAAAGCAGGATCTTGGGTCAAAAATTAGGGTATGACACCTCCAACTCCAAATTAGGGATTTCCCTTAAACAACTGCTAAGAGTTCCTTCAGTATCATAATTCTTTCCTTCAATAGAAGTACAACCAATGGATATTATCGCGGTAAAAAAACAAAGAGACCAAGTTATTAAGAAACTTGTCTCACAATGACTTAAAAAGTCACCACTGAACTTTATTGTTTCCAAGAAAAAGGGAAAATATTGAAACCCTATTGTTTTACTATGTAATGCAAGAAGTAAAGACTAAAAGTAAAGCATAAGGAAGATATCCAAGGTACGGGGGTCAGTTTATACAAAGGGAGGTTATTAGCAACCCTATATGAACCTTTTATATTATTTATGTTTGGTTAAAATTTGTCACTATTAAGGGAGGATATTAGCAACCCTATTTGTCTTACGAAGGAAATACTTCCTCAAAGCCTAATAGACTTAAGACATATGGGTAAACAACCAAGGGGGGCCTAAGGTGTGTGAAGCCTTTTATAGGATTTTGAACATGTTATGATTTATCAAAATGTTAATTTCTAAACCTAATTAAAAATAAAGTTTTCATGGTATGAATATTTACTAGGGTTATGTTATCAAAAATAATTTGTTACGGACATGGTATGATCATTTGAAAAAGGTTTTAATTGAAATTTTAACAAGAAAACCAAAGAAAAAGGTTTTTAAGACAACTAAAAATGACTAGTTTTGATTTAATTAAAAAATGATGAAATAAATAATATTTTTGTGATTTTTTATAGTATTCATAAAATAGGGTAGATAAATAAGAGTGTGCAAAAAATTGGCTCAAAAAAGATTAATTTGATAGGTTTAAAATTTTGTTGAATTTTGAAAAACAAAAAGAACAAGTATTAAAAAAATGTATTGGAGCCAAAAGGGCTTTTGAACTCAGGCCTCAAGGTCACAGTTCAAAAGGTTTACCATTAGATCATGCACATTTATTAAAATATATTAAAAATAAGTTCAGAAAATCACAAACAGAAGAAGGAAAAAAGAGAAACAATGGCAAAGGGGGGTTCACTTCGGTTCGAACCCTCACCCTCATTGACCAAGACCTTAATGTGCGCACTATTGCCACTGGGTGGCGGTTTCATCCGGTTACAAAACAACCATCAATAAATATAAAATAAACCATTTTCTAAAAATTTGAAGATGAACTTCATCTTCTTCCTTGCGCCAGCAACATCATCACCATGTTCAAATTTCTCAAAACTTCATTTCTCAACCATTTTTAAAAATGTAAAAAGCAAAGTTGCTTGAATTTTAACAAGGAATTTAACGATGCAATTTTCAAAAGCTATTGATCAAAGACAAACAAAAATTTACTCAGTCCCAAATAAAACCTAAAAAAATCCATAGTTTCGATTCTCACTCTAAAGGCAAAATTAATGAAAACTAATTACATGCTTAGCTTAGGACATTCACATCTACATCTTTCATCCAGAAACCAAACACAAAGGATGCATATATGGAGATTTCACATTTAAAAAATTCTTACCTATTGGAGAAGTCCAATGCCTCTTCTAGCTATTACAGAAGTAATGTAATGATTGATTAAGCTTCCTTGGACCTCCCTGAAGTTATTCTAATCCCCACTTTGTACTGAAAGTGTTTGAATCTTCTGAACCAAGTCAACTTGCAAGGCACGATTTTTGAGTTTGGAAGATGGTGATGATGATGTTACAAAAAAAAATCCTGTGTTTGGGCAACTTTTATATGATGTATATGAGGTGTATGGATGGTTGGCTTGCACAAATATTGCAAGATTTGAAAGATTCGAAGAAATGAACTTCAAAGCTCAAAAATGGAGAATTTTGGCCAATTATTGTTTAAGAGAGATTGAGGGTGTTTTTGGAGCTGCAAATTGGTTATTTTTAAGTGCAAAGATGAGCTATATTTAATAGGAAACAATAGGATTTGGAATAGATTGGTTTGAAGCACAAAGTTTGTGAAACTTAGTTGTAAAGAAATCTTGCAAATCCATGGTTTCAAGGTCAAGTACAAGGAAAGGCTGGTGAAGGAACATTGTTTCCTTGATTCATGGTGGGGTGTGATCAGAAGAGAGCAGTCTTATGGGCTCAAGACAAAATTTGTACAAAACGCTTGCTTTATGAAAGTGGTATTGGTAACTTTCTTTCAAAAACGGCCAGTTTCATGGATAATGGCTTGTATCCATTGGGTAAAGGCTTGAAGGCTTTTGTACTTTTATGATCTTAGTGAGATTTAGAGGTAATATCGCCTAGAAAATCCATATCACATAGCATGGCTTGAATATTTGCTCATAAAACTCTTCTAAAAAATGACTTGTGATCCAACATTGATCACCCATCTTCGAAAATTCGGAACTTCCAACTCAAGAAAGATAAATTCATGCTCTTAGACATTTTGGAAAGATTGCAACCATATCTATAACTTTCATGTTGAACAATTTTATTGAATTAACCTGGATCATAGTGAAAATTGGCCATAAAGTTGGTAACTTTTTAGGTCAAAAAAACTGTTTAGTATTTTTTCTTCTAAGTGTTAGAAAAAATAACACACTTTAATGAGTTCATATCTCTTGTTTTAAGATTTTTTTGGAGATCAAACCACATTGACAAAGTTGTAACTATTTCCATTTACTACAACGTTCATGTTGAAAGTTTTCCTTGAATAAGTTTGGATCTTGGTGAAACTTGTCCATGAAGTTATGGTTTTTTAAGCACAGAAACACAAATTTTTCTAAGTGTTGGAAAATCCTCCACTCTGTCGTTTGTTGACTTTTTCTTGATTCTTGAATCTTGATGGTCATTGTTGACAAATTTGAATGTCTTGATGATTCTTGACTTTTGAAGTTCAACGTAGACCAAAAAGCCCAAGTTTGACTTTTGTGTGACAATTGACTTTTCATCAGTCAAATTAAAATTTTCACCATCAATCAGTTGTTTCTCTGAAAAATGTCTTGAGCCATGTAATTAGGTCAATATGTTTCTTTTGAGTTCTTAGAACCATGCTTCAAACCATTAGATCGTGTTCTGAGCCAAAAGTCAAATGATCCACTTTCTTCAGTCAAAACCCTAATTTGGCTAAGACTTGCACTGATGAAATTTTCTTGATTCAACCTGCTCAACACAATGAGCAAACACACAACTATTTTTTGTATTTTGTTAGAGATGTAATTATGAATATGAAGTGGGATCTTATGTCAAAAATTAAGGTTTTATGGTTTCCTCCATTCTCACTCTTTCCTATTGAGACACACAATCCTTCACAATTATATTATACCTTCAAATTCTTTCATCATTAAAAGGTCTTTTACCTTATACTCGTTTGTACTTCATCTAATATGGTAGTGCCTTCCCTTCCATTAATAATTGCTTGTTTGAAATACTTAAAAGATCCAGGTAAATAGCTTAACAATAATAGAGATTTATCCTCATTATCAATCTTCCCCTTAATACTTTTCTAATCATCAATGATCTTGTGAAATTATGTAAATTTATGCAAAATGGATTTATCTCTGAGGCACAAGATAAAGGTTTTCCCTACCTTATCCATCATCTAAGTCTTCTTAGCTTGTATGAGGCTTGCGTGTATCAATCTATTATCATTCAATGCTTTTGCAAAGTTTTATTATTTAAGATTGATTGCATCTTCACAATCCACGACCCAAAATTGTTGTATTTGAAATACTTCTCGGTGTCCTATTTCAAATTCATGGCGTTCACCTGTAATCTTAATCCATTTGCCTCATAGTGGTCATAACTTAATGTGATCGTCTTCCCTGCTGTCATTTAATAAGAGAGTCTCAAAAGTGTCAAATGAAGAAGCTCACACCTAGAGAGTTCCCATATACCTTTTCCAGATCAGAATCATCGGTCATGGATATAACTTCGCGGTCCAGACGATTATGAGTAAGGTGAGGTGATAAGAATCAGTGGATACCCTTATTTATGCAGTAGAGGAAACATCGCTCTCAAAATCACTTATTATACAAATAAGGTTATCACTCATATTGACTAGAAAACAAGAAACACTGGAGATAAAAGTTTAAGTTGAGAAGGGTACTTGATTAAATGAGATTTATGAAGCAAAGTAAATGAATAATGGCATACACTTTGCTTAGAAAGCTATAATCATTGATGAACGCTTTCATTAAGGAAGAAGAGGAGACGTTTACTAGTATGAGGGGGTATGAATGAACCTGAATGCCAAGGATTTTGAAAATTTTCCTCGGCGCTCAATTCCTCCTATTTATAGACAAATATTATCAAACGATCCATATCAACAATGAAAAGAAATATCTTAATCAACAGTTAGACCTCTCAGTGGGAATACTCATAAACTCAAGTGCGCTCGAGTGCACTATGAGCAATGCCATACTATATATATATATATAATATTTAAGTTTGCAAACATACTAAATGATTTACAATATAAAGTAGCGGTTAGAGCTTTGTTTTGCAATGAAAGGGTCCCTAGTTCGAATCAGGATGTTACATTTTTATGATTTTAATTATTTTATTAAAAAAACATCATTTCAAATAATCAAACTTACATCTTTATAATTTTTATTGTTTTATTAAAAAAAACATCATTTTAAAAAATTGAACACATGACCGTGCCTTAAAAAGTCTTACTTTATCTGTGAGATATTCGATCGAACTCTATTGTGTCGAAGGATGCTAGTATTGTTAGCATCGAATTGGGCCTGTTTGTTATGTCCAATTGGTTAAGTTAGCTTGTACCCTAAGTTAGCTTGTAATGAGTATTTGTGATAAAAGCCCATTAGTTTAGTATGTTAGGTTTATTATAAATAACATACTAGTCTCTCATTATTGCATATTGCAAATCCTAATTTAGGGTGAGAGGGTTATTTGTTATTCTTGTATACTTGTAATCTTGTTTTGAAGAGAAAGGAAAGAATAGCAGTTAATAACCAATTCGTGTGTTCATCGTGTTCTTCATTTTCCCCCCTTAAATTGAGCAACAAGTTTATATTTTGTTTCCAAGGCATCCGATTCACAACAAATTGGTGCGGTGAGCGTGGAGAAGATGCCTTCGACAAAGTATGAGATTGAAAAGTTCACCGGAGTGAAAGATTTCGGTCTGTGGCGCTTAAAGATGAAAGCCCTACTGGTTCAGCAGGGTTGTTTGGAAGCGTTGAAGGGAGAGTCAACCATGAACGAAGCATTAACGACAGCTGAGAAGAAGGCAATGATATAGAAGGCCCACATCGCAATTTTGTTGAGCCTTGGTGATAAGGTTCTTCGATTGGTATCAAAGGAGACGACAGCGGTAGGGTTATGGGTGAAACTTGAAAGTTTGTACATGACTAAATCGTTGGTGAATCGACTCTACCTGAAGCAAGCTTTGTATTCATTCAAGATGATTGAAGACAAAGTGTTGGCTGAGCAGTTAGATATGTTCAACAAGCTGATCCTTGATCTTGAAAATATTGATGTGAAGATCGATGATGAAGATCAAGCGTTGTTGCTGTTGTGCGTGTTGCCCAGATCACATGCCCACTTCAAAGAAACTCTCTAGTATGGAAGGGAGTCCCTGACCTTTGACGAGGTTCAATCAGCCTTGTATTCGAAGGACTTGAATGAACGAAAGGAGCATAAACCTTCGACGGTTGGTGAAGGTTTGGCCGTTAAAGGAAAATTCTTGCAAAAGGATAATAAGTTCGACAAGAAGAAAGGTAAAAGTCCGCAGAAGTTTTACAGTGGTGAAGCATCTAGTATTCAATGCTATCATTGTAAGAAGGAGGGTCACACAAGAAAAGTGTGCCCTGAACGCCTGAAAAATCATGGAGGAAAAGATAATGGCAATGCAGCTATTGTTCAAGATGATTTTGACTCATCTGATGTTCTTGTGGTTTCAAGCAGCAACTCGTCGAAGGAATGGATTATGGATTCTGGGTGCACTTGGCACATGACTACAAACAAAGACTTGTTCGAGGAATTATGTGATCAAGATGGCGGATCTGTATTGCTGGGAAACAACAAAGCTTGCAAGATTGCAGGTGTGGGATCTGTGAGATTCAAACTCCATGATGAGTCAATAAGGTTATTGACTGAAGTCAGGTATGTACCTAATTTGAAGAGAAATTTGATTTCTCTTGGTGAATTCGACAAGAAAGGATATGTTTTTCAAGGAGAGAAAAGTATTCTAAGAGTCATGAAAGGGTCGAAGGAAGTCTTGAGAGGCGTGAAGAAACAAGGCTTGTATACCCTTGTGGCTGAAGTTGTAAGTGGTTCGACAAATGTTGCATCCACGAAACCTTTGTCAAAGACAGAAATCTGGCACGTGAGATTAAGCCATGTCAGTGAAAGGGGTTTGGTCGAATTGGGGAAACAAAATTTGCTTGGTGGAGACAAAGTCGAAAAGCTGAAGTTTTATGAACCCTGTGTACTTGGAAAATCTTGCAGAGTGAAGTTCAACAAAGGCAAACAAAGAACACATGGATCCCTTGATTACATCCATGTTGATCTTTGGGGGCCTACAAGGTGTCCATCACATTCAGGAGCAAGATATTTTCTATCCATAGTAGATGACTATTCTAGAAAGTTATGGGTATTCATTCAGAAGACTAAGGATGAAACTTTTGAGAATTTTAAAGGTTGGAAGACTCTGGTCGAAAACCAAACTGGCAGAAAGGTCAAGAGGTTGAGAATAAACAATGGTCTTGAATTTGGTAATAAGGCATTCGACAGCTTTTGTGTTGCCTCTGGTATTGCAAGGCACAGAACTACTGCAGGCACTCCACAACAAAATGGTTTCGCTGAAACGTTTAATCGAACCATCTTGGAGAGAGTTAGATGCATGTTGACTAGTGCTGGATTAAAGAAGGCGTTTTGGGCTGAGGCTGTTTTGACAGCAATGTATCTGATAAATAGATGTCCTTCGACTGCGTTAGATATGAAGACACATGAAGAAGTTTGGTCGAGACATCCATCAAATCTCGACAAACTAAGAGTATTTGGCTGCGTAGCCTATGCTCACATTAGGCAAGACAAGGTCGAACCTATAGCTCTTAAATGCATGTTCATGGATATCCTGAAGGAGTCAAAGCTTATAGGCTATGGTGCCTAGAGTCAGGTCACAGAAGAATTATCACCAGTCGAGATGTTGTTTTTAATGAAGCTGAAATGACTTTCAAGAAAACGGATGATGTTGGTCGAAGTGCAAAAGTATCCGACGAAGAGCTGGAATAGGTAGAGATTCCTGTTGAGGTGGAGCATGTTGATGCTGAATTGCATATCCCAGATAAAGTCGAAGAAGCAGATGATGCTGATGAAGTTGAGAAAACTGTTGATGACTATCTATTGGCAAGAGATAGGACACGAAGAGTCATCAAACCACCTCAAAGGTTTGGGTATGCAGACCTTATAGCTTATGCCTTAATCTCTGCAAGTGAGGTTCTAGACGAAGAACCAAGAGACCATAAGGAAGTTATGAGGATTCGAAATAAGACTGAATGGCTGAAGGCCATGGATGATGAGATGAAGTCTCTTCATGATAACAACACTTGGGAATTGATCAAGAAACCTGTTGGAGCCAGGTTAGTCAGTTGTAAATGGATTTTCAAAGTTAAGGAAGGAATCAAAGGAGTAGCGTCGAAAAGATACAAGGCAAGGTTGGTTGCAAGGAGTTTCACTCAGAAAGAAGGTATAGATTTCAATGATGTGTTTTCTCCTGTTGTGAAGCATAGGTCCATTCGAATGTTGCTTGCCATGGTGGCACAGTTCGATCTTGAACTGGAACAGATGGATGTGAAGACTGACTGCGTTCTTGTATGGTGATCTAGATGAAACAATCCTGATGAGGCAACCTGAAGGGTATGTCGAAAAGGGAAAGGAAGATTATGTGTGCAAGTTGAATATATCTTTATATGGGCTGAAACAGTCTCCTCGACAGTGGAATAGGAGATTCGACAAATTCATGACACGCATAAGTTTCGTTAGAAGTCAGTTTGACCACTATGTTTATTTCAGATTTCGTCCTGGTAATTCATTTGTTATTTTGTTACTTTATGTTGATGATATTCTCATAGCAAGTAACAATGTCGAAGAGGTAATGAGGGTGAAGGCATAACTCAATAAGGAGTTCAAAATGAAGGATCTAGGAGAAGCTTCCAGGATTCTTGGAATTGACATTCGAAGAGATAGAAAGCAGTCAAAATTATGCTTATCTCAAGAGACATATTTACGAAAGATTCTCGAAAAGTTTGGTATGTCGAATTCGAAGCCTGTTGTGACTCCAACAAACCCTCAATTCAAGTTGAGTATTGATCAATGTCCTAATACTGAGGTTGAAATAACTTATATGAATAGCATCCCATATGCTAATGTAGTAGGTTCTTTGATGTATGATATGGTTTGTACTAGACCCGACATAGCATATGCAGTAAGTCTTGTAGCGGTACATGGCGAATCCTCGAAAGGCTCACCGCAAGCATTGAAGTGGATTCTAAGGTACATAAATGGGTCTCTGAGCAGTCTTAATTTATGGTGGAGCCTTTGGTGAAGATAGTAAGCGACAATCGAAGGATATGTCACGATTATGCGGTTGTATGGATTCCGAAAATCTATTTCGGATATGTTTTCACTATGTTTGGTACAACTATTAGTTGGAAAGCAACACTTGAAGGTTGTTTCATTATCAACCACCGGCGAAATATATTGCTTTAAGGCGTGAAAGAAGCATTGTGGCTTGAAGGTTTTGATAAGGAGCAGATTCAAGGGAAGTTATCAACGTTAAATGTGATAGTCAAAGTGCAATACATCCGTCAAGAATTCACCTATCATGAGCGAACCAAGCACATTGATGTGAGGTTGCATTTCGTCAGAGGGGTAATCGAAGGTGGAGAAGTCCAAGTGCTGAAGGTTTCGACAAATCATAATGCTGCTGATATGATCACCAAGACATTGCCTAGTTGCAAGTTTTTCCACTGTATGCAGTTGATAAAGCTGCATGAAGAAAACTAATTCGTTAGTTAATAATAGAGTTTGTTCCAAGGTGGAGACTTGTGAGATATTGGATCGAACTCTATTGTGTCGAAGGATATTAGGATTGTTAGCATCGAATTGGGCATGTTTGTTATGTCCAATTGGTTAAGTTAGCATGTACCCTAAGTTAGCTTGTAATGGATATTTGTGATAAAAGCCCATTAGTTTAGTATGTTAGGTTTATTATAAATAGCATACTAGTCTCTCATCATTGCATATTGCAAATCCTAATTTAGGGTGAGAGGGTTATTTGTTATTCTTGTATACTTGTAATCTTGTTTTGAAGAGAAAGGAAAGAATAGCAGTTAATAACCAATTCGTGTGTTCATCGTGTTCTTCATTTTTTCCCCTTACATTGAGCAACAAGTTTATATTTTGTTTCCAAGGCATCCGATTCACAACATTATCACTACAGCTCTACCATTACTCTAAGAAATAATTATTGACTAAAAATTAAATTATTTGATATATATAATATTTTTTTATTAAAGACTGCATTTTTTAATTTTTATTATTTATTAGAGACCTTATTTTTTAAAACGAGAACAGAGCCACTAAAATATTTGGGTCGACCATGATATCATAACTAGTCGCATAAGTCCACATGTCAGAAGGAAATAGTGAAATATTTCAATAATAGAAATGTTTTTAATGCAACATCTTTAAAGGCCGGTCGCAACTGATGAAAACTTTGGCTCTCTCAATGTCTAACATAGTTTTGTGGACAACTTTTTTGAATCAGTCAAAAGTAAAAAAATGACTAAGGTCCAAGGCATCTCAAATATACTCCACATGGTCCAAAATATAAAAAATAAGGTCACACGAAATATAATATACACTTTTTAATTTCTACTTTTTACTATATTTATCTTGAATCATAAATTGACTTGTACATTAAAATACTAACTTTAAAGTTTCACTATGCACAGGTCGTATGGAATATCACCACCACATATTTAAAATTCCTCTTCAACCAATTAGTTCTGCATAATATCACACGTTTTTTTCTTCTAATTTTTATTGGCCAAATTTTGAATACGATGGCAAGGACCAAGAAAGTCTAGTTATGGCCCAATTGATTATGTATTTATATTTAAATATTTTGTTGCTTGCTGCAAAAGCTAATACAAACATGAAGAAAGAAAAAAAGTATATTTAGAATAAGTTGGTAAGACATTATATAAAAGTTACTCACTTGCATTTATGTATCTTAAAAAAGAATACTATATCATATGCATTTATGAAATCAGTGGTACCATCATGTATGACAATCATTGGTATATGCTGTATTGCTGTCATTATTTTCCCTTAAAAAACAAGTTTTGATTGACTTCATTGAGAAGCTCCATTCTCCAATATGATTTTTATGCTTATTTATGGTCCACTTTTGTAAAAAATATACATGTTTCCGTATAAGATTCTTATGATATGTTTTGTTATTATCTTGTCAAAATATTTATTTCTATGTCATGTATTTTTTTAAAAGTAAAACGGTAATGAGAAATATTCAAAATTAGGATGAATGTGCGAAAACAAATGTTATCTATTATCTAATATATACTAAAAAGATTATTTAAATCTAAACTATTTAAATTGTCCTTTCTAATAAATATTTTATATTATAATTTGGATATTTTAGTAACTAACAAAATAACCCTTAACTTTTTTATTTTTTTATTTCATACACCAATTATCAACTTTTCATTGGTCCAAATTAAAAAAACTAATTTTTTCATCTTACATTACTTTCTCTTTTCTCTCTCTTCTCTTTTCATTTTATATAATTATCTAATACATTTAAATTTTAATATAATTGATTCTTTTACAATTAATTATCTCATTTTAAACTTACATTTTATGACATATTTTATCTTTTCTATTTGTTTATTATCACTAAAATATTAATTAATCAATTATTTAACTTTAATAAAATTAAAAATATATTTTATGAAATTGAATAATACTACATACTCCCTCCATCCCAAAATATAAGAGAGAGAAAAAAAATAAAAAACACACTTATTAAGAAAAGTAAAAACACAATTATTTAACTTGTGATTTTTTTTTTTGAGATAAAGTGTTTTGGAAAATGTAAAAACAATTCTAATTAGTTGTTGGTTATAGAAAATATGAGAGAGAATGTAAACTAAATGCATTTTTCATTTAATTTTACTTTGAAAATGATGAAAGTTATTTTTTCTCTTATATTTTGGGATAAGAAAAATGCATTTTATTCTCTTATAATTTGAAATATATGGAGTATCATTCACACAACCTACTTTTTATTTTACGCGTCACTATTAAATTATTACCATTATTTTCAAATGTTAATTTGTTTTTCTCAATTTCACAATTTTTTTTTTAAAATTACTTAATAAATTGAGTTTCCCATTAAATTGAGTTAATTCATAATTTTTTATTGTACTTTCCTATTAAATATTAATTAATATTTTATTTAACTTTAATAAAATTAAAATATATTTTATGAAATTGAATAATACTACATATCATTCACACAACTAATTTTTTATCTTACATGTCACTATCAAATTATTACTATTATTTTCAAATGTTAATTTTTTTTCTCCATGTCACGAGTTTTTTTTTTAAAATTAATTAATACATTGAGTTTATTTTAACATTATTTAATTCAATTTAAATCCACAACGTGTATCTAAATACATCATTTGTCATATTTATCATTACATTTTGTATAATCATATTATTTATTGTAATATTTTAATTTCATAATTTTTCATTGTACTTTCCTCTTAAATACTGATTAATCTATTATTTAACTTTAATAAAATTAAAAATATATTTTATGAAATTGAATAATACTACATATCATTCAAACAACAAACTTTTTATCTTACGGGTCACTATCAAATTATTATCATTATTTTCAAATGTTAATTTTTTTTCTTTCTCCATGTCACAAGATTTTTTTTAAATTACTTAATACATTGAGTTTATTTTACCATTACGTAATTCAATTTAAATTCACATGTGTATCTAAATACATCATTTGTTAAATTTACCATTATATTTTGTATAATCATATTATTTGTTGTAATATTTTGATTTCATAATTTTTCGTTCTACTTTCCTAATAAATATAAATTTTTCATATGTATATCAAAAAAATTATTTAATCAATATTAAAATAAATTCACCCGTGCGGAGCACGGATCTTTAATTAGTATTAATATAGAAATAACAAAGTACGAAAGGAGAAATAGATTAGAGTTGTTGGTGTGAATTAATATAACAACTTGGATGTGAATATAACAACTTGGTGAAAAATAAAAAATTGCAAAAAACACGAATAAAATATAAGTTGATTAAAATATTTTTAAATTCAATCATAACAAAATGCTCATTATGTTACATAAATTGATTTCTATTTTTATGATTTATTTATACTTCAACTTTATTAATTATTTTGTTTCCATAAAAATTTTAGTGTATTTTTATTAATTCAAATCAATAAGTAACAAATAAGCATTTTGAAAATGATAAATTAGTAACAAATTTAATAAAAAATAAGGGAATTTTTTTAATCTAGTGGCCTTCTTCTAGGTCTCTGATGAAAAATTCAAAATATCTTCAGACTTCGCATATGTACATGTGAAAGTATCGTATTATACAATAATATGTGACTTCGCATGTGCATATGCGAATTAATCCATAATTTATCAAAAAATAAGATGACTTCGCATGTACATCTGCGAAGTAACCAATAATTCCTCATTTCGTAAGTGCACATGTAAAGTCTGTGAATTATTTTGAATAAAACAAACAGAACATACCCCAACCCCTTTTCTATCAAAACACCAAAATTTCTCACTTTCTACTCAAAACCCTAACATTTTTAATACCCAAACTCACTCGTTTTTGCTCATTTCTCCATTTCAACTCTTTTCAAGTCATCCCAAATCATCTCCAAACTTTCAAATTTGTGTAAGTTTTTTCATATTTATTTTGATTCACAATGCAATCTTGTAATAGTTTATTAAGTTAGCTTGTAAAAATTACATTGTGTAAGTTGGTGTTAGAATAGTTAAATGTAGTTGTGTTGATGACAAAAAATGATATTTTGGTGTTTTGGGGCAGGAAGCAACATCTTTGAAAATGGTTGTGTACAAGGGGTTTCACATGTGCACTTGCGAAGTCAATCTGGATCAGTTTTGCAAGTGCACTTGCGAATTCTTGTCTGGGTTGTTTTATTTTTAAAATCTAACAATTATAATATTTATTTCAGGAGCATGACTGACAACCAGGACCTGAGCAGGCGATTGAGACAAGGTAGCACAAGTCAGACTTCCTTAGCTCGTCGAGAGCGAAATGAGTTGCAAGTTAACCGGCCTCAAGGACGGGGTCAGGTACAAAGGGAGCAATTAGATGTAGCTTCCTCTTCTGCACTTATGAGTCATGCATTAGGCGTCTACCTCTCGTGCGCATGAGTAGGTACCAGATGAGTCTGAGGTTCTAGAACAGTTCACGGTACCTGAGAGGGATGAGGTACCCGAGAAAGTTCTAGTACCTGAGGAGGCGGAGCATGTAACACCCATTTTCTAACCCCAAATAATATTACATATATCAGAGTAAAATAACATGCATACATACAAAGAGCGTCACATATTATTTTCCACACAATAGAAAACCAACAAAACAAATATTAACATGCACCTGGTCATAATCATAACACATATTTAAATCTCATGCTTCATCAAAATATCCATATCACAGTGAAATATTTATTTTCTCAGATACTATCAATGAATGTATCACATACTATAACCATTAAACATCATAACAATGAATTCATAACATAATCAAGTCATATGAATTTAAACATCGGCACCAAGGCCACCTCAACACGGTATCTCAACATATAAATCCAAATCACATGAGAATACATAACAATATCTCATAATAAACATAGTTCAAATAACCCCCGTGTTACATGATCAAAGCAATGACCCATTATCTAATATAACAGATAAGCTAACTAATCCTCTTGACTAGTCTCGTGTGAAGCACCGCTATCCCCAGAACCTGCATGATGTCGCATAGAACATCACATACAACAGAAGTGTGAGAATTCAAATCATTATCAAAATGTATATAATTAGAAGCAATATAGAAACAAACATCTAATTAACAATCCTATATACTTCATGTGATATTCCATACAACATAAGTATTACCAATGTGGCAATTCAAGTAATCATTTAACTAATTACTACATTTCCAATTCAAATACACATTCATCAATAATGCATAAGACTCTAATTACAAAATGAATGTGACTCATGCATCTGGTGCTATTTGTGAACCCAGAGTTTCACTGCCTCTATTTCTACTCAAGGATTAAAGCCTCGTGTGGACCCAAAGTTCCACCGCCTCTATTTTCACTTAAGGATCAAAGCCTCACGTAAAACCAAAGTTTCACCACTTTTATTTCCAATTAAGGATCAAAGTCAACACATGTGAGCCCAGAGTTTCACCGCTTCTATTTTTAATTAAGGATCAAAGTCAACACATGTGAATCCAAAGTTTCACCGCATCTATTTCCACTCAAGGATCAAAGCCTCATGTGAACCCATCGTTTCACCACTTCTATTTTCATTTAAGGATCAAAGTCGACCATGTATGCATGTGCAATTCACCAACAACAAATGTAAATTAATATTTTCCTCCAACCCTAATTTCAAGCATATCACAATAATTCAATACCTTGAACTATTCACCAATTACACAAATACACATACACCACTATAATAATGCAAAACATTTAGCATTTATCATCACATATTCACAAACAACATTTAACACATAAGCCAACAATGATTATTCATTACAATCATCCAAACACAACACACATAAGCAAAATCAAGTATTATGTGTTTACCAAGTTTCAATCTAAATTCATTCAATTCCAATCAAATCAATTAATCACATACATGGAAATACTCCATAAAATATAAGCATATAAGATTTCATGTCAAAAGATCGTAAAAACATTTTGTGTTCCAGACCGTGCTAAGCTTGATATACCGCGCTAAGCCCGATTTCCTTAACTACAACCCCCAAATTCCAAAGACTTTTGTGCTAAGCCCGGTTTCCTGAACTACGACCCCTAAATTCTAGAGACTTTTGCGCTAAGCGTGATTTGCGAAACTCAGAAAATTCTGCTACGAATCATGTTCCTCTTCCCACAAAATTTTCATACAAAACTCATTCTAATCAGTCAAATAACATCATTAAAGGGTATCCTATCACGTTTCTAATCATGGGCAATCATTTCTAAGTAAAAATGTAATTTCTCTTCAAACCCTAACATTCAAAGATTCTTAGAAATTGAAATCAAACAACCTAACATATTACTAATTACTACCTAATCTCACACAACATAATAATAATAAGGATTCTCCACCTTACCTCTTGAAGATTCAACTTTTAGATTCCTTCCTCTTCTTTTTCCTCTTTCTCTCTTTTTCTCCTCTTCTCTTTGCTTCTCTTCTTTTTCCCCATATGAGAGCTTTAACTTATGTTTTCTCATAACCCTTACTAACTAGTATTCTCTTATTGGGCGTAAGGACCACACTTCCTTGTTACTTCTATTTATAATCACTAGGCCCAATAGCTTATTTATATCATTATTATACCCATATAACATAAATAACATAATAAACGCATAGTCACACAATTAAATAATTAAATAGTTATCACTCCATATAATAATTAAATAAATAAATAATTAATAAAATGACTAATGAAAATTGGGATGTTACAGAGAAGGGCTATCAGGGAGGGCCATTTGACACGTCCCTCTTGATTTACTATCATGATCATACCGCTCTCTATGTTTGGGAATGAGAGATATATTTTTGGTTGCACTTTTTCATTTTATTTTTTATTCAAAAATATGATTGTAACAATTATTACTTTTTTTTTGTTTCGGGAACGATTGTCCATAAAGCATGTGAATCACTCGCGTAATTTTTTGAGTTGTTTATATATGCGGTTGAGTGGTTCCATGATGTTGTGGTTGGATCCAGACTTTCCAGATTATGTTGTACTTGTTACTACACTATAAGCCACGACATGCACGAGGCTTTTGCTGAGAGGTGGCACAAAGAGACGTGGTATGTCCATTTTTCTGTTGGGGAGATGACCATCACCCTTGATGATGTTGCCTACTTTCTCCACCTACCTATCAGAGGTAGGTTGCTTAACCATCACAAGATATCACGAGTTGAATCGATTGAGAGATAGTTGAGTATTTGAGAGCTAATCTAGATATGGCATATGAGGACTGTAGATCCACTAATGGATACGTGTAAAGTTCTCCCACCTGAAGGATTTGTATGAGGAGCACCTGGTTGCAGCACCATGTGCCCTAGGATGAATAGGATAAGGTTTTTGTTCAGTATCGCCGAGACTGGCTTTGTGGAATTACTGTATGTTATTGATCGTCATGTTCCTCTTTATGGGCAAAAGTGAGACCTATACTGATGTGACTTACCTCCGATATTTTATGAACCTGACTACAGTTTGTGAGTGGAATTGGGGAGTCTCCATTTTGGTATACCTTTACCAGAAGCTGAATGAAGCTTCAAATTAGAGGACGAGTGCGCTCACTAGCCCATGCACACTCCTCACGGTACCTTTCATTTCAACTATTAACTTTCATCTGTTTGGATTAATTTGTACTTGTATACTATGTTATTGTTTTTGCAGAGCTGTATAATATCTCATTCCACCGCATTTATGGTTTCGAACCTGACGAGGAATATACTGACCACATGCCATGGGCTTCCAAATATATTCTCCATAGAGGAAACCATAAAGTGGCGTCGTACCAGGTGTATCTTCATTATACCAACCATGATGACACCAACTATATGTCGTTTAATGATTACATGAAGGTTGTGGCATTCAATCCCATCTCTTTATACTCAGGGTGGCTAGCATATGAGTCGAATATTATGGTCAAGTATCTTCTAGAGTGGTGTATCCGCCAGTTTGTCTATGTGTCGTTGATGCCGAGATCTCATTTTCATGTTGTTCCCGACACCATGGTACGGCGGAATCTCAATGACATCTTCCAGGATTAGGAGAATCATTTGATGCCACAAGAGTATCATATGATGCCGACATCTCCGAGTTGGCACTGTGTAGAGGGTTACGTTACATAGTTCTTTAACGCGTCACACCTTCTCATGACACTGAATGATCTTGGACGTCCACCTAGGCCAACTCATTAAGAGCTCTTGCAGAACCACCAAGCCAGCGGATCCGCCTACTTAGGCAGGAGGTGTTGGATACAAGGATTATCGATACGGGCGGTCCTGAGGCGGTTTCCATAATTTAGAGGATGATAAGTGAGGCATCTGGTGCATCGTAGTATAACAGGCAAAGAAGTGCTTAGGGAGTTAGGATTAGGCATACACAGTATCCTATGTTATGTTTTGTTTTTTTTTGTTGATGTAATATTTTGA
This sequence comes from Vicia sativa, assembly GCA_021764765.1. Classification (NCBI taxonomy): domain Eukaryota; kingdom Viridiplantae; phylum Streptophyta; class Magnoliopsida; order Fabales; family Fabaceae; genus Vicia; species Vicia sativa. The sequence goes on from CM038792.1 coordinate 143,427,258, forward strand.
CCGTACTTAGTTTCTGAATAATTTATGTACAAAATCATGTATGAACATCTAATTTAATCATCATGTCCGTGTTGTTATGTTCGTTTTATATTTTTGAAAAAAATCGTAAAAAAATTGTCTGATTATAAAATTGTGGAAATTATGTAGTTTTAAGCAAAAATGACACAAACATATGTGGAAATTATGTGCACATGTGAATTTTTTACGTCCAAGTATTAACCCTTGTGAGAGACACACCACTTGTCCATCTAAAACCTTAAGGTAATAGGTGAGTGGGTTCTCCCACTTATATATGCTTAAGTCTCCACATTCATATCAAATGTGGGACTATTTCCTCACTTACTCACACTTTCTATATTATTCCAACACTCTCCCTCAAGTGTGAGTCCACAATGCTCCACCACTACACTTGCTATATTATTTCAACACTTCCCCTCAAGTGTGAGTCCACAATGCACTCCCACTTTTATCGCTGTTGACACCTTGCAATGGTCAATACTAAGTCGTTCACTTACTCACACTTGCTATATCATTCCAACACCCCCTCAAGTGTGAGTCCACAATGCTCCCCCACTACACTTGCTATATTATTTCAACACTCCCCCTCAAGTGTGAGTCCACAATGCTCCCCCACTTTTATCGTCGTTGACACCTTGCAACGGTCGATACTAAGTCGGTCCCTTTCTCGAACCAGGCTTTGATACCATGTTAGAGGGAGTTAATAGTAGGAACCTTGCAATGGTCGATACTAGTGTGAGTCCACAATGCTCCCCCACTACACTTGCTATATTATTCCAACTGAACACCTTCTATCTACCGTCTACGGAAAGTGTCTCGATACAATTTAGTTGGTCCCTATCTTGAACCAAAGGCTCATGATATCACTGTTATAGGGAGTTAATAGTAGGAGTCTCCACATTCCTATCCAATGTGAGACTATTTCCCCAATTACTCACACTTGCTATATATTTCAACACCCCCCCTCAAGTGTGAGTCACAATGCTCTCATGATACCACTGTTAGAGCTCATGTGAAAGTTCACCCTCAAGTGTGAGTCACAATGCTCCTCCTCATGTGAAAGCTCACTCTCTCATGATACCACTGTTAGAGCTCATGTGAAAGTTCACCCTCAAGTGTGAGTCACAATGCTCCTCCTCATGTGAAAGCTCACTCTCTCATGATACCATTGTTAGAGCTCATGTGAAAGTTCACTCTCTCATGATACCACTGTTAGAGGAAGTTAATAGTAAGAACATTGATATAAAGTTGAGGAACAAGCACCCTTGTGAGAGACACACCACTTGTTCACCTAAAACCATAAGATAACAGGTGAGTGGGTTCTCCCACTTATATATGCTTAAGTCTTCACATTCTTATACAATGTGAGATTATTTCCTCACTTACTCACATTTGCTATATTATTCCAACAATATCATCTGTTTAGAAGTAAATGTCGTTTTAATATATAAAATTTGTTTTAGAATGGTTGTTATTTTTTATTTTTAATGTAATAATAATTATTACAATATTTTTTTAGTTGTGTCAATTACTTTTTTATTTTAGACACTTTTCTAATATATTAATAAAATTAATTTTATACAAACGTAATATTTTATAATAATATTATTATATTTTTTAATTTGTTTTTAAAAAATTTAAATGACAATTATATTATTAAAAAATATTTTGAAAGAGGCGATTCATTGGTTTGATCACAACAATATAAAAAGTACTATGTGTAATAGGAGTAAGTTGTTGACTTGGTACTTATAAAGTTTAGAGTAAAAAAACAACAAATTTGTTTTTTTTTTCTTTTCATGAATGGTTTTATTATCCTAACTGAGTTTGTTGTGTGTCAAACAAATTGATGACTGCTCGTTGTACTCTATTTAATTGCTTACAAAGAATCTAAATTAAATATTTTAATTAAGGGTAGTTGGTAGAATATTTCACTGAAATAGAATAAAAATGATTGGTTTCACTTTTTAGAAAATGCAAAATTAATTCTAATTAAAGTTAAAATTTATGGAGTTAAAATTTGATTTATACAGTAAATTTTACTGTATAAATGTATTCAAACATAAATTAATTTTATTAAATTCAATTATGTTAATATCAATTATATTAAACTCAATTATATCATATTAAAAAGAAAAATAAACCACAATTAAAAAAATTCGACGAATAAATTTAGATTTGAAATAAATAAATATGTCGCACACCACATGCATAATATAACAAACCCATGTACACATGACTAAATTGAAAAGAAAATTGATGATTCAAATTCATATTTTGAAAATTGACGAATGAATCTGACTGAAAACATAAAAATAAATACATGCGCTAATAATTCATTATAGTGAACCGAAAATAAAAATAACAATATGAAACGCCAACAATAAACAACAATAATATAAGACGTTCTCGGAAAAAAAAATCTTGATCACAACTATATAGTGGCGGAGTCATAGCCCAGCGAACCCGGTCACGCGCGCGCTCGGGCTCAACCTCTATTTTTTGTATTTCACCTAATTTAATAGTCGATTTTAGATAAAACCAATAGCAAAATTAATAAAATCAAGGACAAAATTAATAAAATTAATGGCAAAATTAATAAAAATAAAGACAAAATTTGTAAAAACAGGAACAAAATTATATATTATATCATATATAATTTGCGGTTTAAATTTTTACCCAAATTATTTAAAATTTTAGACACTGCAACTATATCTAGTCAAGAATGACAAAACTATTGATAATAAACCCTAATAGATTAAAAATCAAAATGTAAATCATAAATACCATCAACAATTGATCTGCGTATATTTATCCTATTAAAATAAAATGTAATACATAAAATTTTGACAACAATATAGGCTATAAAAAACCGTTGCACCACTAGCATTCTTAACTTTATCTTAAGAATCGCCTTTGAACTTGGAGTCTATTAATTAAATTAATTTTAAATAAAATTATTATAATTTAATAGTAATTGTTTATCATGTACAATCTAAATCTTTATCTCCTTTCTAATTTGAATTGTTCAATTTTTTATATTATATTAACGCCATATTAACATATTAAATTATTAATATTTATAAATCAACAATTTTATTTTATTTTTCTTAAAAGACTAAGGGCTTGTAGTAAAAAATAATCATTTTAAATTGAAACGAAAATTAAAAAATAGGCAAAAAAAAATCAAAATAAAAAAAATTCTACCCTACAAACATCTCAAACTACTATAAAATCAAATTGCTCACAATATCTACCATACACATTAAATTAGCACCATCATTTACCTTAAAAGTATGACTCCCTCAACAAACAAACTCTTTATTACTTTTGTTTTTAACTTCTCCTAAGTCACATTTTAAATTTGTCTACAAGAGTTATGAAGTCAAAAATTCCAACTTACAATTTGGGAAATTAACCTAATCTTAGTATTAAATTAGAGAAACATTATTTTCATCTAAATCTCATTCATTAAACCACCACTCCAATAATGAACAAGCATTCATATCATAACTTCTTCTTTAACATAATGAGACTAATTAATTAGTTATTATGATTAGTGAAACATTATGATGATTTGATGAAAAAAGCAAAAAATAAAATAATTATAAAAAAAAAAGAGAAAAAGAAAAGAAAAGATAAAAGAGAAAGTGTGAGACAGACACTAAGATTAAGAAAGAGAAAAACAAAACAAAAAACACACATAAAAAAACCCGGGTTCAACGGGTCAAATCAATAACTCTTCCAATACTTACAAAACCACACAGGTTTTCTCATTCACCTTCTTCACACACACACAGAGGCTACTTACTCTCTCAATAACAATGTTTTCAGCAGATCCTGGTATGTATGTTCTTTGTCATTTCCTCTTTGTTCTTTAGTTTTCGCCATTCATATTCATTGCTTTGTGTTGGATTTTCAGCTCAGTTTCAAGTATAATAAACATGAGTTTCTGTTTTGTTTTTGTTTTTGTTACTATGTTTGTTTATTCCTTTTTTTGTTTATGTTTAGTGTGAAATAAATGAATAATAATAGTTTGGTTTGTGAAAGTGGTGTATGAGAAGGTATAGTTGATTGATATCAATGGAAAATGAATTTTTTCTGTGCAAGATTTGATTTTTCGGTTATTGTTTCATTTTTTAATGGAAAATAAATATGGGTTTTGTGTCAGAGGAATAGGGTGTGTCTCTTTCCCTTAAAACCCTTGATAATACCCCTCTTACTTTTTATGTCATTTCAATTTTTGCATTTTTTTAATGTTCTTTTTTTCTTCACTTTTAATGGTTAATTGCATTTTGCAAATTGTCATTGTGTTTGTGGTGTTTGCTTTTTGTTTTTGATCTTTGATTTGTGATTTGCAATGCAGGTTGTTGATACTTGATAGCACGCGTAAAGAGTATTCGGTTACTTGTGTAATGATGTGTGAATTTTGATGTTTTAAGGGGAAAGAAGTTGAAGATCATGGAAGAAATACAGTCTCAGTCAGATAATTATCGGTCTTCTTCATCATCGGCTAGTAGTCCGGCGAGTAGGGTACCATCGAGCAACTTTTTCTATCTGCGTAAACCCGGTTCGCTAAGGCAACCGATCTCATTTGAGGATTCGCCTGAGTGGGATGATACTACTGATCTTGATGTTAGAGTTGAGGAAGGAGGTGACTCTATTAATGCTGCAACAACACCGGCTTCTCCTTCTCTCTCAAAGCTCAACAGCGGCTCCTTGCCTTCACCGCATCTACCGGAAGGGGCTGTCATTCCACGGAAAATTGCTGGGGCTTCTGTTGCTTGGAAAGATTTGACTGTTACTATAAAGGGAAAAAGGAAGTATTCTGATAAGGTTATTAAGAGTTCAACCGGTTATGCATTGCCCGGGACATTGACGGTAATTATGGGCCCAGCTAAATCAGGGAAATCTACATTATTACGAGCTATTGCAGGTCTCGAAGAACGCTTTATTGTCCTTTTTTACTAAACAATTTCAAATGATATTCATATTTTGTATTTCGGTAATGAAAGCTAAAATGGTATCTTCTCTTTACCACAGGAAGATTGCATCCTTCAGCTAGGATGTATGGCGAAGTGTTCGTGAATGGAGCAAAATCGCAAATGCCCTATGGATCATATGTGAGTTCTGTGCCTCATAGTCATTGGTTGTTCAGTTTCTGAATTTCCGGTGTGTTTGTAGTTGTTCAAATTCTGTTTCTTAAATTGCAGGGTTATGTGGATAGAGAAACAACTCTGATCGGATCTCTCACTGTGCGCGAGTTTCTGTATTATTCAGCCCTGCTGCAACTTCCCGGTTTCTTTTGTCAGAAAAAGAGTGTAGTAGAAGACGCTATACACGCAATGTCCTTAGGTGAGCATGCAAATAAGCTTATAGGCGGACATTGTTATATGAAAGGACTTCCTAGTGGCGAGAGAAGGCTTGTTAGCATTGCTAGGGAGCTTGTGATGAGACCACGTATTTTATTTCTCGACGAACCTCTTTATCATTTGGACAGGTGTTTATTATTTTTTTATTTCAAATACAATTTTCTGTAATAGTCCTCTATTAATTTCTTGATAGTATTTCATATTTAGAGAATTTTTTTCGTTAACATCCTTTTCGTTATATATCTATTTTAAGTGTCTCGGCACTTTTGATGATGGTTACATTGAGGAGACTTGCAAGCACTGGTTGCACTCTTATCATAACCATCTACCAGAGTAGCACGGAAGTTTTTGGTCTTTTTGACCGAATTTGTCTTCTTTCGAATGGAAATACCTTGTTCTTCGGAGAAACGTTAGCTTGCTTGCAGGTAACTTTTCTTCTATACTTTCACACCCCTGTATAAAACTTTGATTAAGAACGACTTAAGTAATACTGTTTTTTTAGTTTGAAACCGTTGTTGCAAGAAGAGTATAATTGCAAACTTGTCGAGAACTTCACTTTTTTCGCTATTGACTGTTATAATTTTATGTTCATACAGCACTTCTCGAATGCTGGATTTCCTTGTCCAATCATGCAAAGTCCTTCGGATCACTTTTTACGCGCAATTAATACCGATTTCGACAGGATAATCGCTATGTGTAAAAACTGGCAGGTAATTGTTTTTCGCAGGTTATGATTAACTTCTCATTTCAATGTTAATATTATAAGATTTAACTTTTTAAAATGTTTTGCGTCATTGATATATTAAAGTTAACAGATTAAACTCTTTTAAATGTTATACTATTATTAACATTTTCATCCTAATAGGATGACAATGGAGATTTTTCTTCCGTAAACATGGACACCGCTGTTGCTATACGCACGCTTGAAGCAACTTATAAGTCATCTGCAGATGCTGCTTCTGTCGAAACAATGGTTCTGAAGCTCACTGAGAAGGTATGTTATAGCTGCTATGCAAGCTAGAACTTCTGTTATGACGGGTTTTTTAATAAGTCATTATTTATTTTCCAGGAAGGTCCGGCTCTCAAAAGCAAAGGGAAAGCTAGCAATGCTACACGGGTCGCGGTCTTAACGTGGAGATCTTTATTAGTCGTGTCAAGAGAATGGAAATATTACTGGCTTCATCTTATTCTTTACATGCTTCTCACACTGTGCATTGGTACTGCATTTTCTGGTTTAGGTCATTCTCTGTCTTCTGTTGGGGTGAGTCTCGACTTGACAATCGCATATATCTTTCATCGTATAGTATCTCATATTGTTTAAATCTTCATTTATACATACCAACAATTCGATATATAATTATAATCGATATAAATTCAATTTTAACACGCATAAAATTTCAGGCAAGAGTTGCAGCAATCTTTGTATTTGTATCATTCTGTTCACTTCTAAGCATCGCCAGGGTACCTGCACTTATGAAAGAAATCAAGGTAGTATTTTTGATACTTTTTCGACTTTACAATAATAGATTGACATGTCTTCTTTTTGATGAAGTTGAATAATTTGCTTTTCTGCAGATATATGCGTGTGAAGAATCAAACCAACATTCGAGCACATTTGTATTTTTACTTGCTCAGCTCTTGTCAAGCATTCCGTTTCTTTTTCTCATCTCCATTACATCAAGTCTAGTCTTCTACTTCCTAGTAGGGCTAGAAGATCAGTTCAGCTTGTTAATGTACTTCGTGCTGAATTTTTTCGTGACTCTCTTACTAAATGAAGGAATCATGCTAGTTGTCGCTACTTTGTGGCAAGAAGTTTTCTGGAGCGTCTTGACACTCTTATGCGTACACGTGAGTTTCGATGCCCATTAAGCTTTTAGGCATTTCCTGAACTAAATACTAATGTGTATATATCCGCCATTTCAGGTAGTCATGATGCTTTCAGCCGGCTATTTCAGAATTCGAAGTACTTTGCCAGGACCAATGTGGATGTATCCAATGTCCTATATAGCCTTTCATACATACTCTATTCAGGTAATACATAATTTATATGCAACGACTCTGTAAAATAGTTTTACAGATACATTTAATTATCTCATTCACTCGTCTTGATCTTTCTCAGGGGTTATTGGAGAACGAGTATCTCGGCACTTCCTTTGCAGTTGGGCAGGTAAGGTCGATATCTGGTTTTCAAGCGCTTCAAAGTGCGTACAATATCTCCCCAGACGCTAACGCGAAATGGAAAAATCTGTTGGTTTTGTTTCTGATGGCGATAGGTTATCGAATTTTAGTGTTTATTTTATTATTTCTATTGGTAGGGAGAAAAATCTCCCTGCTTAAAAGTTTCAAGTGTAGCAATAGGGATACAACAGATACAAGTTGATTTGATAGGAACTACTTTGTTTAGTGATTTTACAATATTGTATAATTGGTTTTGATCAAGTTTTGGCTGTGAACTATATAGTTTTGTGAATTTATGTTTAGACTAATGAAGAGGAAATATGAAATTTATTTGATATTGGTGCATACGTTTTTGCTTTTTTATGAAAGCTACTTGTTATTATTGTTTTGTTGAATTATTGGTTTATGATGTAGCCAAATCTAGATACATTGAAATTTGGGTTGAAGGTACAATTCGGTGATGGGGGCATGGTCCTCTATGTTTGTTTGTCCACTTGTTTTGTTCAAGTGGCTTTTTCTTTCATTGATGTTTGTGTAATGTGTGTGGCATATGATATGAATAGTTGCTACAAAGGGGGTCATGAACCGACCAAGTTTTTCTTTTTAAGATTGCAATGTACATTTTTAAAATGTTTGTATCATACCCTTGTGATTTCTAGTTTAAGGTAAAAAAAACCTTGAGGTTTATGGTATAAAAAACAGAAAAGTTGGGGGTGGAGGGAAAGCAAAATAAGGAAGAGTATATTTGTCCAAACCAAAAAGACACACAAGTACAATACTATTTATAGGGGTATATTTAACCATTTCCATAAAAGTAGGGTGAATATCATGCCAACATGTTTTTGAAGCATTAATTTAATTGCCCTAGTTGCACCTTTAGCATGGTCTTCATAACAGCACAAATCTCCGACTATTACTTAATATGGTTTTGAATTCCTAATGAATAGACTTAATCTTATAAAACAATAATAGAGAAATATGTTAATATGTTTTTGAATTCCTGATGAATAGACTTAATCTTATAAAACAATAATAGAGAAATATGTTCTTAGAAAGTGACAGTGACACTTGAGTCTAATTCAACTCTATAAAATTGACTTGTAAAGTGAAGATTGTTTCCACTTATAAAAAATACATGTTTAGGTTATATATCATCCGATGTAAGACTTTTAACACTCCATCTCACGTCTATAAATTGCGTCTGGAGTGTGGAACTAGAGACTTTTAACACTCCATCTCACGTCTATAAATTGCGTCTGGAGTGTGGAATTAGAAACTAAATGACAGGTGACCCAGTGAATCTTAGATGGGGCTTTAATACCATCTTAGAATATGTCGGTTGGACCTAACTTAATCCTACAAAATTGGCTTGTAAGTGAGGATTGTCTCCACTTATAAACACATGTGCATGTCATATGTTATCCGATGTAGGACCCTGTTAAGATGTAATAAATAAAATGATAAATATTTTTGTAATAAAACCAAACTTATAAGGATGTACTTTTTATTGTTGTGTTTCTTAAATGTGTAATTCGATTAGTCCATGCAACAACAATTTTTTTATCGGGTGCCAATTATGTTTGATGTAGATATTCAACAATAAAAGGGATATCAACACATATTATTTTAAAAATGTTGTAAGTGTTGGTCAAACTAAAACTCACTATTTGAATACATAACTTTGTTGATGTATAACATGTTATTACCTATTATATTCGGCATACTCCTTGCAGTTAAAACTAATATATTTTTTTAAATATGAAACACACATGACATATGAATTTAGGATGAGAACACAAATTTAGTGACATTCATCAAGGCAAGTTCCTGATTCGTCACCATGACCTTGGAAAACAACTTTTCGAATGTGAACAACTCCTTCAGCTTCTCTAGTTTCCATGTGAATTTCTCCCCTTTCATATTTTAAATAGGAAAATTCAACCAAAAACATAAACTTCGTGGACATAACACCAACAATCTCAAGTAGTGGAATTCAATACTTGTTTGTTTTGTACATATAGTAAAAATTAACATAATATAAAACATGTTCACCAACTTCACATAATCAGGATGCGTCACAACATACATCAACAATAACATTAGTGAAGAGAGATGAAAAGTTATATATTTGAGGAAGCCGATACATGTTTGTCTTGTAAGTACAATAAAAAATAAGTACCAATTAAAACATGTTCAACAACCTCACAAAATCAAGTTGCATGTGTCCAAAATATATTAGCAATAACATTTGATTCCTCCCTATTTCTAGTCCAATATATATTTCTCTTCAGGAATTAGTTTCAGCAGATGTTGCATTAATGGACCTCTCTTTCTCACCCGGTATGTAGGTATTTCCTTATATATCTGCATAACACTCATTAAATTATTATGATCTCTATCTTTCAAAGAGATCACTATGTACCTCGGTGGCATGTGGTATTTTGTCATATCATTCACAAAAAATTATTCTTTGAATTTTATACAACCTAATATATCAATGATCCCCTAAATCTTCAGCTAGTTCATGATTGTGAACACCACATCTAACTGTAACCTTCCAACCACTACCGCTTCACACAGATCTCATCATAAATGGCATTTATTTATTTTTACTAAAAGTGCCATGAGAGAAATTTTGGCATTTGTATTTTCCTCCTCTCTCATAACCCATAATCAATTTGACTATTGTAGTTTTCTTACTTTTTTATTTATGATGCATTCATTTCCTAAATAGATCATAGTTATGATACATTAGGTTACATGCAATATAAATTTTTGTATTCTTTTTGTCCAGATTAGATTTCGTTTGAACTTTTGAGCGTATGGTTCGTTGCATGCTCTGATTTCTAATTATGGGCAGTCTGAATTTTGAAATTCAAAATCCAAGTCTAGATGAAAAAATCCATATATTTATGTTCTTTTTGAATTTTGGTTTGCTAATTAATACATATCTTCTGCTTTGTTGATTATTATATGCATTTTCTTGTTTGAATTTAGGAAAAATGGCTGACAACCAAGCCAGAATAAGACATCGTAGAGTGACCCAACACGCCTAAGTGCACAAGGAGAAAGCTAGACCCCGTGACCTACGGTTTGAGAATTTACATTTAGTGTTAAAGGACTGTCTTTCCGAAGTCATGTATCTCTAGCTAATTATGAAGCCTCTGATGCTCCAATACATATTGATACACCTTATGTTGTCGTGCATGATAGTTTTCTGGGAGGCCCTTAAAACCTTTCACCACTTCCTATATATGCACAATATGCTATTAGGCCACTATGGGAGAGAGAGAGAGAGAGAGAGAGAGGTAACATAAATAATTGAACTGTCTGTTAAACATTTGTAATATAAAAATTGAATTGTCTGACCATAACGTATTTATTTTTGTAGTATTGGGAGTCGGTAAAATGAGTCAGCCAAGTGGCCGACACTTGATGATGTATCGTGCCTCCTACATCTTCTGATCACAAGATTATTATTAGACCACACTAGAATCCATATTGGAACTTGACCTGATGGTGACATATTTAGGATATGATACATATAAAGCCCAAGGGATATAGATGACACCATATAATGTCACACCATTTTTTTCTTCCCCGTGACAAATTATGTTGACCACCTAAATTCAACTCTAAATATTATGGGTGATGATACACATGATGTATAACATAGAACATGTGCATTGAGGTCATACTTCTTGATTTTGGCTAACAAGAGCATATTCACGGACAAATTATACAATTAACCAGACACTAGCTACAACATAAAATCACTATAGAGCTCCTAAATAAATTTAACCAAACCTACACCCTACAACAATTCATAAAAAAAATATAAGAATCAAACCATTATGCTGCAACTACAAAATGCAGAAAAAAAATAGAATACTCCATAATTGATCAATTACCAGTCTTAATTGTACCCTATGCTGGAGAACAAACTAAGGCAACAATACCTACAAGACATCTGAAGCATGTAAAAATGAATGCTCCAAACAAATAAAACATATTACACCATAAAACAATCATTGATCCACCATTACAATCAAAAGCATACAACTCCAGCGCACTAAAACTTTCTGCAACGCACTAACAAAGATATAATGCACCAAAGCATTTTCCAAATTAAATATCTATGATGCCGATACAAGCATTTGGATTCAAACACCAGATTTTTGTGTAGTACTTTATGCTATTTGCTTTAATTTTCAACCAATTTCACACTTACATTTTCACATCCACCGCCGAATTTTCAACCTCAATATATTTGCTTTGGAATTTTTCGTTCCTTGTTTTCCAAATACGCCTAACACGTGAAAACTAAATCACTTCATCCTGATTTGAGACCTTTATGTCTCAACCTAACAACCCAGTAAACTGGTCTAACATTGAAAGACTATCATCGTGTAACATAGGTGAAATACTCCACCAGTGAAATATAACATACCACACCCGTGCAAAAATTTATCACTTACAAAATAAATAAGAGACAAATTCTTCATTTCCGCATTCTTTGACATATTGGATGGAACCTTGCCTTTTGACTCATCTCTAAAACACAATTTCTCTTGTAGTTATTCTATTATGAAACATCCTCAAATCTAAGCAAGAAACTTTTAACAGAATTGTTTTATGCCACGCCTTAGACCAAACCTGTGACACCCAAAATAATTCAACTATTAAATAATTAGAAATTTAATTATTAATTTAATTAAAGGTTTAATTATTAGTATTTTTGGGTTTATGGATTTAATTAATTAATTAAATAGATAGGAGTGTTGGAGGTGTGAAGTGGAATTGGGAGGTGTGTAGAGTAAAAGGCTCTAATTAATCTAATTTATTTATTTCTATTATTTGAAAAATAAAAAGGAATAAATAAAGGGAAAAAGTGAGAAGAGAAATTAGGATTTCATTCTACGTACTTTGGAGAAGAGAAGAGAAAGAGAAGAAAAAGCCAAATCGTCAAAGTTTGAAGAATCATCGCGAGGTAATGGGTGATTTGATCAGATTATTATGCCTTATAGGTTTTGGATGATCAATAGAATGAATTGATCCGTTAGGAATCTCGAATTAGGAATTTTAGGTTGTGCCCTAATGTTATAATCCGACGTAATAATTCAATTGGAATTGATAAGAACGATTAATTGTGTAGAATGATCGTAGGTTAATTAGAAAATATAATTTTGTGGTCAATTGGATGTGAGAATACATGGATTAATTCTGTTCTGGTGTATTAAGAAGTTTGGTAATGGATGGTATTGATTGGGATTGCAAACAGTGGGATATAAACTGGTTTTTGGGTGAAAAATAACAGTATGGGTCGACACATGGCATTATGAATCGATGCAAGCAGCAAAAATTTAGAAAACCAGAGGCGTGAAAAAAGCATGCATCGACTCATAGAGTCATGCATCGACTCATAGGGTAAAAATCAAAGCTATGCATCGACACATACGTGTTATGCATCGATACTTACTTAACAAAATTTGAAAAATGCAAAATTTTTAATTGTATGCATCGACGCATACGATGCATGTGTCGACACATGATGTTTATGTATTGATGCATAGGCTTATGCATCGATGCATACTGTGTTGGAACAGAAGGAAACTTTCCGAAAACGGTTTCGGTCATATCTTTGCGACCGTAACTCCGATTTAGGCATAGTTGGTATCGTTGGAAAGCTTAGAACGAACACTATCTATTAAAAACAATTTTAAAACCAGTAATTGAGATCTTGAAGGATTGTTATGGCTTCCGTAGGAAGAATTCGTTGTAATTTGTGATTGTGCCATTTACTTTGAGTATACTTGCTGTATGTTAATTCCATGTGTTGTGATTAACGTTTTATGTTCATGATTCTGCTGTTATCATGTGTTGTTGATGGTGTTGACTATGTAAGGAATTATGTGGTGTTCATATTCCGTTTATTGAATGTGGCATGCTTTTGGATGTGCATGCATATGCATTCTGGTGGAGTTAATTCCCATTGTGTGGAATTTGGCTCGTATTGCCAATAACCGTACTCGGGTGATTGTGGGTGGTGAGGCTGAATTCGTGTCCAGGTGATTGTGGACGAATCGATGTTGGTGACTTGGTCACGTTTTGGTACCACATGCATTTGAGTCTGCATTTGCATATGTAATTATAACATGTTAGGATGTTTTCCAGTGTTGTAATTGCATTGATTGTTACTATGTGCATATTGATCTGTGTGATTGTATTGGTGGATGGGAATCTAAATATACTAATGAGGGTGGAATAATGAATTGATTGTTTTATTGTTTTAAAGAAACGTATAATGCATTTTAATTTTTTATGAAATCTCACCCTTACTTTAATGATTTCATATTGAAGTGATTAGTTGCTCAGAAAATTGGTGAGGATGGCTTATAGAGCTATGCTATTTAGATTGTCCGCGTGTCAGTGTCATGCTCTGGTAGTTGTAACACTGGGGAACGATCGTTTTGGAATTTTAAAGATTAAACTTGTTTCTTTTGAGTTTATGTTTGGAATAATTATGATTTTAGTTATTCCGGATTTCATATTATTTCCGCTGTGTAAGACATAATTGTTGGTTGAATTATTTAATGAAGTTCTTCAGTAAATGCATGACTACTGTTATGGTGTTTTATTATTTGAATAATTTTTAAATTGTGACGCCCTTATGTTAAAACTCTGATTAAATATATAATTCGCAGGAAAATTAGAAGGGGTGTTACAATAGTGGTATCAGAGCATAGTCGGTCATGTCTTAGTGTCGTTACTCCCTTTTGTATGCGACTAGTGCAAGGTAGCACTGTCGAAACTTGTGTTCTAATGTGATTGTTTTGTAATGTTACAGAGCAATGGAACAGACGATGCTGCTATCGCTGAAGCTTTGGGAATGATAGCTGGAGTGCTTAGAGGGAATCAGTTGGGAGCTGGTATTGGTGCTGACAGACAATTGGGAAATTTTCAGAGGAACAGTCCTCCATTGTTCAAAGGCACTCATGATCCTGAAGGTGCTCAGAGATGGTTGAAGGAGATCGAGAGGATCTTCAGAGTAATTAACTGTGTAGAAGAGCTGAAGGTGAGGTATGGTACTCACATGCTGGAAGAGGAAGCTGATGACTGGTGGATTGCTACCAGGACTAAAATGGAGCAAGATGGTGTTGCATTGACTTGGGCTGTGTTCATGAGAGCTTTTCTGAGGAGATACTTTCCTGAAGATATTCGGGGCAAGAAGGAGATTGAGTTTCTGGAGCTCAAGCAGGGCAACAAGTTTGTGAGCGAGTATGCTTCAAAGTTTACTGAGTTGGCGAAGTACTATGCTCACTATAACAACGATGCAGATGGAGAATTTTCCAAATGTATCAAGTTTGAGAACGGTCTTCGTGATGAGATCAACAAAGGTATCAGGTATCAGCGTATCTGGAGGTTTGCTGATTTGGTGGACTGTAGTAGGATTCTAGAAGAGGATCTTGCTAGTACTCGAACGAATGCTCGAGGACATGTTGATCGTAAAGGAGAGCAACAGATGGATCGTGGGAAACCCTATGATAAGAATAATCAGAGATCCGGTGGATGGAAGAAGCCAAGTGGGGGAGATTCTGGTTCTTCCATTAAGTGCTAAGCCAGATGATCGGTTGATTAAAGGTACATGTTTTATTAATGGCATACCTTTAATTGCGATTATTGATACTGGAGCGACACATTCTTTTATTGCTTTGGATTGTGCTAAAAGATTGAACTTGGATATTTCTAATATAGATGGAAGTATGGTTATTGACACTCCTGCGTCGGGTTCAGTAACTACTTCATTTGTTTGTAGGAATTGTCCTATTGTAATTTTTGGTAGAGGTTTCGGTATGGATTTAGTGTGCCTACCGTTAGAACAACTTGATATCATCCTTGGAATAAACTGGTTGGAATTCAACCAGGTTCATATTAACTATTTTGCGAAGACAATTATTTTTCCTAAAGAGGTTAGTGTCGAAGATGTGGCTATGTCGGTTAAGCAGATGAATTTGGCTGTTAATGATGGTGTTGTGGTGTTTATGTTGTATTCTTCGACGGAGGTGAAAGGAAAAACTAAGAGTGATGAATTACCTGTTGTGAATGAATTCCCAAAAGTGTTTCCGGAAGATGTTAGTGAATTTCCATCTGAGAGAGAAGTGGAGTTTACTATAGATTTGATTCCTGGAACTAGTTCGGTGTCGATGGCGCCTTATCGCATGTCGGCATCTGAATTATCTGAGTTGAAGAAGCAGTTAGAGGAATTGTTGGAGAAGAAGTTTATTCGTCCTAGTGTTTCGCCGTGGGGTGCTCCTATGTTGTTGGTTAAGAAGAAAGAGGGTTCGATGAGACTGTGTGTTGATTACAGGCAGTTGAACAAAGTTACGATCAAGAATCTGTATCCATTACCGAGGATTGATAATTTGATGGATCAACTGGTTATAGCTTATGTATTCAGTAAGATTGATTTGAGATCTGGATACCATCAGATTCGTGTGAAGACGGAAGATATTCAGAAAACTGCATTTAGAACAAGGTATGGACATTATGAATATTCTGTTATGCCGTTTGGAGTTACTAATGCACCTGGTGTTTTCATGGAGTATATGAACAGAATATTCCATCCATATCTTGATAAATTCGTGGTCATATTTATTGATGATATTCTGATCTATTCGAAGAATGATGAAGAGCATGCATAATATCTTAGAATTGTGTTGGAACTGTTGAAAGAGAAGAAGTTGTATGTGAAGTTGTCTAAGTGTGAGTTCTGGTTAAGTGAAGTAAGCTTTCTTGGTCATGTGATTTCCAAGAATGGCATTGATGTTGATCCTACGAAGGTAGAAGCGGTATCTCAATGGGAAGCGCCGAAGAATGCTTCTGAAATCCGTAGTTTTCTTGGCCTTGCAGGTTACTATAGAAAGTTCATTGAGGGATTTTTGAAGTTATCTTTGCCGTTGACTAAGTTGACCAGAAAGGGTCAAGTGTTTTTTTGGGATTCTGAATGTGAGAAAGGATTCCAAGAGTTGAATAAGAGATTGACTAGTGCTCCGATATTGATTTTTTTCGAATCCGGCAGAATCTTCTGTGGTGTATTGTGATGCGTTATTGATGGGTTTAGGTGGTGTTTTGATGCAAGATAAGCAGGTAGTGGCTTATGCTTCAAGACAATTGAAGATTCATGAAAGGAATTATCCAACTCATGATTTAGAGCTGGCAGCTGTGGTATTTGTTTTGAAATTGTGGAGACATTACTTGTATGGTTCTCGATTCGAGGTATTCAACGATCATAAGAGTCTGAAATATCTCTTCGATCAGAAAGAGTTAAATATCAGGCAGAGAAGGTGGTTAGAATTCCTGAAGGATTATGATTTCGGTTTGAATTACCATCCTGGTAAGGCAAACGTGGTTGCAGACGCATTGAGTAGCAAGTCCTTGCATATGTCTATGTTGATGGTTTGTGAATTAGATTTAGTTAAGCAGTTCAGAGATTTGAGCTTGGTATGTGAAACTACTTATGATAGTGTTAAGTTGGGCATATTGAAGTTGACTAGTGGTATTCTTGAGGAAATTCGAACTGGACAAAAATCTGATGTTGGTTTGGTGGATAAGTTGACATTGATCAACCAAGGTCAAGGAGGTGAATTCTGAATTGACGAGAATGGTGTTATGAGGTTTGGTGATAGGGTGTGTGTTCCGGATATTGCAGAACTTCGAAAGAGTATTTTTGAAGAAGGACATCATAGTGGATTGAGTATTCATCCTGGTGCTACTAAGATGTACCATGACTTGAAAATGTTATTCTGGTGGCCTGAAATGAAAAAGGAAATTATTGAGTTTGTTTATGCTTGTTTGGTTTGTTAGAAGTCAAAAATTGAACATCAAAAACCGTCAGGATTGATGGAACCGTTGTTTGTTCCGGAGTGGAAATGGGATGGCATTTCTATGGATTTTGTGTCGGGTTTGCCGAGGACAACGAAGAATTGTGATTCTATCTGGGTTATTGTTGATCGGTTGACGAAATCTACTCACTTTATTTTGATAAGAATGGATTATCCTATGGAGAGATTGGCAAAATTGTATGTTGAGAAGATCGTGAGTTTGCACGGTATTCCTTCTAATATTGTGTCGGATAGAGATCCGAGGTTTATGTCAAAGTTTTGGATGGGGCTGCAAGAAGCTTTGGGTACTAAGTTGAGGTTGAGTTCCGCTTATCACCCGCAGACAGATGGTCAGACGGAGAGGACGATTCAGTCGTTATAAAATTTGTTGCGAGCTTGTGTGTTGGAGAAAGGTGGAGCTTGGGATAATTATTTTCCATTGATTGAGTTTACCTACAACAATAGTTTTCATTCGAGTATTGGTATGGCTCCGTTTGAGGCATTGTATGGTAGGAGGTGTCGTACGCCGTTGTGTTGGTACGAATCTGGAGGAAGTGTTGTGATTGGACCGGAGATTGTCCAACAGACTTCAGAAAAGATTAAGATGATTCAGGAGAAGATGAGAGCTTCTCAGAGTCGTCAAAAGAGTTATCATGATAAGAGGTGGAAGGATCTCGAGTTTAGTGAAGGAGATCATGTGTTCATGCGAGTTACTCCGATGACTGGTATTGGTCGAGCTTTAAAGTCAAAGAAGTTGACTCTGCGCTTTATTGGTCTGTATCATTTTACCAAGAAGGTTGGAAGAGTTGCTTATCAGATTGCTTTGCCGTCGTCGCTTGCGAATTTGCATGATGTTTTCCATGTATCTCAGTTGAGGAAGTACATTGTTGATCCGTCTCATGAGATTCAGGTAGATGATATATAGGTGCGAGATAATCTGACTGTTGAAGCATTACCTGCGAGAATTGAGGATCGAAAGGTGAAGCAGTTACATGGTAAAGAGATAGCGCTGGTGAAAGTAGCTTGGGGAGGACCAGCATATGGAAATGTAACTTGGGAACTGGAGAGCCAGATGAAGGACTCGTATCCCGAACTTTTCGTCTAAGGTATGTTTTCGAGGACGAAAACTCTTTTTAATAGGGGAGAGTTGTGACACCCCAAATAATTCAACTATTAAATAATTAGAAATTTAATTATTAATTTAATTAAAGGTTTAATTATTAGTATTTTTGGATTTATGGATTTAATTAATTAATTAAATAGATGGGAGTGTTGGTGGTGTGAAGTGGAATTGGGAGGTGTGTAGAGTAAAAGGCTCTAATTAATCTAATTTATTTATTTCTATTATTTGGAAAATAAAAAGGAATAAATAAAGGGAAAGAGTGAGAAGAGAAATTAGGATTTCATTTTACGTACTTTGGAGAAGAGAAGAAAAAGAGGAGAAAAAGGCAAATCGTCAAAGTTTGAAGAATCATCGCGAGGTAAGGGGTGATTTGATCAGATTATTATGCCTTATAGGTTTTGGATGATTAATAGAATGAATTGATCCGTTAGGAGTCTCGAATTAGGAATTTTAGGTTGTGCCCTAACGTTATAATCCGACGTAATAATTCAATTGGAATTGATAAGAACGATTAATTGTGTAGAATGATAGTAGGTTAATTAGAAAATATAATTTTGTGGTCAATTGGATGTGAGAATACATGGATTAATTCTGTTCTGGTGTATTAAGAAGTTTGGTAATGAATGGTATTGATTGGGATTGCAAACAGTGGGATATAAACTGGTTTTTGGGTGAAAAATAACACTATGGGTCGACACATGGCATTATGAATCGATGCAAGCAAAAAAAATTTAGAAAATCAGAGGCGTGGAAAAAGCATGCATCGACTCATAGAGTCATGCATCGACTCATAGAGTCATGCATCGACTCATAGGGCAAAAATCAAAGCTATGAGTATGTGTGTATACCACGTCAATATCGTATTGTCACCCGTTTATATTGATGTAATCAACAATTCATGTAAAACAATGGTAGTGAAACCTTTCCCATCAAGTTATACTACTTAGTATGTGTTTGATTTCAATTTTGAAATAAAAAAGCACGGCTGGGGGACTCTTTACCGTGATTTTATCACTTTTTTATGAAGCTGAGAAATGGAGAGTTGGAAAAATCACTTTTTTCTTTTTAATCCCACCGTGATAACAAACATACATTCATTTCCCTTCTTAAATGCTCTCAACTCCTCTATATAAAGATTGTTTTACAACCATTTTTTATATATTTCAAAAGCCTTAACCTAGCAGCGATTAAGTTAACTCAAAAACGACGTTGGTTCTGCTTTCTTTCTACTCTCATTCTTCATTTTTAGAAACTTACTTATCACCTTACTTTTTCTTGTTCTTCTGGTTATTTAGATTCTATGGTTTTCACTAATAAACCCACTATCCACACTATTGATTGGAGAATTCGACTCAATTCTGAATCGCTCCTAACAGCTGTTAATAGAATATAAGAATAATTCTATCCAATAAATATTGTGTCAGTGCACAAAGTCGGTATTGGACACTTGCACTGACACTTAATTTTTCAAGTTATTACTAGTGTCTTATTTATGTGCTATTAGCAGTTTCCTACTGTTTTCTTCTTTTAATATGAATATAATTATGATAATGATGGTTTGTGTTCAATCTAATTATTATAAAATTTAATTAATAATTTAGAATATAAACAATAGTTATAAATTTTCGTTTAGTTGGCCAATTAATTTATAGTAATCCAGGACATTGATTATTTCATGTAGTTTAAGAAAGAGAGTTGATTTTGGATGAGAACTATTAATAATATTAGAAAGAAAAATTTAAATGATGGAAAGCAAAAATGTAATGAAAAATACATATTAATGTTTTATTAAAATTATTAGACAATTTTTAATGAAGGACAAATAATATTGTTAAATGAGTTAAAAAATTGAGGAGAGGGAGTAACATTTAGTACTTAATTTAATATTGTTTTCTCAACAAAGAAAGTGTTTAGTTTGCATAAATATAAGAATCAGAAATGTATTTATGATTTATATCTGAATTATATTTCTGATTTTTATGTATATTTTATTAGATATAAGTGCGTATAAAAAATATAATTATTTGGATTAAGATTTTTATTTTATACATACAGTATGAACAATTTTAAAACGTGATTAAGTTAGTTAAGCCGGTTTTATTAAAATAAAGTTGGTAAAAAGACATGAAATTAGCAAAGTTGATTAATGAGGCGAAACAAGAGAGAAGAGAACGCGTAATTTGACTGGAAATTGACAAATGAGTTTGGTATCAGAAACCCAAACCAACAATGAGTCCACCAACCTTCTTCTTTTTCTTCATCTTCTTCCTTCTTCTTCCCGCGTAAAACCCTATTCTCTCTTCCCGTTTCCATGACGACGTCGTTTCTCAACGGCGAGAGATTCGTTGTTCTCTTCTTCATCTCCAGAATCCTCTTCTCTCTCCCTATCTCTCTCCTCTCCCATGGCGTTTCTCTCTCCCTCATCTCCCTCGCCGCTTTCCTCCTCGAGATCGCCGTCGATTCTTCCATCTCTCCCTCCCCTCTCCGCACCAGGTACATCTCTCTCTCTCTCTCTCTCTCTCTCTCTCCCTCTCTCTCCGATTCATTGATTCATCGCTTCTCCCTTTTTCAGACCAGGTGCTTCCTCCGGAATTCTACTCGGTGCAATCACTCTTCCGTCTCTCATTCTCTCCAAATTGATACAATCATCACGCGGATTAGGATTCTCGCTCCAACACCTTCACTCTCAAGGTTTTTCTTATTCTTCTTCTCCACTTTTAGGGTTTTTATGTATATAGAATTGTGAATTGCGATTTTGTGATGTGTATGAAATTTTAATTTATAGAGATTGAGTATCTGACATTGCAATACTGGGCAATATCTGCCAGCGTCTTCTCTGTGCTTTTGTTCCTCGCGGTGAATCTAAGGTGGACTCATTGGGGTTTAAGGTTTAGTTTCTGTTTCATTTTCCTTCAAGGTGTGCTATGTGTTGTAGCGCTTTTGACTACTTCTCAAATTGGTAAGTTTTGTGCTGGATTGTTTTTATTGTATGGTTGAGGAATCTGTATTCGGATTAAAGTGATGTTGTTTGTTTATTCTTAGGGTTGCATCCTGTACTCAAGCTTTCGTGGGTGTTTTTTCATGGATTGGCGTCTGTAAAGCTGATTCAGCATTTCATGAGAACTTTTCCGTCGTGTGCTTCCATTGGTAGGTCTTTCTTATATACCTGTTATTCTTCTGCGTATTTTGGATTTTACTATCATCACAACAACTCATATGGGACTAAAATTTATAAAAGAATCTTGGGTAGAAATATGGTGTTTGTGATTTCAAGTTACAAGCAGACACTTGACGTTAGGAATTTATCAATCAGCCATGGAAAGCAAGTGCACTCCTATTTTAGCTATCTTGCCTCATGTAGTTCTGCCATGTCAATTATAATTGGCAACTCTGTTTAGAAAGAGTGGGTATGGAAGTATCAACATGCACTATGGGAAAATTAACCTTTCCCATGCGATAGAACCCTTGAGGGCAGCAAATTTTTAATGTGAAAAATCCCCTCAATATGATAGGTAAAAGTTACTGAACCAATTAAGAGAAAATTCACTGTAAAATATAATGAGTACAATACAGTATTCTCCATTCAACAAGGATATCATAATACAAATAGCTCCTATTCACTGCCAACAGAGTAGAAATCCCTAAAGACAGCAATCAGCAAAAATAATCCACAAGTGCAATAGTGAGAAAAAAGATCCAACCATACAGATCAAAAACCCACAGTGTCAATCAACTAAAATTTAATGGAAACAGAGCATAAGCAAGTAGCTAAAAGTGAGTCAAAGTTTTCCTGTCTCTTTCTTCCCCTGTTGACACCAAGAAGGAAAATGTAACCAAGTTTTCGAACAACTCTTTCTATCTCTCTTTTACCATGTCACACTTTCTCCTATTTCCCACTCTTTCCTTTTTTTGTATTTTTGAAATTATTGGCCATATTCTCTGTTTAAGGCCACATGCAATAGATTCAGCTCTTCCTTGGACCCTGCCTTGGTGGGAGCTTTCTAGCACCACCCATGAAGAAGACCCGACCGAACACAATCATTATTATATATTAACATTGTTTCTTTGAATTGTTGATTTTTGTTTTTTGTCCTTTCATCAGTAGCTGTATTCATTTTTTACCCAGAAATATGGAAAATATTGCATTACTGCCATTAGACAAGCATATCTTAGAATATTTATATATTTGATTAGGGGTGTCTAATTGTCGGCTCTTTTATTCATCATGGGTTCTTACTGATTTTAGGGGAAGCGTTTTTGGTGACAGCTGGTATTGTTCTCTATTTTGGTGATATGCTGCTGCTTTCAATAAAAAAGGTTAGTGATTTTTAACAAAATTTAGATAAATAGTGTGCATGTATATATATTTATATGTTATTGGTGATTACAATGTTTAAACAGCTATGTGGACTGTTGGTGTCTTCAGAGTTGGATACTACAGATGAAATAAAACGAAGTGAGATAAATATTATAATTCAGGTATTGGTCCTTATCTTATGATTTTTTGATGTTACTGGTATAACTAGATCAGCTAACATCATCTACTGCTTCTACAGGGGCTTGTCCTTGGGCTTCTGCTATATCCAATAGCTTTGAAATATATTCTCCAAATATGGGAGTGGTTAATGAATACAGTTTATTCTGAACAAAAAAGATACTATGAGATTGGGAGATCCCTCATATTTATTGTTTCCCTTGGACTTGCCCTCGTTGTGTTTGTACCATTATGGATGCAGTTCGTACAGGAGTTTGATATGCATCCCTTTTTCTGGTATGACATCAATATTGATACTTTTTGTTAGCTGCCAGTTACTGATGTTTTCAGATATGATCTAAAATACTATGGAAGTGGTAATAATAGGATGCTTGGAAAGTAGTTTTTTTGACTATGAGTTGAGCAGGATTTAATATATTTCGTGCTGGCAGCTCTGATAACATACATGTTATAGAATAAGGCAATACAAGCTGTTGAATACACCCGAAACTGTGGCATGCAGAACATGTCAGTGTAACATCTGATTCCACTGTATTCACACACATAATATATAGACTAATTTGTAAAGATATGAATGTAAGAATCTTAATAAACTCTGAACATAATTCTCCAAATACGGTTGGTTTTAAAAAAAACAAACTATAGAAGCCAATATAATGGGTTTAATGATGGCTACCCATGCAGCCGAGTTTATCCCTATCATGAATCCATAAAGAAAAATAGTAATAGAAGAAACTGAGACTTATTCAATTAGGAGTCCCAGATAGATAAGTTGTTAAGCTATGATGATAGTCGTTGTTAAGCCATGATGTTAGTCATTGTTAAGCCATGATGATAGTCCCGTGGTCAAATAATTTTTGGTAAACATAAAACCACTGTTTTTTTTTTTTTTTTTTTTACTTTATCATATCATTATGCCAACTGTTTTGTTAGATATCCTTTAATTTTTTTGAAACATCTCATTGCAGGGTGCTTTCCTTTGTTTTCTCAGAGCCATCCAAAAGACTGTCGTTGTGTATCTATTGGATGTGTATAATTTCTGTTTCTGTTTTACGATTCTATACCATCTCTAAGAATAGTAAGATTGAGAGGATTCTTTTGCGGAAATACTACCATCTGATAGCTGTCTTGATGTTTTCACCTGCCCTTATCTTTCAGGTAGTTTGCGAGACTACATGATTGTTTGTTATCTAGTGGTATTGAGTGGATTCTTCTCCCACTTGGTACCCATTGTCCATTTTCTTTTTCCATTAAATTCCAGTGCCTTGTGGTTTATTGTAATTGAAAGCAGGGAAAAGTGTATGAACTCTCCCTTGAATTTTCCATTAAAGGCCCTTTAGTTTAAATTTTTTAAACTTTTAAAAATAGACCCTTACATATTTAAGTTAATAAAAAACTATTCATCATAATCCTTCTACTTTATTTTTTGTCTAATGCAAATGACAATGTATAATCTGTCATTATTTTTTGAAAATATTTTGAAAATTCCTCACTTTATTTTTTAAATTATTGTATGGTTTCTACTTTTGCAATTAAAAATAAATAGCTAGTTTTTTATCAATCAAATGGTTTAGGAAAATGGGAGATTGTTGTAAGTATTAATTGGCACATGCAAGTCTTGTGATAACTGATTCATTATTTTTTTTTTACAAATGCTATTTAAAAGTTAGTTTTCATTTTATGGTTAAGAAATATATAAGTAAAAAGAATAATCGAGCCATGATGTAGGTGTAAAGGAAAAACATAAATATTTTTTTTTCCCCCTTACACCAGCATTATAGAGGGCATTGCTTGTGCGAATATGTTTTATATTGATCAATTGTGCGAATGTATGTCAGATATAATGCCCAATTTTTTTTATTGTTTTCAGCCAAAATTTCTTGATCTAGCTTTTGGGGCGGCATTGGCGGTTTTCTTAATATTAGAAATAATTCGAGTAAGTATCTTGAAATGCATTCAGCTTAGTGTTGGTGAGATCATACGTTAAAAGGGTGATGTGTGTTTCCTTGTTTCTTGTTGATATTATCAATAACAATCCATAAGGAATCAATATTTAAATTCATCATACTTCAGTTTGGCAAACTGCTATCAGATGTATCTTTATGCAGCCAAACCAGTTAGTTTGAGTGGGTCCAGTGGGATGTATTTGCAATAGTCTGTGTGTGATAACAAAAGGAAAGGGGATACAGTATGTAACTGAGGCACATTGCAATCTGCCAGAACAATTTCCATAGAGATATGTCATAAAAATAGATTTCTGATTTCATGAAAATTTGTTTGAATTGTTTAAAAATTATGATCATGTGAATTGATCATTTAGACCCAACAATATTAGTGTTGCACAATGATATCTATTATCAATACAATACTACATGTAAGTCGTATTTCATATTGCAACCATTGGATGCTAGTCATGAAGATACTTAATTTAAGATGAGTTGAAAATCAACTTCACAAGCCGAATCCTTGTCTTCTAAAAGTTAAAAATGTTACTGCCCAAAAGTTCAAATGATTCAGAGCAGGCTGATTGGTATTCATATGTTTTCTTGGTTGCATTTTCATTAACGCTGTCTTACTTAGGTATGGAGAATCTGGCCCTTTGGACAACCAATAAATCAATTCATGAATGCATTCACCGATCACCGTGACTCTGATCTTCTCATTGTCAGGTATTTTGCTCTTTTCACTAAAGCCCATATTAATGTTTTTGATACACAGCTGCATTTAGTTCTCTTTCATGACAAAATTTCCGTTTGTCCAGCCACTTCTCGCTCTTGCTTGGATGTGCTCTTCCTATTTGGTTGTCTTCTGGGTACAATGATCGACCTCTTGCCCCTTTTGCGGGAATTTTGAGCCTAGGAATTGGAGATACGATGGTAAGTCCCATTTTGCGGGATTTGTGGGGAATCAATATGATTTTTCATGAATACTAATGTATGGTAATTTTTCCGTGAGTTTAGACTACTTTAACTGTCAATGAACAGTTTCCTTGGAGACGCAAATTGATTAATTTCTAACAGGGCTGTATTGAAAAATGAGCATGGTATAAGTAGCATTTTGTCTGAGTTGGTGAAGTCAAAGACTAATTAAAAGCATTAAAAACATGTTTTTTTAGTATATTTTTTTAATCCACAGATGTTAAAAGGAGTTTCCAATTAATGGTTGCTTATCTCCGTGGTTGATAGTAATTGATTCTTTATTTTTTGTTTAGGCATCAATGGTTGGGTACAAGTATGGTGTTTTGCGGTGGAGTAAAACTGGCAGTAAGTATTTTCATAAATAATTGTTTTTATCAGTGTTTTCTGTTGCATCGTGTGAATGTATAGCTTTCCCATTTTTCCAGAGAAAACAGTTGAAGGTACTGCTGCTGGTATAACGTCTGTACTAGCTGCTTGCTCTTTACTCCTTCCACTCTTAGCATCAGCCGGATACATTTTCACTCAGGTAAAGGATTTGATTAAATGTGAATGTTAGCAAACTCATTATTAGTAATAAAGTTGATTTTTTTTTGGTGTTGATATCTTAGTTCAGTACTTCAGGTCTTCTGTCACTCTTTGCATAAAACAAGTCCCACGTTATTCTCGTTCCTCTTATCCCTGTTTCATATAAGCACCAAAGCTTTATACAGTTAGTTTTGTTACCACTGGCATCAAACAATTTTTTTTTTGCACCTTTATGCTTCATTTCAATCTCTCCTATAACCCGTCTAAGGAGGGTAGAGCTTTGAATGGAAAAAGTAACCCTATAGTAATAATGCCGAGTTGTATACTCCAATGATAGTAAGACGTAGTTTCATCTTAGCGTCCCTTTTAATAAGGAGGAAGTTCAAAAAATACCATTTCTTTTTATAAAAAGAAATGGTCAAAGTCTGCTAGTATTCTAGAATGTTTGTTCCTTAGACTATAGAGTTTTTCTTTGACATCTTTGTTAACACCTTTTTGCAGCATTGGTTCTCTCTACTTCTAGCCGTGACTGCAAGTGGCTTGTTGGAAGCCTACACGGCGCAACTTGACAATGCCTTTATACCACTTTTTTTCTATAGTCTTCTCTGTTTGTAGGAATAGCTTCTCACTAAAACAAGTTTCCTTGAAGAGCAATGACTGGTTTCTGCAAATGTGCTTCAGTGTTTTGGCAGAAAAGGTTAGATAATTATTAACCAATGCAATGACGATTCATGACAGTTAGGTTTGGTGTACATAGTTAGGATTGTATCTTTATACAGAAGTGATAGGAATACAGGTGTTTCGACCTTTTCTTTTAAAGGGTTACCTAACAAATAGCTAACATATTCAGGATAGGAGGGACAATTTTCCATTTTTTATGAAACAGTAGTGCAGTTGGTCTAAAGGAATTTTTATTGTCTTCTATATTCACTCGTATAGCACTTTTCATATCTTAAGAAAATGTTGTATATCGGCAATTGGTAGATTAAATTTTTTTAAATCATGTAAGAAATATTCATATACAATGCACTTGTTCTCAAGAAATTTTGTATGCAATTTTCACACTTGTACTTTTCAGTTTTTAACAGGGTAAACCGGTTAAACTGGGAATCGAATCTGACCCCGGTCCAAATAACCTCAAAAATTGGACAGCACTCAAACCGGTGACAAAACCGGAATTAAACCGGATGAACCTGTCAAAACTCACGGTTTAATAGACCGGATTATACAATAAAAAGTAATTTTTAGACTGTTATTTATTTTATATTCACCTTACTATTGCAGGCATCGTCTAACCCAAAACATTAAAATGAATTGTTTTCGAGTGGCTAGCTAACAGCTTCATTTTATAAGCACTCGATGGTAGTCATATGTTAACTCTACCGATGTCTATTCATTTTATATGTGAATAGTGCAATGTCAAAAAATTAAAATTAATAATAATAATAATAATAATAATAATAATAATAATAATAATAATAATAATAATAATAATAATAATAATATTTTTTATTAGAAAACTATTAAAAGAAATTATAAAAATAAACAAAATATAGTAAATTTGGTTTTCTCTCTCTCACTTGTCTCAACTAATGTTTTTACTAATATTTTTCTTCTAGTTTAATTTAGTCAAAATATTTTTTGACAACTCATACTACAAAATTACTAATAATTTTAATAGTGCGAATTATATTATGACGTTTTTATTTATTACTTAATATACTTTATAAAAAAAATAAATATATATATACCTTTCAGACACATTTATAAGCAATAATTTTTTTTAGATTTATTGAATCATTGATGTATCTGGTATAAAATAATGACTAGATTCATCAATGATTCAATGAATCAATTTTTTGTTGTTGTTGTTGTTTATAAATGTGTCTAGAGGGTTATGTATTATCAATTTGATTTTGGTCTTATCCCGGTTAAATTTTTAAACCTTGAATCTATGTCTATTCTGGCTTAATATCCGGTCCAGTTTTAATCACCTTAGTTTTTAATGTCTCCAAGCCTTTAGCTACTATCATACTATGGATGCTTTACTCACCAGGTTAACGTTTCAACGTTCTGATTGGACACTTAGACATATTCTAGAAAATTGTGGAATAAATGAAGAATTTAATTGGAAATATATTGTGATATAGTGATGATGTAAAACTTATTACACTGAAAGTTTGCACTTTTACATGCTCTGGTTAAGGAGTATATAGAACTCTCTGGTTTTTGCATTTCACCATTTCTAGTCAATAAAATTCATTTCATCACCTTAAACTTCAGAGTCCTATCACATTTCCACATTATATTAGTCAAGAAACTACTGAAACAATAGTAACCCTCCAAGTTCCAACGCTTCAGAAGAGTGTACATTATTTTGTGGATTGAGATAATTGAGTGGTTCAGGCATTATGAGGACTAATTATACTGAATTCTCTCGACTTTCATCATAATTTGGACAATTACAATTATTGTCGCTTAAGTGATATCCTCAAGAATTTGATTCTGTGAACTATAGTTGAACAATAGTATCAGGCTGCTTCTGCCAAGGTTCACCAAGCAATAATGATCCTTAGCTTCTACTTGTAAAATATCATTAAAGTTATTATTGTATCATGTCTTTAAAGATATTTATTGACATGTGACCAAAGCAAAATATCTAGAGCTGCATTGTTTGTCCAACACTAACAGTAGCTTCAGCTCACGCATGACGCAACTTTGTAGTTATTGGCTTCAAAATTGAGACACTTTTGTTTGCCGATGTATATATGACCTTGAGGGGTGAGTGAGAAGGGTTAGTTGAACGTGGGACATTGAAGACGCGTTATGTTGTGGGGTACTTGACGCGTTTTAAAGACGAAAAAACCATGTTCAATCACTTTGGAGTTTGGACCGTGAAAGTTCTTATGTGCTAGGACAAAAAAGTACACCTTTGTAAACTACTATTTCGAATTGATTGGTCGAGCTATTACTTGTTCCTCTTTCCAATCATTTTTCTAGCATTTTTCATATTTTTTATTTACGCTTGTCTCACCGTCTAAAAATCAGAATTTTAGTTACCGTTGTCACCCCTCTCTGTCTCTTTCCACCTTGCATTTTAATTTAATTTTTGCTAATGGACCCATCCAATGGCACTGTAGACTGTAGTGTCTGCAGAGTGACCACAGGGAATTCTGGTTCTCAAAAATCACGTTATTTATTAGACTATATTTATTGGTTTTATTATTCAACACTTTCTTTTTTTCACTTTTTATACTATGTATTATCTTTTTTTTTTTTTCATCTAATAATTCAATATATATTTAATTTTTATTCATTATAATAGTTTTGCTTAATAAAATTCAACACTTTTTCCCACCACCATTCATAATATACTAAAAATTTAAACATTCAAAATAATCAATAAGATTTTACAATATATTTTGTGGGTCTCACTATCTTTTCATTCAACATGTCAATATGTTTTCAATATCAATTAATTCATCTCACTTTCAACACTTCATATTGCAAGCATTTAATTATTGATTTTTTTTCAACACCCCATTATAGATATCCTTTAGTTGAGAATATCTAGTGTTTGGTTCTACAATGACTGTGAAATAATTTGGTAAAAATCATTCTAATTAAAGTGTGTTGAATATATTCATGCTAAAGTGTGTTGAATGTTAACTTTAAGTGTAAAAATCACATTTAAAATTAAAAGTTTTAAATTTAAAATTAAAAGTTTTAAATTTTAACATTATGTAGAATCAATATTAAAGATATAATTAATTCTATTTTAAAAAAAATAAAATGTCCAAGTTAATTCCACTCATCTAAAAGTATTTTTAAATTTTTTAAAGTGTCGAAGGCAAATGAGAAAAAAAATTCCAATCTCACCACTAAGTTAAAATAGAAATAAAAAAGAAGGATGGGCGCTTTGCTAGGGTTTGAAAAAACCCTAGTTGTTGAAAACGGTAAGACCATGGAGGAAGAGGATTTGCATGCGTGTAGTAATAAACGTGTGAAAGACAGAACGGTTGTGGAGTAAGCAGACGATGACATGTTGGTTGAAGAAGGGGTAAATTCTACGTTGCATGGTCTGCCCAAGCATACAACTGGTTTTAAACCTAAAACATATAAGGAGGAGACTATGCTTGGACTGGATGACGACACAAGTAATGAAACAAATGGAACTACTGTGAGCTAGGATAGTGACGATGATGAGGAGACTGATGGAATGGTTGAAGCCATTTGTGTGGAGGAGCAACAAATTGGCGGATATAACTGTCCGTTATTTATATTGTCAAAAGCTGAGAAGAAGCACATCCATAAACCTTGGAAAAGAGGCATAATAGTGGAGCTCTTGGCCATAAGAATTGACTATAAGGCATTGGAAACAAGGTTGAAACAAATGTGGGTTAAAAAAGGCATTATTAACATTATAAACCTGAGTAATGAATACTACCTTGTCACTTTTCCCACGATCAGGATCATATGTTTGTTAATGGTCTCTAGTTCATCTATGACCACTATTTAACTGTCAAGGAATGATGTCCGAACTTTCACCCACAGAGTGATGCTATCACGAGTGTGGCAGTGTGGGTAAGGATTCTAGAATTACCTATTGAATACTATGATAGCGGGGTGCTGCATAACATTGGCAACAAGATTGGGAAAACGGTGAAGGTGGATAAAAATACAATCATGCATGAACGGGGCAAGTATGCACAAATTTGTGTGGAGGTTGATCTCACAAAGTCATTGTTGGCGAGCTTTATGATAAAAGATCGACAATACAATGTGGAATATGAAGGCTTACATCTCTTATGTATGAGATGTGGTAAATATGGACATTACGTTGAAGGGTGTCCAGAGAAATATGTGTTTGCAAGAGGAGTAGAGGATACATGAGGCATATCACACCATATAGAGGGTGACAATGTCAAGGATATGAATAGAGGACCATGGATGGTGGTGCAAAAGCAAAGGAAGGCAAGTGTTGTAAAGGATAAAGGGCCTGCCACAAATGCTCTACAATTGTAGAAAGTCTCAGATGCAGGGATAAACAATGGAAAGGCTCAAGGATCAAGGTTTACTGCGCTCTTTGACGAGAATGAGGAAGACGAGGCTCAGGAAGAGATGAATGAGAAGAATGCAAATGAGACTAGTACTATTATTCTTATTATACCACAACAAGTAGAGCATGTCCAATTGATACAACAGAAAAGTGGGGCAGAGATTAAGTCAAAGCACACTAAAGGAGAAACATCTGGTAATGCAGCAAATTGGATACAAACTATTGCAAATGGGAAGACAAATGGATTTGACTTGAGCAGAAAGAAACATGGAGGTATACAAGTCAGGAGTAAACGAACATGTGCAGATACCGGGAAGAAAGATAGTAGTTTAAAGACAAGAATATCCGGGAGCTTTAAAGGGAAAAGTATTAGTAAAACAACTGGAAATTCTACATTGGAAGGTAGCATAAGTGGGATAGAAACAAACAAACTGGCAGATGTTGAAATATTAAATTAGATTTGTTACAAATATTAGATTAGATTATATTAGATTTGATTTAATATTTAAATATAATCCAAGTTGTGTAGACCCAAGCCCATTTAGGGTTGTATATAATTAGTCCTAGTTTGTATAATTATTTGTACAATTCAATAATATAAATCCTTATTTCCTTTATTATTCTCTCTTTCTCTCCTCACTAAAAGTGCCTCACGCACTAACAGTAGCGATCTTCAAAAATTAGTTTAAACTAGCTAAACATCGAGAAAGTGAGGTACAATGCAAAGATAAAGTGGGAGGCATCCAAACATATCCTCCTAGACCAGTATTAGAGCAAATCCAACAACAACCTTCCAATCATGCTAGGCAGATAAATGCCAAGGGGATCAGCTACCCATAATGGGGGAGGATCAACAGGAACGTGTAGAAGACAAGGGCACATGTCAGTCAGACATGGAAGTAGTCCAAGAAACCCGCAGCGGGGAGATGTAACTTGTGGGGACTGTGATCATTAATCAACATTGTCATCATGAATGCACAAACTAGTATATTTGTTTGGAATTGTTGAGGAGCAGCAAACATAAACTTTTATAGCTATTGTAAAGAGTATCTAAGTAAAAGGAAATCTGAAATGGTGGTTATTATGGAAACTCGCTGCCAGCCTGATAGATTGAGAAAAACATTTAATCTATTGGGATATGATGGATTTGTTGCATCTGATAACGTTGGTTATGCAGGAGGTATAATTGTTGCGTGGCAAACAACAATTTTTACAGTGGAATTGATTAGCAAACATATGCAACACGTGCATTTAAGGGTGTGGCTTCAGCATGATCCTCCATGGTACTTCACTGCAATCTACGCCAACCTTGTGGAGGTGAATAAGAGGGTCCTTTGGGAAAAGCTTAAGAATATAGCAGATCATATGAGTGAGGATTGGATGGTAGCTGGTGAATTTAATGACATAATGAACGCGGGAGAGAAGAAATGTGGTGCTCCAATAAGCCTTCGAAGATGTACTCAATTTTCTGATAGAATTGACGCGTGCAAACTGCTAGATGCAGGATTTGTGGGCGCAAAGATTACATGGAGGGGGCCTGTGTGTCACGGTGGGCAGAGAATTTGGGAGAGAATAGATAGAGCCCTTATTAATGAAAGTAGGAGACTTACGTTCCCGGACGGTGTTTACTGTGGAAAATGGTAAACAACCGCTGGTCCTCCATATGTCCTAAAACTAAGGGTTACTCGTAAGATCAACCAGTTAATCTTAAGACACGTGCTAAGATGTTTGATATTGTACCAGTTCTATCGAATTATACCCTAGTCAAGAAACAATTTTCTAAGACCAAGGGAACAAGTACAACGACTTTCCACATAGAGATTCGACCGGCTGACTGGTAACTCGTGACTGACAGCAGGTTCTAGAAGAAATAAGATTCAACAAACTAACTAGTTGGTGACTTGTGACCGACAAGCAGTGTTGAAAAGTTCACACGAAGCAGAAGAAAACGTAAAGGTTTTGCTCGAAGGTGAATATAAAGTAGTAAAAACATTCAAAAGATAACGTGAAAAGATAAATTGATTGCATTGAAATAAAGGTGGTGATTCACGTACATCAAAAGCTTAACAACTCTTTCTTCCTTACGCACAGAATTGGGCAGAGTTTTGGCAAGCAATTTGAGCGTACAAGTGAACACACAAAATTTACAATGAAATGACTTATTTATAGTAATTTGCAAGATATCCGCCTAAGGAAATCTACAGATGAAATTGAAACTAAAAGTAACTGCTTCACAGGATTTCGCCATCCGTTTGGCGCCTAAGATACACGATCTCTTGAAGTAACTGCCCATTATTTTCAAAGTTTGAGTTTTCCCCGCTTTGTTACTGCAAAAGGTTAACCGCTCCTAGCTTTGATGCACCTCAAAAAGAATGAAATTTATCTAAGTCTAATAGGCTCCATCTTCGACTGTATCTGAACTTCGCCTAATTCTTTCACTTAGTCCATAGTTTGTCAAATCGAACAACATTCCTTACCTTATTCATTCGGTCTATGTAGCTCGTCTTCGACACCTCTATCTTGGCCCTTTTTTCCTTCTGGTCACAGATTTTGACTTTTCATGAAACTCTATTTTTTAAGTATCAACCCTAATCAAGGCAAATTGTACCTAACAGGTATCTTCACATACCTCAAGAAATTTCAGGGTAACAGACGAATATGTCAAAATTTTGCCTCGATTGAGCTATTCGGACCATCATCCGTTGTTGATTAATACCTTTGATGACTCTGATGCTCGAGAAAAGTGCATATTTTGCTTTGAGAGTGCATGGATACTTGATGAAAGCTATGACGGTATGTTGCAACGAAGTTGGGAGCATCACATCCCAGTATGGAAGAATCTGCATTATATAACTCATCATATTGGCCAATGGAAGCTAACAACTTTTGACCAAGTTAGGAGCATTAAAAAGGAGCTTATTGCAAGAATTGGTGGAATACAACAACGCATACAGGCAGGTACTTGTGGTCGTGGGTTGATAAAGCTTGAGTTGAGATTACAAGGCGAGCTAGACAATATTTTGCAGAGAGAAGAGTTCATGTGGTACCAACGATCTAGAGCAAAATGGTTTAGTGATGTAATAGAAATAATCGGTACTACCACACCAAAGCTATTACTTGGCGCCATCAAAATAAGATATTAATGCTTAAAGCAGAGAATGGAGCTTGGATAGATGATGCTGAGATGCTGCAAAACATGGCCAGAGTTTTCTACCAACAACTTTTCACATTGGATCACAGGAAGAAAGTTAGATTGAACACGATTGTATCGTTCCCTACACTAGCAGAAGACACAATGGCAAGGTTAGGCAGTCCAGTTGAGGATGCAAAAGTTAGGCAAGCAGTCTTCAGTATGCAGCCGTGGAAAGCGCCAGGGACAGATGGATTTCCAGCCGGATTTTATCAAAAATCCTGGGATATCATGCAAGAAAGTGTGTGTGAGTTTGTTAAGGCGGTGTGGCAAAATCCGAGTCTGCTGAAAGATGTGAATCAGACAGATATATGTCTAATTCCAAAAATACTGCATCCAAAATACATAAGACAGTTCAGACCGATCTCCTTGTGTAACACTATCTACAAAATTGTTACGAAGGTGATCGTATAGCGCTTGAAAGATTATATTCCATTGATCATCTCCCCGTATCAAATGGGATTTGTATTGGGACGGAACATACATGAAAATACTATCATCGCTCAGGAAATGGTGCATACCATGATGAAAGCTAAAGGGAGGAAAAACTATTTTGTTATTAAAGTCGATCTCGCCAAAGCATACGATAAATTAAACTGGGAATTTATTCAGACCGTGCTCCAAGAAATTGGATTGCCAGATATGATGATAAATGTAATCATGAATTCTATTTCGACAGTTACAACAAATATTAAATGGAATGGTGCTCGTGGTGAATTTTTCTCTTCACAACGGGGTATACGACAAGGAGATACAATAACACCGTATTTGTTTGTGATGTGTATGGACAAGTTATCTCATCTGATATGTCAGGAAGTCAATGCTGGTAGATGGTAGACAATAAAAGCGGGTAGGAATGGACCGACTATTTCACATTTAATGTTTGCGGATGATCTGTTGTTGTTTGGTGAGGCAAATATTGAGCAAATTACGTGTATTATGAATACACTGGAGTTGTTATGTAAAGCTTCAGGACAGGAAGTTAGTCATGAAAAAACTAGCATCTTGTTCTCTCCTAATGTAACACCCGAAAAATCATTTAATTATTTAAATGAAGTATTAAGAAATTAATTGTTGGAAATTAGTCGAAGAAGAAATTATCGGATTAATTATAAGGGACATTAACGGATTTATAAGTTCATTTAAGATGATTAAGTGAATTATCGGAAGTTGAGATTAATTAATGATGAATTAATTTTATTATAGAATATTATTGGAAATAATATTAGAAATAAGTGTGGATTAATAGAAATATTATTATTATTATTATTATTATTATTATTATTATTATTATTATTATTATTATTATTATTATTATTATTATTATTATAAGTTGGATTTAATTATAAGAGATATAAAAGGAGAATTATAAGGGATTAAGTGAATACTCAGTTTAGTCGGAGAATTATTATTACGAGTAGTATTTATTAATTAAAGTATTTAGTGAGTTTTATTATAATGTGAGGAATAAAATGGGAAGTATTAATTAATTAGCCAAATAGAATATATGATAGAATAATATTTGAATTATTAAAGGAGTAGAATAAATAATTAATTAATAATAGAGTATAATATTAAGGAGTATTTAAAGGAGTATATAAAGGAAGAAAATAATAGGAATAGGGTTTGTACGTGAGAAAAGAAATCAAATTGAAGGAGGAGGCACAAGGGCTAGGAGAGGATACTGGAAGTGCACAATCGGAACCGAAAAGTAGAAATTCGATCGTAGTTATAACCACCGTCAAATCTAAAGTAAAGGGTGGAGTTCTAGCTTTCTAAACGGGATTATGATAAATCGTATGTGGGGATAAAATTATATGAAATTATTCGTGTTTGTGTAGACCGTGTGTGAATTAAATGATTGATTATTATATTAGTGTTGCTAGTATTATTAATGGTTATGTGAGGTTATGGTACGATCGGAGAAATTGTCACATATATTGACCGATTGAAGAATGGTAGTGGGGATGACATCACAAGGGGTGAAGGCGGATGCCTCAGGAAAGGAGAAGCAAGTGGAGGCGGGGGCCTTAGAGGGGAAGGCGAGCGTCCTCTCTGGTTGAAGGGAATGGAGGCGGACGCCTCCCATTGGTTGAAGGGAGGCGGTCGCTCGTGTCGGAGGTGGGCGCCCGCTTTGTTCTGCATGTGCAGGATACTTGTTTTAGGTACCTGCTATATACTTATGTGTAGGATAATAGAATAAATAGTCAATATATGAATAATAACAGGATTAGCAGATAACATTTAGACAGTCATATTCCAATGGAAATAGCAGTGAGAGTGATTAGTAGAATGGTATTATAGCAAAGTTAACCATAACAACAATAGTAGTTAACTGACAGTAAGAGATTAATTGGCACATGAAGGCATGGAATTGAATTAATTAAAAGAGTGGAAGGAATTAAAACCAGTACAACAGGAAATGATTAATAAGGCAATACTGTTCCTATTTAATATAACATATGGAAAATAGTAGTGTAGTGAATCTAGTGAAAAGAGTATTAATGTGTTCAATTAAATTGGCAGCATGATAATATAATTAATTTAATATTAGAAACATAGTTGATAGTGCATTAACAGCTTCATAATAATTAATAGTAACAATAGTACTTAAAAATCAGTACCGAATTAACCGAGTTAGTGATTTAAGCGATATAATTAGTTGTCCAAAATTAATTAAAAATGGTCGGAATGAATTGTATATTTTAGTAGATGATTGTGATTGCTATTTTTTTTGGATTTGTGTGAAGGTATTGTGTTGTCGATTGTGTTTGCGAATAATTAGCGATGAATATGTTGTTGTATGTTGAATTATGTGAAGTTGCAGGGTGTTTTCAGTGACAATAATTTGTAATAATAGTGAGATAGGCGTATGCCTTGTGAAATGAATTTATGTTGTTATTTGCATGTTGTAGCATCGTATTTCATTTTGCATTTGTGAAGGCCTGTATTGGCGGATTTGTGAGGAAGACTTATGCCTTGTGCCTCTGCTAACTGGAAATTTAGTGAAGGAAGTTTACTCCACCGGTACCACATGCATCTGCATTGTTGAGTCTCATTTGAAGTCATGTCGTTGTTAATTGCGAAGTAATTATATGTTGTTGCTAACGAATGAAGTGTGTTGTGTTGTTGTTGATTGGGAATTTTATCGTGACGTGTTATTTGTGGTGTGATAATTATGTATGATTTAATCCATATATATTATTTATCATACACCTGTTTATATTGGTAGATATCTCACCCTTTCTTTTGTTGGCCGTTACCTTTATATTGGTAACGTGCAGGTAACGAGGAGTAAGGAATTTAGTAGCTTTTGGCGTCGTCGCTCTGATACGTAGCACTCTGGGGGAAATAAACACATATTTGATTTTATATTACTTTCCGTTGCAATTGTTGCATGTTAATACTTTGAGAATTGATTTCTTTGAATTAAGTTGTTTAAAAGATGCTATATTTTGTTGGGAGTTTTGAAATATTATAAATCCGCTGCGTAGTTTTTGAATAAATATGAAGTAATTTTGAAGACTAATTAATTGTTATAATTTCGTTGGATTAAAATGTGCTATGTATCCATCATGATATGCATTTTAAGTTGATGGTTTGTTTTATGAAATGTAATGCCTCATATTGTTGAAACTTTCCGCACTCTGATTTTCATATAAACGTTGGGTAGAATTGGGGTGTTACACCTAACACTAGTAGGAGGAGTCAAAAAGATCAGATTCTTCGTCATTCGGGATTCCGAGAAAAGCACCAAACAAAAGAGACTTTATATATGTTATTGAGAAAGTTAAGGCGAAGCTGGTTAAGTGAAAAACGACGCAATTATCGTTGGCAGGAAGAATCACTTCGGCCAAGAGTGTCTTGGAGGCGATACCGGTTTATTCCATGATGTCGGTAATGCTTCCCAAAGCTTGTGTGGATGAGATACAAAAAATATAGGGACATTTATTTGGGGAGGAAATGATCAACATCGGAAATATCATGCCATCAGATGGGAAAAACTCACGCAACCGAAATCTCATGGTGGGTTAGGCCTTCGACGGCTCCGAGAAATGAACCAGGCGTGTCTTCTAAAATTAGTTCATGGATTGCAGATTGAGAATCAGGCGCTATGGTGTCAGGTGCTAAAAGGAAAATATGCAAGGATAAATGGTGAACAACTTGCTACAACAAGACCCACAAATTCTTATTTATGGAGGCAACTAGTTAAATTATGGCCTGTTTTGAAAGAGAACAATAACTAGATTGTGAAGAATGGCAAGAGTATTGATCTCTACCATGATGTGTGGATTGAGAAAGGGATTTGGCTTGTGGATTTTCAGCTTACCATACCAGACACTTGACTGCACAACACTCTTGATCGATTCAGCACAGATGGTCAATGGAAGTTGGAACTGCTCCAGGATTGGATACCAACGAGTTTTCTAGGCAAGATAGGTTCTATTCTGCCACTGAGGGACAACTATGGCGAAGATGAGCAGGTATGGATTACGAATCGTGAAGGGAAATTGGCTATAGCAAACATGTACAATGATATTTACCATTTCCTGAAGCAGGAGGATGGAAATAATTGGAAGAGAGTTTGGAAGCTAAAAGTTCCAGAGAGAGTTCGCGTGTTTATATGGCTAGTGAGTTATGGAGTCGTGTTCTCCAGAATGCCATAACTAATCAACTCTTCACGTGTAGTTTATCTAGTTGGATCAATATGAATATTGGTAGTAGCAAAAATCATAAATGCCCGGATAATTGGGATCGATTATGGGCAAATTCATGTTATATGTTGTGGTACTGGAGAAATAAAGAAAAGTTTGATGAAGCCTTTGTGAGACCTCACAATCAGGTAGAGCAACTACAACAAATGGTTAAGAACTATACTGTGATATCAGGGATCATGAAAGAGCCATCCTTTGGGAAAGAAGTGACATTACATATTCATTTTGTTCCGCCACAACAGGGATGGATTTGTATTAATATTGATGGTGCTGGTCATAATGGTGTTATTGGTTGTGGTGACATTATTCGAGGGGATGACGGGGAATGGGTTCATGGTTTCTCTAAGTTTATTGGTCGAGGAAGCCATATGTAGCTGAATTATGGGGGGTGTTTGAAGGTCTAAAACTGACTAGGGAGCTCAAATTCACAAAGGTTGAAGTGCGTGTCGATGCTCTAACGGTGGCTCAGGAAGTCCAAGCGAACACAGATCTCAAAGACAAAGAGGTAATCTGATAGATCAAATTATTAACATGAGAGACCTGGATTGGGAAGTTAAAATTGTTCATGTTCATCGGGAAGCCAATCAATTAGCGAATGCCTTGGCAAAACAGAGTTTGTCCATTCAAGATGAGTATAAGGTAGCAATAGATTGTCCAGAAGAGTTTGAGCATATTCATCGAACGCACGAGATGCAAATTAATTTTCTAGAGTCATTAGTAATTAGTTTTTTGTTTCTGGACTTTTAGCCCTCTTGCTTTTAAAAAAATAGAAATCAAGCACACACTTGAACACTTGAGAATGTCAAAATTAATTTTATATTTTACTTAAAAATAAGTTAAAATTAAATATTATTATAAAATTATGTTTTAAATTCAAAAGTAAAAATTTCCAATTTCAAGTTAAAATTTATTACAAAGAAATATGTCAAAATCAAATTTTGCTCAATATTTTAAGAAGCAAAAGTTGTGATGAGAAGAATAATTTGGCAAGAGAACATAGGAATGGACACATTTAGAGACATGTTTAATAAGAGAGTTGGAAGTAGATATGACTAGACGATACTCAAAAACAGACGTTTCGTAGTGTGATAACTCCTACACACTGCACCCACATGCTTTGGTCTCATTCACCCCCTTTACCTTTTTATTTTTTATATTAATATGTTATTACTTTCGTCCATTTTTATAAGCTATTTTTGCTATTTTCATATACATTAAAAAGTAAGAAGCATGCATCCTATTAAATGAGTTCAGTCCCTAATTATAAAAATATTTAAATTTAAGTATAATTTTAATCTTTATTTGATAAGTGTTAATTAAATTAAATGATGTCACTACT
Source organism: Vicia sativa (assembly GCA_021764765.1). NCBI lineage: Eukaryota > Viridiplantae > Streptophyta > Magnoliopsida > Fabales > Fabaceae > Vicia > Vicia sativa. The sequence continues at coordinate 143,468,071 of CM038792.1, forward strand.
TATTCGAAGATTAGATCAATTTCGAGGATAATATTTAATTATATTATGTATTATAATAAATAAATTATTAATATTTAGAAATTTAAAAAAGACTACAATTTTTATTATAAAATTAAGCAAAATATTTCTTTTTTTAAATTTATTTTGAACCTTAATTTAAAAATTTATATTGATTATTTAATTTTTAAAATATTTTATTTTAGTTACTTTTATTTAATTAGCAACTAAGTTTTAAATTTTTTTGTCGTTAATTAGATAAAAAATTAAAATTAAATATTTTAAAAGATAAACAAACTAATATAAATTGACAAAAATGCATTTGCCTAAAAGTTATAATAAAGAGAAAAAAAATGAGGTATTGCCAGTAAGATTAGATGACTCTTATATAGTTTAACTCCAATGACTATTATTTATATTTTTCATAATAATAATAATGTGGTACCTATAAATCAACATTTAAAAAATTATATTATTATAAAGAGATTAAACGTAATGTATTGTCAATGTAATATAATTTTACACATCTAATTAATTAGAGTATTTATATTTATCATATTATTTTGATATTTTAAAAATAAAAATATATTTTATTATGATTCATGTTTTCTTTATCGGTGGAAAGTATAAAAATGAATACGTTTTATTTTTTCTCTATTATAAATCATTTATGTTATTAAGGTACTGAGTTTTACCGTATAGGTTTTTATCGTAAATATGTTTTAAAATTTTTGTTGATTAATAGAAAGAAAATATATTTCAAAGATTATATTTAATACGAAAATCGAACAAAAACTTAAAAATTAGAAATAAAAAAATTAAAAATTAATAAGTGACGACCGAACGGATGAATAGTGTTGTTCGTATAGTAAATAGTAACATTCATATAGTGAATAGTGATTTTTGAATTTTTAACTTTTTCTACCGTTTTTCATTTTGTCTATGAGTACATGTGATTTTAAACTTTGTTGAATATTTGCAATTATAAATATGTATCAATTATATATTTGTAGGGGGTGAGAATTTTAAAGTTTTCACCAACAAGCAAGAACAAGAATTTAAAGGTATATTATAGAATTTTGACTATTCTAAAGAGAAACCTTTGAAAGTCAAATATTATGAAAATCTATGAGGTTATCTAAGTTTATTGGGAATTAAAAAATATTTGTTTACAAATTGAGTTAGGGTTATTCATATAGTGAAGGTTCAGAGGTTGAGAAACACTTAGGTAGGAAATAAAATAATTTTTGGACACTTTCAAGATAACAAACCCTTGCTTAGAGTAGATTGATTGATCAAACTGGATAAACAAACCTTCGCCTTTTTTTCGTCTTATTCTATTATATTATGTGTGAAAACTATTTATCTTAATTGTTACTATTCATTGTCTCACAAATTAATATTAAATTTTATCATAATTAATAGTTAGACTCGTAACAATTTTAAAATAAATAAAAAATTCTCAACCAAGTTGTCGGTACAACAATTCAATACTTTGAATTATTTTTTATTTATCTTTCCAATGAAGAAAATGTGCAAAACTATATATTTTTCAAAAGAGCTTACCTTATATAATTCAGAAGAAAAAAAGAGTTTATCTTAAAAAAGAAAAACACAAACAAGACAAATTATATTGAAACGTCTAATCTAACAATAAGGTATAAATAAGGGACATGGAATCAAAAGTATACAGCAAATATGGATTAATGACCGACAACAACCAAACATATCTCAAAATAACTAAAAAAAACAGAAAATTAGGGTTTTGTTTGAAAAGATTTTAGTTTTTAGTTTTTAAAATTAATTTTGTAAATAATTTTAAAAAAGAACTTTGAAAAAAAATTATAATCTTATTTTAAAACATTGTTTTAAAGTTATATAATAGTGCAAATTTGTCATTAATAAAAGTGTAATATTTTTCCTATTTTTTACCCTTCCTAATTTCCAAAATCAAAAACAAAAAAACCAAATTTATAAAACCTATTTTAGTTTTTTAATTTTTAAAAATCTCAAATAAATAATAATTTTAAAAATCATTTTGTAAAATAAAATTATCATACAGGTTTTATAATTTTAAAATTTTAAAAATTAAAAAAGAGTTTTACAATCTTACAATTTTTACTATATTTTATTTCTCAATAATGTATATTTATGTTATAAGATATACATATTTATCTTTCGACTCATAAAAAATAAATTAAAAAAGTTTATAATATTTTTAATTTTTTAAACATACAATTATTTTTTTTTTAAATTAAACAAAAAGATCTATAATCAAAATTATTTGATGATTTAAGTATACAAGTTATTAAAATTTTCTTTTATATATAGATAAATAGATACTTCTTTCAACTTCGATTCTTCATCTTTAACACATATAGCATTAAAAAGAATATACTTTTTAGTTAAATATAATATAATTTTTATAAAATGTATTTTTTATTTCTTTTTTAAGTGTCATTTTAGTATAATTCTCTTCGACCAAAATAATAGATTGTTAGAGTTATTTTTATTATATCCTTATTTATTTTATCATTCTAAATAAATTCATTCATACATTCTTTTTATTTTTCTCTCTCACAATTATTGAGAAAGTAAAAATATAATTAATAAATTATAACATTAAACTATAAATACGACACTTCAATACAAACAAAAATATGATTCTAAAACGATACTTAAAAATTAAAAGGAAACAGAAGGAGTACTATCTAACAATTTAAAATGAAACTCATATATATATATATATATATATATATATATATATATATATATATATATATATATATATATATATATATATATTCTTCCTATCTAAACAAACTTATACACTCCAAAAAGCCTAACCTTATCTATCACTCTTGAATCTCATCACATCATTATGTATGTGCATATATAAGTAGGGAATTTCTTAACCCTATAGTGAAGTGGACCTTTTGTAAAAATTCAAAAAGATTTTTTGAAAAATTAAAAATATATTTTTGATTCGCATTCATATTTACACAAAATAGATCAATTGTAGTTTCACCTTTTAATATGTAAAAAACAATACTAGAAATGCATTTTTGATATAAATCGAAAATGCGGCTTCCGATATAAATTAAAAATGTATTTTCGATTTCTATTTTAATAAGGTAGAAGTAAACACACATGTGTAGACACTTTGTCTAAGTAGCTTTAGATAAAATCAGAAGTGCATTTCTGAAAAAAATTTATTGCAAAATAAGGTGAATCTAAAAAAAACGAATAAATTATATGTGTGATGGTGCGCACTGGAAATATATTTTCGATTTTTAAAGATATTTATGAAATTTTGCATGGTGGCTAAGAAAAACACGGGTGGGTTAAGAAAAATCCCCTATAAGTATATGTATATGGTAAATAGCTCTAACACTCAACAAAATCTAACAAACTGTTCTAGACAAAATTCATTTAGAAACAATTGCACATTCATTGTCATGACCAAGTTCAATGTGATAAGTACTAGTAGTACCAAAAAGAAGAGTAAAGGTAGCATTGTGAAGCTCAAGGAGAAGCTACAAAAGAGGCTATTGCTAGTGAGAAACAAATCATCATCAACCTATGTGCCAGAGGATGTAAAAGAAGGACATTTTGCTGTTATAGCTGAAGGTATGAAAGAACAAGAAGCAGAGAGGTTTGTGCTTCCCTTGAGTTGTTTAACAAATCCAATATTTGTGAGGCTATTGGAGCAAGCAGAAGAAGAGTATGGCTTTGATCATGAAGGTGCACTAACCATTCCTTGTAAGCCTAGTGAGCTTCACAAGATGTTACAACAATGTCAACATGAGAAGGAAGGTGCTACAACATGGAATTCTTGCAATAATTCCATGGTTTTTCAAAACTATTGATAATTAACTAATCAATGAGATGCATGTATGTTATAGGAAATATGTTAGATTTATATTGAAGTGAGATTAAGTTGTTTTTGTTTAATCCATATGAAATACATATAGTTAATGATGAAGAGTATTTACAAGAATCAGTGTCTATCTTTTACATATGGCTTGGTGTATGTTGCTTGAAGTGTATATAGATAATAATGAATTGCACCTTTTGGCCTATCTCTTTCCATCTAAATGATAGAAAAACTAAGCAAGTTGGTTTGTTCCTATCACATGAACTTTATAATTAGAAGATTATTGTTAAAAAATAGTTAGGAGATTTTTTTTATAAACAAAATGCATTAGTAAGGAGTATAAGAGGTGCTCAACCCTTATACAAAAGGAGATAAAAAGTGGGAAACCAACCAAAATAATAAAGTCAATTAACAAAAAACTAAAAGGTTTAAGTTAAACCAAATTCAGAGTTCACAGACCACTTAGCACGAGAGAGAAACATATCAAACTGATATTTTGTTTGGATCCACTCTCACGACAAATTTTTTATCCTCTCCAAAATTTACCACTTTTGTAAATTATCTCCTTGAAAGATGATCTAATTCTTGAACATCCAAATATTTCAATCTATCCTCAAAAAATGACATGGCACTTCCTATTATATTTCAAACCAAAACAAGAAGCAAATTGAGAAAAATGAGATGAAAGAGTGTTTTTCTCATAGATAGAATTGAGACTAAGTCAATAAAAAAATATTATTCTAAAGTCGAAAAGAGCCAAAAAGTGAAAGCTGAAAGTACAACCAAGAAACAAGTGTGAAACCTATTTTTTCGTAGATATTTTTAGTTATTTTGAAACTTCAAAATATTCCCATATGCAGTCTGATAGAGGAATGAATATTGACAGTGCCTTTTTTTGTAAGAACAAGAAGCGTTTATTCATCTGGTCTTGTGATTTTGATGATAACTTCACATGTTATCTAAGAGAACAATTGTATACACAAATGATTTTGTTTTAGTGTGTAGCTGTTGCTAGAATATTCTGACTCTGATAGTAAGGCGTGAGATATCATCAGGTTCTGAACATACACTCTAGATGAGAACATGTGGTTACATGCTTCAGTAAAGTCAAGATTCTGAATCTATCTTCTGCAACGTATCTAAGGAGCGTTAGTACAAGAGGTTCTGATCGTTACTTTGTGGTTTAGCTTTGGAGACCTTTTGAAGCTCTATTTATGGTGTTACAAGTTCTAAAGATTATGAAGAGAAGATTCGGTTGAACAAGTTCTGATGATCTGAAGAAAAGTAAGTTCTTACAACCAAGTGTTGAAGACTCTGAAGACAAGTTATATGTGACAAGTTCTGAAGACTCCAAGACTTAGGTTCTAAAGCTTAAGAAAAATTCTTCTACAATAAGCTTCATTGTTCAAATATTCATATATCTGAAGTCTCTGAAGTTATGAAGAAAGTTCAAAATGGTTAACATATGATAGTGTACAAAAAGGTACATAAAGTGTTTGTGACCTCTACTCTTCTAGAGTGGCGCAAGGACATTCCTTTATGTATTCAACTGTGACTATTCTCATTATAACCTTTGAGAACCAACAAATAGATTTTCAATATTACCTTTCTACCCTTTCAACGGATCTCTTTTACAAGTTATAAAAGGAAGACTTGGAAGTTGAAGAAAAGTAAGAAACTACACTACAACGACACATCTATTGGAACAAATCAAGCTCAGACAAAACTACACAAAGACACCGTGCAAACTCTATAGAAAAATCATCTATGTATAATTTTGTAAATAAGAAAGGAGATGTTGCTCGTATCTTGCAGTAGAACACTTAGGTGTTTTCTATTGTACTGAAAAGTCTGTGTAATCTGCTTTCAAGAAGCAAATATGCAAACACTAGAAGAACTCAATTGTTGTTGAAAGATCAACGAACTTGTTGGGGGTGTCAATAACGTTGATCAAACTTATTGTGATTGTTCTGTAATCAGTTCGATTATAGTGGATTAAGTCCTTGTTGAAGGCGAAACCATCCTTGCGAGGGTGAACTGGAAGTAGGTTAGTTAACAACGAACCAGGATACAATTAACCGCATTATCTATCTTTATGTTCTGCGTTTATTTGGTTAAGTCACCAACGAAAAAGAATCAATCTTGGTAAAACCCAATTCAAACCCCATTTTTTGTGTTTTTCACACCTTCATTTTTCATTTATATGATTATCATATATACACATCGTATGCATTCCTAATAATCCTAAACAAATTATTCAGTAATTATTTACAATAAACTCTAATAATACTCTTTATATAGTTACATAGTCTAATAGACCCCTGTAGTCGAAAGTAAAGATGGATGGATGTTTAGACTATTCCTAAAGTCATAAAAGGCAACACTATGTATTGTGCAAATAGTAGCCAGTTTGACTACAGGCTGAATGTTTCACCATAATCAATACCTGTTTGTTGGTTCACTCCATTACATATAAGGCGAGCTTTGTACTGCTCGAATGGTCTATCTGAATTCTATTTATGCTTGAAAATCCACAAACTTCGAATAATACTAGAATTAGACGAATAAGAAACTAAGTCTCATGTCTTATTTTCAATAAGAGCATCATATTCATCTTTCATAGACATTTTTCAATTAGGGTCATATAATGCATCTATAGGATTTGTAGGTAAGGGGGATATGGAATTTTGAGATGAAGTATGCAGGTTAAAAAGCTTGCGAGGTTTGAATATACCATATTGTGCTTGGGTAGTCATTTGAGGTGAGAATTATGGTAATATTGGTGAAGGTGAAGGTGTGGGCGTCAATGTATTAGCTGGGGTTTTTTTTTTGTCGTGAGTTGAAGGAGAAAGAGATATATGTATGGAGGAAAAGGTCAGTGGGGAGGGTTAGTTAGGAGAGGGCGTAGATGAAGGTGAGTTTGGGGTTGATGTTTGTGAATTGTTGGATTGAAGGTCAGTTGGAATAGAAGTATTTGATGTAGGGTGTGTCATAGTAGTAAGAAGGAATAAAAGGTGTGGACGCATTATCTAAAAAATATAGTCAACAATGTTATGAGCATTTAAGATAGAAAAGGGAAACATATTTTCTTCAAATATGACATACCTAGAAATAAAGATCTTACGATTGGACAACTCATAACACTTATATCCTCTATGATTAGGTGAAAACCCAAAAAATACACTATTTTGGCTAATATATCCTCTACTATTTATTTCTCTTTCTTCTTTTTATTTTTAATTTTGCTTTCCAATGTAATTATTTAATGACATTTTTTGTAAAGTGATAGGAGTACATCATTTCACTTTCATATAAAGTAAAAATAATATTTCATATTTCGTGTGAAATGAACAACTCATAATTTGAGACGAATGGAGTAAGAAATAGTAGGTCATCTCAAAATCCTCATTCGAAATAACATACATAATTGTATTTATCTAGATTCCTCTATAGTTGGCTATAAAAATTAAGAAATAATAGGTCAGCTCAAAATCCTCATTTGAGGCTGAATATAGAGTAGTGACACACAAAAGTTGCTTTACTTGCTAATAGACATAGATATCCCACAAAAGCAACCAATCTCTATATTTTATGACAAGACAATTTCTTAATCCACCCTTATGTTTTCTTAGACGCCTTTGACGAAATTCTCGTAATACCCCCTTATTTAGGATATGTATATTCGAACTCACCACATTATAATTTTTATCGAATAGGTTCGAAGATGCATATTCAAAATAAACTCTGACTTCCAAAGAGAAACAAAAACCTTAAAACCAAGCAATTTAACATAGATTTAACATAGATACTCAAAGTTACATAGATAGTGGAATGGAAATTTGACATTACAGATTATTATAAATGAATAGTTGAGGACGTCATAATATTTTGATAACACATTCTCCCGATCTTTGAAGCTTCACATTCATTTTAATCGGACCTTTAGTAGAGTATCGGTGAAAAATACTTCGCATAACCTTTAAATCATCATCCATCTTCAGTGAAAATTGAATGAACTTTATCCTTCCTTCGGTATCAAGTGAGGGTGAACGATACTCGAGCTTGACCACCTTTAGATTTTTTAGATATTGTAGGAGAGAATTCAGTATGGTAATCAGCTAGGCGAGAGGCGTGTCCTAGGAAAACCTAAATTGAAGTGGCGAATTCTCACCATTAAAGTAGACAAAATCAAGGTAAAGATATGTTTGACTCATCCCTGTTTGTGGCGTGTAATATTGAAGAAATGATTTGGACACCCTATTTACAAAAGATTTGGAGCAATTTTTACCAAATAGTTCTTTTCCTAACACCAGAGCATGTTTCAGATATTAATAGTTTTTTTAAACGAAAATAGGGGTTTTCTGAGACACATATCCGAAATAACCTATATATATATATATATATATATATATATATATATATATATATATATATATATATATATATATATATATATATATATATATATATATATATATATATATTATGCGAATCATAAATAAATTATGTTTTAGTAGAATCAATAACATAGAAATATGAAAAAAATTAAATCGATAAATGTAACCAACAGTAAAAATTAATAATGTGTAAATATGAGTGTTTTTGAAAAAATACCTTAACAATTGATTTACATCGTGTTCGATGATGCGTCTCCAATGAACATTATTTAATTTTTAAAAGTTAACTTCATTCATATGTAAAAAAGACATTTTTAAATTTTCATATATTTATTTCACCAAATATTTCACCAATATAAAAGTGGATTAAGAGATTAAGTGTAACCCACATTACAAACAATACTGCTTATTCAACGAACCTATCTTGCAACTTAGTTTGTGACAATATTCAACAGCAAAATCTCTCAACCTTGATCCCTTATCTTTGCTGGTAAACAAATTTGAACTTACTGATCTATTTAAATGTTAATTAATTTTAGTTTGCTAAAGACTTAATTTAGGTATTAGTTATTTCATCCTAACATTAATTTTAGTTTGCTAAAGACTTAATTTAGGTATTAGTTATTTCATCCTTATGTATTTCTCCCTGTTATGTAATTCTTACGATGTATTTAGTCAACTATCCTATATAATAATAATAATAATAATAATAATAATAATAATAATAATAATAATAATAATAATAATAATAATAATAATAATAATAATAATAATAATAATAATAATAATAATAATAATAATAATAATAATAATAATAATAATAATAATAATAATAATAATAATAATAATAATAATAATAATAATAATAATAATAATAATAATAATAATAATAATAATAATAATAATAATAATAATAATAATAATAATAATAATAATAATAATAATAATAATAATAATAATAATAATAATAATAATAATAATAATAATAATAATAATAATAATAATAATAATAATAATAATAATAATAATAATAATAATAATAATAATAATAATAATAATAATAATAATAATAATAATAATAATAATAATAATAATAATAATAATAATAATAATAATAATAATAATAATAATAATAATAATAATAATAATAATAATAATAATAATAATAATAATAATAATAATAATAATAATAATAATAATAATAATAATAATAATAATAATAATAATAATAATAATAATAATAATAATAATAATAATAATAATAATAATAATAATAATAATAATAATAATAATAATAATAATAATAATAATAATAATAATAATAATAATAATAATAATAATAATAATAATAATAATAATAATAATAATAATAATAATAATAATAATAATAATAATAATAATAATAATAATAATAATAATAATAATAATAATAATAATAATAATAATAATAATAATAATAATAATAATAATAATAATAATAATAATAATAATAATAATAATAATAATAATAATAATAATAATAATAATAATAATAATAATAATAATAATAATAATAATAATAATAATAATAATAATAATAATAATAATAATAATAATAATAATAATAATAATAATAATAATAATAATAATAATAATAATAATAATAATAATAATAATAATAATAATAATAATAATAATAATAATAATAATAATAATAATAATAATAATAATAATAATAATAATAATAATAATAATAATAATAATAATAATAATAATAATAATAATAATAATAATAATAATAATAATAATAATAATAATAATAATAATAATAATAATAATAATAATAATAATAATAATAATAATACTTTTCTCCGTTCAGGTTAGTTTCATTATAGAGAAGAATAGTAAAAAGAATGACTATTTTAAAATCACAACATAACATCTAATAAAACAGGTCATCACAACATATCTCATGAAACAAGCAGGGGCATATCTAGATATTATATAATATTATATATTAGGTGTGGCTAAACAAAAAAAATTACGAATTAAATCATATTAAAATTAATAATATTTTTACAAAATTATACAAATCAAACTAATTTTTACAAAATTGACGTTTTTATTTACCTTGAGCAGACCAAAAATAAAAGAAATTGTGAGAAGATTATTGACGACCTATTTTTAAATAAGCTTTCTTTATTTTATTTTGGATGTGAGAATGATAACTTAAAATTGGAGGCCTAATTCTTAGATATGTTTCCAATAATTTATATAATCTACAACTTTGATACTCTCAATTAGATGTTGAGTTTTCTATACTTCTAGATTAACCGAAGAAAATTTATTTCTTAAAAATACCGGGAGAAATTTCTTCATCTTATAAAGAAAACAACAAAATCAATTGATTAAAAAATAATAATTTATGCGAAATTAAAAAAGTTGATATTTTTAATAAATTGAAATTTTAGAGTTCAACTAAAAAAGATAAAAGAGTGCGAGATATTTAAAATTACCTTTCATTTTTAATCACTCACAAATAAATGCAACCAAATCAAATAAAAAAAATTAAAGAAAACAAAAAGATTATTGGATTAAGAAATATAAATGCAAGAGAGAAAAATGAGTTAGTGTTTATAAATCGCTCTGAAATCAATGAAATCGTGTAAAATCATTGAATTTTACTCTGACTCGATTTTATCTTTTTTGTCAAATTTTAAAAAACATATTTTATATATTTTCCCCATGAAAACTTCTTTCATGCTTTTTAATTTTATTCACATTCATATCTTGGTTACAATATTGAAAAACCTTTGTTTTAGATATAAATTTAATCAAGTTGAATATAAATTCACTAATAAAAATGATGTTGTAAATGATGATGTTATAAATGAATTGATGAAGATAAAAATACTTATTTTTTTGAACTTTCGAAACTTATATTTTTTAAAAATATCTTTTGGATATTACTTTTTATGATTTGATGGATAATTTAGATAATTTGATAAAAATTTATGTGTATTACACTTTATTATGGTAATATAGTGTCTTTTTTATTTATAACTAAGTTAAATATTTAAAGTATTGATGCATTTATAATATTATAAATATATATATATAATATATATATATATATATATATATATATATATATATATATATATATATATATATATATATATATATATATATATATATATATATATATATATATATATATATATATATATATATATATATATATATATATATATATATATATATATATATATATGTATATATATATATATATATATATATATATATATATGTCGTATATATAAATTTAATATTATTTTAATATAAAATAAAATCTATGATTTTACGTTTCGATTTTACCTAGACAAAACGAATCAAGGTAAAAACTCAATTTTGACAACATCGATTCCATTATCCATATATTAAGTTGGTCAGCATGCAAACAACCAAATTGATAAGCACCACAGACATTAAAATATCAACATACTTATACAGTATCACATACACTATTTATTCAATCAGCTAAACCTGCCTTTGCCTTTAAATGCTGCTTGAAATCCATAATGTCACCTTCCCATCTGGTCACAGTTTGATCAGCACACACCCATATCTCATGAGCCACCTGATTTATGAGCCTAAAATCATGACTAACAAGCACCAACCCACCATCCCACTCATTCAATGCCTCTGCTAAAGAGTCGATTGTCTCGATATCTAAATGATTAGTTGGCTCGTCTAAGAGAAGCAAGTGAGGTTGTCTATAGGCTAACCACGCAAAGATCACGCGACTCCTTTGTCCGTCGGATAAATTTCTCATAGGCATCACCTGTGCTTTACCCGACAATCCAAACTTTCCGATAGCTGCTCTCATCCTCTCTTCTTCATTTCCAGGGTATTCTTTAATCATAAATTGGAGGGCAGAGAGTTCCAGGTCTAGCTTTTCAGTTAAGTGCTGGTGAAATTGTGCAATGCGAAGGTGGTTATGCCGACGAACCATGCCATCTAAGGGAACCAAATCACCAGTTATGAGCTTTAGGAATGTGCTCTTTCCAGCTCCATTGGGTCCAACCAAAGCAATTCTGGAGTCTAAGTCGACCCCGAAGTCAATGTTCTTGTAGATGAGATTATCAGGAGTGTAACCAAATGTCACCTCCACAAACTGGAGGACAGGTGGGGGAAGTTTACCCACATCAACGAAACGGAAGACTAAAATTTTGTCTCTTACTACCTTCTCTGTAAGTCCACCGCGCTCCATTTTTGCAAGAGTCTTCTCTTTACTCTGAGCTTGGCGAGCAAGTTTTGCTGATCCATGGCCAAATCGGGCAATGTATTCCTTCATTGAGGCGATCTGCTCTTGCTCCCATCTATACTGCTTCATCTGGTTCTCTTCCAGTTCAGCACGAGTCTGAACATATTGATCATAATTACCAGTATAGAACTTCAGCTTTTTGCTTTGCATGTGGATGATATTTGTGCAGACACCATTAAGGAAATCCTGGGAGTGTGAAATCACAACCAGAATACGGTCAAACTTCTTCAAATTCTCCTCCAGCCACACACATGCTTCCAAATCTGCAAACATTTTCAAAAAAGTAATATGAATGCAACCATAATCTAAGACCAAAAGTTGGAACACAAGGACAGATGGTATAAAAATTAATGGCAAAAAACACCGCACAGCTATCGGAGGGAAACAGAGAAAGCAAATATATTGAATTTGAATTTCATGTGAAAGCATAACTAAAAAGTAACACCCATAACTATCCAAGTTAATATTAACACAGTAGTCTTAGGAAAAATGTCACACCCATCAAGTGAGATGGTAATGTAGAAACCAGAAACACAACGCAAAAAAGTGATCAAAGAATTACAAGATGCAAGTAAATGGATATAGCATTCACAGAACAACCATGATGGTATAAGGCATCAAAATATATATTCTCATGTCTAGATGAAATCCTACCGAATTATTTATCAAAGCAGACACCAAGAAAACTATACTCAAAACTACATAGAAGCCTACCCAACAGACAAACTAGAACTAGGACTCAATAATATCCAGGTCTTCTATTTGAGGCATTATTGAAACAACATTTAAAAAAATTCACAGGAGCTTCAATCCAAAACGGCAAGTGTGCTCACAAAGAAAATCATCATATTGAAATCAATGCATAAAACATGACAAGGTAATAATGACATTTCAGTCACAAATAAAAGAGTTACTTATTTCAGGGAGGAGGGATACCAAGGTGATTGGTTGGTTCATCAAGAAGAAGAATGGTTGGGTTCATAAATAGGGCTCGTGCTAAAGCAATCCTCATTCTCCATCCACCAGAAAAATCACGTGTCTTCTTTGCCTGCATCTCCTTGTTGAAACCAAGACCAAATAAAATTTCAGCAGCACGCTTTTCAGCAGTTGATGCGTCTATAGCTTCCAGTCGTTCATAAACTCGCTCAAGTGCTTCACCACCACCATCATCCTGTAACAAATTAATCAAGCGTGTTGTCATCTATAAAAGCAAAACATCTGTGAGCAAAAAAGTTCAAATGCCGTAGTACTAAAACATACTTGTGCACCCAGAATTTCAGCTTCTTTCTCCAATCTTAACCTTTCCTCATCACAACTAATGACAGCCTCCAATGCAGGCATGTCAGAGGCTTCAATTTCCCGGCTAAGGTGATAAATATCCATGTGCTCAGGAATAGGAAGTTCACGCAACCCTATTGCTGTAAGTAGGGTAGATTTTCCACAACCATTTAATCCAAGTAAACCATAGCGTCTGAAAGGAAGGTTAAAAAAAAAACACAATCACCAACAAATATACAGTTATGATCAATGGCATCCTATTCAAAAGTCAGAACAAATAAATATTATTGACAAACCTTCCATAATTTAGCTCCAATTCAGAATCAACTATAAGATCATGTCCGTGGAAGGTAACTGATAGAGATTCTATCTGTAAATCCATAATAAACCAAAATCTCAATATAATACAACACTAATCATCTTAAATGCATTTATAATTAACTGTATTTATAATTAGATGGCAGAAACATTCTTTTTATTGCTCAATATTGAAATATCACCTACCTCTAAAGGAGGTGTAGTACATTCACAAAGAAGAATCGAGATTTTGATCTGGGCTACATGGTAGAATGTCATTGCTACCGGCCCAACTGCTCAGCTAGGTGTTCGAATACAAGCGGGCACCCATGCTAAGAACAATAGTTTAAAAGTAAGACTACTAACTATCGCAGTTGAGAATGTCATGTATACTCCAGTTTCCGAAAATATGAATTAATAATTAATGATAGTTCTGGTAGATTATCCAGTTATCTTCTTTTCCAGAGGTACAATGCAATATATGAATACAAAAGTAAGCCAGAACATTTTCAATTAAAGAACCAAGACATGAATACTCTTTCAATTGAAAGTCCAAGGAAAAAATAATCAAACTAAACTCATAAACTCACTAGTTGAGCCTAAAACAAAAATTGGTTTCAACATTAACATTTTAAATTAGTTTTCCATGGCATAAACACAATCAAAATCAAATTGTTTCAACATAAAGCTAAACCTAAATAGAGCAAAATTCATGAACATCAAACTTCATTCAAAGTAACAAAGTCATTCAGCTACTACTAAGAGCATTGTTCAACTTACTTCAGCAATAATCTATCCAAACATAACTTTATGTTCAACTCCCTATAGTAAGAATCAATTATTTAATTCAAAATCAAACGCAAACTCGATAATTACATTATTCATTTTTAATTATTAACTCTACATACATATCTAACACAACTAGCAAATCAACAAAATCAAAACACTGCAATCAAAGATAAATGAATCAAAATCAAATTAATTAGTATCACTGCACGATGATCAGTAATTGCTCACCCTAATATCTCTGGAAAGAGGATGAGAGCAGAGAACAGCGGTGCATGTCCGATCAGATATCTGAATATCCCCAACTCCGTTGGCAACACCGTTAACCGCTTTCTCCGAAGCGGTTTTCGATAAAGCGGCAACCTTACCTCCTCTCTTAGCGGCGGCAGCGGCTTTCTTCTGGGCGGCCTTTTTCTTGCTTGCTTCAGACACCATTTTCAATCTCTAAATCTCTGTGCATGGAAACAAACAAGTAGGAATTCGAAAACGCGCGTTTGAAAAAGCTGAAAAAAAGTTAAAGAGAAATGAAATGTAAACCTGGAATCGGGAACGTGAGAAGAAGAAGTGGAGATGAAATAACTGGGGTTTGGACTTTTGAGATTTCTTTGTGTTTGAAGAGGTGAAATTTGGAATATATAGAATTGTCACCTTCCTCGTGTCTCTCTTACGTTTAATTTTGAAAAAAAAAATACTACTGGAATGTTCTAGACATATGTACATGTCAACAAAAAAAATAAAACAATAAACTTTTATATATATAAACTAATACAACCGCATAAAAATATTTATATCTTAAATTATCTAGTTAAATTATGAAAGAAATATACTTGAACTGCACACAAGTTTTTTGGTAGTGATTTCACCTGGAGCACAATACTGAGGGCTCGGATTACTAAGAATGGTAGGCAGGTGCATTATCACGTTTCTTTCTCTATCTGGATTGATTCTAAAACTGGGATTAGCAAGATATTAGATAATTCTATTTGGAGTGTGGAGAATGGTGAAAAAATTAATTTGTGGAAGGATAATTGGTGTGGGCAGCCCTTAATCACTTTACTGCAAATTTCTGATCAGTATCACTGCAATTTGAAGTCTCCTTTGTCTGCAGTTATTCATAATGGTCGGATCGTTCACCTAGATGTTCTATTGCGTATCTTTTCGGTTCTCTCCAGCCTTACAGAGGATATATTTCCCAATTTGTTTCAGGCTGACTCTCTTATGTGGAAGAACTCTGATAGCGACATTCTTTCTGCAAAAGAGGCGTTTCAGTTCATTCATGGGCGACATCCGATTTCTGCTTGGAGCAACCTTCTTCAGAGAACCTCTATTCCTCCTTCTAGCTCTCTGCTTTTCTGGCGTCTCTCCCTCGACAAGCTTCTAACCAACGACAAATTAATTCTTCGTGGCTTCCACATGCCCTCTATTTGCAGTCTATGTCGCTCAAACGCAGAATCACTGGATCATCTTTTTTTCACTTGTAATTTTGTTGTTTCGGTCTGGACTTGGCTGTCCTAGTTTTTAAACTTTGGCCCTGTTATTTCCAGCTTGGTAGATTGTTATGAGGTGATGATTGTCGCTGTCTCCGATCAGTGCAGCCTAGTTTTGGCTATTGTTGTTCTTAATTCGGTCAAAGGTATTTGGTATGCTAGAAATCAGGCGCGGTTTAACAACTCCAAGATTACGTTGAATTCTACTTGCAACGTTATTCTCTCCTCCACCTCTCTGTCCGGAATAATTGTAAGCTTTCTGCCAATTTCACCATCCGAGATTTTGTTATCCTTAAGAAGTTTGAGGTTCAAATCCGCCCTCCTAAGCCTAAAACTTTAACTGAGGTTCTTTGGTGTTGTTGGCTGAAGATTTTGATATATGTGGTTCGAAGTGGAGTAACTAAGTTCGAAATGAAACAAGATTAGTATTCGTTGGAATAAAGTGAATGTCACAGTTCGGAATGGAAGAAATGGTTCTTCGAATAAAGATATCAAAGCTCCGAGCTTCGAGTGACAGTTGTGAAGATATATTCAAAAGAAGCCTCGAAATGGTAACGAGACTGTGTCTGTGAAATGAGTTCGAAGCGAAGATTGTCAAGGCATTTGAAATTCAAACGCGAGCGGGATGAGTGGAATTCAAATATATATGCGCTGGAGCGTTCGAAGACGCGTGGAAGCTAGAAAAGAGCAGTGCTCTGCATGTCCTGAACGTGGCAGAATCTTATAAGTCAGACCGTTATGGTCGAAGTAGTATAAATAGAAGTCTTAATGTTAGGATTTCGTGTGTCATATCTATTGTACAAAATTCAGTAAACATTCAAAATACCACATGGCTAGGGAAACAAATGCTCGAACAATGTACGTATGATAACACCAAACATTTATAATTCAGTAAAACTCTTTATCTTTTCCAGTCTATCTTCTACTTTCGCATCAATGTCTTTTAAATACTTTTACATTCAAAGTCATTTAACTATTTCTTGCATTTAAACGTTTTCTTCTATTCGGAATCCTTTATATTTCGGAAACTCTTTTACATTTCATGCTTTTACATTCATGCTTTTACATTAAAATCTTTACATTCAAAGTCATTTACGTATTCCTGCATTTAAACATTTCTTCGCAATCGAACCTTTATTCATTTACATTAACTGAGGTTCTTTGGTGTCCCCCTATTCTCGGATGGGTTAAGGTTAACATGGATGAGGCTTCTGGGGGGTTACTGGTGAGAACTGCTTGTGGTGGCATTTTTCGAAATCATTCAGGTGAGCGTTTAGGGAGTTTTGCCTGTAACTTGCCACCTAACAATGCTTTGTTTACTGAGATCACGGGAGCTATTCTGGCTCTGGAATATACTATTTTTCGTAATTGGTCTAATTTGTGGTTGGAAACGGACTCTTTGATTTTGGTTAGAGCTTTTAGTGATGCCTCAGTGGTGCCTTGGATGCTTCGGAATAGATGGGATAATTGTTTATTCAAGATTAGAAATTACAACTTTTTAGCAATTCACATTTTTAGAGAAGAAAATCATTGTGCAGATAAGTTAGCTCAATTAGGATTAACAGTTACGGATTTTACTTGGTGGTTAGATTTACACTCTAATTTAGTTCTTGATTTCAATCGGAACAAATCGGGCACTACTAATTTTAAATTTAGATAAATTTGAGATTTTGGCTCTTTGTCCCCCTCATTTTTTTACGTATTCATCTTTTTTAATATATTTGGACTAAAGCTCACTTTTACTAAAAAAAAAAAGTTATTTATTTTATTATAATTTTTAATCTGAATTTAATTGAGTGTGTTCTTCCTGACTTCAAATAAATTTTCTCAATTATTATTAAAAACTGTTTCTCAATCATTATAAAAAACTTAAATTCAGTGTTTGTACTTATAATTATAAGTGATCAACATTGATATGTCAATTTAAATTCTCTGTTTTGAAAAGAAGATATTGTATTTTCAGGACATTATGTTTTCAAATTATATCATCAAGATATTTAGTTTCCAAATTAATTTATATTTTTAGTTGAGAAAAAAAAACATATTTTATTTAATTGTAAATTTGGTTCATTTATTTGTCTACATATAATTGCTACCAAGGATCCAGACACTTTGTTTGCCAAAAAGCTTATGGTTTCCTTAGTACCATTATATTTTTGTGGATTTTTTAATCCATATTTGTGAAAATAAAAAAATGTCTTTGAAAAATCAAAAATTATATTTTAGAATATTTGAGTGAAAACTGAAAATATATTTTCGATTCTAAATTTATTTTAAATTTAATTTCACATACACGCTTTATTAAAATATTACATAGAGTTTAATATTGAAAATATATTTTCAGTTCACATCCAACCTTTTTCAACGTGATTTGCATGATATTTGGGTGCTAACGGAAAATATATTTTCGGTTTCAAATTTATTTTAAATTTGGTCTCTCATACACGCTTTATTGAAATATTACAGAGTTTAAAATCGAAAATATTCTTCCGATTCACACCTAACCCTTTTTAACATGATTTACATGATATAAGGTGCTAACCCAAAATTTATTTTTGATTTCTCAAATACAAAAATAAAATTTCGCAGGAGTGAATAAGAAAGTCTAAGAAATATATTTTAAATACATCAAGAATACATTAGAACTATATTAACTATCTAATAATTGACAACATAAAATACTATGTTTCAGGTTTTCATATCTCTTGTAATATTATACAAAGATAGACTCCTCATAAAACTAGCGAATGGGATAAAAAATTAAAATGAATATTCTCTTTGATTTTGGCTATTTATTTGTATTTATTAGGATAGTTCCGTAAACTATTGAAATAAATGGACTTTATGTATGGTTGGCCTATTGAAGAGACCAGTAAATTGCTTTTTATACAATATTAAAAATAGTGTCTTTTATTTATTATTGTTTTTAAATTTATGTCAAATGGTCAATTAGGACAAATAATAGACAAATAATTGAGATGACAATTGTATAAAAATGTTAAATTAAAAAGACGAATTTAAAATATTTCACTTACTTTTTATATAGAAAAATTCCCATCATTAGATTATTAGAGGGAAAAAAAGACATGAGAGTTTTTTTTTGAGCAAAAAAGACATGAGAGTTATGTTGTGTTAAAAAGAAAAACTTCCAATGTCTTATTTTCAGTGTCTATAGAAGACCCTCACCATACTAAATGACAAGCGGGACCCTTGCTACAACAATTAGAATGGATAACACAGAATAAAAAGTTACATTGGCAATTTTGTCATTAGCATAGAATTCATTCTATGAATTGTACAATGTGGAAGTTTTAAGAAAAATCAATATGGTCAAGAATTCTAGTATTTGCGTTTGTTTCCGCAGAGAGAATGATTGGCAGGGTACAAACAGAGTAAATATTCTCTGACACTATGTGTGGTCCCCTCCCATTATATGTAGGTCTAATTTAAGACATTGCTACCATGTTGTCTGTGCTTGATCATGCCTTCAAGCAACTCATTATTCTGCAAAAAAGTGTGCCCAAATCATCCTCACAGACACTCATATAATGAGAACAATAGCCTCTATCACAATTACAAAATTATCATATAGTACTAAAAGAACCTTTGCAATTTTTCTCTTAACACAAACAAATTGGACACATTTACATAGTAATGCATAACATCAGTCTCAAATTTGTTACCAACCTAAAAAAAACAAAACAAAATAAAATTACTTGCGCCCCAAGTTTCATCACATAACACAACAAGCATTAGGATTCTCATCACTAAACATCTGAGGAGCATGCATCTGCACCATTCCACCTTCTCCATTATTATTATAACCATAATCATATCCCAAAAATCCACATCCACATCCATAACCATATCCATTCGAATTCGCCATTACCTCCATTTTCCCCTTTCCATCATTCTCATCAACCTTGCTATTTCCACCTTCCCCTTTCCCCTTATTCTTCTTACCTCCATCATTCTCTCCTTTATTCTTCTCTTTCTCTTTCTCATTCTCCTTCTTCGCCGGGACCACCTCAACTTTCCTCTTAAACTTCTTCTTCATTTTCTCCACCATCACTTTCACATCCATAACCCCCTTCACTGTCACCGTGTCTTTCTCCTTATCTATTTTCACATCATAAACACCTACATTCCAATTTCCAAAAACTCATCAAAACACAAAAATCAACAACAATACATTAAATCACCAAAAAAAAAAACAATACAACATAAACAAACACCTTTTGTCTTTGAAACAGTTTTCTTAATCTTCTCAATACATCCTTGACAATGCAGTTCCATCTTCAAAACCGTCGTTGTCACCGGAATCTATTCCATTTTCCATTTCCATCAATCAATGAGTTAATGAACTAAAATAAAATTTAACAAAAAAACATTGACATATAAAACTGCTACCTCTTTAGGCTTTTTGTCTTCCAGTTTACTTTTGTTGTCTTTGTTTTCCTTGTCATTTTTAAGAACCGGAGAAATGAGATCAACTTTCTTCTTGGTTTTACTAACAAGCTTATCTCGGAGTTTCCCAGCGTCGACGGTACCATTAATGGTGAATTTTCCAGTTTCTTTATCAACATTCATTCTCTCAAAGCCTTCAACAAGAAGGTTCAATTTCAACGCTTCAGTTTATTAAAAAAAAAAAATCCAGTAAATAAAATAAAATAAAATGAAAATATAAAAAAGCGATGAAACAGTTGAAGAAAAAGAAACCTTGGAAACCGCGTATGCATTTGACGATCTTGGAAGCGCAACCGTCGCAATGCATGTCGATTTTCAGAATGACTGTTGTTGGCTTTGTTTCATCTTGTTTGTTGTTGTTGTTGGTTTCCTTGTTTTCTTGTTTTTGGGTTTGGTCGTTTGTCTTGTTCTTTTGCTTTTCCTGCGACATGGATGAATGAATGAGAGAGGTTAGAGAGAGAGAGAGAGAGAGAGAGGTTAGAGAGAGAGAGAGAGAAAGTACCTTAGCCATTGATGGTGAGTGAGTGGAGCAGTTACGGAGAGAGGAGTAGCGGAAGAGAATGAAATGAGTAACAGCTTTTAACAACAGAACGGTTTATTTGAAGGAATGAGAGTGGAGTGGACCCCAGTTATACCACGTTCCACACCTCACAACTTTCAGTTTTATTTATTTATTTATTTGAAACTAACTGTTATCTTACTAGTATTAATTTTGTATTAAGAAAATGTGTTGTACTCATAAAGAGTGATTGATATACTTATGCTTATGATTTTATAGTGAATTTTAAATTATTGATTGGATAAGTAATAAATTGAAGATGGAGATGGTTAATTAACTCAAATTAAATTAGTTCCATGCGTAAGATAATGAATGCGATATTAAGTGGAATCAAATATAAGTAGATAAGTTTTGAATTTATTAGAAAGTGGAAAAAAATGTTAAATATATAAGAGAACTGTTCGTTACATTAGATTTTTTATTTTATATGAACATGGTGTCAAAATTTCTTACTTATCATGAATGTTTAATTCATTTGTAAATTTTTGGCTTAATGTTGGAAGAAATTATCTAATAAGTTAAAATTTTAAAATCACCTATTAACTAAAACTTTTAAAGAATTAAAATTAAATCCAAAAAAGAATAAAGAATGTACGACTTGATATTTGAGTAATAATATATTAGTATGTCATCACATCACAAACACTCACTTGATATTTGAGTAGTAAGATATTAGTATGTCATCACATCACAAACACTCAGGGAAGCGTGTTTTTAGAGAGAAATATTTTCCTTTCTTTCTAGAATTTTCCCCCACCCTTTAGAGTTTGGTGGCTACCTCCCACAATTATGGTGGTTACATCCTTCTCTATTGAGAGAACAATCCACTCTTTTCATCTTCATTCATATTTTATTGCCAAAACAAATTCACTCTCCAATTACCCCATTTCTCCAGTTTGAATCATCGTCAACCATTTCTTCTCGTATTTACGACCTCCACCGGAACCACCACCACCAAAAATTTGAGAGTTTGCAATGGTTGGTTTTCACATCTCAACCTTAATAACAGTGAAGATACCTCTCTCCTGTGTAGCTGTTCTTTCATCTCTGATGTCAACAACCATCATCCACCTTTGAAGCCACCATGGACACTCTATACCTTGCAGCCTCTACCAGATTTGTCTAATTCGATTTATGTTCATCTAGTTTTTATTTTGCATCTTTGTATTTTGAGGTCTAAGGTTGCACTCATGGTGTTCGACAAAAAGCCTCAAACGTGTTTGGTGTTCTGGAGAAACATCAACAATTCTTCTATTCATTCATTAATCTTCGAACATTCGATAAAAGTGGACAATATTGAGATCAAAGATAGTCGAAATGCACAAACACGAGTCAAAGAAATCATGCGTAATTGGATTTGGAAAAAGATTGTGGATTCTTTTTTTCTATCTTGCTATTGATCGTGTTCGTAAGAAATTGTTTAAATGGATGATAAGTTGTTGTTTCTGCTTCAAATTTGTTTGTGTCTTGTTAGTGTATGGACTTTTTATGTGTTTAGCCTTTTATGACTATGTAAGTTTTTGTTTAGATTTGTCTGAATTAAATTCTCCTAATTCAATGTCTCTTTTCCTAAGACTACCAGTAAACTTAAATTCAAGCTCCTCTTAAATATGAGACTCCTGTCATTTTTACTCAAATACTCTTTCAAGTGTTTGGACAATTACAAAAGTATATGAATGGTTAAATGATATTATAATTCAAATACTTTATTCGCCTACCTTAGAATTATAACTCAGAAAATATAATTTACAAAAACAAACACAAGATTCAAGAACAATAAAAACACGCCAAACTTAGTAGTGTAAGGTCTGAGTCTTCACAAAGGGGAATAACTCCTTAAATAGAAACAAAAGTCCAATTTCAAAGCCCAATAGAATTTAGATCTTAAAAACGAATTAACCTTCAAAAGCACAAGGGCTCAATCTTCAATAATGGTTGATTGCAAATCTTAATAGATCAAATTTTAAGTAAATCATAATCTCTTGAAAATATAAAATCAATCTTGCTAAATGTGATTTAGATTATATCTTTCATCAATTCAAAAACACACAAACATAATTAGATCCCTAATTGTATATAAAAGGACATAATCCAAACATACGAGAATTAGTACAACAAATCTTTCACGTGAAACAACCTAGAGCGAGACAATGTCTCACATAATGTAGGACATTATGCATAACATGTTGCTTTCTACTAAAGTGTCTTGATCACTTAGAGATACGATGTCTCACATCTTGACAGAACATCTTGCTTCACATGTTGCCTGTAAAATATTGTCAATCACATATAATAACAAACTCCCTTTTAGCCAATTTGTAGGTAAATAAAACATGCAAGATGTTAGACACAATCTCACTGACTTTCTTTAAGACAAGTTTACAAACATCAGAGTTCATCGAAACTAAAAAAAGCATGTTAACAAGAATATATCTTCATGAGGAAACACATTATAAAAAATGGACAAGTGCATGCATTCATCTGTGAGGTAAAAAAATAAGGGAAACCGTCCAAAAATCAAGAAAGAAACAACCCAAAGGGTACAAAAGACACTACTAGAAATACTCAGTTTTCCTGCGAATTTATCTACGGATTTTAGATAAAAATACACAGGTATCATGTTTCCTACGACTTTTCTCGCGGTTTATGGTCCCAAGCTAAAACCTTAGTGGGTAATATTTTTCGCAAGAAGAGCCGCAGGAAAATCTGCAGGTAAATTCGCAGGAAATTTCTGCAGGTAAATCCGCAGCTAGTATATTTCAATTTTTTTTAAAATTTGTTTAATAAATTGAGACAGTATGCAATAATTTTATGTGAATACTTTTTGAATTCATATAAAAATCAATATCACTTATAAAACCGATAAATGCTATGGGGCTTAGTTTCGGTTCATTTGGACTTATCCATTGCGATAAACTCTTACAAAATTTACAAAGTATTTATATCATTTATATCAGGGTCATATTAAAATTTTAATTAATATTTAAAGTAATTAATAGAAATCATATCTTTATTGTTTAAGCTAATATGTACCTCAAAAAGTCTCACAAGTGATCAACTTATTGATATATCAAAATTTATTTTTATAGGCTCTCTCAACCAATTTCACAAGTGTTCAAACTCCTTAAGCCCACTTCCATCATCAGCTGGATTGACAAGACAACAACCAACGTTTTGGATATTATAAAATATCTTAAGCAATATGCAGGCCCCCACAATGGTACTGGAAGAAGCCAAGAACCTTTGTCAAACCTACATATTGTACTAGCATTAAATATCTTTTATAGGATCTGAGTAAAAGTTGAAAGAAAACCCATATGCTAATGAAAGTACCATTTTCTAGCAGTCATGTCATTGTAAACCCAAAATGGTGTCAATGTTGAGTAAAGTAAAATCAATGGACATACGGATCTGCAAATAAGAAAAACTAGTTTTTAGCACTTTGAAAACTTGGCTCAATGTAACTAACCAGATTTTAATGTTTGTTTGAAACAATAGTAATGTTTTTATCGGTGTTTGGTTTGGGAGAGAAAAAGACATAGTAGATAAGTGCATCCCATAAGAGAAAGAGTAAATTTGAGGTTGTCCAATATCTTTTTCCTTCATCCACAACCTCAACACCACTACTTCTAACCTCACTCTCTCTGTTGGAATCATGGCAAATATCACCGTCCAATTTACCAATAACTCATTTGTTCTTACGGATAATTTACGAGCATTATCACCGTACAAGGATCTGCAAGACACAACAAAAACTACTCGAACGTGAAACTAATATAAAAAGGTGAATAATTTTAAAACTAATATTCTCCATTTCACAGATCGATAAATCATATACCTCAAAAATTACAACAAATACTAACAGTTGCAAGTTAAAAACCGGTAGTTTAAAACTAACTAGTAACCACAAATTTTGTTACTAGAAGGTGACGGGAACAAAACAAAAACAAATTGTGAGGGTGCAAGGTATAACAAAAGAGGCAATGTCAGATATTGTAGATGTATTTATGACAGGAAGATAAATAGGCAAACTTTCATACGGAATTACCTACGGTTTTTATTGTAAAAATGGTGTTTTTTATTCAAAATTTGAAATCCGCAGCAAAATCCCCAGGTAAACCTACGAAATTGGTTGTCGTCTCCGTGTTTCATCCCAACATCACCATACAGTATGTGTAACAAGCTCTTGGGGCTTAGAGATTTCTCTTGGGGTTCTTGACAAAAGAGAACAGATTACGCCAGTGGAAGTTTCTGATTTTCAAAGATTTTCATTTGGGGGAAAAGATGCATATCTAATTTTATATTCTGTTTATGAAAAATGTATCTAACATATAACATTAATGAGCAAATATAACAAATAAGCTAGCATGGTGAAGTGGTAAAGAGTTTCCCTATTGAGTGAAGGTGTGTGTGTGTTTGTTTCCCATAGGAATCAGTTTTTTGAGAAGATTTTTCTATATTTACAAAGAAGAATATTGACATGTCATTATATAAATACAAAAACTATTACACAGTCCACAAAAGTAATGTCACCTAGGAAGATTCTCCACGCCTAACCAGCCAAACATGGAATAAGGATGTCTGTTGAATATTGACATGTCATTATATAAATAAAAAATTAATACACAGTCAACAAAAGTAATGCCACCTAGGAAGATTCTCCACGCCCAATCAGCCAAAAATAGAATATGGATGTCTGGAAACAGAATCTTTATTTTATAAGGGGCGAAAAGATATTTTTAAAAAGGGGGTAAATCAAATCTTGCTACTATTGCAGGGGGCTAAAAGGCATTTAACCCTTTATTTTATTTAATAAAGCGCATGAAAATCCACAGGTATTCCTGTGGATAATATTCCAGAGAAAAATCCGCAGGAAATTCCGATATTTCCAATAGTGAAACCATTACATCTCTAAAATAAAGACCTACACATGGGTTGAGGGATAAAACTAGAATCATGTCATACAAATGGATTTTAAAGCACGTCATCAAGGAACAAAAAAATCATCATTATTCATCAGTTAATGTAAGTCTTTATCATTGGATACAAAATCATATTCCACGTCTTCACCATCTTCACTGCCATTCTACTTATCTTTTTCACCAGATGTCTCAACAATCTTCTCAACATATTGACCTCTTACTTGAGAGGTGGACATAAGCTTGGGGATTCATCATTTTAATGGGACCATCAACAATACTATTTCTTGTAGTTGAGGTATCAATTAAATCTTACAAAGCCTTGGACTTTTGCAGCCCCTGGCATGGGAAGGACTTTTGGAAGATTTACACATGTAGACATATTTGCTTCACTAAAGTTTAGAATATTGGGAAGAACATTGTCAAGGACATGTTTTCCATCAAATAGTTTGTAACTAAAGTTTAAGGGACTCCGATAAATTCCAACAATATCTTCACCAATTATTATATCAAGTTTTGGTTTTATAAGAATACCACTAATTAAGGATGGAAAAACAATAGGTAACATAATTGAAAATGATTCAACTTGTTTCAGAATTTGTTAAGAAACACAATCGCCAAAATCAAAGGATGATTTTGTTCCTATTTGGTATAGAAAACTAACAAGGGATGGTGTGATACATGATCTAAGATTGGTAGGATCCCAATTAGCAACTCCTATTTTATTGAGAATAATGTACTTCAAACTTGATGCAGAGAGAAAACCTTTTCCAAGCCAATCATCGGGAACATTCCATGTGATTTCCTATGCTATTGTCTTTATAGGGGGAGGGGAATACGACCAACACTTATGAGTCCCTCTTCCCAGATACTCATTATGGTAGTTTGAGAGAATGCAAATTAGTGTCAACGTACTTGAACCTTCCTAAATTCATTATTATCAGCATCATTGAACCCCTTTGGAAGCTTAACAATAAATTATTTAACAAGTTTGGGATATAAGAATCAATACATGGCATAATCTTCTTAACATCTGCATCTTCCAACAATTCCACAATCTTAAATCATTTTTTAATGCTTCATTTGACATTTCTCTTTAAGGTGAAATGCACTCGTGTTAGACATATGTTTATTTCAACACATTCTCATCAAAGTGGAAAGAGACGTCGTCCATGGGTACTTCAGGAAGCCATGAACATTGTCAGATAATTTCTTACCTCCGAAAACTTTCTTACTTTTCTTATTCGTAGGAACAAATATGTCATCTGAAATAACAATGGAATATTCCTTAATTACTTCCTCTTCTAAAACCTTATTTTTCTTTAGCACAAACTTTTCCTTATTGGCCGACCTTTTAGTAACACTTTTCTTTCATGTAGATTTATTTTTCTTTAACACATCCTTCTTCTTTGGGTTTTTTTATCTTTTTTCTTGGTGTTGCAGACTGTTTGGTCGTATTTTTCTTGGATTTCAAAACAACATTACATTTCTCACTCTTCTTCTAAGATATTTTTGAAGATTTTATTACGATTTCATTATTATTAACATCAAAATCTACATTGTTAATATTGTTAGTGACATTGTCATTAACATATTACATCACATCATTATAAACTTCAACTTCTTTAGAATTTTCATTGATGTTTGAGACATCTTACTTAAAATCATTCTAGGTTGGAGCCTCATTCAGCAATATGTCCTCTAAATTTTTGTTGACATCTATTAGATCATTTTTAATGATAATATTAGCTTCCGTAGGGACATCAACATTGTGATTGTATTCTTGCATCACATCTTGACTCAAGTTTTATTTCCTTACCTTTATAGTTCAGCCATGTGGCTGTCTTCGTTAATATCTTCAACGTTTTTCTCACTTCCCTCTTCAATTGCTTTAAAACCATCTTCATCATCATAATTTCTTTAGAATTATTTTCTTATGATTCACTATCTTCAGTTTGAGGAATTTGATTAATGTTTTTGCTGACATCTATGTTGTCATAAACCTGATTAACATTAAGTCTCTTCTATCTGGACCCATCATCTTCTAAGACATTTCACTCATGATGTTTTCTACATCTTGAACAACATTTTTGCGAACAGTAATATTATCAATATGTGAGTGCAATATCCTCTCTTAGATGTTTTGCATAATGTCAAAATTAGGTGATATGTAGTATTTGTACGTTAGATGATATCTCTCTATGTCTAGGTTGCATTCTCATCTTAGGACACCATTAAATATTTTCAAAATTTTTTAGACTAGTTAAAAATGTCAAAAATATGCATTTTATGAAAAATCATGTTTGGAGTCGACTCACCCGTAGTATGAGTCGACTACCTCTAAAGCATTTTTGAAAGCAAACTCCCAGGTCAGCTGGATTCGACACATAAACCTTTTCGAGTTGATACACATCGGGAAAGAGTCGACTCCATTGACCTGTGGATCGACTCCCACTGGAAGTATTTTAAAAAATTATTTTATGGTCCAAATAAGTCGACTCCTACACATCTAGAGTCGATACATAACATGAAAGAATCGACCCCCATGTGTGTGTATCGACTCCTACTGGAGTTGTTTCCTAAAAATTCATCTATGTCCAAAAGGAGTCGACTCATAGGCTGTACGAGTCGACTCTCTTGCCCTTATAACTCGAGTTTAAAGTGTGCACTGCTAGTCCATGTTAATATCAAGTGGTGGGACAATATAAGTGTTAGTGTTTTAGGTTGGCATTACTTTTTGGTAAAACTATGTCTTGATAAATGTCATGACATTCAGAGATTGAAGATAAATCCTACTTGACAAGGATGTTTGAAGTACCGAACGAAGCTAAAAGTCGTGAAATTAGAAAATAGTCCGATGTCATAATGATGTTATGACATTCGTGACATTCTGCTCGCGAATGCTTTTCCTGAGACTTTTCGAAAGTTTGTTGAGTTGCTATATTATGTTTTTCCTGTTACTAGAATGCATGCTCACGTGGCTGCTAGGTTAATCTTAGTTAAACCTAAATTGGTTGTTGAACAAACCATGTTTTTAGGATTAAATTAAGTGAACCCTAGCTATCTTTATGGAAGCCCAAAATGAAGTTTCGGGATCGCTTCTATAAAAGGAATTCAACCCTTATACTGCTGCTGCGCCTCTGGAATTTATTGAAGATATAGCAGGTTGTTATTTGTGTAATTCTAGTTTCTCTTGTGAGCCAAGCTACTATCAATTGATAAGTGCCTTCGACTAGGATTTGTTTGTAAGGGTAGTTTATCACTCAAAGCTTTGAAGCACGAGTGTTTGTCTCTTGATTGAAGCTTTGAAGCTAGATCAAGATAGTTTATTGAAGTGTGTCTTCACAATTCAATTATTTAATAGGTTGGTATCACTGCTGTGATTGAGGGGGAGTGAGTAGGAACTCAGGTCTAAGTAGGACTTAGATTGAAGTTGCATTGGGTAGGTTTTAAGTGAAGGAGATAAACTGGTTGGTTTATTCCTGAATTAATTCTACTAATAGTGAATTTCCTCCCTGGCTTGGTAGCCCCCAGATGTAGGTGTAGTTAGACACTGAACTGGGTAAACAACTTATTGTGTTCTTTACTGCTGTTTAAATTTATTGTGTAAATTGTTAACAGAGTGTCAGATAGTGTGTCATAACATTCTCTGTGACATCACGTATCTGCTGCCAGGAATTTCAATAAGTATAAAAGCACGCATAAATATGTATAAACTAGAATAGTAAGGGAAAATTATAGTGACCTCCTCTAGATTAACCTTGTTAAGTAAAGGGGGAGTTTGTAATTTCAACACACCGATAAAAGAGGTTTATGTCAATCTAAAGTGGTGATGATGACGTTTAGACAAAATTTAGGGGGTTAGTGTAATTTTCCTTAATAACAAAGCCTCACTTTTGATATCAAATGATGCAACAATATATGTAACACATTAAGGGGTCTCGAAGGCAATTGAGAATAGGGTCGACTAATTCACTTCCTTGTGAGGAAAAGAATTTAATGCACGCGTCTACCATCCTCTGCAAGTTGCCAATGATGCCAAATGTAGTTTTGCTAGCACTATCAAGGTAACTATTTCCAATGACGCCAAATGCAGTTTTGTTGGTGTAAGTGTTTTGTGTTGGCTGCAATTTTTGGTAAAACCAGATTGGTGTGTCAATGTCTTGACTGATGTCACGACATTCTGATATAAAGACAAATTCTGCAGAAGGAGTGTATTTAAAGGTGTAACTCAGAATCTTTGCATAACAGATGATTATGCTATTCTCAGAAGAATAGGTTCTACAAGAGAAGTGTGCAGGATGTATGATGTCATGACCAATGTTAAGACATCCTGTACTGAATAAGTCATTGTGAAGGTTTTTGTTTCCTGAGAGTTTTCAGGATTCTGTTGGGCTGTTTTGACCAGATTGGTGTGTCGATGTCTTGATTGATGTCATGACATTCTGGGTTGAAGATAAATTCTGCAGAAGAAGTGTTTTACAGGTACAACTCAGTTTGGTTGCATAGCATAATAATCATGCTATGATCTGTTATGTTGGGAATCTGCAAGAAGAATGACTGATGTCATAACCAATGTTATGACATTCTGTGCATAATATATTGTTGTGCAGAATTTCTTTTCCTGAGAGTTTTCAGGATTCTGTTGAGCTGTTCTGATGTGGATTATTATGTTGGATCACATGCTCACGTGGACTTGAGGTTAACTTTGTTTAACCCTAATTGTGAAGTTGTAAAGACCAAGTCCTTAGGTTAATTTTGGTTAACCCTAGCTATTTTTATGGAAGCCCAAGTTGAAGACTTTACTGCTTCTATAATATGGAACAAACCCTTATGTTGTTGGCTGCGCCTTTTCTGAGAAGAAGAAGAAGCATATTGTAATTTGTGTTTTTAGTAATACTTGTGAGCCAAGCAATTATCTTTTGATAAGTATCTTGGAGTAGGATTTGGTTGTAAGGGTAGTTTAACACTCAAAGCTTTGAAGCACGAGTGTTGTGTCTCTTGATTAAAGATTTGAAGCAAAATCAAGTATGTTTATTGAAGAATGTCTTCATTATTCTATTAATCATTAGGTTAGTATCACTGCTGTGATTGAGGGGAGTGAGTAGGAACTCAGGTCTAAGTAGGACTTAGATTGAAGTTGCATTGGGTAGGTCTTAAGTGAAGGAGATAAACTCGTTGGTTTATTCCTGAATTAATACTACTTATAGTGGATTTCCTCCCTGGCTTGGTAGCCCCCAGATGTAGGTGTAGTTACACACTGAACTGGGTTAACAATTGATTGTGTTCTTTACTGCGTTTTAAATTATTGTTTGGACTGTTAATAGTTTGTCAGATACGGTGTCATAACATTTTCTTTGACATTAAGTATCTGTTGCCAGAATTTAAATTCGCATCAGAGCAGACACCCTGCCTGTTTTTCTGGGTGAGATCTAGGGATATTAATTTCTGGCACTATGGACAAGGAAGGAGGATTTTCGAATAGACTACCCATCCTTAATGGATCAAACTATGACTACTGGAAGCCTCGTATGATTGCCTTCTTGAAATCACTGGATAATAAAGCTTGGAAAGCTGCTGACAAAGGATGGAAACATCCTATCAAGATTGAGAAAGATGGAACTACTAGTCAGAAACTTGAGGAAGAATGGAGCAAAGAGGAAGAAGAGTTGGCCCTGGGGAACTCTAAGGCATTGAATGCCTTGTTCAATGGAATTGATAGAAACATATTCAGACTTGTGCATCAGTGTGAACTGGCCAAAAATGTTTGGGACATTCTCAAGACCACTCATGAGGGTACGTCCAAGGTAAAAATGTCAAGACTTCAGATGCTCACTACCAAATTTGAGAACCTGAGGATGAAGGAAGATGAGACCATTCATGAGTTTCACATGAACATTCTTGAGATTGCTAATACCTCGGGAGCCTTAGGAGAAAAAATGTCTGAAGAAAAACTTGTAAGAAAGATTCTCAGATCGTTGCCAAAAAGGTTTGCTATGAAGGTGACTGCCATAGAAGAAGCTCAGGACATTTTCAACTTGAAGGTGGATGAATTGATTGATTCCCTCCAAACATTTGAGATGGGAATTGGTGACAATGCTGAAAAGAAGAACAAAAGCATAGCTTTTGTATCCAATACTGAAGGGGAAATTGAAGAAAGTGATGAAGATAATATATCAGAAGCTATAGCTATGCTTGAAAGACAGTTCAATAGAATCGTAAAGAGACATGTCATCTTGAAGAGACAAATCTAATGGTACCGGTCTGGTTTTCCAATTTTACAGTTTGAGGAACTCCATTTTTGGGTGGCTGGAGGTTGAAGACGATGACATGTCTAGTCTTCAACTAGAGATAGTGTGCCACGTTATTTTTTTGAAATAAGTCTGTTATTGATGCTTTACCGTGCATGCGTTTCAGGAGCCCTTGGATCTGATTACTTTAGTGAGTCATACTTCATCCAACACGCTATAGTTTAAGTTGATTTTATTTAATAAAAAATGATTCAATATGTTTTTCAAGAGAGTCCATATCAAACATTATGAGTCTGGTCCTTTGGATCAGCTTACTAAAGCGTTTTGACTGTCATCTAATGGTCAACATTTTTTTTTGGCTTTTTATTTTGTTTTCTGATTTTATATTTAATTGTTTTAAACTTTAAAAATTCATAAAAAAATCATTTATGACTAAAAAATTATGAAAAAATTTATAAAAGTATTTTCAAATATTCTCTTTCTGATTATTATTATTTTTATAATTTTATTTTAAGATTTGATATTTTTTTTATGATTTTTCTATTTTGTTTGAAATGTTTAAAAATACTATTTTACGTTTTTAAATTCTCAAAAAAATTAGGGAAGGATCCAAGAGTCTTTTGACAGATATTGGTGACCTCATTTTATTTTTTATTTCTGATTTTACTATTTTTTGCCATTTTGGTTCATTTTACTATTTTCTTTTATTTAAAAAAAATATTTTCTGACTTTTTAAATTTCAAAAAAAATTGTCAACAGTTGTTGACTTTTGTTTGACCTTGGATAATTTTATTGGAGTTTTATTTTGATGTATGGATACCATTATGTATCTCATCAATAAAAATGCAAATAAATAAATCATTTTAAAATCATTTTTAATTATTATTTTATTCTCTTTAATTATTTAATATTTGTTTCTGAATTGGATTCATTTTGGGACATAAATTTCACCAACATCAATGGAACTTGGGTGTTGATAGGTCTCAAGACCAAATCCACCAAGATAGTTGATTGATTTTGATGAAGTCAAACCAGATGAACTCATCTGACGCATTGTCGATTTTGTGACTTGTTCCCCTCCCTCTTCATCTTATCCCATTCTTTTTTTACATGTGTTGCAAACATCAAGAGGTTGATCTACATATCATTCCTCTAGTTTGTATTTTCTACACATATATTATTATTGATCGACCTCGTTGTAGGGTGACCTCTATATTGGTTACTTGGCGATTGCTTAACATAGCTCTATAGTTTGTCCCTTGGAAAAGAAAGTTGGTTCTTCTTGACCCAAGCTTTACGCTTGAATTTGTCCAAGTATGATTAAGTGTTGGGATGTGGCCAATAAAATTGTCGATTCGTCGCGTAGAGATTTTGATTCTATCAATCTTCTGATGAGTCCTCATAACCTTTGACCTAGGCTCAAGGCTTAAATCGTTGTGAACCATACAATCTTATTTTATTTTCTTTCTTTGTATGATTGATTCTTTGTGGCCCAAGACTTGAACTGGTAAGCCCAAGGATGATTAAATTTTGAGATATAGCCAATAAAATTATCGGCTAATCATGTAGAGGTTTTGATTCTATCAATCTTCTGATGAGTCTTCATAACCTTTGACTTAGGCTCAACGTCCAAATCATTATGGATCATTCATATGAAACGAACTAACAACAAATCACTAATTACTAAATTTTAATTTCTTGCTTTTATTTTTTATGCTTTCTTTACTGCTTTACTTCATCTTCAACATTCTTTATCAGATTTATGATTCCACTATTTTCCTTTTGTCCACTTGGATCTTTTACTTTATTATTGTTTGATTTATTAATAAAAGACTAAAACCTAAAAAATGTTGACTTGGACTTGGTTACTTTTCCTGTGCTCGGAGATTGATTCTTGGACTTAGGATTAAGACTTTGACCTTAGCTCAGAGAATTTGTGATCTTGTTGTTATTCTGTCTATTCTTGGGTTGTTATTTTCTCTTTCTGCAGGTTATTCTATTTATACTCATCTATGGATGGATTTACTCTAAATACAGCCGTTACTCTATCCACTTTTTGAAGACATGATTTCATCTAAGGCATTGGTTTGTTTTAGACCATGTATTTTTGTCCGGTTACTTGTTGGTTTATTTTTTGAATCCAAAGGATGGGAATATTGAATTGGATTCTTGGTGTCAAGTATTGGTTTCTCATTCGGTTAGATATTTCTTTTACCCCCAACTTTTACTTTTTGTACATAGATAGCCTCTTCACCTCCTCCCATTCTTTAATTTTCAAAATCCTCTCCCTCTTTTCAAAAAGCTTCTTGTTTTTTCTAACTCGAACCGCTTTCATAAAAAACTTGGACTTAGGTCCATACATTTTTGAAATTCTTTTATTTAATAAATCATTAACCAATTTAACAATAATTTGACATCTTTTTCTTAAGACTAAAATTCAATTAACCTCTCAAACTTTTTGAGCCATTTTGGCTTTTCTCCTTTAAAACCATTTTATTAAAATATTAGACTTTTATCACTTCTTTGTAGTGATGTGAACTACTATACTTCTATGATATAAAGTAAAGTGAGATATTTTCCACTTGGTGTTGAGTGATGCTTGTTGATGAAAATTCGAGCTCTGTGCTTCACTTTGAGTTGATGGAATGCTCATTTCTCATAATTGTGGGTAGTAAATATGTTTACCACTCGGATGTGATGAGATGTTTATTCTTCTTAAAATTAACCAACACACTAATTTTAGTCATTTTTACCCGAACTACATGGGTTTTGATTTCAATATTGCACATTGTTGGTATGTAGACCTAGAACTCATTGGAAGTTCTATCAAATCAAAGTTTTTAAACTATACTTCTTTTCTCATCTACACCGTCTATTTTGTACATATCTTTTTGTAGCCATATACACATATTTTCAAAGAGGTTCATGTGGAGTACCGCAAATGTTTAGAGTGACTAATACATTCCTTTTGCATAACTAACCCCCGTACCTTGGTCTCTATTTTATTTTAGGATTTTATTCGCTCTTTTCCTAGTCATTTGGATAAATAAAAGCGTGGTGGCGACTTCATTGTTATTTTTACGAGTTGAGTCCATCAATGACTTAGTCTCGACGATTTTTTCCGCTACATAGTGAAAACCCTTATTTGATTTATAGGAATTTTTGGGCAAGAAAAGAATGAGACGGGAGAGGATTAGAGATTGAAGCTTATGCAGTTCTTGGAGAACAAAAGATTTTTTATTAGCAGAAGCCATTGAAAATTAAAGTTCACCATCTATTGTAATGTCTAATTTTATCTTATCTGATATTCTTTTGAACAATATTATGACTAGCTAAACCTCTCAATTCTATGAGGTGTCCCTGATTTAACTTTGTAAACAATGTTTTTATGCTTTCTTGATCGGACCAATTAGGATTAATTTACGGTTAACAATCAGGACCACATTTGTTAAGGTTTTTGTATAATTAGACTGTAGTAGATATCACCTAGGACTAAGGATACCCTATCGTTACCCGATTTAAACCTTGATAAAATAAAGGATTGATTTCCTCATAATTCTCTAAGGACCTAGGATTTAGGATGAATGTTCAAAGGTTTTCGCACTAAGGGACTTAGGGGGAAATAACCTAAAGGACTGGTAGTTGAAGGATATGAACTTGTTTAAGAGATCACGATTCAAGGTAATTACATGGAAAATCATACACTTTACCCTAGCATGCTCTCATATTTGTTAAAACCACTTAGTCAATTTTCTATTATTTTTATTTATTGTTAATTTATAATTACCAATCAAAACCCCAAATATAGTTTTTGTTTAATTGAACCACTATTGAAACTCGATATTCACGCGCAGTCCTTGAGATCGACATTCGGAGAATTTCCCTATTATTACTATAGGGACAAAATAGTACACTTGCTATTTTTTCGATCACCCTAAGTGTAGGTGTTGTTGATCACTGAACTAGGTCATCATATCCTTGTGTTATTATCATTCTTCATTGTTCTGTTTTAGTTTCTTTGATAATTGACATGTCATATAAGATGTTGGAACATCTGCTATGACTTTGTGTTAATACTGTTGTATATCAATATGCTATATAATGTCGAGGTAGTTTTACACAGAGGTTAATGTCTAAACATGTGTTACGATATTAGTTATCTGTATACTAGAATTTTACAAGGTATTTAAATTATACCAATCGTATAATTTATGAGAAGTGATTATACAATTATTCAATTTGCAAATTCTAACCTCACTAAGTTTTTTCAGATTTTACTCACCACTAAAACTCGATTAGGTACCAATTCCAACAAGATCTAATCTTAAGAAATAAATCTCTACCAATGCAATAAATAATAAACTACTCTAAGAATTTAGAATCGAGCATGAAATATACTACAAAATTTAAATGTGAGAGTAAAAGAGAGAGGGAATACACTGAGTGTAAGTTCCTTGATTTTAAGGATTAACTTAATATTTGTAAAACAAATAAAAGCAGCAACAATATATTATACAATAGGATATATGCAGCAAAAGTCCTATTGGAATGCCTAAACATGTTGTGTTGATTAAAATAACGACTAGAATAACATGTCAAATGAAATGTCGAGACATCAGACATCAGACATCACGCTACTGAACTGTTAAGTTTGCTGCAGTTCTATTTTAAACTATGCAGAATATTCTGGGAATATTATGCATCATATGTGGCATGTAAGTGAAGGCATATGTGGAAGTCTATAAGATTCAATTACAAGCTGAAGAAAGAAATCAGATTGAAGACCTTGATTGTAGCAGAAGTTTTCTGCTGGTTTGTTTTTCTGCAGAAGTTTGTTACTGCAGTTTGTTATAGCTATAAGTTGTTATTTGAAGGCCCAAATCCAGTTGGGTAATAGGTTATAAATAAGGACATTGTAACCTAGTTTTAGTAAGCTAGTCAAATATAGAAATATGTAATCATTAGGGTTAGCCATGTAAGTGAACCACCCGGATTGTGGGATGGTAACTGATTTGTACCTCGAAGCCTATAGGCAAGAGGTTTGTTTTACTCACTCAGAATATGTGAAGCAATGAGTGCAGTTATGTTCTAGGAAGAAGCTGTGAAGCAATTCCAAGTTTATGTGAGTCACGACTTTGACTATTTTGTGTGTTTAGAGTGATGTTCTTCAAACTAGTTGTTTTTGTTGCAGGGGTTTGCAACAGTTAGGTATCACTAGGGAGTGAGCAGAGGTTCTCATGTCTTAGATGGGTTTCTAAGATAAAGGTTTCATTGGGTAGTGATTAGGTAAACTGAAGGTTGTTTAT
This sequence comes from Vicia sativa, assembly GCA_021764765.1. Taxonomy (NCBI): domain Eukaryota; kingdom Viridiplantae; phylum Streptophyta; class Magnoliopsida; order Fabales; family Fabaceae; genus Vicia; species Vicia sativa. Next base: position 143,505,998 of record CM038792.1, read on the forward strand.
CTGTAAATCGAAGGTTGTTTACATAAATAATTCTACTGATAGTGGAGTCTTCTTCTTGGCTTGGTAGCCCCCAGATGTAGGTTGGTTGAACCGAATTGGGTTAACAATTATGTTGTGTTTTTATTGATTTCCTGCACTACTGTATTCTACCTTGATTGTGTTAGTTTTAATGTCAGATCAGATGTCTCGATATCCTTATGTGACATCTGAGTCTACTGTTGCACCAGAATAACAATTGGTATCAGAGCAGGCATCTTGTCTATTTCTGGATGAGATCCTAGGAAGGATACTTTTTGGTTGTGTACAAGGTAGGAGATTGTTTGAACAAGGCGTGTTTATATTGTATGGTCCCTTGAAGTGGAGGATGGACCTATTTGTGAAAGACTAGTGTGCATTGAAGACCAACCTGACCAGAACTGATGTACCTTCTTGATAAAAGAAGATAATGAAGCTAGAACAGAGAGAGTTTAAATTCAAAGACTTCATGCGGGAGTGAAGAACTTGGATTAAATTGTTTAGCTTATATTTATCAAAGAGAAGAAAATTGTCAAAACCTTCACGGTGGAGTGAAGATATTGATAAGGTAACTCTTGTGCTTATATGTTTCCTTTTGGTCATGGTATTTGTTATGTCTAGTCTATTGCTTGGTGAGAAGCAAGTGTATTGTAGGGTTGATCCTTAGATGTCATGTTTACGTTTGAGTTATGGAGTAAGCATTGTGTAAATTCTGTTGAAGTATTGCTATATTATGCTGCATAGCTTCTAATACAACCCTTAAAGTGCAAGAAGAATTCTAGGGTTATTTTTTTCAATAGAATATTTTCCAGATTTTAACAACTATATTAAAAGTGTTAAAGATACTTGAGATCTTCCTCAAGTCCACTCATAAAGACATTTATTAATAGATTTGATGAGTATCAATTTATCAATGATCCTCATATACATATGCATATTGTTTAAAGACCTTGAAGATTGTCAAGGATGATGCGTTCTAAGAAGATGTAACTGATGTTCTATGGGATGTCAGAATATTACTTCAGCAGGTATGCAGCTGCCAGTTGAAGAACAAATGTTCTGGGTGCTAAAAAAATGTAGTGTGAGTACATATGTTTTTTGGAACCTACTCCTGATCTGGAAGAGGAGACATCTATTTTGTATTAGTTGATCAAGACGCGATCAACAAGTTATCTACTCTAGATGTCAGTTTATTTCTAACCAAAGCTTATGGGAGTATAGAAGTTGAGCTCAATGAAAGTAAAAGGCCTCATAAAGGTATATTCTATAATACCTTTATGTGAAATCAAGATGAGCTTGTATCTGGAATATCCTTCTGATCAAAGGAACAAGAAGTGTGTAATTCTGTTCATGACCATAGAACAGACTCTATTTGGTGCTAAATATTGTGTTCCAACCACAGTGATTAATGGTCCTGAGTGTTGACTGCCCTAAATGTTGTCTTGGAAGGGTATTGTCTGAAAGAATCAAGGGAGACAGATTGCTTGAAGAATATGCATATTTTTGTGTCATGCCTAGGTAAGTATGTTCCAGAAACCTAGTAGAGGGAATCAACTCTGTAGGTCTAGACTATGGCATCCATCATCTCAAATTTAGAATGAAAGTATGAAGAAAAGCTTATTGAGATATGGCTAATGTTACCCCCTAGTTATGTTAATTGTCTAATCCTAGAGCTTGATCAGTTGGTAGTTGCCGTGCTTCCCATTCCCCCCAAGTGTTATGAATGAGTTATTATGGATGTTCCCCCAGAACCATAATATAAATAGATGATGTTGTATCAGATGTTAAAACATCATCTTAATTTCTTCAGTCATGAAAGCATGTATTATTTCCTGGAAGTAAGTGTAAGTGTGAAGAAGAAATAAGTCAGGATAATCTAGTGTGAGTAGATAATTCTAATTGACTATTTGATAAGTACTTTGACGAGAGACTAAGTACTTATTAGTATATAGCCTAAATGCCAAATTCATATACTCTGTCGGGAGCTGAGTGTTTGTCTGATGTATTCATGGTATATTATGAACTGAATGTCAATATTAAGTTCATTTTAATCTTCACAAGTTTAGGATGTGTAGCAACATTATCTGGTGATTATTGTTCGCGTTAAAAAGTGACGCGCTAGGGAATCGAATCTGAATTCGGATTCTCTGGCTCGAAACGATTTACTCTTTTGATTTGTTTATAAAGATGCCGCGAGCATCAAGCTTTATTATTTTCAACACAAGAAAAGATGATTTAATGATTATGAAAAGGGAAAGTCATTAATACCCTCAATTGATTTTGATATGCGTAACGACTAGCGCAAACTAGACGTAACGCATTGGGGAGTATTCTGGGTAAGGGGATTTGTTATATAAAGGGAATAGATGGAGCACCCTAAATATATATAGTTATCTATAGCTTTATATATGAATATGTTTGATATGTTTGTGTGTTTTAATTTGCTATTTCTATGATTGGGAAAGTTTCTCCTTTGGGATTTAAGGAAGGATAGATTATGTGGGATCCTAGTGTTTGTTGTTATTGTGCTCGCAAAGACCTTTGGATCTTCTGCATACATATCCCTTAGTGGGAATCAGAGCATTTGTAGCTCGGATCTAAAGGGATCTATGGTTTGTTTGGTTTGAGAGAGAAAGAAGTTTGCTCGCCAAGGATGAGACCTTGTGCCTACGTATTCTCAAAAGGATGTTGAGAAAGTCAGAGCAATCGTAGTTCCCACTTATGCTAGTGGAAGCAACGGAATGTTAGTAAGAGACAAAGACAAATGTCATCTTAATGAAAAAATGTATCTAATCTATTTCATCACATACATTTTGAAAGGTTGATTGATTGAAATCTTTCATCGCAAGTTATCGGTGCTTTGCTTGAGTGTACAAGCGTTACCACTTACATGTTTAAGAAAGATGTTTGAAAAAAAGTGAATCTTTTAACTGTAAGCACTGGGTGTTTTGCTTGAGTGTACAAGCGTTACCACTTACGATTAAGAGATGTATTTTGTTTGAAAAGAGTTTGAAAAGTTTTTGATTGTATGTGATGTGATAGATGAGATACTTCTTCCATAGAGATGATAGATGTCTAAACCTCTAGGAGAAATTGATTGGATTAAGGGGATGCTTTTAAGAAGCCCATGGGTCCGTGTATTGTAAGCCCAAGAGAAGGCATTCCGAGGGTCATCGAGGGTCATCGAGGGTCCTTGTATGAAGCTCAAGAGGAAGCTATAGGGTATGGTTTTGGCTTAAAAGGATTTCACCGAAACCATCCTTTTGAATTAAGAGCAATTTCACCGGAAATTATACTCGTGGTTCTATCCTAATGTGGGTGATTCTTTGTATTGGAAGCCCAATAGGAGGCTGTTAAGAGATTTCCTGGTCTCTTTCATTGTATGATGCCCAAGAGAAGGCTAAACTCAATGAGGAGTTCTTTTGAACGAAGCCCAAGAGGAGGCTGACTCAACAGGGGAGTGTTGTCTTATATGAAGCCTAAGCGGAGGCTAAACTCAGATGAATGAGTTTTCTTATATGAAGCCCAAGAGGAGGCTGAACTCAATTGTAATGAGTTATCTTGCACAAAGCCCAAGAGAAGGCTAAACTCTGCAGGGATGAGTTACCTTGTATAAAGCCCAAGAGGAGGCTAATACTGTGGGGAACCTATTGGTTAGACTAGTTGTTATGTTATAACTAGACAATTGTATAAACAAGTGTGTGTGTGATATGTATTCACAGGAGTTTATGAAGGAAATATAAACAATGCATGATGTTTATTTACAAGAGTTTATGAAGAAAATATAAACAAGTGTATGTGAAACGAACATTTAAAAAGAGCGTAACTTGATTATTTACAAGTTTGAATTGTGTACAAGGAAGTAAATATGTACACGAACGAGTATTTATGTATAGGAGGATGTGGATGTACATAGGAGGGTTGAGACTTACACCATAAGGGTGGCCCATTGGTTTAAAAGCAGTTTCACCGGGAATAATGCTCCTTTCAATACCAATGGTATTCAGGGTATACACAAGTGAAGTGAAACAAACGATCAAGTTTGCATTGAGTATTTAAAAAGTGTCTGTATTATGTACAGGTAAAAATTTGTATGTATATAAAAAAGAATTTGATATGTACAAAGAAATAATTATGTACATAAAAGAATGTTGAGACTTACACCGTAAGGGAGGCCCATGATCTGTTATAAAATTTGAGAGAAAATGAATTCGGTTTTATCGTTTAATCGGATCGATCATGGAAAAAGATGCAAGTTTGATGAAAAAGTTTTGAAGAATGTTTTGAAAATGTTTTTAAAATGTGAAAGTTACTTGTGAAAAGTTTTGAAAAGAATCGGGCTTCGAAAGTTTGAAAAAAAATCACCTTTAAAGGTGCTTTGAAAAGTACTCAAAAGTGTCATTTTCGGCTCGATCAAAATATAATCGGATGAAAGTTTTTTCTGAAAATTTTTGCACTATCATAAAATAGATACATTAATTGACAAGTGTACAAAAAATCACCTCAAAATGAGGAGTTTTGATTGGGTTTTGAAAAAGTCAAAGTTTGTAAAAAAACATGAATGAAAAATTAAAAAGTTTGGCAAAAAGGTCCCAAGGCTACTCGAACCCGGGACCTGTAGGCAAGGCATGGTATAAGTGACTTAAGAGTGAGTTGGCAACCGCTGGGACGACAATACATCCGAGTATTGTGATTAAACCAACTAAATATATTTTAAACATGATTTTTGAATTAAAAAAAAAAACGCGCGCAGCCTTGTTCTTCTTCCCCGATCCTTCATCAGCCATGGATTTCTTGTTTCTCAATGAAAATACATGATGTAAACATCAAACTTGACCGAAATTTAACAAGGAACACGATGGCAGTGGTTAATTTCATTTATTTTTGGTTTAACATGATTGATTTTCCAGAAAACGTGAAGAACCCTGAAACTGAAAATCTTAATTGAAATCGTGTATGGTGAGTGATTTGATCAATTGATTGAGGGTTAATGATCGTGGATGGTGCATAAACAAAATGGCCAAGAGTTTTTTTGATTTGAATCAAAGAATCATGGAGTTCGAAGTTGGTGTTCTTACCTGTTGAAGCTGGAATCGAATCGGTTTGAGTGTTTCCGCCAGATTTTGTGAATGTTTGAGCACCAACGGACCTTGTGGAAGGTGTAAGGATGGTCTGCTCACTTCAAATCAGCTTGAATCGTTCTGACCAAGTCAACCTGCACAAGCTCAAAGGGAAACTTCGAATTCTGGGTTAGAGCTGTTACAGATCAAGAAGGATGGTCTGCATCATCCATATGAAGTATGGTGATGATGTTTGAGTCAAAAAATCTCAACTTGCTCGAGCCAATGATCAAATTCGAAAGCTTAGGCAGTTTTGGCAAGTTTCGAAGTATGAAATGCAAATCTGGTTTTTACTTGTTTTTAGATTGATTTTGAGTTACAAACAATTTCTATCTTGATATTAAGACATGTTAGACACCAAATATTTCATGTTTCTTCACAAGTTTTCAAAAATGCAAGTTTCCTTAATTTACACTATGTTTCTTGAAATTTAAGAAAGTAGAGAAAAAGCATATACTTGCATGGCTTTGGTGTGGTTTAAAATTGCAAACAAGACCTCTATTTATAGGTCACAAATTCTGAATGGTAAGTACAAAAGATTGGCTTTGGTATTTTCAACTTGCCTTAGAGGGCAAGGAAGTCTTTTTTGCATTAAATGCAAAAGGAAGCTTCCTTTTTTTAACCATGGTTAATTTCCAACTTGATCTTATCCATCATAATTACCTCCAACTGATTTTTATCAGCTCTAGCTTATCTTTTCAAGGTGGCATGTGTTCTAGAAGAAGAAAAAGCAAAAAGACTTATAAATTTGAAGGTTTGTACTTGGAAATTATGGATTTTGGAGCTCTAAGTTTCAAATTCAAAAGTATAGCTAGACTCCATGGATTTGAGAGTTCTTGGACATTTTGGAAAGCTTGTTTCAAGGGCTACAACTTTCATGTTTTGAGTTTTTTCCAATTCAAAGTGGAACTATGTGAAAAAATTCCATGAAGTTTGGAAAAAGTACAAAATTTTAACACTTGAAAATTTTTCTAAGTGTTAGAAATTTTGACTTTTTGTTGACTTTTCCAAATTTCTTGATTTTTTATGATCATGATGGATCATTTGAAGTATTTTGATGATTGAAAAAGTTTTGTCTTGAAAAAGTTGACCAAAAGTCAAAGTTTGACTTTTCAGTGCAGATGAAATTTCATCAGATGATCCAGAAATTGACTGATGAATTCTGTGAACTTCTGTGATGTTTTGAATCCAAAAATTAGGTCAACATATTGTATTTAAGATATGAAGATCAATCTCTACTCAAAAAATTCATTCATTGATCAGAAAATCAGAGATTGCTCATGCTCGACAAAAACCCTAATTGGTCGATCCTTGATAGATCAAGAGAAAAATTTTGATATCTGAAGATCAGAGGTTGATGATTTGATCAAGATAGATCAAATGAAGTGAGTAAGACTCAAACCCTAATTGCTTGCCTCTTGAATCAGATGAAAATTCTATGAAACCCTAATTTTGACCTGTGAAATCCACACCCGATTAATTCTGTTCTGAACTGTTAATGGTGCAATGATGCAGATGTAAGGTGGTATATTAGATCAAAAATTGGGGTATGACAATTATATGAAGAGCTGATTCAATGTTAAGATATGCATACAGATGTTGACAAATATCTTGATGGGAGATAGATATTTGTGTGATAGCTGTGTGGAAATTTGAGTCAAGAGTAATGAAGTATGTGATGTAAGCAAGAGAATGTTCTACTTGGAGATGCAACATCACAACTGTTGAAGACACCAGATATTGAGAAGAAGGCAGGTAAGGTCCAAACTTATCTTTTAAAGACGTATCTTTGGTCATACGCATGGTTGATAATGTGGTTTCTTCTACTACAAGTAACAGAGTGTGGCAATCTTTACCTTGTGTAGCAAGTAAACCGAATATTCCAAATTTGGAAACTGTGGAAAATTCCAAATAAAGAATGCTTCTAGTAGTGTGAGGACCAAAATAAAATATGTCCTTATTTTGTGTAACTCAGGGGGAGTAACAGTATTATGAAAAGCTTCATCTTAGAAGCTAAAAGTAGAAATGCTGATATTAAGGGGGAGCAACTGTCTATATAGTAATTGTTAATTGTGTATGCTTCTAAAAGTGCTAATAATGTGTGTGGGAGGAGAAACTATCTGCGTGTAAATGTATGCTTCCAAATGTTGATTGTGTTGTGCAGGGGGAGCAAGATGTTGTTAATTGTGCATTTGTGAATGTTCTATCTGATGTATAAACATCTATTTTTTTATGCTGATTATGTCAAGCTACAACTAAGGGGGAGAAAATATTTTGTAGCAAATATAATAGGACAGTTATATTGGGAGCATCATATGCTTAAGAAAGGGCTGATAAACAGTTGTGAGATCTGGACCAAGGCATCAATATCCATGACTAAAGGAACATAATTAAGAAGTTTCTTTGCAAGTTTTTGTGTGGGGTCATAGATATCATGTGAAGAAATATGGTCAAAGTCCCAAGGTACGATATCTTAGAAAGAGGCGATTTGGATTAGTGAAAGAAGAGGTAGAAATCACATGTTCTTGGCTCCTGTATGGTGTACAAAAGTGAGGTGACCCATGCAATTTGTTGGAACTAACTCTATCAAGAGGAATCTGCTAGAAACAGTAAAAGGAGACAAAGTTAGTTTGGATGGTACATGTTTGTTTTTAGCGAAGTCCTTAAAGCCAAAATTTATTCCCCTTGACCAAAGACCACAAGATGTTATTTCCTAAGCCTATTTATAGATGACTTATCCACCTCTAACATCAAATAAAATATTTATTGTCCTCAACATCATAAAGTTTATTCAAATCTGGGCTTCTTGTGCATGGATCTGGTTCTATGGGAACCTCCTTTGCCAAGTTTTGGCTAAAAAGGGGGAGAGAAGTTGTATTGCTGCTATGACAATTACTACTGTTGGTCCCATTGTTGCCGCTACGAATGAAAGAGTAAGTTCACAAATGGTAACCAAACAAAACATCACATTCCTGTTTGGAAATCCTTTGTGACGTGTGATCTGAGTTATGAACACAGTTGTGACTTGTGTTCTGAGTTACATGGAGAAATTTCAGAATTCCCTCTAAAATTTCTCTTATGCTCCTTAGGGGGTAGTCTATCTCTAAATCTAGCATCACGTCTTCAGAACTCTTGTAACACCCCATCTAAATACCCCGAATATATTAATTAAATTAATATCTAAATCATCTTTAATCAGAGTTAACATGATATAATTAGGGATGTCACAATTAATAAATAGAATAAACCTTCATTCAAACAGGAGCTATGCTACTCGAGGATCAACATCCAAATAAATTTTCAATCAATTTAAGACCATGTCTTACACAATGGAAAATATCATCAAGAAACCTAATAATTTCAATCAACATTATTCCCACTAAGTTTTAAATAAATAATAGACTAAGTCTAATTCCTCATCTAACGCTCCCGTGTTACAATCTAATCGAGCATGACACCGACACGCGACTAAACGATGAGCTCTAGAGCCATCCTCACCGACTCTTCACCGCTAACTTTAATCAAATGGTAAAGTAAGGGTGAGACTTCTCATAATTAAAGCATATTATGAGCTTCTCAATTAACAATATATTTCAAGCATATTAATCCACCCATTTCAACACAACTCCATATTCAATACACAAGTACAACCATATAATCATCATGCACAACAATCATCAATCGTAGAATAGTAACACCGAAGGCATCCTAACATGTTACTATTCCATACAAATATAATGCGACTCAATGCATGCGGTACCGACTCGTGACTAAGTCACCCAACACCGATCCATTCATCAACCGGATACAAGACCATCGATTCGCCCGACACCATCGAAGTCAAGAATCCAGCCTAACCACCCATCCTCACCGGGTATCGGTTATCGGCAATCCAAGTCAAATTCGCACAATGGGAATTAACTTCACCAAACAATGCATATGCACGCACATCGTTAGCATGCAACATCAATCACCTATGTATACATTCATTGAACATAATCGAACCTCGCAATCAACATGATATATCAACTAATCATGCATACATCAACACAAAGATAACATGCAAACCAATCCACATGATATATCAACCAATCATGCATACATCAACACAAAGTTATGACCACATCGACATCATAAACTCTCATCAACCACCACATGATATAATCACCTATCATGAAACAATTCATCACAAAGCATAAATATGCCAAACACTTACCCTTTAATTGGTAAGCCTATCACCAAGATATATCACAACAACGATAACTAAGATCAATACCATCGTATATACAACACCAACAAACACATGATATCAATACAATCATGAATACATCAATCATCATAAACCGAATCAACCCCAAAACATGATATTCCAACCATCATGCATAATAATAACAACAGAACACGCTTTACATTCCTCAAGATCAATACATCCATCAACATGGTCTCGCTATATACGCATCAACATGCTACCAAAAGTCACCTATCTCGAAATTTGGCTCATTTTCAAAATAATTTCAGGTTTTGGAAAATATTTTCAGTTCACAAAGTAGAGCATTAAATTTAGAAAGTAACGTCCAAAACGGCGCCAAAACGGACTTACGGTTTGAAAGTTATGAATTTTCAAAGTTTGGCATTTTTCAAAATTTAAGTTGGAACCCGGTTCACACCGGAACCGGTTCCCAAAAGTTCAAAACCTCGTCAGAATGTATGGGAACCCGGTTCACACATAGAACCGGTTCCCACGTATTTTTCGAGTTTTATAATTTTCAGGGCAACCTTCCTACCAGACAGAACCGGTTCCCACGTAAAATGTAATTTCGCACTTTTGACAACATTCCTCCATTTCCATTCAAACTCAAACATACCCATACGAACTCCAATCATGGGAACACTAAAACACATCATTTTTCATCATCTATCTCATCAAACAACATATTTCCATAATCTATTTTCATCTACTGACACTTTAATCACATTCCATACACATTCTGACACAATCAGACTCAATCTGACACCAACTGACACTATTAGGTATACATCCATGGAAACCTAGAATTTCCTAAACACAGATTCCTAACATGCCATGATCTATAGAATCAACATCAAAACCTATAATAAGCATTAATCAGTCGAAATCACCCCTTACCTTGTGGGTTCTTCGAGATTCTGACGCTTCTAGGTTTTCCTTCCTCTCTTCTCTTCTCCAACTTTACGTATAATAGCTTTTCTTCCAAAAAAACCTATTTTCTTTTCTTTTCCTTTTTATATTCCTTCTAATAATCCTTTATTTATTCCAATAAAATAAAACAAATGGTAATTAGTAAGTGTAGTGTAATTTACTCCTCACACCCCTAATTACACCTCACACCTCCATCTCTTCTTTTCTTCAATTAATCCCATAAATTCCAAAAATATAATTAATTCAAGTCCTTAATTAATTAAATAATTAAATTCCTATTTATTTAATTTCTGAATTAAATCGGGGTGTCACAACTCTCCTGCCTTACACATCTGGTGTTGGTTCAATCGAGAAATGAAGATGTCAAATGAGATGTTCAGACATCACATGGAACTCAACACCTGTAGCTATGAGCAGAAGACCATGGATGAAGCAGAAGACCATGGATGAAGCAGAAGAATTTTTAATTGTGAATTGTTAATTGTAAGTTGTTGTTGTTGTTGTTTCAATGTAATGTCCTGTACTTGTAATTATTTATTTTAGCCAAAAAATTTCAAAGGGGAAGATTGTAAGTTCCTTGATTTTAAGGATTGGCTTAATCTTTGTAAAAGAAATAAAATCAGCAACAATATATTATACAATAGGATATATGCAGCAAAAGTCCTATTGGAATGACTAAACATGTTGTGTTGAGTAAAATCAACAACTGGAACAACATGTGAAATGGGATGTCTAAATATTTTAATATCACCAATTATGCTCCAAGCCTTCGTCTGTAGCAATCAACCCTTTGATGCTATCGATTCCTTGAGCAGTGAATTGTTCAAAGATTTGAAAAGAACCCCCCTTATCTGTAGCCTTCCAAAAAGTCACTACTAAAGAAATCTAAAGAGAAGTGTCTCCTTCTTTTCACACTAGAATTTGTTAGAATCAATGACAACTCATCAATCTTGCAAGAACTTGAAAAATCTTTACCCAATATTCAAGAAAGGTTAGTTTCAAGACAGTGTCTCTCCCAATCAATCACATATATCTCATTTTCAAGATCTAAAACAAAAACCGAGGTTGAAGATGAAAGAACTTCAAATGCAAGATTTTTGAAATTTTTCAAAATGAATGAGAGAGAGTTGATTTCACAAAAAATCACAAAAATGATCGTGAAATTTGTTACGTAAAAAGTGTTAACAAAAGGTTTTATAAGTGCTTGAGATTAAGCACAAAAATGAGTGATAAAAGTTGGTTAGGTTCGAATCAAGAACAATGCATACTTTAAGTCAAATGAACAAGTGAACGGAATAAAAGAAAATCATGTACAAAATATAATTTGAATCAACTGCACATGCTCTTCAGGAAAATGTTCAAAAATCGTGTGGTTCAAATCATGTGCAAAATTTTATTTGAATCAAATTGAGAAGAGGTGACCAATGATTGCTTGATTAGAATCATGTATAGAACATGATTCAAATCAAACTGTTTAGAAATTTTTGGTTCACCCCTCTTGGATTTGATTTGACTCGTAATGTGTGTTTAATTTGATTTATTCGAATCAAACACAAAAAATCTCAATTTTTAATGTTTTTTAGAAGTACTTTGAGATTTTTCGTTGCACCTAATTTAAATCAAACACATATAATTTTTATTCCACTGACTCATGCAATTGACTAAAAGCATCTTGATTAAGGTCAAATATAACTATTATTTTATGCATGCTAAAACTAATAACGAATCAATTTCAATATTAATTTAAAAGATGTGCAATCATGAGGGAGACTCAATAAAAAAATAAACGAAAGCGATATGACAAGCAACAAAATAACTGTATTGGGGATGTTCCCCGGCATGTGATAGGGACATGCAACAATATTCCCCTAAAGATATGCAGCTTTAGGAAGGTGCACCACTGTAACCTGAAATAAATCTTTACAAAGAAGAAAAAACATAAATTGCAGTTGATAGGATTCGAAGCTTGTCTCTTAGTTAATTTTTCCCTCGATTTTCTACTCCAACAGAGGAAATAAATGGCATTTTTAAAAAATTAAAATGTGGCGCACTCAAGAAACATACCTCAGTTATTTATTAGCTGTGGTGGAAGTTTTGTCATAAAATATATTATTTGTAGTAGTGTGTATTGTTTGTTAATGCAACTTTATAAATTTTGATTGTGTTAATTTCTATCGGTCTCGGGTAATTGTAATAGACATTGAAACATATCTTTTTCAAACCATCATATTTTTTTTGCTTCCACTTGCTATCTACACATCATTTTGTTAAACTTTGATTTCACAAAAGAATATATTTTTAAAAATGGTTTAGTTGAATAGTATATTGAATCCTCATTCTAAACTATTTAATTCTCATATTCTCCACCTACAACATCCTCATCTCAATCTCTACTCTCAAAACTATTCATCATCAAAACTATTCATCATTGTTGTATTTAGATTCCCCCACAAGGGAATTTTGTCTCTCATATATGTCCCTACTAATTTTCTTGAAATTCATAAACATATTTTTGTAAAAAAAAATTTAAAATAACTCACAGCAATGGAGATCTATATTTGAAATTACTATATATTAACATTCCTAAAAGCAACCTTGTATTCGTAGGCTAAATTGTCCCATGTATTGTAGAAGCAATTTACTGATATCAGAATAAAGTGACAGTTTATTCAGCAGGTTAAACTATACCCAAAATGAAGCTAAATCATTAAGCCACGGTGAACTAGATTAGTTTGTAGTTTACTGAATAGAAATTTATGAATTTCGCCACCTTTCATTGAAATTGTTACTATGTTTAAAATTGTTAAAATAGATCTCCGATCATTATAGTCTAGGGAAACAAAATAATCTTTTAGTTTTTTTCTTCTTCCATAATTTAATCTTCATGAAATAAAAATAAATAAACTAAAACCGTTTTCATATTAAAGGGATTTGTATGTGTAATATACAAGATCCATGTTGCAGTATAAAGAGGCATAGATCAAGAAAATATATTAACAAAGAAGAGGTAGTAATCTTGTACCTTTTGGTTGATGAATTCCAAACATATAACCAACATGGCATTCACATGCATATACCTCTGCACTTTAGCCCTGGCTCCTTCCTATACTATATACTATAAACTTTTATATATAAAAAAGAAATTAATTGACATGTTCTTATGATAGAGATGGAGAAACCATGGAAAGTGCAGGTGCAAATGCAGATAAAGGCAACATATTGTAATGACATTGGTAGGAGGTTATGGAGTTATGGTCTATTGCTTGCTACTAAATATATAGTGAGAAAAAGTACAAAGGGGTTTGAGAATGAGTCATATAAAATCTTTAGATTAAGATTTTGGCATCAGTTTTCAATGAGACGCTAAGAAAATATCTTGAAAGATATGGGACCATTGATTAATCAATAAAACAAAATGGTCTATCTGTATGGCATATGTCCGTATACTAGGAAAATATTACTGTAAGTCACTAAGCCAAATAATGCTATCTTACCAATTTGTTTTTTCTTAAGGTAAATAGGATAGGACACATATATATATATAGTTTTCTTAAGGTAAATAGGACGTGTGTGTGTATATATATATATAAGGTTTTACATCCCAGCTATTTGGACACACTTTCACGTTCGATTCTTATTTTCTTTATATTATTTCCAATTTAATAATCAATTTTTAAACAAAATTAATGGTAAAATTAAAAAAATTATGGAAAAATTAGTAAAAATAGTGTGTAAAAATTAAAATTTTGTGGTTAAATTTGTTTTCAGACTGACTAAAATTTATGACTTCGTCAATATAAATATTTAAAAAAAAAAACATGTTCACTCAGTTTTTAATACAACTGAGGAAAAAAATAACTAAGGACACATTTCGAATCCCAACTATTGTATTTTTTGTATTTTCTTTATAAGTGTAAATTTAATGATCTATCCCTTCGATTTTCTTAATAATCGAGAGATAATATAATCAGATTTTACTATAAAGGCACTCAATAAACAAATTTTATCCTAATTTTTCCTTATGTGTAGCCGCCCCAAACTCGTATGCATGGATTGCAAGACAGAAAAAATATCCAATGTTATTATATCCTTTAACAAAATAATTTTTTTTCTTGAAATCTATCTCACATAATAGTATCTATGTTTTTGATGTTGTATTCTTCGAACAACGCTTAATTAAGGAAGGTTGAAAAAAATTCTCTATGATATATTGTAATGATATATTGTAAGTACAAAAAATAATTTCCAACTTCAAGTTAAACAAAGAAGGTATTCAACTTTTGAAAATATTAGAAGTTGGATGCATACAAAATATGCCAAAAAAAAATTAAATTACAACAACGATGATAAATTTGAATTTGTTTAATATTCTGTGCAAGCATAAAAAAAAGAAGATAATTTATCTCGATTTTCTCTAAAATCGTGGTTTAAACATATGTTCCTCAATTTTTTGTCAAAATCAAGGAAATAGTTTTGGTGTGATTATTGAGAATATTGATATCATCCTTACTTACACAAATACTTATTATCCATTTCATGACTATCAACGAGTTTAAACAATATAGTTTGTAAATAAATTAATTTATTAACATTCTGTGTAAAGAATATAACGAGTTTAAAAAATATATATCTTACCCCTCAATTTTATAGGAAAACCGAGAGGATGTTGGGGTTTGAACCCACGTGTAGATGACTTTTTCTTCGGTGTTTTTAAAATCG
The DNA here is from genome assembly GCA_021764765.1 of Vicia sativa. Lineage (NCBI taxonomy): Eukaryota > Viridiplantae > Streptophyta > Magnoliopsida > Fabales > Fabaceae > Vicia > Vicia sativa. The sequence continues at coordinate 143,521,031 of CM038792.1, forward strand.
AGGGATAAAGTGGAAACTTTTTATGACGCTCTTCACTACTTCGCTTATCTCATAAGTCAGGCAACCATTAACCAAGATATCAAGATTGTTAGAATACATGCAAGCCATAATCCAACTACTGCATTTATCATTAAACCTAAATTTGGAGAGCATGTAATAAAAAAGAACCAACTAACAGAGTCATAGATTTTCTCAAAATCAATTTTAAAGATGAGACGAGATTTCTTACTCCTCTTAATTAGGTCACAAGCTCATTCACAACAACCATCTCATCCATTAAAAATCAACCTTTAATAAATGCATATTGGTTGGAAGAGATGCGCTTATACATAAAACTATAGATCCTATAGACCAAGACCTTAACAAAAATCTTATAATGAGATCCAACTAACGAAATTGGTCTAAGATCCCTTAAATAAGAAGGAAAATCAAAGTAACCAAAAAAAAAAAAGGAAAAACTATATGAGAAAGTAACAAATTGATGAAATTGTTCAAACATCACTCCAAAATCATCTGAGATGAAGGCCAAAAGCTCTTACAAAATGGGAGATTAAAAACAAGATCAAGACTCTTTGCCATCATAAAAAACAATTAATCAATTAATCTCAACTAAAAGGAAAGGCGCGATGAACTAGGATTTTCGTACCAATTTGTGATATGTATTGTTTTGTTAAGTGATCCTAAGAATAGATGGTAAAAATATGTTTTCCATCTAATCATTAAGACTTCTAATGCTATTGAATAAAAGAATTATTTGGATTAGTTTTGAATATATGTTATCAAAATTAATTTTGAATATGTATCAAATTAATTTTAAATGTGTATGAAAATGTCACTGTTACTTTCTTTTTTTTGACTTTGGAGCGGGTTTAATTTTTATTTTAATATTTATTTTATGTTTTTATGTATATTAAATTATTTTTTATATAATCACAATTTTTTTTCATTTTTATTTATTATCAAATATATTAATTAAAAAATGCTTTTTCTTTCTGATTTTTTAGTCACAAATATTTCACATGTGTATAATTTTACATTAGTAATTGTATTTATTCTTACTTGTAATATAAAAATATTTAACATATAATAATTAATGTATTTTTATATTATTTATCTTTGAAACTTTTTGTTTCTTAATGCTAAGAGTATTTGATCATTTACAAAAAAAATAAAGATTTATTAATTACACTGTTGTATTTTTAAATATATAAATATAACTTTTTTTTAAAAATTAATTTTACAATTAAAAAAAACGGCAGCACGGTATATCGTCTATTTTCTTTTTATTTCAATATAAACTTAATCTCTATTTGAATACAAAATACTTTTTTTGTTAAAAATAATTTTTACTTAGTTCAAAAATATATCTTTTAATGTATACAATATTTATTGATTAAAAAACTCGTAATATTATTATATTAATTTATAAAATAGTTATTGATAAAAACAATTCGTAATATTATCATATTAAGTTAGCGAATCAAAAGTTATTGTATTATGGAGTAATTAATTAAGATATAAAAACCAAAAAAACCTCGTAGAGATGTGTTATCAAACAAACATCAAGTTTCGAGTTCATTCTGGTGTTCCTGTACGAGGAGATAAGGATTGGTAGATCTGAATTAAAGTTACAAGTTTTTGTCCATACATAGAAAAAGTTAGAAAGTGGTGTGCACCTGCGTGTCTGCCACAAACAAATTGGTCATAAGGCCACGTGATACTAAGCATGACATTCACGTGGGATTTGATGACTCGACCAATGAACAAATGACATGTAAGATGAAAGGACATAAGCATCACTTGATATGATATGAATGTGTGTCTGTTCTGCTTGTTGTGGGGATTCGGTGGGTGTGTGTAAAACGACATTTGCATTCCAAACAGTTGCTTTCATCCTCACTACTTAAAATAAAAATTGGGGCAACTGGTAGATGTCGACAAATAGCGGTTAGAGAGCTGTTCTAATTTTTTAAAGTTTATATTTTTTGGTCTCACTAAAGTCCCAATTTATTGAGTTTCATGTTAATGAGAAATTTTTTAGGGCTCATAATTTTAGACTCCTTAATTAATGTGTTATTTTTTAGACCCTGTTGAGAGGGCTATTCTGTTTTAATAATTTCACCTCTAAATAATCTTTTATTAATTTTTTTTGTTTTTCATTGTGAAAAAATATCTTTAGAAAAAAGAAAAAAAAAAGTTTTTCCGTAATAATAAAATCGGATTTTTTTTTAAAACAAAACTGAAATATTTTTTTAAAAAACTTAAATATTATTTTTTTTGAAAGAAAACAGATTTATTTTAAAAAAATGAAACTCTTTTTTTCAAAAACTGAAAAAAAAAATATTTTTTCGAAAAAAAATGTTTTTTTTAAAAAAACTGAAAGAAAAAAATTAAAATGTTAAAAAAAATGTTTTTTCTTTTTAAAAAACAGAAAAAAAATATATATATTTTCGAAAAATAAATTCGAATTTTTTAATAAAAAAATGTTTTTTTTTGAAAAATTGGAAATTAAAAAAAAAACCGAAAAAAATGGAAATTAAAAAAAAAGATTTTTTTGAAAATCTGACAAAAAATATTTTTTTAAAAAAATAAATGTTTTTTTTTTGAAAAACTGAAAAAAAAAAAAAATTTTAAGTGGGCTATGGCTCAAATTTTTTGGCCCCCTAAATTGACACCTCTAATAGGGGTGAAAGCGTTGCGATTTAGGTGGTTTTGACGGAAAAAATCGTCTGAGTCGCAAGAGAGAAATATGTGCGATTTAGTTTGGTTTGATTGATTTTTAGAAAAAAATTGAAGCAAATCAAATCAAACTAATGCGGAAATTAAAGAGAGAACATTTGCATAAAAATGAGAAGGTGGAAAAGAAAGAATATAAGAAATTAGAGATTATAGAAGAAGATCATGTAAGATGTATGTGGCAAAGATGGGCAATAATGCTATGAGAGATATGAGAAGATTGAAACTGAAATTATAAGTGTAAGAATGAGAACATTATTCGTAATCATAAAGCTAAAGTATAATAGGTTTAACTTTGGGTGAGATGTGAGTTAAGTAAAATTTAAGTTGTAATATAATGCGGTTTGATTCGGTTTGCAAAATACAAACCGCAAACCGAACCGAACCATGCAGTTTTGTCAAAAAATGACTCAAACAAATTCAAACCAAATGCGGTTTTTTGCGGTTTCAATTTGGTTTGCTTTGGTTTGGGATGCGGTTTTCTATTGGTTTGGTTTGGTTTTGAACACCCCTATCGACAAATGCGTACCACCCGATGCTACCCAACATTCAAAGAGTTGGTTAATTAGAACTTTCAAAATGAACTATTCGAAATTTAAAAGGGAGGTTTTGATACGAGAATTTAACTTCACATCTTTCAAATTTAATTTGACATCCTCTCATTTTTCGATATTGTGAGAATACCTCGGTAAAATGGAAAGAAATGTTTTTAAGAAATTCTTTTGATATCTAATGGTGATGAGTTATACCATCAAAAATTTTAAAATTCGTAAGTACACTTTCAAATGCACCTTTCAGCGTGTTTCGCAAGTGCACTTGCGAAGAAATTATCTTTTTACACAATCAGAGAATGTTTCGCACATGCATTTGCGAAGTCACTTGCGGGATGAATTACAAGTGCACTTGCGAAACATTATCTGAATGTGTAAAAAATGATTTCTAACTACATAGTTTTCACTAATTTTGTTTCCACAAATTCAAATATTTCACATTCCATTTTCACAAGAACAAATATATTACTATGTGATCTAAAAATATGGTCATAAATATCAAAATACATAAATTTTTCGGAAAGTAAGTATGGTCAAATTATTACAACAACAATAAAGAACAAAATATAACACAATTGCGTATGTTTAATCCTAACTCCCTGCGCCCTCCTCTGCCTATTGTACTACGTTGCATCAAATGCCTCACTGACCATCCTCTCAATTATGGAAACCGCCTCAGGACCACTCGTCTCGATAATTCTTGTATCCACCTCCTCCCGTCCAAGTTGGCAGATCCGCTGACAGACCAACACATGGTCATATTTGGCCTGCTCTTTCTCCAAGAGCTCCTCATGAGTTGGTCTAGGTGGACGTCCAAGAACATCTGGTGTCATGAGAGAGTGTGACACGTTAAAGGACCATGTTACTTAACCCTCTACACAGTGTCAACTATGGGATGTTGGCATTATCTAATACTCATGCGGTCTCTTTTGTGTCTCCTCTCAGCAAAAGCCCTCTGCACGTCGGTGCTTATAGTATTATAACATGTATAACATAATCCAGAAAGACCGGATCTAATCACAGTCTTGTGGAGCCACTGAGCCTTTGGCATGAATAGATCAAAAATCTTCCGAGAGTGGTTCAAATTCTTTATAGACTTATGTTCCTAAAACAAAAAAAAATCAATGATAATAAATCAAGAGAAACTGTATTTTTGAGTAAAAATTATAAAATGAAAAAGTGGAACCAAAAAAATATTTGTCCATCCCAGACATAGCGAGTGGTATGATCATGATAATAAATCAGGGCAGAGGTGTCAAATGGCCCTCCTGGATAGCCCTGCTTCGCCTCCGCAGGTTCCTCAACATCGTCTTATACATCAACATCCTCGACCTTCAAAGGGACCTCAACATCCTCGGCCTCATCTGCCTCGTTAAGTATCTTCTCATGTGCACGAGAGGTAAACGCCTTATACAGACAACTGCTCCGTGACGGCGTAGAAGGAGAAGATATTTCTAGTTTCTCCCTTTATACATGACCCCGTCCACGAGGCATGTTAATATGTTTCCCCTGTCTCTCTCGACAGGAAGATGTTGTCTGGGGTGACCTTCCTAGTCTTAAACGCCTGCCTAGGTCCTGGTTGTCAGCCATGTTCCTGAAATAAAAAATTATAATGGTTAGGTTTTAAAAATAAAATAAGTAAGGCGAAAATTCGCAAGTGCACTTGCAAAACCTTTCCAAGGTGACTTCGCAAGTGCACTTGCAAAACCCCTGCGCACAACAACTTCCAAAACCAGAAATATCTTGCCCTAAACACCCAAAACTCAATTTTTGTCACCTAAACAACTACATTTACCTATTCTAACACCTACATACACAATGTAAGTTCTACGAACTAACCTAATAATCTTTTAAAAGTTTGCATTTTGAATCAAAAAAATTTGTAGAAAACTTACACAAATTTGAAAGCTTGGAGTTGATTTGGGAGAACTTGAAATGAGTTGAAATGGAGAGATGAACAAAAATTAGTGAGTTTGAGTAGTAAAATGCTAGGGTTTGGAGTAGAGAGTTTGAAAATTGGGTATATTGGGTTGGGGGTTATTCTGTACATTTTGTTAAAACAAAACACAGACTTCGCAAGTGCACTTGCGAAATGAGTATTTATGGGTTATTCGCAAGTGCACTTGCGAAGGCACCCTATTTTTAACAAATTATGAGTGAATTCGCAAGTGCACTTGCGAGGTGAATTTGCAAGTGCACTTGCGAATTCTGAGAGCATTTTGGGTTTTCCACCAGGGGTCTAGAAGAAGACCACTAGGTGGAAAAAGAAATTCCCATATTTTTTTACGAAATTTTTGATATTGGTGCCAAATTTTCGATACAAGTTGCTAAATTTCCAGTATTACTTATTAAGTTTTTGACAATTTACAAATTTCGTTTGTTATATTCGAATTTTCAATATTTTGTAAATTTGAAATTTATCCATTTGTACTGGTAATTTAGTGTATACTAAAATTTCCAGTGAAACATTAATTCAGGTTTTTTAAATGCTTAGGATTTTGTCGACTTCTTTGGATGGTTATGATTTCACCGACACATTATATGGTCTAGAATTCATGGTCATTTATATAAATAGGGACATATGTTATAGAGAAAGACATCAATAAAAAATGTCTCTTCCTCAATTGTTGATTAAGGTGGAAGTGTATTTCAATGAAAACAGCCCTCATGTTGACTTCAACCTTCAAGATGACACCACACCCCTCTCCAAATTGAAGAAAAAAAAAGTTGAATGATTTGCTTCTTGATTCTGATAATAGGAGGATGAGAAAGATCGAGTTTAAGAAAGATTAGATTGATACAATTGAAAGGGTGGAATACAACCTGATTGAGTTGAATACCGATAAAGATGTGAAGGTCATGTGGAAATCATTTCTCCGTAGGATAACTAAAGGTCCGATCGAGTTGGATGCGCAGATAACAAGATTCACCGACGACATAACAAAGATGCTAAAACGCCCAAAATCATCTGGTAGTACCTAGGTTTTCTTGTTTAGTGTTTTTTAATTTATGTTTATTGTATTGTTTTATGTTGTGTTAATTGTCTACTTAAAACATATAATCACCAAAATATTATACAATAAGTAAGTACCATGATAATAAGTCAGTTTCACAAAATACACATATGATACAAACAAATATAATAGATCTGCATACGCCCCTACATGCTATGTATTCTAACCTGGATAAACCTATATAAATCTCACCATCATGATTTACCAAACCAATAAGATTATGAGCAAGTGCAAAAAACTGAAGGCGATTGACCTGGTCACTTGTAGGTGGTGGTGGCACATTAGAAGACCCCAGAACATCAGAAACCACAACCCTAGAAGACCCTGTAGTTAGTGGTATAATGTGAGGGTGTGATATGTTGTGATACCACTTGAGGTATCCATTCTCGAACTGTGGAGAATACTGAACTATAACTGAGTTGTCCATGATCTCACGGGAAAAGTTGATGATGTGGCTCTGGAACCATTTGTCAATGCCACTGGATGGAGACTTTGGAACTGGACAAGGGATGTCCTAGATATAACCACACTAATGCAAAAACCTCTCAGATAAGTGTCAAACCTGTTAGTGTTTTAAGTTGGCATTAATTTTGGTAAAACTAGGCTTTAGCAATGTCATGATAAATGTCATGACATTCAAAGATTGAAGATAAATCCTACCTGCTAAGGATGTTAAAAGACAACGAATCGAAGCTAAAGTCAGCTGGAAATTCAAAAAAATCGATGTCATAATGTATGTTATGACATTCGCAGACATTCTGCTCGCAGAACTGCTTTTTCCGAGACTTTCGTGAAGTTTGTTGAAATGTTATTTTATGTTTTTCTGTTATTAGAAAGCATGCTCACGTGGCTGCTAGGTTAATCTTAATTAAACCTAAATTGGTTGTTGAAAAGACCATGTTTTTAGGATTAAATTAAGTGAACCCTAGCTATCTTTATGGAAGCCCAAAACTGAAGTTTCAGGACTGCTTCTATAAAAGGATTTCAACCCTTACAACTGTGTTGCGCCCTTGGATTATATTGAAGAGATAACAACTTGTTATTTGTGTACTGTTAGGATTTATAACAGTTGGTATTTGTAATTCTAGTTTCTCTTGTGAGCCAAGCAACTATCAATTGATAAGTGCATTGGACTAGGATTTGTTTGTGGGTAGTTTATCACTCAAAGCTTTAAAGCACGAGTGTTTGTCTCTTGATTGAAAGCTTTGAGCGAGATCAAGATAGTTTATTGAAGTGTATCTTCACAATTCAATTAGTCAATAGGTTGATATCACCGCCGTGATTGAGGGGAGTGAGTACTCGATCTAAGTAGGACTTAGGTCAAGTTGCATTGGGTAGGTTTTAAGTGAAGGAGATAAACCGTTGGTTTATTCCCGAATTAATTCTACTAATAGTGAATTTCCTCCCGGCTTGGTAGCCCTCGGATGTAGGTGTAGTTAGACACCGAACGGGTAAACAACTTATTGTGTTCTTTACTGCTTACATTTATTGTGTGATTTGTTAACAGAGTGTCGAGATAGTGTGTCATAACATTCTGTGACATCACGATCCGCGCCGTGAATTTCAATTGGCATCGAGCGTGCACCTCGTTATTTCGGGTGAGATCTAGGGATAATAGTTTCGGCGTAATGGATAAGGAAGGAGGATTTGAGGTAGACCACCTATTCTGGATGGGTCTAATTATGATTACTGGAAGCCTCGCATGGTTGCCTTCTTAAGATCAGTGGACATTAAGGCTTAGAGAGCTGCTGACAAAGGATGGAAACATCCCACCAAGCTTGAGAAGGATGGGACTACTGTCATGAAACCTGAGGAGGAATGGAGCAAAGAGGAAGAGGAGCTAGCTCTGGGGAACTCTAAAGCATTGAATGCCATATTCAATGGCATTGACAAAAATATCTTCAGACTGGTTCATCAATGTGAGCTGGCCAAGGATGTTTAGGACACTCTCAGAACTACTCATGAGGGGACATCCAAGGTGAAGATGTCAAGACTTCAGATGCTCATTACCAAATTTGAGAATTTTAAGATGAAGGAAGATGAGACTATTCATGAATTTCACATGAATATTTTGGAAATTGCCAATGCCTCAGGAGCACTTGGTGAAAAGATGTCAAGAGAAGTCGTGAGAAAGATTCTCGATCCTTGCCTAAGAGATTTGCAATAAAAGTCACCCAATAGAGGAAGCTCAAGACATCAAGACCTTGAAAGTTGAAGAACTTATTGGATCCCTTATGACTTTGAGATGGGAATCTGAAACTGACAAGAAAAACAAGAGCATAGCACTTGTATCCAATAATCAAGAGGATGCAAGGTGGAAGATGAAGAGAAGATATCAAGCTATAGCCATGCTTGGAAGACAGTTTAACAAACCGATCAGAGAATTGATCGAAAGTCAAGGTCAAATGTCAAGGACATTGCATCCGACATTAGCGATCTTATGACTCAGCAGAAGATCCAAGTCGAAGAAAAGGAAGTCAAGGCAAGAAATCCAATGTCATGAATGTGAAGGATTTGGACATATTAGAGCTGAATGTCCCACCTTTCTAAAGAAATAAAAGAAAGGAATGGCACACTGTCCGATGGTGATTCGTAGTGAGTCCGAAGAAGGTTCCAAACTTGTCACCGCTCTCTCGGAGTGTACAATTCGATATGGATTCTAGTGATGAGGAAGTGACATTTGAAGAGCTCAAACCTACGAAGTCGTGTATAAAAATGGTGAAGTATGTCAAGAAATGAGGAAGTAAAAGTCGATCGAGAAGTTGAAGTCGAGAAAAGTAAAACACACCACTATAAATCACCTTAATAGTGATATTGTAATGTGAACTCCAAACTTGATCGATGTCTAAATCACAAAATGTTGACATCCTGCAATCGATAAGTTGGAAGAAATTCTTCACTTGGACAAAATGCGTGAAATAAGCATGGTCTAGGATATGTGGTGAAAAGAACTCGGTGGTGATATTAAGAAGAGACATGGGAAACCAATGTCAAAACAATTGTCACAACACAAAACAGAAATGTATCCGCTCGTGGTATGTGGTCGCAAAGAGATCCGTTAATAACCGTGAAAGGAACAAACCCTAAGTCTATGGCAAAGAAGATGTCATACCACAAAACAGGAATAGGTCCGCCTCGGATATGTGGAGACTAATAAGTTTGTCAATAACAAAAGGAAGAAGACCTAATAAACCAATGTCAAAACAGATGTCACAACATTGGGTGCAACATCAAAATCATAGAAACACGAACAAAAGTTTCAAAGATGGAGATGTCATTATTGTGGAAGGTTTGGTCACATAAAATCTTTTACAAGGCTACATGGATATCCTAATCAATGGTCTTATGTGAAGCCTAAAACCAACAGGTATCATACTCTCAACAAAGGAAGAAGAAGATCTGTTCGTAGCTAACACTTCTCTTAGTGTGTCTACCAAGAAAGATTGGTACTTTGACAGGGTGTTCCAAACACATGACCGGAGACAAGAATCTTCTCAATGATGTTAAGCATCATTCTACCATTTTGTTACTTTTGGAGATGGAGCTAAAGGAGAAATCAAAGGTGTTGGAAACTCAAACCGTCGAGTTCCAAATCTAAATGGAGTGTCTAGTAAAAGGTCCGAATGCAAATCTCATTAGCATAAGTCAGCTATGTGATATGGGATTCACAATCAACTTCACTAAGGTGAATGTCTTGTAATCAACGATGAACAGGTAGTGATTATGAGAGGAGTCAGATCAAAGGACAACTGCTACATGTGGGAATCTGAGAACACCACTCTGTTCTCTATGAGTTCTACAGGCACAGGTGAAGAGAAAGTAAAGTTGTGGCAGCAAGAATCTGGTTATCCACACCTCGGAGGAATGAAAAGGATCAGCCCATGAGGAGTCGAAGGATACCAAGATCTTTCATGGACAAAGGGAGAATCTGTGGTAAGTATAAGGTTGGATAGGAAATCGAATGTCACACTCAATGTCTAGATATCCAACCACTAAAGTACTACAAAGAAAGTACTAGGATCCGCATGAAAGGATAACCAAGTATCTTACCAAAAGATACAGAGGAGTCTTGGATGAAACCCTCGTGTCGAGGAGAAAAGATCATGGTGGCTTCCATCTATGTTAATAACATAGTATCAAGGAATGTCGACACATTGATGGAAGGCTCAACACTTCTTTCTCGAGCAAGTATGCAAGGAATCGTCAAGAAGCTTGGGATGAAGAATGATATCCACACTAGGATTCCTACCCCTCCACATTTGAAGTTGTCCAAGAAAACAAGTGGAGAAAGTGTTGATCAAAACTTGTGTAAAAGCCCCTTGGATGGATGGTTCTTCTTGAGAAACAATCCTACTTCTTGGATCAGCAAGAAGCTAAACTGTGTGGCTTTAGACAATGTTGAAATTGAATGCATAGCAGCTGGTAGCAATTACTCTCATATGATCTGGATGAAGCAGATGCTGACTGAGTACAATGTCATACAGAATGTCATGACATTATACTGTGACATTGTTATTAGAACTCTTGAGGCTGGTCAATTTAAGACTGTAAGGGACAAATTGGGTATTTGTCAATATGAGGAGTTGTAGCAATTAACTGTGCCTACAACAAGGGATGAAGGGATCTCTTTATTTCAATTAAGTTTAAGAGGGTCATTTGGGTATTTTCATCCCTATTTTAAAAGGTCCAAGAATAGGAAGAGACATCCTCATATAATAGGTTCTTCTTTTGAAAGTAGTATCACTCTTTCTTCTCCCAAAAGAAACTCAGAAACTCTCTGTCATTTTCACTTTCACCCTCTCAAAGACCATCAGCGAAAAATGTCTTCATCATCCTCATCCTCTCAAGAATCAGGTTCTTCATCTCCTCCATGGTCAAGCTAGGCAAATGTCAAGTCATGCATATCAAGCACCGAGGGTAACTCCGGCTATTGCCACGACCGAAAGAGTCAAGAAATTACGCACAAGGAATGCAAGAAAGTCACAAGCATCTCCTTCGTAAGACTTCTCCATCATCTTCGCCTCAAACAAGAAATGAGAGGGTCAAGGTCCTGCTCATATAGCCATAGCTAGATTAGTAACCAAGATCCTAAATGAGAATCGGTCTGCATGGAGTCTCAAACCTCTAAATTATAAGTCCACAACCTAGTTTAGCAAATGATCCGATGTCACTAAGAATGTTGAGACATCCGTGATCATGATGCTTCCTCAAGAATGATGTGGATGCTTGGTAAAAACTCAAATCCCTACCGATAAGGAAGATGAGATCTCGACAAGATTCTTGAGGAGTCCCAAAGAAATGTTGCTTTGATAAAGCCCTCACGACTATATTTTTGATAGTATTCTTGAAGAATCACCAGAAAGTGTGCCTCGTAAAGTCCCCGATGACTACATTTCGACAAGATTTTGGAAGAGTCACCAGTTCAAGAATCTAATCATTTAACTGAACCTCCAGTCATTGATTTAGATGAGATGTTCTCAGACAATGATCTTATTGTCAATGTCAATCCAAGCATTGCAAAAAGAATGATGAAAAGGAAGGGAAAACAGGCAGTCACACAGAGCCCTACTAATGAGAAAGATACTGAAGATGTGTGCAAGACTGAGAAGTATCACAAGGCTGGACCCTCTACAAGGAGAAGTAGAGTAAAAACTGTTGGTGGTGGCTCTAGACCAAAGAGAACACCAATTGTGAAAAAGAGGAAAGAACCTAAATCCTCAGAGTCAGACTCTGATTTTAATGTTGAAGAGAATGTCACAGACATTCATCCCAGAAAGAAGCAAACTCTTGAGAAACTGTTCAAGGTGCCTGAAGTGGCCATTGATAACATTTCTTTCCATCATCCTGAAAATGCTGGAAGATGGAAGTATGTTTGCTTAAAGAGGATGGCTCTGGAAAGAGAGTTAAATAAAAGTGTTCTTGATTGCAAGGAAATTGTTGACTTGATTAAGGAAGCTGGGTTGATGAGAACAGTGGTGAATTTCTCAAACTGCTATGAAGTTTTGGTGAAAGAATTTATAGTTAATCATCAAATGGTCGTGGATAGGAACTCACCGACTATCGATCAGATATGTGAGGGAAGGAAAGTCGTTTTCTCCAAATGTAATCAACACCTGGTAGATCCGATAATGCTCAACCGAGTGGAGGAAACCGACAACAAGATATGTCAAACCATCATCGCTAAACAAGTAAGGCAATGGCCTCTAAAGGGAAAGCTCTCAGTAAGTCGAGTGTCAAATTTGCCATCCCGCATAAGATTGGTGCGCTAATCGGGTCCCAACCAATCACAAATCCACCATCTCTAATGGATCGAAGATTCATATATGCAGAGGCACTCGTGCTACATTTGACTATGGATCCTACATATTTGAGCAGACACTCAAGCATGCTGACAGCTATGCTATGAAAGGACCAATAGCATTTCCCTCCCTCTTGTGTGGCATTATAACTGATCAATATCCTGACATTCTGGGAAATAGAGATACAGGGTGTAAAAGAGCTCCTGCCCTTGGCTTCCACTACAAACTATTTCAAGGGAAGCATGTTCCTGACATTGTCATGACATCTGCTGAGACATCAAATGTCAAGGCAAATTCTCAGAAGGCAAAGGTCATTGCTGTGCTAAAAGAGACCTGCAAGGAACTTGAAGCAAGGAAGCAGACTATTGAAGAACTGATCTCTACTCTTGAGAAGGAGGAAGACACAGAGGTTGAGGATGAAAGGCTTGTTGGTGATGATTCTGGTGCTCATATGGATGAAGATGTTGAGGCTGATCAAGGAACTGCTGATGAAGAAGGCTCTGAAGATGCTTCCTTCCACAGTGCTTCTTCTAGAGAAGAAAGCACTTGAGTTGCTGCTCCTGTGCCCCTGTTGCCTCTGATTTTATTCTGTCAATTGTCTCCTGTTCTTATTTTTTAGCCTTCTGTATTTTGTTTACACTTTGGATAATTGTAATCATTTTGTTGACAGATGTGTAACCCTTAAACATTTATGCTGGTACTTTGATACTGGTACTTTTTGATTAAAAGTTCGGGGTAATTGTATTGTTTCCTTTGGCCCTTTATGGCTAAAAAGGGGGCGAAGAATCATTGTGGGAAACTGTGAGCAACTATGTGTGACAGTGGCTGGGACTTTGGGAAATTGTATGGCCTGTTTAAATTTTGTATGTGGACAATTGTGGGAACTGTGGGATTTCTGTATGGGTAGAATTTATCTTATCTCTAGGTTCTAGTTGCTTTAAGCTTAGAACTAGTTTGTCTTCTGCTGCATATGTACTCTGATAGGTTAAGTAGTTTTAGCCAAAAATGTGCCAAAGGGGGAGTTTGTTAGTGTTTTAAGTTGGCATTAATTTTGGTAAAACTAGGCTTTAGCAATGTCATGATAAATGTCATGACATTCGAGATTGAAGATAAATCCTACCGCTAAGGATGTTAAAAGACACCGAACCGAAGCTAAAGTTGGCTGAAATTGCAGAAAATGATGTCATAATGATGTTATGACATTCGGTGACATTCTGCTCGAATCTGTTATTTCTGAGACTTTTCGTGAAGTTTGTTGACCTGCTATTTTATGTTTTTCATTATTAGAAAGCATGCTCACGTGGCTGCTAGGTTAATCTTAATTAAACCTAAATTGGTTGTTGAAAAGACCATGTTTTTAGGATTAAATTAAGTGAACCCTAGCTATCTTTATGGAAGCCCAAACAAGTTTCGGGATCGCTTCTATAAAAGGAATTCAACCCTTACAACCGTTTGCCCTTGGATTATATTGAAGAGATAGCAGCTTGTTATTTGTGTATCGTTAGGATTTATAACATGGTATTTGTAATTCTATTTTCTTTGAGCCAAGCAACTATCAATTGATAAGTGCATTGGACTAGGATTTGTTTGTAAGGGTAGTTTATCACTCAAAGCTTTAAAGCACGAGTGTTTGTCTCTTGATTGAAAGCTTTGCGAGATCAAGATAGTTTATTGAAGTGTATCTTCACAATTCAATTAGTCAATAGGTTGATATCACTGCGTGATTGAGGGGAGTGAGTGGTACTCGATCTAAGTAGGACTTAGGTTGAAGTTGCATTGGTAGGTTTTAAGTGAAGGAGATAAACCGGTTGGTTTATTCTGAATTAATTCTACTAATAGTGAATTTCCTCCCCGCTTGGTAGCCCCGGATGTAGGTGTAGTTAGACACTAAACTGGGTAAACAACTTATTGTGTTCTTTACTGCTGTTTACATTTATTGTGTGATTTGTTAACAGAGTGTCAGATAGTGTGTCATAACATTCTCTGTGACATCACGTATCTGCTGCCAGGAATTTCAAAACCACATAGGTCTCCAATCTAATATGCCATGGATACAAAGTTGCATCGTTAAATGGACGATATGACCAATGATCTGTATATGGTGTCCAGACAACATCATCTAAGGTCACAACACCAAGCCTTCTCATGTACTCCAAAATACCTCGTGGATGAGCTTACTTTCCCTTCCATCCCTTTGCTCGTGTCACACCTGTAGGTACACGCAAGATCTTTCGCTCATAAATGTCGGGGAAATACCCGTTTATCAAGCATTTCATAAATAAAAACAATTTAATATAACATCTAACAAATAACTAATATACGCAAATAAATTGATCAAAACCAACATATAAATGCTAAAAAATATGTAATAAGCTCACATATCTAGCTAGATGTATGGTCTCGGGTTGAGAAGCAAATCCAACTGTCGTGTACATCATGGTCAACGATGTCACTCCCCAAGCCCAACATTGAGTGTCTAGGGTATTGAACATAACCAAGTATCAAAGATCAATGTACACACCAGACTTATTCATAAATAAAGTACGTGCCATTAAATATAACATATACACCATAGCGGTAGTCTCATACCTTTGGCCCACCACGAGCTCCTTGTACCTCTCCCTCACCCAACATATTTAAAGATGAAATCCCCAGTTAAAAACAAAATCCTCAAGAGCATCTCCCTCGACGACCTCTAAATCATCCATAACCATGTGCATCGTCATCTACTGGTTAACATGAGAAGATACGAATAATGTACCAGCGACCAGGGATGTGAAATAACGAGTCGACAACACCCAATGGCGTCGTCATCCCCCCAAATGGAAGATGAAATAATGTTGTCACAGGGTGCCACCACTCAACAAACGTTGACAGAAGGAAAGATTCGAGCTTGGTCAACCAACACTCAACAGACTCTAGTAGGTGAAAATTATAAACTATATGTCTGGCTGCCTTAGGCAGCCCATCCTTTGGGAAGTTCTTCAACTTTAAACCATGAGATGCAACCTTCAACGCCACACGCTCCTTTAATAAGCAAAGTTAAAAATATTATACATAAACTCTATAACGATAAAATTGTAATAAGAATATAATATACCTTGCCCTGCCATATCATGTATGCAATATGGTCAACATACCCTATGAGCACGGACATGTCTGGAGGTCCTCCTAGAAATCCTCCATCAGTGTGAATTAATGGCTTCGTAGACGCATGAGTAATGACGTATGTATCAGTGGGGGACACCTCATCATCCTGGTTAACAACAACCTACTTAACAACTGGCTCCTCCACAACAATCTCCTCATCAATAGGCTTCATTGCATGTGCCTCCTCATAAATAGGTACCTTTGCATAAGTCAGTACCTCCATAAGATAATGTACCTCCTCAATAGTAGAAACTCTTGCAGCTCGGTATTGAGGTACGATAAGTTGCTCCTGCTCAACCAACTGTTTCTAATGTGATCTAGTTTGTGGATGTCATCCAGTCGAAGCTTGGAAGTATAGGCCTCATCATCCTAGGCACGAGCTTCTGCTCTATTAACCGGTCATCCCGCAATTAAACTATATTTGCCTCTGATCCTCACTGAAACAAAGAAAAAAGGGAGAAAAAGATATTTAAAAATTGAAGTACTAGAAAATTCGAAAATTCTTAGATTTAAAAAAAAAAATTGACCTGCCGAAAATTTCCTAATTTCCAGTATTAAATTGAAATGCCCGATATTTTAAAATTTATGATATAAATTTTTATAAAATAACCAAAAAAATTGGTACAAATACACAATAAATTTCTCAAAAATACCATGAATTATTTCTATTTTGTGAAATTTCTGATAGCTCCTCTAAATCTTCGGTATCGCCCAAAGAATTTGAAATTTTCAGTTTGGTATTAGAAATTTCGAATAAGTGTGAAAAAAATGATTTGGACTATTTTGATCTTTACATACATTTTGAGGGATACTAGATATAACTGTGGAAGTGTTAAGTTAAATATAAGATTGAAATTCATTACTTGAGTTCGACTATATATCTTGAGTTGAACTATATAAGGCTCACCTATATAAAACCCGACGTCAAAACAATCATATTTAAATATATAATTGAAATTCTTTACTTGAGTTCGACTATATATAAAATGCAAATTGTTAAATAATCTAGTTTAGTCTAACTCAATTCATAACAATTTGTGAAATAAGAATTGTCTTTATTTATAACAACATAAGAACATGCTTATATCATATATAGTTTGATATGAGATTCTTAACAGAAATTTATCTTCCCTAAACATATTATCTCTTTATTAGTTTTTTATAAGTATAATATATAAAGTATACAATTTGAAATTTATATATTTTTACATATTATACAACTATAAGAGAGTTTCAGACACACAATCTTTTATTATATACTATGTTTACTGGTATTTTCAGTAAATCGATAATTTGTGGAGAAAGTACAAGGAAAAGTGTTTGTAATTGAAACTTAGATGTTTAATGTTGATAAATTGAACATAAACTCTAACTAAAACTACATAGAATTGTTTTGAAAGAATAAAATAGAAAAAAAGTTTAATAAAGTCACTAAAATAAATGCTTCAATTAAAGATACATAAAGAATTTACAGAAATGACGGAGAATCATACATTTTCACACAAATTATTTCTTAGCTTAAATGCTCTTTTGGTCCTCCTATTTTTATATGTTTTAAATTTTAATCCCTCATATTAAAAGGTTGGTTTCTGATTCCCAAATTTTACCTTACTTAAGATTTTGTTAGCCCCCTCCAAATTTACTTAGTTAATAGTGATGATTGAGATTAAAAAATTATTGTTAATTATATGGAATTGTTGACTAGATTAATATATTAATTAATGATATTTTTTAAAAAATCAATTATTAATATTTATAATTAAGTTTTTCTAGATATTTATTTTAAAAATTAATTAATTCAAAATTATAAATAAATTTTATTTGACTTAAGCCATATATATTTGGGTCATTTCAGAAACTCAGAAGTTAACACTAGTGATAATGTGTACTTTATAAAGACTTATGCTAATTTCAACAAAATCGATGTGGGATTTTTTAGAAAACAACTAACAACTTCATGCACTGCATTGCACCTCTTTCTTGTTGTTGTTGCTTTTTAATGGTGGGAGTATGAAGCTGCAAATTTTTTTCTCTCAATTTTTTTGTTTTAAAACATTCAATGTGTGGAGAAAGCCCATCTTGCAGTACTCATTAAACGTCAGTCGGGTTTATATTGAGTCAAAATAACCCAATCATAGTAGTCTGGATGAAGGAGAATGCATCGATGAATGTATGTCCAATATTGTCTGCATGTTTCGTAACTAGTTTCATACACATCTTGAATCTGTAAAACTATGTTTTGTACTAGTGCTTTAGACAACATTCATTGAAAACAAACTTAGGTGATGCCAATGCCATATAGGAATAACAAAAATTGAAACACATCCAGCTATTTCAGCCATAACAAACATTGCAAATGACTCAACGTACATAAATCCTTAGAGTACAACATTTGGAAGATATCCTGTCACTATAAAGCTTAGTCTTGGTCTAGAGAATGAGTGACATACAACATGTCAGTTTAAGAAAAAGAAACAAATATTCTATGATTTATATAAGGTTCACATGTTAGCTAACAAAGTAATCTGAAACCACAAAGGAGCAAATTCTCTCCTTCTCCCTATCTCTCATCAATACAAATATACAAGTTTGAAACAAAAACAAACCATAGCAAAGTAGTTAAATATGAGTGGTAGTTGGGTTGGTGTTTCAAGCTTAATTTATCAGTATGGATGTGTTAGCTGGAAATTTCCACAATATCATATAAAGGATAAGAAGTCGAAGACAAACTTATTCTTAAAAGAAATGTCGTATGGAAGCATCGACTGACTATTTAGTGAACGGTCGAAATTGGTTGTATAACGGCCAAACTCATGTTTTATAAAATTAAAGGGATTCGAGACATTTGAAATTTGAATGTTTTGAAGCATTGTTTGATTTGGAGCTCTCCACAGCAGAAAATTTTGAAATTCAAATATATGATTTTGTCCAGAAGATGCGTGGAGGCTTAACAGTTCGAAGAGCATACATGTCACAAACGTGACATCTTTGTGAAAAAAGAACGTTAGGATCGAATTAGTATAAATATGATCGTTTGTAATAAGATTTATGTGGTCATCTTTTTGTATAAATTACTCATAAGAACTCGAGGTACCAACGTTAAGAGAAAAGAGTTCTTGAAAATGTATGTATTAAAAAATCACTTTATATTCAACGTCTTTTGGATTTAAATCAAAGTCTTTATTTATTATTTAAGTTTTAGTCGAATTACTTTATGTTTTTAATTGTCTACTTTACAGTTCTTTGCCTTTATCTTTAAAAGCATTTTATCTTTACCATTGAACCTTTTATCTTTGTTTTCTCTTTCGACATTTCAATCCTTTTAAATATAGAACAAATATCTAGAAATACTGAACACTATAGACTAGGGGTGTTCGCGATGCGGTTTGGGCGATTTTGAAGCAAAAAACACCCGAATTGCAAGAGAAAAAACATGCGGTTCGGTTTGATTCGGATAACTTTTAAAAATAAAACCAAACCAAACCAAATCAAATTAATGCGGTTTGGATTGGTTCGGTTGGTTTAGTTTTTTACAAAAAATCTCGAGCCATACACACACATATAGAAGAAAATATAACTTTGTGTTTAATCGTTCATACATTACCACAAAAAAAAAATTATAATTGTCAAAATAAGTTTATAATTTGATACATAAAATTGTGTATTGTAATTTCATTTAAATCTAAAAAATGATATACATAAGATTGCATTCTTAAATAAATATTATATAAAGAATACGATAAAATATATTTTGTGTAAATAGTATTTATAAATGAATAATGTTTTATTTTTTATGATTTATAAATTAAAATAAACATCATACAAAGAATATGATAAAGTATACACATGATACTTGTTGATTTCTCTAAAGAATTAAAGAAATATATATTGGTTAGTAAGATTTTATAACATAATTAGTTATTTTTTTGTTTTGGTTTGGTTTTCAAAATATAAACCCTAAATCAAACCGAACCGCGCGGTTCCGTTAAAAAATGTCCCAAACACATCTGAACCAAATGCGACTTTTTGCGATATCGGTTTGGTTTGGTTCAATTTTTCGGTTTTCTATTGGGCCGGTTTGGTTTTGAACACCCCTAATAAACACATATTCTAGGATTAATCTAGTCGATCCTGTGAGTAACCAAACATTAAGATTTCATTTTGGGAGAATAGTGGTTGTTTACCCAATTTTACGGTAAACAAATTGGCACACCTGGTGGGACCAGTGTCTTTTGTGTTAAAATCTTGTCTATTAATTTTGTTTCATGAGATTAAGGAGTAGTAAATTAGCCAAAAATAGTGAAAATCAATACCAAAATAAAGTACACTGGAGAAATGGTTAACCTACCCAACAACAATAAGGAACAACCACCCCCTTCGACAAGGGAAAGTACTGTGAGCAACCCTTTACATAATATATTCTTATGCAGTTTAATTGTTTTGTATGATAGCAAGTATATGTGTTTGATTGTCTAACTTGGTCCTAAATACATGTGTTCTTGTCCTAACATAATAACATGCATAAAAATGGTCAAAGTATGATTTTGACCATGAACAAATCTCTTGGGTCGATACAAAAAGGCATGCATCGATACATACAATTAACTGATTGCATAAAAACAATCTTTCTTTAGTATGAGTCGACTCATACGAGTTTTGTATCGATACATGTCAATTTGATGGCTCAAAAATTCAAGCATTGCATCGACACATATTAATATGGATCGATCCATATGAACATCAAAAATTGAGATTCACCCATGTTTGCTGTTTGTATCAATACAAGATCCTTTGCATCAATTCATATCAGTTCTTTGTATCAATACAAGATCCTTTGCATCAATACATATCATTTCTTTGTATCAATACAGGATCCTTTGCATCAATACATATCAGTTCTTTTATTTTAGAAATAAATCTCATACAGTATGCATCGACGCATACGTGCTTTGTATCGACACATACAAGAGCTGAGGTTCTGGATTCTTGTATATTTTAGATTTTGCATCAATACATAAGTGCTTGTATCAATACATATTGTACTTGCATCGACTCATGGTTTATTTAGCTTTCTTGAATCATTTCAATAACAGTATGTATTGATACATAATCGTTTGTATCAACTCATACTTAACTCAATTCTCTGGAAACAATTTTTGTACATTATGCATCAATATAAAATCACTTGTATCAATATATTCATTGACTTGTGTCGACTTATACGAAGTTTGTATCAACTCATACTTAACTCAACTCTCTAAAAACAATTTTAGTACAATATGCATCAATACAAAATCACTTGTATCAGTATATTCAGTGACTTGTGTCGACGCATACAAAACTTGTATTGACGCATAAGTCTGTTTTTCTTTTAAGATGTTTTTGTTTTCATATATAAGAAAACATTGGCAGTTTAGTTAGGTAGGTGTGAAACACCTGGCCGAAAAAATCGAAGGATATAATTATATATCAATGAAGTCGCCATCGAACCTTTTTTATCCCGCCAAGAGGGAAAGGTAAACATCGAATAAACCTGAAACGAAGAAATCATGATCTTACGACCGAGAGATCGGATAAGGAAGTCTGTTACGCGAGGGAAAGAGATTAGCACCCCACACGTCCGTACTACTCTACGGTATCCGCTTTTACTTTCTATCTAATGGGTGTAAAGGTCTATCTATATCTATATATGGTATAATGCATGCAAAAAAGAAAATAAGAATAAAGAAAATAATAAAAGAAAAAAACACGGGGAAAAGAAGGAAATATTTACAAAGGTTGCTCGATCTAGCCCCGCGACAGGATGCCTATGTATCCTCGTGCAATGGGAAAGTCAGAGCGCCGTAGTTTGGATCACTTGTTTTGGTTGGTTTGTGTTTTTTAGATTAGCAGACGAAACAACAAATGATGACGAAACACCTCTATGATGACGAAACATCAGCTACGCGGGATGACGAAACATCGGGAGACGGGATGACGAAACATCAGCAAACAAGATGACGAGACATCAAAGGATGAGATGGCGAAACATCAGAGGATGAGATGACGAAACATCAGAAGACGGGATGACGAAACATCAGCAACAGAACGACGAAACATCCTAAACTAGTTGGTTTGTATCTTTTACTTTGGAAAAAGTTTCAGATTATTAGAGTATTTTAATGCACTTGACAAAAGAAGATTTTAATTTTAAGGATTCAAAAGGATAAAGGTAAAATGGCTAAGGGAAACTAACCTACTTCTAAATCCTAATGTTATCATGCAAAGTTGACCCTAAGTTATGGATATAAACAAGGGGAAGATCTACCTAAAGTTATCATGCATGGATACCTAACTTAATGTCTAAACTCGAAAACTAACTTAATCGAGAAAAACCTAAGGGGAACCTATAAAATCAATCATCTTGGTTGGGAAACCAAGTGATAAGAGGGGTAGAATCAAGTAAAGTGCTTTGGCAAAAGTACACAAACCAAGCACACAAGTGCTAAAAAAGAAAGAAGAAGAAGAAGAAAGAAGAAGATGTAGTGAAATTTGAGTGAATTATGCTCATGCAAAGTGTCATGTGAAGTGAGGTCAGTAGACACAACATTCATTTACAAAGTTATACAAAACTTTAACAAACATCAAACATCATTATAAACACCTACAAACAAATTAATTCACAAACTAGGTTGAAACTAATCCTAAAAGCATGCAAAGAGCTAATTGTGCGAAGCGTTGGACTTAGATGAAGTTAATAGACAATTAAAGAATAAAAAGACATACAAGTCAGTATTTAATCATGTCAATGTCCATATGCATCATACAAAATAAACCACAAAGATTCAAGAGCCAAAATCTATCAAAAGTGCGCAAACATGCAACAAACGCGTGTGGTTAAGTGCATCTAAGTGTGTGAGGTTTATGACATGAAAAAAAGGTGTCAAGATGAATAAATTAAACTACCAATATCATATGAGTGAATTAATAATCAAATCATAAAATAAATGTCATGAAGATGCAATTACAACATGGGTGCAAAAACTAGTTGGTATGCTTAACCTAAGAGGTGTTTGCAATCTAAAAGAAGCCATGGAAAGGCAAAGATGAAGAGAAATGAGTCAAGTGATATTAAAATACACAATTTACAGTAGAAAACATGTTATTTCATCAATAAGAACATCTAAAAATGCACTCAAAGAATTCAAAAGCAAAACACTCAAGAGAAATGCATTCGATTCGTGCAAGTGTGAGTAGACATGTGCATGCATGTGTGTTGGTGCTTGTGCGTGCATGTGCTAAGTGTCAAATAATGGTAAGATCAGAGGCAACATTTGATGAAAATCTATTCGAGTTATACATTATTAAATCATAAGATGTTTCAAATTGTACACATCCAACATTTACACAAGAACTAGTTAAAAACTTAACCTAGAATGCAACTAAAGATGGAATGGAGCATGGTTGATGCATGAATGCAAAATAATGAAACTCATGGCATAAGGGTACATGGATGGAAGTAGCTAGCATGGTAAGAATGTATGATCATCATATACATGTTCATCATTTACAATGCACAAACAAAAGCAACTAGGAAAGCCTAAACATGTGTCTAGAAGTGTGTGGTGAAATGTGCATAGATGTGTGATTGTGAACATGCCTTGTGGTGATATTTTTGAGTGAAGTCAGTGGTGGGGATGTGTACATTACATGCATGTTAAACATAAACAAACCACAATCATCTCAAAATAAAATAAAACCAGAACTAATGCAAGAACTAGTCAAACATTTAACCTAAATATGCGCCTAGGACACAAATGAAGCATGGCATGGCATTAGTGAAAAGGTGTGACATTTAGATGAGCAATTTCAACAAGAATGCGCGTACTAGAAATGTGGGATGGAAAGTGTTTGTGTATGTGTGCAAACTTATTTGTGTCAAGTGTTGTGGACAAGTAAGATGGATGACAAGAACATAAACATGATGCTCACACAAACACAAAACAATTACCAAATATCATGCTTCACAATTACTCATGGTGCAAAGATTAGTGATGGAGATGAGTGATTCTAAATCCTAGAGTTAGATGTAGGTGAGCAAACAAGTTGATGAGTCAATCATGATGAAGAGGCAAGATGAGAATGTAATGTAACACACAAGGTCGGTAGCTTAAGACCTAAGTAAACTATAAACAAAAACAATTCAATCCAAGCAAAAATCTCACACACACAAGTACATTGGACTAAGGTTTGAAAGCATCTAAACTAGTTAAATATTGTACTTAAAAAAGATTTAAACAAAGTGGTTTTAATTTGAAAATTAAAACCATGTGTGACTTGTGTCATAAGTTTAACTCAAGATATGATTCATGAGCAACCAAATGTAGGAGATGAAGCTTTCATACACAAACAAGTCACCTATTTGATGAGCAAAATCATCCAAAGCAAGATACCACCTATCTTAAATTAAACATCATTGATTAAGATTTGTAGGAAGGGAAAGATGTCTAGTATGTCATAGGGTGATGATAGAACCCTCACAATATGTTGTCATGAGCTTAAAGCAATGTCAATTGAAGTGACATGCCTCAAAAATCATGAACCTATAATCCCTCAATGTATGTTTCAACCAAACAATAGAAGAAGAAAAAGAAAATCTAGCTCTTCTAGGTCATCATGATGACATTACAATTGAGTGTAAGCCAATGAATCAAAGAGCATTGAGTTATTGATTACATAATGTACAAGGTCAGAAGTGAAGATTAAAGATCCAATTGGAATTGGACTTCTAAAGCCATGCATGATGCACATAACACAAGTGATACAAACATAAGCATAAGTTGGTAACGTTCTACTCAACATAAGTTGCATGAGCTTGAGCAAATTAGGGGGCTTAAATGAATCAATCAAACTGGAATCAAGGCCCTAAATATGCTATAAGGATGAAGTAAGGGAGTGAGAAGTAGATTCTTAAAGAATTTCAAGAATGCATTCCTCACCTTACAATCCATGCACAAGGATGCAACAAATGAAACAAAGATCAAACTTTTAACTAAGGAGACCAAGGTGATCCTTTGAGGTCAAATGTCTCTCAAGTCTTAGAAGACTATCCTTGAGGTTATCATTCCCCCTAAACATCAATTAGAAACATAAACTATACAAGAAAAAAGTCTAAGAACCACACAAACTTTATGCTCAAGGTAGAAACTTAATGATTAACATAGGATTTCCAATGAATGAAAACATGTTACACATCACTAGAGCACTCAAATGATCATCACATACCCAAAGTTTGGTCTTAAATCATGTCCACAAACTTCACAATTGAAGCTAGACTCAATTACACTAAGCAAAGGTATGTTCACTTTAGAAATTCCACAAAAATAGAAAAATAAAAGATAAAATCCAAGTAAAAATGAAATAAGGAGCTCAAATCCCTTACAAGTCAGGGACATATCCTTGCTCAATCTAAAAAATCATGGAAAGGTCAAAACAAAATTCAAAAGGTCAACACTATCAAAACTTATGCTCACATGACCCATAAAATAAGAAAAATTGGTATAAAATGTAAAAGTCAGAAGTAAAAATCTATAAAAATTAGAAACAGTGACCTAACATCCTAAACATGGTTAAAAATATTTTTGGCATTTTTTATCTTCAGGGAAAAGTAGTAAAAACAAATAAAATGCAAAAATGGATAATGCAAATCATGTATTTAATGCAAAAATTGATTTAATTATGCAAAAATGACAAAACCAGAAATGCATAATGTATGGTTTGAATGAGCTAGAATATTTTTTATTCATTTTTTATATGCATGGAAGTATTTTTAACAATTTAATTATGCATGAAATGGAATATAATGCATGAATTTATTTTAAAATGGAAAAATGCAAGAATGATGAAATAAAATTCAGAAATGTATGGTGCATGATTTAAATGGACTAAAATATTTTTTTATGTATTTTTTGTATGCATGGGAGTATTTTTAACAATTTAATTATGCATGAAATGCAATATAATGCATGAATTTATTTAATTATGCAAAAATAAAAACATTATGAAATAAAATTCAGAAACTCAAAATTAATCCTTTAGAGGATTCAAAATATTTTTTGTGGAATTTTTTAACATTGGAAAATATTTTTTAGGGATTTTTCAATTGAATTACAATTAATTAAAGTCAGAATTTATTTAATTGGTCAAAAAAATTTAAAAAAATTGGAAAAAATTCCACAAAATATTTAAAGTCATTTTGAGTCTATGGTATTTTTTTGTAATTTTTGGATGATTTTTGAATGCAAAATAAATTAATGCAAAATGCTGATCATAAAATAATTAAAAATGAAAATTCAAAATGCATGGACCAATCAGATGATGCCACGCATCATCTTCAACCTCTAGTCATGCCCTAAACGCGTGATTTTTCCAATTTCATGCAAGCTACTTCTAGCAATCGTATCTCACTCATTTCTCAACCAAATTAAGTGATTCAAAGCTCTAAATGAAGATCACATGGCAAGCTACAACACACAACTTGTAAAAGATCAAATGATCCACCATACATCAAGAAATCAGAGCAAGAAAATCAAGAAAATCATCCAAATCCGGATTTCCAGAACTTCATGTTATGCAATATATTTCACAAACAGATGAAATTATACATCAAACCTAATGTTTGGCCAGCTAACCACGCATGTATAAGCTCAAATTCATCAATTGCAAGCTAGAAATTCATATTTGATGTTTGAATATTACCTCTTGATTTAGAAAATAAATCCAAATATGCCTCTGGATTTGAAGAGAAAATACCACAATCTTGTTCTTAGATCTTCAATGAAGCTTGAATGATGCAGAAAATCCACTTCAAACACGATTTGCAACAATTCAAAGTACGAGAAAAATTGAGAAAATGCAGAGGAATTTTGGATCTGGAAAACGAGAGAAAGGAAGCTGTTTTGCACAAATGAAGCTTCTAACTTATAATGTGTGAGTAATAATGAGGGTACATCAGTCCTTTTGCCCAAGAAATCCGTTAGAGCAAAAAATCACAAAAATGGTATCTTGAGCATGGCTTGCGTTTTGTGCTTATCCACACATTCCTTGGCTGCGTTTTGATGAGCTGGCAGGTGGTGAGAATATCCTCACGTGATTTATTCCTTAACCTTGCTAAATATGATACAAAATGAAAATGTGCATGGAATGAGTGGTGGAAAATATGCCCAAAAATGCTTGGCTTTTTATGGCAAAGAAACTTGCTGGCAGCTTGCTTCGAACCTTGGCATTGTTTACTCAAATAACTTGCACTAAATAACTTTAAAAATGCACAAAACCAATCTGCTCAAAATCAGCCTTACACCACCTTTTTCTCCTTCAATTTTCTCACAAATGGCTCGTGCATTTCTTGGCCTTTTGATACACATCAATAGCTCTTGGCATGAGGATTAAAACAAGCTTTAGTTCACTGCAAATGGAGCAAAAATGAGTGAGATATGATCATTTGAAGTTGTGCACAAACAAGACAAAATTCTGGGCACACGCGTGCGTTCTCTAGCCTGCATGGTTGTGCATGGAGTCAGCCTCATGACCTCAACTTGTGAGCCTTGTAACTTGCTCAATTTTGAACCAAATGATGTGATTCAAAATTCCATTTAAAGCTCTCATGGCATACTTCAAAATGCACGAAGTGGTTTTCAAAAGTTCCATCTAAATCAAAAGATATAAGCCTCAACATTATGCCTACCACCTATTTGTGAAAATTACTCAAAGAAAATGCCCAGAAAATGCTTGCTTGCCCAACCTTGGTCAAAACTTGTGCATGAAACTTCTAACTCAAATATCTCTCAAATGGTGCATTTTTGAGAAATTTTACACATTGGCAATCTTGTAGGATTTTTTTTCAAGATTTCCAGAAATGTATGGTATGCAACCATTGGATAAAAATTGAGAAAGTTATGATGTGTCAAAATTCCATAAGGTGGACACTTAGAAAAATTTCAAACTTCAAATAACTTCAAGAACAAGTTAACCCTAATTTCTTCAACTTTCTTGATTCAATGATGAATTTGGTCATGAAAAATGAAAATGTGACATTTGAATTGATGGTTGACCAAAATTCCACTTGGTCAACTCCTGACTTTGACTGATTTTGACCAAAATGACTATTTTGCCCCTCGTGATCAATTGACTTGCTTCTACTCAAAATTGAGCCTCAATATTTCACTCATAGATGTCCATCAACATATAGAAACAAGTGAAATCAAGTTTGAGTGAAAAATCCTAAGAAATCCTGATTTTACTCAAAACCCTAATTTTGCTTCATATGTTAGGAGATAACCAATCAAGCTTCAAAACCTCAAATCTTCTGAATGTAATGAGCAATCCTTTGAACCATGATAACTCAAATGAAAATAAGAAAGTAATACTTCAATAAATTGACTCATCCAAGCTTCAAACTCCACAGAGGACCAAAACCCTAATTTCATCAGATGAGTGCCACAGATGAATTTCTCCCCAAATCTTTGTAAAACTTCAACTCTTGAGGAATCAGTAAGACATATGGGATGTCTTCGGGCATAATACATCATTGTGACTTGAAAGATTCACAGACATGAGAATTTGGAATTCCTTCAGAAGGACATACTAATCCAATCAACCTCCTTAGCTTGTAGAGATCTTGAGAACCCAAAGAGCTTGGATCCTATCATGAGATATGAATGCAATGCAATATGATGTTTATGATGAAACATAAGCCTAAATCAAGAGGGTAAATTTTGGGGTGCAATAAGGTATCACAAATACAATTGGTGAGCATCCACTTCATGAGCATCAGAAAACGGAAAGAGACTTTTATCTTCATCTTCTTCTCAATCTCCTTGGTTCAAGAACATTGACACATAATCATCATTGCTTATTGGATCAAGGGATCAAAGAGATAACGTTCAGTGGTACGATCAGTGATCTAGTTGACTTGAAGATTCGGAAAAGGGTTTCGAGGAAATACTAGAAGGTTTGTCCAGCAAGAACGGAGGTGTTCTTGTGGGTTTTTTAATCACGATTGCACATGGAAGATTCAGCCGTAGCGTAGGGTTTGGAGTTCGGGGTGATTTCGCAAACAGGTCGTAGAACCGATGAATTGTCTATGAATCTTGCAGGTGTATTCTTGATCAGCTCATATCAAGAGAAAGTTCATATAAGAAGAAGAAGATCTGAGTGATTTGTTTTTCTGTCTTTGTATAGCAACCTTGTAAGCAAATTTCAGCATATTGATATAGAAAGTTCTTAATTATAATTTGAAAATTGAGAGGGAGACGTACCCACACGCAAGGACGATAGTGGGGAACTTCCTTATCAAACCGCTATGTGTATCGTACTCTTTCTCTTTCTCTCTTTACTTTTACAACACGTCTGTGATTCAATCGGTGTGCAACTTTTCATGTTCATTGATACAAGGCTAGAAGAAACTCTTTATCAAAACTCCATTGCCATTGATCATTGAATAAGCATACTCTAACAGTTTGACAAAAGTGTTGGCTTGACTTTATTCATTGGAAATAGTGTTATAGTGATAAGTGCATTAATTCAATATAAATTCTGTGTTAATTCATCTTATTCATCTCAATTAAAATCCAGCAAACTATCGCATGTCCGGTTTTCTAGAAGTCGGTTCAGAATAGACGAAAGTAAATTCAGGACCGTGTGTCGCTTTCCGCAATTTTGATATTAACTCTAATAAATAATTTTAAATCCGTGATAATAAAAGAGGTGATATATTCACCCCCCCCTCTCGATCACTTGCCACACCGTCTAACAAATACGGTTGTGCTATCAGCGCCCGATTCGATACCTGCTAAAGAGAATACAATCAAAATATTGACATGTATTGACAGCGGTCCAGTATTGTCCCTATTTCAAACTCAAGATCCTCCAGTGACCCAAGACCATAAGGGGCAAATAACTTTAGGCATTTTGCATCTTGATTCACAATGCCTTTTGATGGCCACGAACAACCATATTGCATGCCAACAACGATGATGGCAAGCCTAAATAATAGTACAACAACTTTTTCTGAACCAAGAATGTAAACCTTTTCATCATTACAAAGATCAGGATCAAGAAACAATAACATGTGTCAAAATGTCCCACCCCTATGATTCGTTCCCCATTACCTACACTAACAACGAATTCTGCAATGACATTTTGAAAATAAATGTATGATACTAACCATGAGATGGTTGGTGTGTTAGCCTAACAAATGGGCACAATGTTTAACCCTTTGATCCAAAATTCTACTCAAACCAACCAACAAAATACTCAAAAAAATCAGCAATTCGCAACGCAGATGACACGAATCGAAGACTTCTTTGGGGGCCTTCAAGCCCCAATTCGCTATCCTCACCAAGAATGGGTAAGGGAGAACCAAGGAGTGATTTTCGATGAAACTCAAACGGTTTACCAAGCACAACCACTTGTGCAAAATATTGGCAAAATTAACCAACAAACCGGGGTCGAACATCCTAGGATTGAACAAGTCATACTAAGGGAAGTCTCAATCCCAAGGTTAGTTATGGCTAATTGTAGCTACCGGCTAAAAATATTGAGTCTCCACCATTAACTTTTATCCTAACAAAGGGAATATAACAGAATAACCCTAAAGTAGATAAGAGATTCTATATTCTTGACTCACTTTAGACAAAGGAAAGGTGTTAGGCACCCTCTATCTACCTTGTTCATAAGGATGCTAGGGTTTATGTTAAAGGTTTATGAATATGGTTTTAATTTTTAAATAGCTGGACTCGTCTCGGTTTTAACCGAGTGCCTACGTATCTCCTTGCGAAGAATTAGAGTCCAATTTCTTAGTTCATATTGTTTATTGGTGTTTTTATAGGATCGCGTAGAATTGCTTTTGAATTATCCTTGAACCTTGTCTGGGTTGTTAGTTGAGTGATCATAGATGCTAGGGATTATGACTCACAAAAGATAACCCTAGGGATTAAGATAAACAAAAAGGAACCCTTTCGAGTTTAGGATAGTAAATTTCCTACACAAGCTTAGGTTAGTGAATACCTTATACTGATTTTGGGATAGATACATAAATGAGAATACCCTATGTGGGTTTAGGGATGTGGTGAGATGTTAAGGGTATCCTTAGTAGGTAGGTTCCTAGTTTCGTCCTACTCATATTCTACTCTCCCCATAAGGTGGCTTACTTAAGGGAATCGTGGATAACACCAAAGGGCAAAGGCACAAGGTCCTACTTCAGTGGAGCCTCATTATAGACCGAAACTTTCGTCTCTTAGGTCGTACAAGGTCTCACCATGAGATTTTGTTTTTGGGTTATACAAAGAGTCATTGGTTTCATTTCAAAGTTCTATTCCCCAAGAGGATACCTCTTGAGACATATTCCTTTTTTGGAATTCCACCGACTCTAGGCGAAGTCGTCACAAAAATTCATAGGGAAGATATATCCCCTTGGCCAATTGACGAACCTTCTTTCTAAGGGTTTTTGAAAACAATTTTTTTTAAAATTTAAAATCCCACCACAATATAATGATATAATAATAAATAAACAACAAATAAATAAACCAAAAAATAGATAAAACAAAATAAAAAATAAAAATAGAAAACCCTACCCAATAACCTAAACCTAAAGAGATTTCTAAACCCTAGAGTTGAATTCCCCAAGAGAGTTGCCAGCTGAAGCAACCGGCTAAAAATATTGAGTCGCCACCATTAATTTGTATCCTAAGGAAGGGAATATAACGGAATAGTCCTAAAGTAGATAAGAGATTCTAGATTCTTGACTCACTTTACACAAAGGGGAAGGTGTTAGGAACCCTTTATCTACCTTATTCACAAGGATGTCAGGGTTTAGGTTAAAGTTTTAGGAATAGGGTTTTAATTTTTTAATAGCTGGACTCGCCTCAGTTTTAACCGAGTGCCTACTTATCTCCTTGCGAAGAACCAATGTCCAATTTCGTAGTTCGTAGTGTTTGTTGGTATTTTTTATAGGATTGCGTAGAATTACTTTTGAATTATCCTTGAACCTTGTCTGGGTTGTAAGTTGAGCGATCGTAGACGCAACTCGTGTTTAATTTTGAAAGAAGTTCTCCTTAATCCTTTTTATGAAAATATCTTATAATTTTCGATTATGTTGGTAGAAAAAGTGATTTGTTGTTGGTTAACTGTTTTATGGTGACGATATTAAGGTTGGGTGGTGTATTAGAAGAAAATCTAGACCCAAAGATATTTTGAGCCCGGATGAGGGGTGCGTTTTGTAACAGGGTAGTAAAATAGGAGGGTCTGACAAGTAAGGGTCCAAGTTCAAATATTGAACTGGATCCAAAATACAGGTGGGGTGCAAACTTAGTTTAGTAGTAAAACAGGATGTATAAATAACAGGGGCCCAAGTACAAAAATTGAACTTGGCCCAATTAATCAGCGGGGTTTAATAATATCTTTGTAAAATATTCATTAATTTGACTTATAAAAGTATTTTATTTTTATTGTATTTTTTTATATTGTTCATTTGTTATTCTTAAATAAAATAAATTAACTAATCTAATTATTCTTACTAAGTAAGTTGATTAGACAAAATAACTAAATAATTTTTTTTGTAGTAATTTAAAAAATGAAATAACATCACTTTGAGTTTTTAATTACTTTTGTGTTTTTCTTAATTAACGTAATAACCTAATAACAATGAAAAGCAAAGTTTTAGTATTTTATATTTTTTTTGTATTTTGAAATAAAACTAAGGTTAATGTGACTAAATTAAATAAACAAATAAATTAATAAGGCTAAAAAGGATAATTACATGAAATGGAAACCTATCGTAGAGGTTGTGTGATAGTGTTTAGAAAATTCGCTCTCCAATTGTGAGAAAATTTTTAGGTGTTGTGCTTAGAATCCTAAAAGAATTGTTGATAAGATTGTTGATCTCCAAATGATTGTTGATGGAAACTTTAAGATTTCTTTGCTGTTGTTCTTCAATGTGAAGAACAACAATTCTAGAAAAACTCTAGTGAGTTGTGGATGAAAAATTATGATGGACAAGAGTTCTTTTTATAGACTGAAAAACTAAATTAACTTGTTAGAGAAGGAAATTGTCCAAATAATAAAAAAGACCAAATTTATCTTGGTCAGCAAACTAGTCAATTAGATGTCAGAATGATGTAAGACGACCAATAGAGAACAAGTAAAAAAGATTTAATTTTTTTAGTGTTTTTTTTAGACAATTTTTGATGAAAAATACATAAAATAAATTAAATAGTATTATTAAAAATTACTTTAAATAGAAAAACGAAGAATTAAAATAAAATAATAAAAAAACATGATTTTTGTAAATTTAAACATATTTAAAAATGAAAATAGTTAGTAATCATTAAGAAATTGTTAGTGACCAATAAATTGAAGAAAAAAAATATTCAAAGTGAACCAAGTGAGATTTTAACCCATGCCCTTATATTTGTAAGCTTGCTTCCTTATCAATTGTGTAATGTCATTTTATTCGAGATTAAAAGGCAATTGAAAACATATGAAAGGTGAGCATGTATTTGTTATTTAAAAAAATAATTTAAAATATATTATTATATATTTTTAAATGAGCTAAATAAATTATTGTTAAAATGTTAATAAAATTGAACCAAAGAATTTAATAAAAACCAATGTTGAAAATATTTTTGCATGTAGAAATAAAAGACAGTGTGACACCAATCGAAATCAAAACGCTGACGAAGTCCTCCAGCGTATTTGACAAGATGATAACCCAGGAGAGAATAATTTAGCATCCATGGTCGAAACAATAGTGGCTAGAAATAAGGTAAATGTGGGTTTCAAAGGCCAAATTATACATCCCATTTGTCTGAATATGTGTTATTGACTGAGTTATCTAGGGGATAGAAAGTCCCAAAGTTTCACAAAGTTCTCTAGTGACACCAGCGAATTCATTGTCGAACATATAGTCGTGTATTTCACTGAGGCTGGGGACACAATGAATAATAAAAATCTAAGAATCAAATATTTCCCTAGTTCGTTAACGAAGAACGCTTTTACATGGCTCACTACCCTTCTAGCGAATTCTATCCATGATTGGGCTCGCTTAGAGAGATTGTTCCATTAGCAGTTTTACATGGGGAAATCTAAGATTAGTCTCAAAGAGTTGACTAGCATTAAACGGAAATTTCCAGAACCAATTGATGATTATCTAAATAGGTTCCAACTATTAAAGGCAAGGAGTTTCACACAAGGGCTTGAACACGAGTTGGTCCAAATGGCCGCCTTACTCTATTAGAAAGAAATTGGACACCTAATACCTAAGGGATATGGAATAATTAGCAGACAGTGTTCGACAAGTCGAATGGCTTAAGGCCATTGATTGACTTAATTCACAAAGTGAAAGTCACCTCCGCACTTTATTATTTTAAAGGAATGAGAAAAGAGCGAATAAAACATAAAATAAAATATAAATCAAGGTAATGGGATTTAGGGTTTAGGGTAATGAGAAAAGAGCGAATACCATGAGCTTTGTGCCTACGTACCATCAAGGTGCAATGATGAAATCAGAACCACGTATTTCTTTTTAAAAACTTTGAAAGTTTGTGTGTTGGTTAATTTTTAAGAGAAGAGACAATTTATCGTATTGAGTGGAAAACACACTTACTACCCATAATTATAATTATGAGGAAGGGAAATTTGCACCATCTTAAGATGGAGGATATTGTTTGGATTAAAATCAACAAGACATCACTCAACACCTAAGTGGAAAATATAAATCACTTCAATACATATTGTAGAAATATAGTAATTTGCATCACTACAAAGATCAACAAGAATCTAATCTTTGATAAAAGATTTTAAAATGAAAAATCAAAATGGCAAAAAAGTTTAAATAGATTTTTATATTTTTTAAGTATTAAATGTAAGAGAATTTTTCCTGTCACCCCCCCCTCCCCCCACCCCCCAATTTGTATGAAAAGTCAATTTTTCCCTAGCCTTCTTCATTATTGAAATTCTCGGTACGCCCTGCATTTTTGAAACATTTGGACGATACTGAAAATTTGAGAGCACTACCAGAATTTTCGCAAATACAAGTAAGTTTCCGATATTTTTGTTAACATTTCCCGTATTGTGTACCGATTTTTTCGAAATTTACGGTATCGCCTACCGTAGATTTCAAAATATCCGATATTTTCACCCGGAAATTTCAAAATTTACGGTATTTTCCTATGATGTTCATACCGAAAATTTCAAAATTTCCGGTACGCCTAAAATGCCGGAAATTTTGAAATTTCCGATATTTTCTATGTTCCAAAAAATTCTATTTTTTTCATATTTGTTGACTTTGTTTGCATTGAGGACTAGAGGTAGAGACGGTTCTATTTCAGGCAGGACTACTGATCGAGCAGATGCGGTGGCTCGAGCAGCAAATGAGACACGAGCCTCAGAGGTGCAGGGTGATCGTCGTCGTTCGACCAGTTCTCACCGAAAACGAATGGCTGAGCAGGCCGCGACGGGGTTTCATGCACCTCATCGATGGATTGCCAGACCTTCTACGACAGTTATGCACTCTCTTGTTCCTACGATGGAGCAGGTAGTTTTACTGGAGTCGGTGGTTTAGGCGCCGGTTGCTGAGGAGCGGGTTCTAGAGGTGGTGCAGGAGCCTGTAAATGAGGTGGTGTAGGAGCCTGTGCAGGAGGTGGTTTCCCCAGTGGTGCCGGAGGTGGTTCAAGAGGTGGTTCCGGCAGTGGTTCAGGCGGTGGTGCAGGTGGCGGTTCAGGAGGGAGTGGTGTCTCGTGCTGATACGGACACCCCGACAGGTCCATATGAGCCATCAGTCTATACTGATGGTGCTTTCCCTGGAGGACCTTCTGACAGGTCCGTCTTGACGGGTTATACTGACCATGTTGCGTATAGGATATGGCAGGGCGATGTAAGGATTATTTGTTTGGTTTAGCGCTTAATTTTTTATTTGTATTACACTGTTTGATGTATACTAATTTGTTGTAATTGTGTTGTTTTGTTTTAGGAGCATCCTAATTTGAAGGTCGCTTCTCATGGGTCGAAGTTGAAGAACTTCCCCGAGACTCCGATGCTTGAGCAGGTGAGGAGTTCAGACTTAAGAACTTTGTTGGATGCTCATTGACGATGTTGGACGCCCCCTTGCTATCAGCTTTTGTTGAGAGGTGGCACCCAAAGACATCTTCCTTTCATCTTCCATTTGGGGAGATGACGGCTACTTTGGATGACGTGGATGCTCTGTCCCACCTACCGATAGCTGGTACATTTTTCACACTAGTTTATAGGGATCAGGCGATAGCAATGCGCATGGTTGTGGATGCGTTGGAGGTGGATGATGCGGAGGTCCTACAGGAGTTTGGCGAGACTTGGAGATTTCACCTCCGCATGTCTTGGTTAAGGACTACGTATAATGCGTTGGTGAGGCACGTAGGTTTCAGGATGCCGCTAGGGCGTACATGCTACATCTGGTGGCATGTACTCTCTTTGTGAACAAGTCTGGAGTGTACATTGATGTCTGTTACCTGTCTCTATTCATCGCTCTAGACAGTCCTGCTTGGGCTTAGGGAGTGGCAGCACTGACGATGTTGTACACGGTGCTTGATGTTGCTTCCCGTCCTGATACTAGACAGCTTGTTGGTTATCTTAGCCTATTGCAGGTATGTTATAGATTATTAGATGTTTTTTTAATAATTATTATGTTGTCATATAATAATTTATTTATCCTTATTTATGTAGTGTTGGATATACGAGCACTTCCCTCACATCTGTGACAGGAGGATCCAGCGAGTGACAGCTAGAGACCCACATGTGAAGAGGTGGAAGGCTAGAAAGACCCATCCTAGAGGTGTGACAGAGTACAGGAGGAGACTGGATGCTCTGACCCAGGATGATGTCATCTAGACACCATACACGGCTCATTGCCCTCACCATCTTTTTGAGGTATCCACTTTATATTTAGAGCATGTCAGTGGGAGG
This sequence comes from Vicia sativa, assembly GCA_021764765.1. Taxonomy (NCBI): domain Eukaryota; kingdom Viridiplantae; phylum Streptophyta; class Magnoliopsida; order Fabales; family Fabaceae; genus Vicia; species Vicia sativa. The sequence continues at coordinate 143,557,754 of CM038792.1, forward strand.
GATATGTGGCTAGGCACTTGCTTGAGCGGTGTCTACGGAAGTATGGTTATGTCTAGGGCATCCCATGACCGATACCATGCGCCCCAGATGGTGGCATTAATTGGTGGTTTCAGAACCACATCATCACCTCCCCCGTGTGATCATGGATACAGCCGTCAGGGTGCAGGAGCCAGGGCAGTGCGAGGATGGATATCTGGAGTGGTTCCTTAGTGTGTCACACCCTCGGTTCACACCACCGACTCCAACATCTGATGTCTCAGGGCCTTCAGGTACCAGAGATTCTTCCGATCCACCACCACCACCATCTCCTCCTCTAGTAGTTGATTAGGACACCCGCCTACAGCTCATTGAAGCTACATTAGATAACATCATAGGGATGTTGAACCCCGATGATGAGGTGTATCAGGGGTTATCTAGGTTGACCGGCATTTCCCGTGGAGGGCCTATGTAGATTTTTTTGTATTATTGTATCATTATGTGTATGTTGTGACAAACTGACTTTACTTTCTTGCATAATATTTTTAGCTAATACTTCTTCTTTCGATTACATAAAGAAAACAAAATAACACAAATAAGAAACTCGAATAAGTTAACAAACATCACATGACAAACAAAAAATAAAAATAAACAGTACTCCGATACGTGAAAACCTAGGAACTACCGGATTCGGATTCATCTGGACGCTTTAGACACTTCACTATGTCGTCAACAGATCTTCGGATCTCCGCGCCCAACTCGATCAGACCTTTGGTTATCCTACGACGAAATGATTTCCACATGGCCTTCACATCTTCATCATTCTTTAGCTTTATTAGGTTGTATTTCACCCAACCATCTGTACCAATGTAATCCTCTCGAAACTCGATCTTTGTCACCCTTCTGTTCTCAGAATTAGGCAGCAAACCGTTCAATGTTTCCTTCAACGCGGCGAAGGACTCAGATCCATATGGGAGCTTGAACTCAACGACAGGTTTGCGGTCGTTGTAATACACTTCTGCTTTAATCAAATATTGAGAAAGAGGCATGTTGTTGAGATGTGATACCTTATAACCCTAAAACCCATATTTATACAAATTGTTATGCGTTCTAGACCACATAAAAGTGTCGGTGCAATCTGGACCCTTCAAAAGTGTCGGCAAAATCTCTTGAAAAAAACAAGATAATGAAACATATCGGAAATTTCAGCCTTTTGCAAAATTTCCAGTGTATCAGAAATTTCAAAATATCCGGTATATCGGAAATTTCCAAAACACTTCCGTATTTTTGGCACATACCGTAAGTTTTAAAGATTTTAAAATTTTCGGTATACCAGATTTTTTGAAATAACCCTCCAGAAATTTGACATAAACCGTAAATATACCAGAAATTTGAAAATTTTTAATATACCGAAAATTTCAAATTGGTCTACCGAAAATTTTATTCTGGAAATTCTTTATAAATAGCCAAAAATAAAGTGGGAATTTAAAACTTTGGGGAGTGCCAGGAATAATTTTAGGAATTGTAGAAAAAATTCTCGTCATATCTTGGTTACTAGCCCACGCATTATTAAGCATAGCTAGTTACTACTTCCACCCAAAAATTTACATCTTCCAATTTCCCTTTAAAAAAATAATTAATAGTCTTCTACCTCCCTGCCATATGAGCGTGTTTTAATTTTGCCCCCCTTAAAAAAAAACTTAGTAGTCAGACCTTAACAAATAAAGATTCCAGCTCCAAAGATCCTGATGCATTTTTTTAGAAAAGATTCTATTATTTTGCCTATGTGGCAATCCACATGGCTTTTCTTTTTATTTTTGAATTATTTTTTAAATTCAAGTGACATTTTTATTAATTATCATTTATTTAATTTTTTAAATATTATTTTTTTTTACCTTTTTATTATAATTTTTTTTACGTTTTATTAAATTATTTTTATTATTAATTACTTAATTTTTTTTTCGTTTTATTTTTATTTTTATTATTTATTACTTAATTTTTTTTACCTTTTTTTTTTAATTTTTTACGGTGAATTTTTTATATTTTTTTAATGAATTTTTGTAATTATTTTATTTTATGAAATTTTTTTATTTAATTAATATTTCTTAGAATTATTTATATTATAATAATAATAATAATAATAATAATAGAAAATTATTTATTATTTGGGACTATTTACTAAAATCTCAATCAGTTTAACTCAATTTTAAATTTAATCATTAATAATTTAAAATTTGAAGAAATACTGTAAAGATAGAGTTCTATTTTAGAACTGTATTCCAGTTTTACGGTATCAGTATTTTATTTCAAATTTAATTTTCTTATATTTAAAAATAAATAATTTTATTATTTTTTTAAAGAGTTAAGACCTGAATTGAATTCTATATATACGGATGGTTTGATGACGATAGTTTATACCATTAACTTTTTCAAATTAAATTTATTAAATAATTAAATTTAAATTCATACCCAAAAAAAAATTAAGGAGAAGACTTTGTTTTAAAAGCAACCTGAGAATAAGAAATAATATGTTTTAATGCTTTTAAAGTTAAACTGAAAACAATTCACTTTGAATATAATTTCTACGGTAATAGTTATGAGTATAAAAATTTAATTAATTTATTATTATTTGGATCAATTTTATGTCACTTATATGTAAAAGTATATTAATATTGTAAAAGTATATTAATATTGTAACTGAAATAACTAAATTTTTATTATGAATAAAATAATAGAGAAATTACGGAAAAAAAATTTAGATACGGTATCAGTATTTTTTTTAATTATTATTATTATTGTAATATAAATAATTCTAAGAAATATTAATTAAATAAAAAAAATTCATAAAATAAAATAATTAAAAAAATTCATTAAAAAATAAAAAAAATTCAGCGTAAAAAATTAAAAATAAAAAAAAGGTAAAAAAAAATTAAGTAATAAATAATAAAAATAATTTAATAAAACGTAAAAAAATTATTATAAAAAAAATAATGTTTAAAAAATTAAATAAATGATAATTAATAAAAATGCCACTTGAATTTAAAAAATAATTGAAAAATAAAAAGAAAAGCCATGTGGATTGTCACATAAGCAAAATAATAGAATATTTTCTAAAAAAATATATCAGGGTCTTTGGAACTGGAATCTTTATTTGTTAAGGTCTGATTACTAAATTTTATTTTAAGGGGGCAAAATCAAAACACGTTCATATAGTAGGAGGTAGAAGGCTATTAACCCTAAAAGAAAATACTATAACATGTACCAAAAACGTCATTTGATTCTCTATCCAATTATCTAGTTTTGAAAAAAGCACATCCACCCATTAAAGTATGTTTGTTTCAGTTTAAAAAATAGATTTTTTTTTTATATTTTCTAAAATAAATTTTACAAAATTATTTTTCAAAATATTATAAAAAAATTATCCATTTTTTCAAAAAAAAATAAATTGAAACACTAATTTTGACAATAATAAAATGTACATTTTTAAAGACTAATAAAATATAGTCAGAATTGCAATTTTTCAAAAAATTATATTTCAAAAATAATTTTTATGAAAATCTAATTTTAAAATGTCTAAAATAACATTTTAAGAATAATTATTCAAATCAAAATTTCATTTGAAGTTTTTCGACACAAAATTATGTTACAATATAAAAATCATTTTCAGAAAAATTCAAAACAAACGGACCCTAAGTCTTACTTACGAATCTAATTCTAAACATCATAACAAAAGGAATTTTTAACCCATCCTATAATTTTCTAGCCCACTACGCAAAATTTCAAAAATACCCTCGATTTCCAAAATCACCTATACACACGATTCTTTTATTTTTGAAATACACTCCATTTTACGATTTAGTTTATTCCAAAAATATATTTTTAATTTTTAGTAAATAATTAAATGGCCTAAGATATATCTGAATAACTAAATCAGTTACCCTACTATAGAAAATGTTAAAATGATTATATCATCCATGCAAATACATAGTTCAGGATTTGAACATCAAAATAACTAAAAATTAATGTGAATACTAAATCATTAGAAATCAAAAATACATTTCGAGTGACTTTCAAAAAATACATTTTCAAAATAAATTAAGTCTTAAAATATAACATATTTTAAAAATGAAAGAATTGCATGTATATTTGGTGTGTATCAAAAATATATTTCTGATTTTCTATAAACATTTTCGAAATCGAATGGGGTAAGAAATCCCCTTATAACAATACCTAACTATTTAATGGAGGCACCTGACATCAAATGAAAACAAGCAAATGGACCTGAAAATGAATGCATTGAATAAGAACAATAGTTATCTTATTTGCACTCCCTTTCTTTTCAAAACAATGTGTTACAGATCTGGTAAGGGACAGAATAACACCCTTTAAAAAAATTGTTTTCAAGCTGTGAAATGATAATATTCATTCATACCTATAATCCATTAGTTAGGTTCATTATAATATAATACTCGATATAAATATATAGATATTATGTTTGTATAATTTTTCATACTCTGAAATATATTATTCAATTTTCATAGTTATCAAATCAAAGTATTGAGTTCAACAAACCAATGCTTTTTATTATACATATACAATTACCAACATGCATTCTATCACAGAACTTGAACTCTTTAAAATGGTTTAAAAAATAGGAAAAGAATTATAAACTTATATTTTGGATCGTGCTTTGTCGATAAGCTCTCTTCTCAGAATTTTTCCTGATGCTGTTTTTGGAACAGTGTTGATGAATGTAACTCTTCGCAATCTTTTGAAAGGTGCTACCTGCAAACCAAAGTGATAACAGAAAAAATGCAGAGACACGAGTAGATCAGACACGATTCATAGCAAATGTTATATTCAGGTTCATCAGTGTTAAGCATGCAAACAAGACTAAAAAGGCTTATGTATAAGTTCTTAGTATTTGGTCTCTTATTATTGTTTTTTTCATCATATAAGACATGAAATATATAATTTCATGCTAGTTTCTAATTTTACCAAACTGGTTTTCTAATGATTTGGTGTTAGCCTATCACTAACTCTGATGATTTGGACTATATAATATGTTCGGTCAAAGATCTCATAATTTCATGAATGGTCAGAGACCAATGTTGTTCATTATCTTACCTGATTAGCAATGAACTTTTTAATATCTTCCTCAGTCAATGAACTATTCGGTGATCGCACAACATAGGCAACCGGAACCTCACCAGCTTCGGCATCAGGATATCTACAAAATGGAAGTGGTTCAACTAAGAATTCCGATTACTGACAATATAAGATGAGTTTTTCTGATGGTCGAATGGCATAAAGATAACATTTGGGAAACTTACGGAATGACGACAGCATCGAGTATTTCAGGATGAGAAATCAGAAGCCCTTCAAGTTCAGCTGGTGCGACCTGTGGTAGAAGAATAAAGAATATAGCAAACAATTCAGACAGATGAAATGCGCAGATCAAATATATTAATCATCAAGTTAAGCAAAAGGTTATAAATAAAAGGTTATGACATTGGATTACATGCCTGGAAACCTTTATACTTGATCAGTTCTTTGATACGATCAACGACAAAAAGATGGCCATCCTCATCAAAATATCCAAGATCTCCTGTATGAACCCACCCTTTTTGATCTATAGTCAATCTTGTGGCCTGTGGATTGTTATGATAACCTGAAAAATTCAGCAATAGTTTCAATAATTTGCATTTTGAAAAAGAGCCTACAGACTATAAATTAACAACAAACTACATGTGAAGTAAAGAAGGGAATCTCAACTATACTTTAAACAATGTTGAGTATAAGACACAGCACCATGTCTTCTAAATCCACTGGGATGCATTTCCATACATCACAGAAGAAATCTCCTTCTAGTAACCGTGGTGATATACTTTGATTTTTTTTTTTCAATTTGTGGTTTGCTACGGTGTTTAAAAGAAAACTACTTGTGAATATAAAATGAGTCTCCTAAGAGACAACACTTAAATTCATGACATTTGTTATTGTATAAACCAACGAAACAAGTACTACCGAAAAATAATCATTCAAGGTGGTTTAATCAGCAGCTTCCTTACACTACAAAAACATGGAATGGAAACAAGGTGGTTTTAATCACTCCTGGCATCTTAGCACATCAAAAAGAAAAAGCAAAGCTCTAAACAGAAGTCGGGGCCGTCTTAAGTTTTCAGAGACTCCGTGTAGATTAACCCCAATTTAAGTGTGGCAAATCAAATATGAGTCCTATTTCGTCATGGTATAACTATGACAAATATTTCATGAGGTCCTTCTAAGTTACAACTTAAATGCGTCAAATTTTGGGTCACGTGCGATAATCCGCTTTGCACACCCTCAAAGAGGGTCCTGACAGAAGTATTGTTCAAATATCTAATGCTTAATCTTGCTAATACAATTCATAAGACTTTGTTAGACCTCTTATTTAGTAGCCTAATAGCCGGAATGCGATTTCTTGTAAAGATGAATCAGTGAGATATCGTGGGTTGGAACTCACGCCCCTGCAATACAATCGTTAGACCTCTTATTAGTATTGTTATTATATTATTAGGATGCAGTTATTATGTTATTAGGCAACACCCCACAGTTATTATGTTTTAGGCAGCAGTTATGTTATTAATTAGGCATTCATGTTAAATGGGAAAACTGAAGGAAAAATCAGTAGGCAATTATTTGGGGAGTGAATATTGATTGGCAAAGACCAAGACTCTCTAATTTCTTGGATAGTGTAAGCTGTGTCACTGTATATTATACTAGAACTAAAACTTCCTCTGCTTTGAGAATCAACATCCACAGAGAAAATCAATGAATTGTGTGTGTTTATTCATTTATTTTCTGAACCATACATACCAGTTTATATCACATTTTTGGTCAAGAGGGACAGTTTCTATTAGCAAAATTTCCGGTCAAAGATATAATTTAACACAAGAGTTGTCAAAGGAGGAGCAAGTTGAGCTGAACCAGCTGGGAACAAAATAGGAAGAATCAAACCATGCTATAATATTATTCCAGATTAGTTCAACTTGAACCTGTCTAGCCTAAGGCAATTCAGTTATCTCATTTATTCATTGGCAATGCACAAAACAAAATAACCATTTATTATGGATAAGGTCAGAGTTTTACGCCTAAACGCTACATCGCTGCATACCTTGCATCATATTCGGACCCCGTACCCATATCTCCCCAAGCTGTCCAGGAGGAAGCGGCTTCAATGTATCCACACTAACAATTTGAGCTTCCACTCCAGCAACAAGCATTCCAGTCGATCCCGTATGCCTAATCCCCATCCTCGTATTCTCCACAGAAACAATCCCAGTAGTTTCAGTCATACCATACCCCTGAAACCACAAAAAAACAACACATAAAATCACTTATAAACTATAACCACCTTATTTCACATTCAAACCACTTCCTGTCATGATCAAAATATCGACCTGAGAAATAATCGCGCGAGGGAGTCGCTTCGCGCACTCCTGCATCAACTCCCTCCCAAGAGGCGCAGCCCCTGAACCAACATACTTCAAACTCGAAAGATCATACTTATCAACCAAACTATGCTTAGCAAGAGCAAGTATAATAGGAGGCACAACCCACAACCTCGTAACCCTAAACTTCTCAATACTCTTCAACACCACTTCAAACTCAAATCTCTTCAACGAGACCACAGCATTCCCTCGCTGAAGCTGCGAGTAAGTAATAACAGCAAGCCCAAAAACATGAAACATCGGAAGAACAACGAGATACACATCGTTCATTTCCCCATTCAGTTCATCATCCATTGTAATCATCTTTGCAGAAGCAATGAAATTCGCGTGAGTGAGTATCACGCCTTTGCTTAAACCAGTTGTCCCAGAGGAATACAATAGCGCCGCTGTATCTGTTTGTTTCACGTCAATTTTGGGAAAATCCGTACCGGAGTCTCCGAGTTTGAGAAAAGATTCAAAACTTGTGACGTTCGAGTTCGGCGTTATACTTATAACACCGGAGTTGAGAAAAACTGCGGGGAGTTTGAGGTGTTGTACTTTCTCCCATAATTCAGCAACGGTGATGATGAGTTTCGGATTTGAATCCTTAGCTTGTTTGGAGACTTCGGCGGTGGTGTAAGCGGGGTTGACAGTGGAGGCGATGGCGCCGATGGAGGTGACGGCGAGGAAGAGAACGGGGTAGAGGTAACTATTAGGAGCGAGGAAGAGAACGACATCGGTTTTTTTAACACCGGTGTGGATAAGAGCGTGAGAGAGTTGAATTATGAGGGATTTTAATTGAGAGAAGGTAAGTGATTGATTAGAGTCGGCATCTATTAGAGCGGTTTTGGTTTGGGAAGAAGCGACGTTGTTGAAAAGGTGTGTGACGAGAGAGAGGTTGGGGTTGTTTGGTAAGGTGAGGGAAGGTCTTAGAGAACGGTATATTCCATCAGAACCGTAGCCTGATCTCTGCATTGGAAACAGTTTTTGTGTCTCTGTTCTATTGATGAGATTTATTATGTTATCAGATAAAATGAAAATGAGGTAGAGAAATCCAAGGATTTGTCTTTGTCTCGGCTATCTTTATGGTTTTTATTTAAGTTCTGATATGATTTTTTTCCCCATTTTTTCTTTATTTTCTATAATAAGTTTATGATAAGTATTGAAGACTTTAAGAATAAAACAAAAATTTTATTTACTTTGACTTTTTCCGATTTAAAATATATTTTTTGTCATTATTATCAGATACTTATTTTAGATTAAAAAAAGTAATTTTATTAAGTCAATAAATTGGTTGGAAGTATGTTTGTTGCAATGTTTTAAATCTCGGGACCTGATTAAATTATTAAGTTATTGGGTTATTGATCAAATTAGAGTGAATTATTTATTCAACTGCGTGATTTTTAGTAATGTGAAAATATGATTTTATTTTATTTTAATAATATAATTTTTTAATTATACAAATTTATTATATTATTGTATTGTATGGTTAATAATAAATAAATTTAATAAAAATTATATTAGAGAGAAATATTGTAATTATAAAATATATGAAAAATTTTCTTTGATCAAATTAAATATCAAAGAGATTTATGTTGTAATTAATAAAATTACAATCTTAATAATTTTGAAAGATGACATGTTGGATTCTTAAAAATTGACAAAATTTTATTTTTGTAATTTTAATATTATTTAGCTATTATAAATATTTTACATAATTATAATAGAATTAAATAAGTTTTTATTTCTTATAAATACACGACCCTTTAATTTTGTTCTCTTTACATTTTTATTCTTTGATTATGGTCTTTTAAAAATTTTAAGTTCATATTTTTTGATTGTCTTGCAATTTAGTTACGATTTAGCTACAAATTTAATCGTTAAGTAAAAAAATCATTGTTAATTTGTAGCTAAATCGTAACTAAATTACAAGAGATTAAAAAAATATAGACAAAATTTTTTAAAATAACTATTATAGAGCTGATTAATAAACGTCAAATATTAAAAATAATTTTCAATAATAAAATAAAATTAATTAATGAATTTATAAAATTGGTAAAACAAACACTTTTATAATAATATTAAAAAATATTTTATATATTTTATTTGAAAAACTTATTATAATATTTAACTATTTATTGTGTTGGTGAATAATAAAATACTATGTAATGTTTGGTGTAAAAATAATATTTTTCAAAAATATGTATTAGAAAACTGTACTAGTACCAAATAAAATATCTTTTGATAATTATTATTATTTTATAACTATATATAAACATTGGTAAATATCAGGTTTGATGCCGGGTATATGTCCAATACCATTTTTGTGATATAGAAAATTTAGGCGCATATTGATGACAAGTATTTTGAAGCAAAATAGGTTGCAGTTAGGTGTAAAATGCTTGTGAGCATGTTCACAAATGAATGCTACTAGTACGAAATTATTTAATTGGCAAACTATAATTGTTGGAAAAATAATGTGAGGGATTCTGATAGTACTGTCTGAGGATCCTGTCTTTATTGCTTGTCCTGTTGGGATTTTCTTTTGAAAAGTCAAAACATTAATAAAATCGTCACCCTGTTTTAATTATGTTTGTGACTCCTTTATAGTTTTAGAATGAAGTTGTGATGGCGACATGTTTTGATTTTTAATTACGTGTTTGTAATTGCTAATGTCAAGTGGAGAAACTTGTACCGGATAATGACGCAATTCATGATCTATCATTGTTCTACTTGGTTTTTAATAAAACATCTTTTCTTTTCTTTTGTTAGAAAGAAAACATACCTTGAGTCTTACACAAACTTTTTAATAAATATTCCTTTAAATATTTCGACCATAATAAATATGAATTAAAACTTGTATATAAACGGATATTTTAGAAAATTAACGTTGGATATGTGTGATTTTTGGTGGATATGTGGCAACATTATAATAAAGAAGATGTTGATGAAGATTGTATTTAAAAAATTAAAGGGGTGTGAAGTCACACTAATCTTTAGGTTTAATTCGACTCCATCAATTATTATAGATATAATTGAGATTAACGTCAAATTTTCTTCAAAATACTTTAAATATGTGAATTGCAAAGAGATGGGTTACAATAAGATATTTCTTACACTTCACTCATGCATTAGTGAAATGAAGGATGATTTAGAATGTTTGTATGTTTTCTCATTCACAACTTTAGCATTCAAACTGCATACCTTTACATTTAAAAGGAATCACATTTTCGCTAGACCATTTCACAACATTAATGCTAATTGTTCATATAGATTATTACATACATACAAATAAAAACATTAAAGTGTCTGCACAAGTATGATCTTCCTTATAAATGAGGGATATCATAAAATCAATAGAGTGAGAGATAACCATAGAATAAAAAATCAATGTTGGTTAGAGTATCTGCACAAATATTGTTTTACTTATAAAAGTGGGATACCATAAAACCAATAGAGTGAGAGATAGTCTAGCAGTTTAACAATCTTATTCTAATTTTCCAAGGTACCAAGTTAGCATTAGAGAAAACTTTCACCATAAAAGTAGAGTCTTGGGCCAAAGCCACTTCCAATTCTCTCAAAAGCAAGTTCTATTATCAACATTTATCCATCCAATTCGACAACCAGAGCATTTCCTTCTCCTAAAAAAAGTCAAAGCTTCCAACATGATATGCTTCCTCATTTCTAAAAATATCCCCACAAGAACATAAAGAAGGAACTCCTCTTGTCGTACCATCAATGTTGTATTTGAGTTAACCTCAAGAAGGAGGTTACCACAAGATCTCCAAAGTCCTCTTAGGCTTAGGAGATGGATGAATATGTTGAACTTCATCAAGATGCAAAAGTTGTTCATGGATGAGTTAGAAATTTTTGTTGAGTGATTTCCATAGATCACAATGTTTGATGATATGTAAGGTAGACAAGATTTCCATTGCATCGTCTTGCCTTCAAATCTCAGTTTATTTCATATAGTCCAAACAACATAAAAGACATTGATCATACAAGCATTAATGACAGGTTGTACCCAAGGAGACCGGTAGAGTTTTAAGGCCTTTTTGAAATCTAAGAAACTACAAATGGACATGTGAATGTTAAACGACTCAGTGAACCATCTTCTGATGTTAATGGCAAATTGACATTAAAAAAAAATAATGATTTTTTTATATTAACACTTGCAAAGAGAGCACAATGAAGGAAAATCAAACCCTCTTCTACCCATATTTCCATCACTGTGAAGTCTATTATTTATAAATCTCCAGACCATGAGGGATTTGTAAGAAGGGATGTTGGAGTTCTAATATAGTCATAAGCATGTTTCAGACTTAGAAGCACATCATCAGATCCAACTCAAACAAGATTATCCTCAATGTCCTCCAAAGGAATGTACCACTTTGAAACATAATTGATAACATTAGGGAAAACGACTTTAATATTAGCAGGAATTGTCCAAGACTTGTTGACCAAGAAGTCACTTACAAGAGATGTAACAATTTTGTGATAAATTTTATAAATGTTGAATTTCCAAATAAGAGGAACATCTAACCATACGGATAACCATAAATTGATAAGCATATCATTTCCAATCATCAAATGAGTATTTTTTTATAGGGCCAACGCAATTGAATATGTTTCATAAAAAAGAGTGAATATGATAAGTAATGACTCTATTATTTCTTATAACTCTAAAAGCAAGAAGCATAACCCAACATTTCTTAGCTTGACAAATAGAATAACACAAGTGAAGATTAGAAGCTTCAGTTTGCATAATTAAATACCTTAAGTCAAGACCACATTTATTATAACTCTTGTAGCATTTCTTCCATACCACTATAACAAATTTCTTGTTATCCAAGTCACCATCCATATGAAGTTTCTCATCCAAGATTTTATGTTTTTGATGATTCTTCTGGGCCAGTTATAAATGAACAAGTAACGAACATGCATACCATGTATATCGGATATAACCAATTTGATTCTTTCGGCCATAGAGATAAGACTTGACTTCCAATATGCAAGTTTCAATTTGATCCTATTAGCTATGAATTGAAAGTAAATTTTTTTTTGGTTTACCAATGAATATATGAGCTCCAAAATACAGGAAATTAGGGTAGGCTATTGTAAATCCAAGCATATCAATCAACATCTTGTGTTTGTTGGTACTCATAGCTCCAACATAAATTTAAAACTTATAGGTATTGTAAGATTGACTTGAACATTATGCACACTCAATTAGAAGATTGAGAATGTGTTTTTTCATTGATTTTAAATCCCCTTTATAGAAAATCATGATGTCACTGAAATCCCCTCTATATATCATTTGATAAGAGAAACTTGTTTATCAACAACCAACTTGGAAATTCCTCTATTTAAGACTTCCTTAGCAAGGCCGGAGAGAATATGGGAAAGAGGGCCACCCTGTCTCATTCCATTAGAGAAGTTGAAGAAGCCAATTTTTTTTAGCATTCGTACCAATTGAGAGATAAGTAAATTGAAGGGTGACTTTTATCCAACCAATTGCAATATTTCCCATTAAACCCAAAGACAACTAAAGCCTTAAGGATAAAGGACCAACTTAAAGCATCAAACACTTTAGATATTTCATGTTCGGGGGGCCACATTGCCACCATAGCTCTTTTGCTTTAAAAGATTGATAACTTCAGATGTAAGGCATATGTTGTCTTTAATATTTTTGCCATTAACAAAACCTATTTGCTCATGGGAGACCAAAGAAGGAAGAAAATGGCTAGTCTATCTATTAAGATCTTGGTGATGATTTTCTGTTTGAAATTAGCTAAGGCAATAGGTCTAAATTGGTTATTAAAGTCAACCTCCTTACACGAAAGAGGACCATAATGTTGTAATTATAATGGGCAATATCCAATCTTGTCTGAAAAATTGGATAATGACATTGATGGCATCCAATTTAAAAACCTCCCAATATTGTTGGATAATATGTGTCATTGATTTTTCAATTGTGCCACATGAACATCATATGCGAACTCACATATTTAAAATCAAAAATTGGTTTTATAATATAATTTAATATTACTATAAATTAATATATTTGTAAATTAAATTGAAACTAATCTAAATTAAATTATAATAAAAATTTAAACTATTTATTCTCAATAATTTTTTTTTTAAACTATGTTAAAACTTTAAAGAATTAATTAATTAATGTTTCCATTTTTATATTATAAGTTATTTTAGGATAAAAAATTTATATTATATTATAAATTGTTTTTATAATATCAAAGAATTATTAATGTTATTTTTCAGTAAATTCTTAAGTATTTATTATTCTCTCTTTTTTTATTAAATAGTCTAGTGACAAGAATTCCACAAGCTCCGGCGTGTATGGAGAAGATATATCTGAGAGACTAAAGAAAAAATCTAGAAAAATCTAGAAGCCCAATAAGGTACAAACCAATGTGAAGCTGGGGACAGAGGAGGAAAACCCAATTAGGAGTTGGACATTAATCAACCAGCTGAAAAGGAATACTAAATGATTTAATCAAACAAGTTACAAAACTCAATGAGGAGCTGAAAAAGAGTGTACATGTTGAAAATAAAAAATATCGATGAGTGAAGTGCCTCGAAAACAATTGAACAATGAAGTCGCCATCTAGATTTATTTGTTCCAAATGAAACAATAAAATATCGAATAAAATCTACTAAAGAAATGGTCATCGCAACCAAAAGAAGGTTACGGGAGTCGGTTATGCAAGAGAAAGATATCAGCACCCCTCACATCCATCGTACTCAATGAGAACCATTTAGTTTGTGTGCGTGTTCGAGTGGTGGTGTGATAATTTGCTATCTTCTAAATTAGAGAATAACATCAATGTGCCTCTTTTAGAGATTGAATCTTCAGTATCTAGGAGTGAGTCAACTATAACACAAACACAAAGATTATACTATGAAATTGATTGATTTTCTTTCTTCATTGTCTTCAATTCTAATTGCAGCTAGTGAATTTGAGCTTTCATTTGAGAATTGAAGTGCTATTTCACCTTATCCCATACTTCAGAGGCATGTGTGCATGAAAGGACTTGAGGTAAAACTGCATCAGAGAATGTAGATAGAAGCCATGTAAATAAGGCTTGATCTTGAACTATCCAAGATTCAAAGTTTTCAGAAACTACATTAGCAATTCTGAAATCTATCATATTCTATTTTGAACATAAAAAGATTTCTAGATTTAGTATTATTTTTTGGAGTTTGTGTGAGAGGATGACACTTTCAACTTGTTGATTCTACATTAAAATTTATTTTCGTAAAGTTTGATGACAATTTTGGTGCAAACGTATTCGAAGAACTTCAAAATGCAAGTTGTGTTGAAGCAACTAAGATCCATATTGTAAATCATGAGATAAATACTCTAATTATATTATTGAAGCTTGAGAGAGTATTTTTTGACATTATTAAAATATGTGAGTTACCAAAAACAACTAAAAGTGCCAACTAAAATTCTCTTGCTCATTGACACACTAAACCCATTCCACAACAACTTTATTTAAAAGAAATTAGAAGATACTGTTACAGTAAATTAAAAATAGATATCCAGTCTTTAATTAGAAACATTAATTGGATATTATATATTACATCAAAGATCATGTCTAAATGCCACCTTTGAAAAACTACGAGTGTAACAAAAATGGCCATATGGACAAATATTTTCTTAGGATCTTTGGTGAGGATTGGTGATAATAATTGAATTTGGTATTGCAACTTTGCAAATTTAAGATTCTTGAATATAAATAAATAAATAAACATTTTTGTGACAGAATAATATACTAGAGTTTATTGACATATAAACCCAGACTGATCAGTCAGCTTATGGTAAAATAAGTAAGACAATAAGAGAGAAGGTTTTGATTTTGAGTCCCAAGAAAATGTCAGGTTCAAAGCTAAGGAAAGGAACATCTCCGGTCTCCACCTCTTTACAGAAATCTTAAGTTCACAAATCACAACTCAATCTAACACCACCTTCAATGCACTTATTTTTATTTTTAAAGGGAATTTCTTCACCCACTTTTTCTTCTCCAGCGAATGTAAAATCCAAAATACTTTTAAAATTCGTATATATATTTACAATTTACGTGAATTTTTTAGTTTACTTCGTAAGTGTATTTATAAATTTATTTATTGGAATCCAAAATTTGTAAGTGCATTTACGAATTCACCTTATTTGATTTACTTCGTAAGTGTACTTGTAAATTCACCTGTTGGAATTCAAAATTCGTAAATACACTTATGAATTCACCTTATTTGGTTGACTTCGTATGTGTACTTACGAATTCACCTTATTTAATTTATTTTGATTTTTATTCTTACGAAATATATATCTATTTAATATAAACAAATTTATAGTTTATAAATTATTCATCATTTTTTACAAGAAATTTAACAATATACTATATTATTTAAAAAAATTAAAATAAAAGTGGATAATAATTAGATACATGATTGTGATTAGTTGACAATGTAAACTTATTTTATATTGTCGGAGTGTCCGTGCGTGATTAATTTTTTCTTTTAATAATATTAATTATTAACTTTTGATTATAATATAAATACCTTTTTAATATAATAAATTTTTAATTACAACATAACAATTAATTATCAATTCTATAATAAAAATTAAAAAATATCATCTAAATTAAATTTAACTTTTAAAATTATAATTAAATAATATTTCTAATATATTTTATAAAAAAAATTATTCATAATTTTAAATAAATAATTAAAAGAAAATTACATTTCACTATTATAATTAAAAAATTAATTATAATATTCATTGTTAAATTTATATCATAAATTTACTTTAATAATTTTAATTATAAATTCAAATTATATTTTATTAATAATAATTCAATTTAATTATATTGTTAGAAATATATTATACAATTAATGCATATCAAGTAAATTAAGGCAAAAAATTAATTGTATATCTTCATATAAAAATTGATATCAATAGCATTAATAGGTTTTTAATTACAGGTCTAATTTGATATTGATATCGATTTGTATTAATAAATTTTATTATTATAGGCCAAATAAAATTAGGCTTTTAATGCATATATTTTTTTTATTCTTTTTTAGTACGTGAAATCGTGTATATATGAAAATTATATGAAATAAAACACAATATTCTATTTTCTTATATATATTATTATTATATTATATATAAATATTTTTTCAAAATAAAATCATAGTAAATTTGAGATATTGGGCGAATTCGTAAGTGCATTTACGAAACACCCTGAAATGAAGTGAATTCGTAAGTGCATTTAAAAACCGTCCTGAAATAAAGTGAATTTGTAAAGTGAATTTGTAAATAAACTTATAAAAAGTATTTTAGGATTAAAAATGTGCGAGAAAAACCACTAAATGTGAGAAGAAATTCTCCTATTTAAAATGATAATGGCTTTTAATAAAAAGATGAAAAGTATTGTAAATTTTAAATAATTTATCATTTTTTAAAATTTTCAGTTTAATATGATACGTGTTAAGTGTTAAATTTATGAATGCATTCTTAAAAACTATATTTGTTATTTTAATAATTTTCATCTACAAGTTATATATATATAAATATATCAAGTACACTATCTATTCTTTAAGGTCATATATAAATATATCAAGTACACTATCTATTCTTTAAGGTCATGTTAACTAGTACTTACCCTTAAGGTACGGTCAAAGAATACCAAATAAAGAAAATATTCTTTATAAAAGTCAATTATTCTAATTTCTAATGCATTGATTACACGTATTTTAAAAAAATGTTACTACTTTAAGTATTTAAAGAGTGCTCCAAGGATATTGGTTAGCATTTTCCATTTTTTTAATAGGATCATGCTAACATGTGTCCCCTAAAGACACATATTAAGTATTGTGACAATTTTATCAATGTTCAACCTTACAAGTTTCTCCATCGGATAATCCATTCACATCGAAATAAAGTGGGTAGTTTTAGTTAATCTGTCCACCGTATTCCAAACAGCCTCAAAATTATTCGGTGTTCTAGGTAAACCAGAAACAAAATCCATAAAAATATCATCTCATTTCCATTCAAGAATAGATAACGGTTGCATCAAACCAGACGGTTTATAATGTTCTTCGACTTCTGACAAGTCAAACAAGAGTACACAAATTCTACAATCTTTTTCTCATAGCTACCCACCGAAATAATTTCCTCAAATCTTGATACATCTTAATAGCTCCAAGGTGACTACTCAATCCACTACGATGTCCTTCTTCAAGAATCATCTTCTTCAAATTAGCTATATTCGAAACACAAACTTTATCATGACATCTCATGATATCATTCTCATCAATTTGAAAATTGCCACCTCGACCTTGATTGATCAACGTCGACTTATCCACCAAAACCAAATCATATTTATGACCTTCTCGAATCTCATCAAGAATGCCACTAGTAAGCTTCAACATATCCAACTTAACTCCAGAAGAAGTCTCTTCACAAACCAAACTCATGTCTCGAAATTGCTCAAGTAATTCCAATTCTCGCACCATCAACGTCGACATATGCAAAGAATTCCTACTTAATGCCTCAACCACAACATTCGCTTTACCAGGATGGTAATTCAAACTAAAATCATAGTCCTTCTAAAATTCCAACAATCTTCTCTACCTCATATTCAACTATTTCTGGTCAAACAGATATTTCAAACTCTTGTGATCACTAAACACATCAAATATTGATCCAAACAAATAATGCCTCCAAAGTTTCAATACAAACACAACAACAACTAACTCTAAATCATGAATCGGGTAGTTCCTTTCATGCACTTTTAGTTGCCTTGAAGAATAAGCTACAATTTGTCAATTTTGCGTTAACACACCTTCTAAACCCGTCAATGAAGCATCGCAATACACAATAAACATTAATGTCGGATTAGGCAAAATCAAAATAGGAACGGTTGTCAACCTTCTCTTAAGCTCTTGAAAACATGCTTCACACTGTGCAGTCCAAATAAAAGCTTGACCCTTTCTAGTCAAAATTACTCAACAGACAATTCAAACACACATAAGAAGTAGTCCCTGATCCCATAGCAGGAGTATCAATAACCATACGTCCATTCATATCAAATAACTCAAGATTCAATCTTTTAACTCAATCCAAAGAAATGAAAGAATGTGTCGCACCAGTATCAATAATAACAATCAAAGGTGTACTGTTAATAAAACACGTAAGTCAGATTGGTCTATCCTCAACAGTAGTCTCAGAACCATATAATGCAAACACTTTTCTTTTAGCTTGCTCCTTCTTTGATTTGTCACACTTGGTACTAATTTTCCCTTCCTCACCACAATTGTAATAAATCGCATTCACACCACCTCTGCAAGCATTATCTTTGTGACCAAACTTGCCACACTTGAAACATTTCACTTCAACAATTGGACATTCAGAAATACGATATCCTTCAACACCACATATGTAGCACTTAATCGGAGTAGAAAATCCTCCCTCACTTGGCTTCTTGTCATAACCACCTCTATGTTTCCCTTTATCAGCATATGACTTCCCTCTGAATTACCCTTTTCCCTTCTTATCACTCAAGGACTTATAGTGAGTAGCACTATCCCGACTATACTCGTCATGAATCCTACTTTTGTTAACCAACTCAGCAAATCGTCGAATCTGTTGATATCCAATAGCCTTCTTGATCTCGGGTCTTAAACCATTCACAAATTTAAGACACTTAGATTTCTCAGCATTCACAATGTTGTAGTGAGGACTATACTTGATCAAATCTTGAAACCTTGCAGCATACTTTGCCAAAGTTCCATTAACCTGTTTCAACTCAAGAAATTCAATTTCTTTCTTTCCACGCACAACCTCAGGAAAATACTTCTCCAAAAATGCATCTCTAAAAAGTGCCCAAGTAACCTCAATTCGGTCATCATCGAACCTCTAAATAATGTTATTTCACCAATCCCCGACTTCCTTCTCAAGCATATGGATACCAAACTGCACCTTCTGCACATCCGTATAATTCATGACTCGAAAGATCTTATCAATCACTTTCTGTCAAACTTATGCTTTGTCAGGTTCATGATCTACTTCAAATATTGGAGGATTGTTCCTCTGGAATTCCCCAAAGCACGGAATTCTCCATCATCTTTGTTACAACCATTGACATGCAATTATTTCTCAATCGCACCAGCCAACATTGCCAACGCCTCGACAATAACATCCTCATTTCTTTGGGTAACCATTGTCCTTAGATTCCAAAACAACCAACAACACACAACAGACAAACAATATCGATTGTGTCTTATACACAAGTCGAATACAAGAGGAAATAAACACATTAATATACTTGCCTATTGACCGATCATTGCTATGATACCACTAATGTAACACTCCCTAAACCGAAACATAAAATATGGCATAAACTAGAGTAAAATCATGCATATCCCAAGAAGGCGTCACATGTACTTCACAAAACAACAAATAAAACATGCATATTGTTCATGATCATAACACGCATTTAAATTCTAGTTCTATACACCAACATAATTTGCACCTCGCAGCATAAATATTAGCTCTTCCTAGAAATAATAATGATTGAAGTCTCATACTTACTATCATATCAGAAATTATTAGGCACCAAGGCCAATCATCACATAATCTCATACTTTCGTCAAATAAAAGAGAGTCATATAAAACATCTTTCAATATAATCAAACCTGAGTCTAAATACCCCCTCCCCCTCATGAGTAACATAGACTAAAACAATGACTCACTACCTAAGAAAACGGATAAATAGAACTAGCTCCTCCATGTAATCCTCACTAAAAGCGCCACTAACTTCGGTACCTGAGCGATGTCGTATGAAAACATCATTTCAACAGAAGGGTGAGAATTCATATCATTATGAAAATATATAATAATAATAATAATAAGTAATTTCATCACATACATACATACAATTGAATTCTTCACACTTCACATACTCACCTATACAACATTGCTCATTGATTCATGATTCAAATGTAATCAATTACAAATACCACATATGTAATATTAACACAACTATCACACATTGCACACCAATTCAACAATTCACATCGACACATGTGACTCCAATGCGACTCAATTCAATATGCATGTGGTACCAATTTTTACCTTTGCCGGTTTTTCTGGGTTCCCATCTCCAAGAAAAATAACCACCAAAAATCCCGTTAGCCTTAAGCTTTCAAACCCCTCAACGTTAGGAGTTGGACAAGTCAATAATTCCCAGGGGACTACCAAATATTTCTTCTTGACAACAAATGATGCATGTGCAATTTCAACAAACTTATGCAATTAAGACCATCTCTCAATCTTAATTATACAAGCATACATCACATAATATAACACATTTGAATTATCTCATCATTGTACAATATATACATCACATGTCATCTATCATACCTAGTTCATTCTCATAGCATTTACCACACCAACACATCATAATAACACGTATTCCATAGATCCAAGTCATGTTATTCTCATACATAATCAATTCACAACTTTCTCATACACAAAATCAAGTGTCATGTTTCGCATCAAAAGTCAATCAAAACCAATCCAAAATACATCGAATAAATTATTAAAATTCATGCAAATCATTGATAATTCATAAGCATACAAACCCCCATCCAATTCATGAAAATATAAAACATTTCGTCCCATGGCGTGCTAAGTGACCTCCATCGCACTAAGCGCCTCATGATTGTGCATAAATATCTGCTACGGACAACTTTCATCCTATGCAGAGTCCCCCCGCCCAAAAAAAAAAACCCTTCTAAACAGTCCTAATTCATAAATTAAATACATGATAAATTATATTTAACATATATCATCAATTAGGAACACTAAAATATGATTTCTAACATCCAATTTATGAACCTAAATCCTAACATGTTAAAAACTAGTATTTGAAGAACAAATCCCTAATTTTATGTTACTACCCATCAGATACCATTACATACACCTATAATTCAAAGAATGTCCACCCTTACCTTAGATGTAGACACTTTTTTAGGTTTTCTCCTTCTTCTTCTTCCTCTTTTCTTCTTTTCTCCTCTTCTCTTCTCTTGATAATTCTCTTCTAATTCTGTTTTATCTTACAACTCTTACTAACCCTTGTTTTTTTATTGGGCTTAACTTTTCTCACCCACTCTAATACACTTAAGGCCCAAATGTGTATTTTGCTATTCTCACATTTAGTAACTCAATAGCATATAATATGCACATACTCAAATTAAATCAATTATTCACATAATCACACCAAATAAAATAATTAAAAAATTATCAAGCCAAATAATAACTAACATGACAAACAAAACAATAAAATGACTAATAATAAAAAAAATTGGGGTGTTACAGTTTATATTTTGATTTTTTTTTCTTTTAGAGTTTGATTTGTTTATATCACTATTGACAAGACCGACCCAATCAATTTAAGGGCCCTGTTTTAATTTAAAAATAGACCGAAAAATATATAATTTATATCGAATTTTTAAAAAAGTCTATATAAAATCATAGATTTAAAACAAATAATAATTTTACATCTGTATAAAATAGATTTTGAAAACAAATTATTTATTTCAACTAATTTTATAAAAAACAGTTTAAGATGTATTGTTTTAATAATTAAAAAAAAGTGAGCCCCCCAAATTTTGAGGCCAAGTGCTGTAGCACAGACTGCACCTGCATTGGGTCGGTCCTGGTTATTGAGTCTTATTATTGATTGCACATCTTATGGCTGATTTTAAAATTCATTTTTATGCATGCATAAATCAAAATTTTTGTACACATATGAGAACTCATTTGTGTGATTCAAATCAAACTATTGCTTGAATCTAATAAGGATTGATTTTATGTTTCCATGACTCGAATCACATCATTGATGATTCTAATCACATCACCGATGAATTGAATCAGACATGACTTGATTTCCATAGTTTTGCTTCTGTAACTCATATCCAAATCACATGTTTTCATGACTCAAATCACACACATGGGTACTCAGATGTTCTTGGCTCTTGATACAAATCATCCTTTGACTTGAATTATACCCCTTTCTTATGACTCAAATCATACACTACTTTTAAGTCATTTTTGTGCTAGATATACATCATATATAAAATCCTTTTCACTTAAAACCTCTCACAGTGTTGGAAAACATACACTTGCATTATTGATTTTAAATTTCACAACACAATTGATCTCTCATTTTCAAAAGAGTTTTGAATATATTTTGAGTGTTTCACAAATAAATTCTATCATCTTCTACCTCATTCTGTTTTTTTTTTGTGGATCTAAATCTCATCTTTTGTGATTCGTGATTTTTGAGGAGATTCTATTATTGTGCTTAATGTTTCTTTAAAGATTTCCTAGACTTAACATTGTAAAGTCTATATGGTTGTGGTTGGTTTTGACAAGTCCGACGTAAAATAATGGGGTTTTCTCTCCAGAATTAATTTGGTAGTGTTTTTTGAAAGCATAAGGAAAAAATGGGATTTGTTCTCAATCTTTGGCCAGACCATGGCTTAAGATAATGATAGGATCAAGGAAAAATTACTGCAGTATGAAGACTTTGGACAAACATTCTTGGTACTTGAAGATTCAAGATGATTTCATGTATATATTTCGCGAGGATTTAGTTTGGGTACCCTGTACAAGTTAATTAGGATTCAAATAGGAGATTTTATATTTTAAACATAATTCATATAGTCGCTGTACTGGACATCTTGTAATTTTTCACAAACTATAGTGGAAGACTAAAAATTTCAATATGAAACCATTGGAGAATGAAGTAGGCTTAGCGAGGATGATAGTCGAACCACTATAAATTCGGTGTAGTCTCTTCTTTCCTCTCTCTCTCTCTCTCTATATATATATATATATATATATATATATATATATATATATAATTTTGTAGAATTACATGTTTAGATTGTTTTTATCACTTTCATAGAATTATATGTTAGGTTATGGCCATGGTAGCAATTTATCATTTAAGCGTAAGTTTTGTTAGATTGACAATGCAAACTCTCTTGTTGTTGATTACAACTAGAAACTGTAGTTTTAAAATTATAATATGTATTGAACTTGTATACTTACAGATCTCGTATGAGTAGATCCTTATTTGATATACCAATTTGATTAATTTGATTACTTGTATGATTTAGTTTCAATATTTGTGTATCTGAAATTCTGGTTAGGGCCAGACTCAAGATGTCATGACATTTGATCTGACATTGCAAAACAGACAAGGTAGGCATAAGCATAATAGTGCAGAAAATAAAGACCACAAGGAATTGTTAACCTAGTTTGGTTCTAACCAATCTACATCTAGGGGCATACCAAGCCAGGAATGAAGTTCACTATCAGCAGTATTAATTCGGAGGGAAACCACCCTGTTTACACTCCTCACGTAATCAGACTACCCAATGACCCTTCTTCCTAAGATACCACACTTAGATATGAGAACCTCCACTCACTTCCAATCACCTCAGTGATGTCTATCAGCTACTATCACACCAAGAACTGCATCGACTGCTTGGCTCCTATTAAAATTAGCTTGGAGATACCTCACTCCAAACACAACTAAAACAGTTTGAAGATGCCACACTTCAAACACAATTTAAACTAGTCACTCAAGTGACAGAAACTAACTTGAAATTGCTTCACAACTTCTTCCAAGAACATAACTACACTCATTGCTTCACAGCTTATGAGTGAGTAAAAATAGTCCTCTTGTCTACATGCTTCGAGGTAAAATCAGTGACCATCCCACAATCCGGGTGGTTCACTTATATGGCTAACCCTAAAGACTACATCTTTCTAAAACCGACTAGCTTACTAAAACTAGGTTACAACTGTTTATTTATAATCTATTACCCAACTGGATTTGGGCCTTCAAAATAATAGCTTAAGTTGTAACAAACTTCTGTAGTAACAAACTTTTGCAGAAACAAAATCGCAGATAACTTCTGCTACAATCAAGGTCGCCTCTGATGTTTCTCCTTAGCTCTTGTACCTTCACTTATGCCTTCAAAGTCACGCCACATAAGATGCATAATATTCCCAAAATATTTTGCACTAATTAAAACAGAACTATAACAAACTTTGACAGTTTAGTAGTGTAATGTCCTGATGTCTGATGTCTCGACATCTCATATGACATACTGTTCCAGATGTTGAAACTCTTCAACACAACATGTTCAGGCATTCTAGATAGGATTATAACTTAGTAATCCTATTGTACAAATTATTGTTGCTGCTATTATTTGTTTTATTAAAATTTAGCCAATACATATGTGTTGGAACTTACAATATCGATTACAGTATTTTGTGTATACTGTTTGATAACATAATCGATTTATATGCACCTTGCCTCCACTACACAAATCATTTTTAAACTTTGATAAGTTTTTTCAAACTAAATATTTTTTCAAATCAGTCAAATTATTTTTAAAGGTCTATTCACCTCTCCTCTCTAGACCGTTGCATTCTCATATTCTTACCCAACAAAAGTTACTTGTTTCTTCACACCATTCGGCAAAAAGGGTGTCAGATGACCATGCTTAACCATGATATAAATGTGGTGTCAAACTCAATTAATTGAACGTCTCTAATAGCATTAGTGGACCTTAGAGTGATCAAATTAATTAATTTTTCTATTATTGATACATTTATGTGAAACATTGTGAAACCAATAAAAGATGAATAAAATAGAAGCAATATAAAACAAGAAAGGAAAATAAAATGTAAAAGATATCAAAGAGAAACTGTGAAGTCAAGCATCTCTTATTCTTAGTTTTAATGAAGACAAATTGACAAGCAAGTGTCCATAGCAAATGAATAAAAAAAGCTTCAAGTCAAAGCTATAACAACAATTGTTCATGTCATGCTCATTAAATTTGAAGATTAGCTTTGCTTGATTGATCTTCAAATTGGTACAAGTTTCAATTCATGACTTGATATATTTTAAGTTCTAAAAAATTACTCTTATTTTCATTCAAATGAATTAACATCATAAAACCTTGTCGCAATTGATTTTGAACTATTTTCTAAAGTTTTTTTTTTACTTTTAACTTCAAAGTCGGTTACCTGAAGCTAAGTAACCGATTATTTGACCTTGTAAATATTTATATTTTAACGTATTTTTAGAAATTTTTAATGAAATAAATGGTTACTTCATTTCAAATAACCGGTTACCAGAACTTAAAATTTAAATTTTTTAAAAGCACCGATTCAGAATAATCGATTACCTCTTTCAAGTAACCGGTTACCACATAAACAATGACTCTTTTTCAATCCAAATATTTTGATCATGATTCATTGTATTATTTGATAAATTTATTCTCTTTCAAAATAGATTTTTTATTGAACTATACTCATTATGTTATTTAATTTTTATGTATAATTAGAAACCAATATGCATATGTTTATAAAAAACAAACAATAATATGAAGACATATCTAATATTTATAATTTTTTTTTACATTTCTTATTCTGAAATTTCGTAAATAACCTATTTTTAAAATATGCTAGAGTTAAGAAAGTTGCATGGTTTCATATGCAATTCTCGCGTCCCAATGTTGTTTTGCCATGGTTTTATAGAAGCTACAAGTTGTAGCTTTTGGATAAACGTCAGGTGGCGTTTGCATAATTGATAAACCAAACATATAAAACATTGATGAGACTGTCCTTGAAAACACGGGCCAAACTATCTAGGGAGACATCTTAAAAAATTTGTTTATTGCTATACGAACTCTCTGGATAAATTTCCTAAATATCATAGATTGAATGACCATAACACTATTTATTGGATTTTAATCAACAAATGAAAAAAAAAAGGTTTGATTTTACCTTCAAGATGACTTGCGTAACATCCCTTATCTTTAAAGAATAAATTCATTGTGTTGGTAATTTAGAAAATATATGGATTTCTATGAACTCTAATATTCAATTTGTGAGACATCATTTCACACAATGTTATCTATGTTTTTTCAAAAATAATATGAACTACATGAGAACATGTTCTACTAATTGTTCTTTTTACATTGCACATTTTTTTCTACATATGATATTCTACTAATATATTTCTAATGCATCAATTATTTTTTATTCTTAGCTTATCTGTTGTAAATCGGATGTCTTAGAAATAAAGTATAAACTTGTTGCTTAATGATCAAGAAACAAACAAGGGTATAATATACGAGGAACACAATGAACACAATGATTGGTTATTCAACTACTATTCTTTAATTTATCTTTCAAACAAGATTACAAGTATACAAGAACATTCTGATCATTTTCCTCAATCATATATGCATGCATTCATTAACATTTCATTAAACCACGCATACCATTCATGGGGCACCCACTCATTGCATAAACCTTCAAAAAACTCAAAACCTTGCTCGACATTTTCCACTGAAAACCAAGCTTTATCATACAAAAATCCAATTCCCTTTGGCCACATCCAAAAAACAATTTCATGCATGTATCATTTCATGTGCGTCAACCCACTGATTGAAGTTGTAGTTATATCACCATTTTGTCAACCTACCAGTTGGATTTTATCATGCTTCCTTGTCAGTTTGAATCCAACCCACTGGTTGAGGATAACCTTTCGCTCTTGTCAACCCACTAGTTGAAGTTAATCATTTATTTTCCAGAGCAATCCACTGGTTGAGAATAATTTTCTAGTTCACCTTCATCAATCCACTAGTTGATGTTAGTTTTCTTTCTTACTTTTCAAACTTAACCCATTGGTTAAGATGTCGTGTCGGCTTTCATTAACCCATGTGTTGATGTTAGTTCTTGTTGTTTACTTTCATTAACCCACGCGTTGATGTTAGTTCTTGTGTCGACTTTCATTGATCCACGCATTGGTGTCAGTCTTTAATTTTTTCAATCCACTAATTGAAAGTTTTTGTGTCGACTTTCATTGATCCACGCATTGGTGTCAGTCTTTATTTTTGTCAATCCAGTGATTGAAAGTTTTTGTGTCGACTTTCATTGATCCAATCATTGGTGCCAGTCTTTATTTTTGTCAATCCACTGATTAAAAGTTTTTGTGCCGACTTTCATTGATCAACGCATTGGTGTCAGTCTTTATTTTTGTCAATCCACTGATTGAAAGTTTGTGTCGACTTTCATTGATCCACGCATTGGTGCCAGTCTTTATTTTTGTCAATCCACTGATTGAAAGTTTTTGTGTCGAATTTCATTAACCCACACGTTGATGTTAGTTCTTGTTGTTTACTTTCATTAATCCACGTATTAATGTTAGTTCGTTGTTCACCTTCGTTAATCCATTGGATGATTTTGGTTTTATTTCTTGTTTTTTCAAACTCGATCCATTGATTGAGGACGATATGTCGACTTTCATTAACCCACATGTTGATGATAGTTCTTTCACAATTTATGTTATTTAACCCCTGCAGAGTTTTCTTTCAATCTTCATTTCTCTAGCAATAAAAAATCCATGCATTCATCGCATATCATATCATCTCATTGCATCAGAGACAAAATTCAGGTCTTGTTTGTATTTAATTACTTCCAGCCATTGATCCACATTATCAAGCTGAAAGATGATTAAATAGGGGCAGCTGTCACACCCTAAATTTCACCCTGACACTTTCATTTATCATTTTCATCTACTTCACTCGCTTTCGGAAGATAAGTCTTTCCAATTGTGAACATCCTTTTTCTCCAGTTGCGTATACCATTCCAAAGATGCCCCACTGAGATTGTCTTGAAAACAATGGATGAGAAACTTTTCATCATGATCATATGCAGCCATCTTGCGAACAAACATCTTCAAATGAGTCTTTGGGAAACTAACACCTTTGTACTTCTCGAAGTTTGGAATCTTAAACTTTGGTGGAATCATGACGTCTGACACTAAACAATTGACATCCAGACCAAAAGTATCTTTCCCTTTCAATACCCTCAATTGTTCCTTCAGATCGAGACACATTCGTCTGGCTTCAGTATCTTGAGGAGTTTCAATGTTAACAATTGAATTCGTTCCTTGAGGATTTTGCACATAGTTTGCAAACCTAGGCTCCTTAGCATCTTGAGGATGTAGGATACAACCCTCTTGAACAATTGATTATCTTTGGACCGTAGGTATTGCATTGGATAGAACATTGAGCATCAATTGAGGTTGAATAGAATCATCCACATGCGGAGGAGAATCGTACATTGGATTAGACATAACAGTAAAGCCTGACATGGAATCGACATGATCTGTAGCAGCATCCTGGACATTGTTCTTCGAAGAAGTTAACATGACTTCCAAAATTTGGTCCACCTTGTCTTTCACAAATCCAGGTCCTCTCCCATCACAACTTGATTATGTTCCAATTGCTCTATCGGACTTGCCATGAGTGTAGGAAATCAGCTAACTGACCAAGAACAAAAGGTAAAATAAGCTTTCTGTAGCGGAGGAGGAGAAAATGAATGCATGTTGATGAGTGGATGATTTTATTTCTATTTTTGAATGCAAATGGTTTTTTTTTGTTTTTGAAAATGCAATGCAATAGTAATGCATGTAAGAATGCAATGTGATGATAAAATGTCATGTTAACACTATGCACAAAATCACAGGTAAAGTTAAACAGACAGAGGTTTAAAACGGACGGTCGGACATGGTTTCGACGTCTACCCAACAATTCCCCAAACATGATGGTTCTAATGTTTTTTTTGCTACATGTTTCTCAGAATCTCAGATCCCCTTTTAACAAATGTTATCATCATGCGAACGACCTACATGGTGATAATATTTCCAAAAGTATACTCCAAGAAACGACTCTTAAAGGGATACTCAAAATCCTTTATTTGAGCGGTCGACCTTGGTTTGGATATCCTAAAACTTAGAGTTATAGGCCCTTTATCCAAAAATTGTCGTCCCGCACTAGCATGCAGTGCAAAAACATCCTTAAAAATACCAACTCTAAGGTGCAGTCTTCACATTGATCCAAGAGACACATATGTCTAATGGACCTAAGCTACAAAACCACTCTAACTTAATGTTTCCTAGAAGTCTGGGTATTGGGCTTATCTATGAATCATAACCAACAAGTTTCCAACACAAAAATATACATCAACAGGATAATGTATAAAGCGTAAAGAAATAATAGGAAATGAAATATAAATGAGCAAGAAGAAAGTAAATAACAAAAACAAACACATAAACGCACACAAACGAAACTAGGGTAGACTTTCGTAGCTCCCCAGTGAAGTCGCCAGCTGTGATAAATGGTTTTTTCATCAGTTACTTAAAAACAATGAAGCCGCCACCTAATTTTATTTGTTCTAAAAAGAACGGGTAAATATAGATAAAACCCACGAATGACGGATAAGGCAGTCTACGAGACCAAAAAGCATGAATTCGGGAGTCGGTTATGCAAGAGGAAAGTATTAGCACCCGTGACATCCATCATACTCGATGGGACCCGTTTAATTCGCGTGTGTTTAATTACTGTTTATGGTTATGTTATTTTTATAAGAAAAATCGTGCATTAGACATTTCAAATGCTTGAACTTTTGACTTGTTTAGTTTGTTTGAAAAGCTAAGTCTTTGTTCGTATTTGAAATGGCTATTGCACACTCTTTGTAAGAAAAGAGTTTGATGGTCGCATATGAGCGAAAAAGAGTTGAGTGAGTTGAATTGATTTTAGGTGGGTGAAAAGTACCAAACAATAGGACTAACGTCCTACGATTCAAATACTAGAAACTAGAGGAACTCAATGCTCAATGAGTCGTCTATTATCCCAAAACGTTTTCTTATGAAAAAAATGTGAAGTGAAACAAAATTCACGTTATTAAGAGTCTTTAACCAATTGGTCTAGCGTCCAACGATTTAAAGACTCGGAGTTCATTTGGTACAAGTTTTCAAACAATTGGCCTAACGTCCAACGATTTGAAGGCTCGAAATTTATTATGGAAAGAGTTTTGAAAATCACTCGACGTTGGATCGAGGTTTGAAACTTTGATTATGAAAGTGTTTTAAATGTTTGGTATATGGACCAAGAGAAGTTGAATTGGGTTATAATTAATCAAGTATATTGACTTAATTAATCTCGTGAGGATAGGTGCTCCTACCCCCAACTATGAAACCCTTGTGCACGAACAATTGGTATATGAACCAATGATTTATTCGGGTTATGATTAATCAATGCAAACTAGGGCTTCGATTAACCTTGTGAGAATGGTCATGCCCTAACTCAGCTATGAAACCTTTTTGGAAAGACTTGGTATGAACGAAGATGATATAAGAATCCAATTGAAGAAATAAGGAGGTAAGAAAACAAGCGAGCCATACAAGGTGGCTATATGTATGCTCCTAGAAAGTGGAACTAGCATGACACTAGTATTCTAAACGATCGATTAGAACAATCAATCAAATAGTTGTCGCTGTAGAAAAGCCCAGGACCAAACTATGAATGTGTGCGAGTGTGCACTGTGTATGTATACCTGTTCATTGATGAAGAGCCCAAGAGGAGACTATGTGTTCTAATATGATGACATAGACGTAATTAAGCAGTAATTAAAACACACAATGAAATAAAACCCTAAACTATTACAAACCATGCGGGGATGGGGGTACAAGTTTATGAATGGGGATACATCAAATCGGGAAGTGCGATAAAAAACCTAAATAAACAAACAATACAACCAAATCGAATTAATTCGAATAATCAAGTAAACTCCATTGCATGGTGTGAGAAAAAAGCTTCAAGTAGTCTTCAATACATCGGTTAAAGCTTGACACATCAGATGAATATAAGATAAAGATCCCTACATCACACGAGACACAAACAAAACCAATGCGGAGAAGCTTACAAAGCTCAAGTATCGATTATCGACCATTTCACTTTATTAGATTAATTAAATTTAGAATAGATTCATGTAGGAATCAACTCTAAGAAATCAAACAATATATTTGTGTTCATACACATTCGAAAGTCGAATCGAATTCCAAGTTCGAAATTGCAACACAAGGAGGATCATTACAATATAACTTATTTATTTACAAATGAATATGGTAAAGTATAAAATCAAAAGTAATATGTACATAATTATATATTTACATTTCTAAATATAATAATAAAAATACTAAGTATTTTATATATTTACAAAAATACATTACTAAATATTATATTGAAATAGTAATTCAATATTAAAATGCTAATGAGCAAGTGCAGATGTGCTAATTGAAAGTGAATGCTTGAACAATCCTTGAATATCTTCGTAAATAACAAATTTGTTAGTAGTATAAGTGAGATGAAATGAAATTGCAACAAAATAGAACATGGTTAGTAATCAAGATTCACAATTGATATTAGAACTAAAGAAACTCGAGCTCTAATCCAATTCAAGTTCATGATATGAAAAAACTAAACTCGAAGCAAACTAGAATCAATCGAACCAAATTTCAGACAACAACTACTCAACCACAATAATGTTCAAAATTCAATCTCAAACGTATTCAAAACAAATGAAAATACGCGACGAGGATTACAACCAAATTTTCCTTCGAATTTCGAGCGAATGTCAATATAATCTCTTTCAAGAAAAAATGGTTCACACAGGATAACACCAACATTTCAACCCATATTACCTCATTCATGCATGAAGTAGAAGAAGAGCACATAGATAAAGACGTTTACACATCAAACAAAAAGTAAGAAAAAAATAATGAGACATGTTCAATTGAAAAGTTAATGAATTGGTCAAAATGAAATTCAAACAAAATCAATGTTTCAATAATTAAAAATTTAGCTACCAAGATTAATTAAGTGACATAGATCTTAAATATATTATTCATGGGTCATGGTGCCAAAGCTTTAATTATATTGTGAATATATGGTGAAGACTCAAATAAACTCCTAAATAAATGATTAAAAAAAAACATGAATCTCCTTGCAAATAAATCCAAGAGTAAGCCGAGAGACCGGAAATAAACATGGATACGAAGGTGTATACAAAGAAGTGGCCTCAAATTAAATAAAAAAAATCCATATATTTCCAGTTTCATTTTAACATAGTTCTTAAACACACAACCAACATATTCACATTAGTGTTTAAAGCATAAACTTAATCAATTCAAATGCATGGCATCACAATGTATCATGACTTGTGAACAAAGATCACATGACGTGCATTCAAGACAGCACCACTATTCCTATTAGTACTAATGCAAGCACAACACAACCATGTTAAACTCAGTATACTATATTGATGCAATAAACTTAACAGTTTCTAAAATGCGATTTTGAGATTTACCGATTTGGTCGAATACAAGCAGATGCAGAGCTGGCTGTTTGAACTGAAATGTTGAGAATTGAAGCGGTTGGTTTGTTGGTGTGGATGGAAGTTGAAGATAGATTGAGGCTGGAATGTGTGGCTTTGAACGGAGTGAGATGGAAGGGGTGAAGAGAGGGCCGACGAGTTGATGGTCGCAGAGGGAGTGTGTTACGGCGAGGAAGATGAAGAGAGTTCTGGAGAGGGGTTGGTGGCTTGGATGAAGGGGAGGTTTGAGTAAGGTTGTATGGGTTTGAATGAGTGGAGGGATAAGGGTGGTGAGATGGAGAGTTGGTTTGGTTATTGAGAGAGAGGGCGAGGGAGTATGATGAAGGTTTAGTTATGGAAATGACGAACAGTGACGAAGGTTTTGTGAGGAAGATGAAGAAGAATTTTTTTGGATCTCCTTCTCTCTGCGCCTCCGCCTCTCACCTTTTATGTTCACCCTTTTTCCCCCTTTTAACCAAAAGCAACGTAGCAATTAATATAAAAGAAGTAGGATTTTTACCATTTTTTACAAACGCCAAAAATGTCTCTAATAACTAAATAGGCCACAAAAATAGAACTGATAAAAAGTGACAAACCCAAAAGTATTTTTATTCGAATTTTTTGAAATAAAAATTGGACATCTAAAATTGTTAAAAATAATTCGAACACTAAATTATCCTAAAAAATAAAATGAGTACATTAAAATAAACTACGGATCTCAAAGATTAAATAAAAATTATCAAAATACTTACAATTGAAATAAAATGATAAAAAATAAAACCCGACTTTAAAACGCTTACAGTTAAAAACAAGACTTCAAAATGTATCGAAGAATTAGAGAGATCACATTTTTATGATCTACGCGACACGTAGATTCATAAAGCAGTGAGTTAAAGGCGAAAACTTGAATTATTTTTCCCGCTAATTTTCCGCATAGTGTCGAATCACTTTTAACGGTCTGTCTATAAAACCGAAAGATCAATATCATCGACATATAAACAACTTAACACAATGCAATAAACAAGTAGAGAGATAAAAATGCATGAACTAAAATATCGGGTATTTTACAACTACAAAACGATGCGAATTTTGGTTTAAATTGACCTTCGGTCAACCTAAACGCAACTAACGATGCAAATGCGATGAACTAATGACAGTTCAATACTGATGACCTAATGGGAGCATATACAGATGGATGTGAAGCCTAAGCCAGATAAAATCGAGATAGGAGGGAAAATTTTGGGGTGTGACACTTTTTAAGCACGAGGTCGCCTTCTTGAAATTCACAAGGTCGAACCTTTTTGTCGAAGGCTTTTTTCATATTTCTTTGATACAACTGTCCATGACACAAAGCGGTCATATGTTTTTCTTCGATTAAGTTCAAATGATCGTATCTACTTTGACACCATTCAGCCTCAGATAACTTAGCCTACATGAGGACTCTTATTGATGGAATTTCAACTTCCACGGGGAGCACTGCTTCCATGCCGTACACTAAAGAGAAAGGGGTTGCCCATGTTGAAGTGCGTACTGAAGTGTGATACCCATGTAAAGCAAATTGTAACATTTCATGTTAGTGTTTGTAAGTGATGACCATTTTTTGGACGATCTTCT
Source organism: Vicia sativa (assembly GCA_021764765.1). Classification (NCBI taxonomy): domain Eukaryota; kingdom Viridiplantae; phylum Streptophyta; class Magnoliopsida; order Fabales; family Fabaceae; genus Vicia; species Vicia sativa. The sequence goes on from CM038792.1 coordinate 143,592,152, forward strand.
TGATATTCTTGTTGGCGGCTTCCACAACGCCATTCATCTTTGGTCGGTAAGGAGACGAGTTATGATGCTCAATCTTGAATTCCTCACACAGTTCCTTCATCATTTTGTTGTTCAAATTCGATCTATTATCTGTAATGATCTTGCTTGGAATTCTATATCGGCAAATGAGGTTGTTCTTGAGGAATATCACAACCACTTGTCTTGTAATGTTGACGTAAGATGCTGCTTCGACCCATTTGGTGAAGTAATCAATGGCCACTAAGATGAAGCAATGACCATTTGAAGCTTTCGGTTCAATCATTCCAATCACGTCGATGCCCCACATGGAGAAAGGCCACAGAGAGGAGAGAACATTTAGAGGTGATGAGAAAGCCTGCGTCAAGTTGTTTTTGAACCTCCTTTTGATCTTATCATCCATGTCTGGGTGAGTCCTCCTCAGTTTTTTCTTAACTGGCGGATATTCTGGCTTTAATGGAAAGTGATGCTCTACGATGTTGGTATCCAACCCTGTCATGTCCCGGTAGGACCAAGTTAACACATCGACGTATTCTTTGTGAAGATCTATCAGTTTGCTCTTGACATCGTCATCGAGTAGCGCTCTGATGTTTACTTCTTTTCTGTTTTCCTCAGAACCCAAGTTGATTGTTTCTAAAGGCTCTTCGTGAGGCTGAATGATTCTTTCCTCATGCTTAAGTAGTCGAGAAATCTCATATGGGATCCTTTCTTCTTCCTCTTCTTTGGCGTTGAACACAGGGAATTCAAAGTTGGGAGAGGGCATAAAGTCATTGCATTCATTGAGTTTATTCATTGTTAATCTGCATATATGATTTATGTTTGATTTTCTTAGAAAAAAGCAAATGCAAAAGTGTATGCAGATTATTTGAAAATGTTTGTTTTTATTGGGTTTTTTAGGATTACCATTTCCAGAAAAAAGGAAAAAAAACAAAAAACAAACACAAAATGTGGGAATCAAAACAACACTTTATTTATGATTCACATATGAAACAAGGCCCTAAACACAAACTCTTTTGTCTTGGGCAAGACAAAGAGAAAATTATTTAAAAACTAGCCATATAAAACACCTCTCTACCTTGGGTGGGGTGAGAGTTCAAAAGAAAAGCGAGATGAATATTTAGGACAGTGAACAATAGTCTGAACCTCAACGACTTTCCAATAGTGACGAATTCCTTTATAGACTATGTATTCTGGAAGTTTTCCGTTAGGATCATCTCTAGTGATGATGTTAACCGTTGGTCGAGCAGGATTTGAAGGTTCTAGTTTGTTAACCTTGTCCTTTGTACTACTAAGGCAATCTTCCTCTGCTTGTTTGATAGATCGAGGAGTATAAAATGAGGTACATGTGTCTTCAGGCGACATGTATTTTGGACTTTTAGGATGTAATTCCCAATCTTCTGGATAAAGAGACTTGTTATCAGAGACACTTTCCAAGTAATTTTCAAGACCATCTTCCCAATCGTCTCCAAAAACTTCATTTATCTAGGAATATGCAAATTCGGGTTCAATAACCTTGGCAGGTGTATTGAAGTAAAGATTTTCAATCGTGATCTCAAATGGATGATGAGATTGAGAGGGCATGTATGCCTCTTCTGGTTGACTGATATATTCAAGAGGATCTTCCCATCCAGTTGGTTGGATGTCTTCGATTGAGATTCTTGCCCTAAGGTATCCCAAACCTCAGGTGGAATACGTGGAATTTCTTCTTTATCATCTCGATGGAACATGCCTTCTAACTTGTTTGAAGGAGGATAGAATGGTGTATACGTTTCTTCTTGAGATATGTATCTAGAGTCCTTAAGATAAGTCTTCCATTCTTCAGAACCAAAGAGATTTTCTTCAGTTCCTTCATCAACAAGGACAGTGACCTCTTGAGGAACAGGGTTAAGCACACATTCACTGTGGAACATTTCTTTGATCGGACGAAGAGTTTCATCTTTCTCAGTGGCTTTTGAGAGTACTGGAGTAAATCTGAGTCCCATTTTGGTTTCGTTGTTGACAGGAATCACAACTTGTCCCCAAACGGCGACAATATCGTCTTTTATTATATGCGCTGCTTCTTTATAAGAAGAGATAGATGATCTGTTTTTCTTGGTAGATTCATCTTCTAGGGAGAAGCCTTGGAACTGCGTTCCTTCTATATCGTCAGCAGTGATGAAAGAAAAAGTGGATAAGTGGCTTACCAACAAAGCTTGCTCCCCACTTATGGTTACCAACTTTCCGTTTGTTACGAATTTAAATTTTTCGTGAAGCGTAGATGTTACTACTCCAGCTTCATGTATCCATGGTCGACCTAACAAACAGCTGTAGGCGGCTTGAACGTCCATAACTTGGAAGGTGACTTGAAAAGTATGAGGACAAGTTGTCACCGGAAGGTCGATTTCTCCAATAATAGATTTTATTTATCCATCAAAATCTTTGACTATCACACCACTGAATTTCATAGGTGTTCCTTTTTAAGACAAATGAGCGAGAGTCGTTTTTGGCATTACGTTCAAGGAAGAGCCAGTGTCCACTAAAACATTGGACAAAGAGTCTGATTGACAGTTCATAGAGATATGAAGAGCGAAATTGTGATCCCTACCCTCTTCAGGGAGTTCTTTGTCACTGAAGCTCAGATTGTTGCAAGCCGTTATGTTGGCTACGATTCCACAAAATTGATCGGTAGTTACATCATGATCCACAAAGGCTTGATCCAAAACACTCACCAGGGCCTCTCGATGGGCTTCTGAGTTTAAACGCAAAGAGAGTATTGAGATTTTGGAAGGAGCTTGCATCAGTTGATCCACAACCTTGTACTCACTCTTCTTGATTAACTTAAAAATTTCTTCAAAGTTTGGATTGATACTGGTTTCATTGGATGGACCAGTGTTTAAGTCTGGATTACCGACAGGAATTCCTACAGGATTCACAAGGGGTACATCAACAAAACTTTGCCTTGCTGTAGGAGCGATAGGATGCTTTGGTAGCAACATGGTATGTACACACCACTCCGAGTTACTTGACTTACTTCAGCTATGTTAACTACAGATGAAAGAGTAGGTATGGGTACTTCTTTCCCATTTTCCATCATTTTTGCATTGTATTGATAAGGAACTATTTTGTCAGAGTCATAAGGAACAGGTCCAGGTAGACAGATGATCAAAGGAGAAACAGGAACCCTTGGACCGTTTTATTTGATCTCTATACGCTCGGGCATGTTGAAATGAGGAATGATAATGTTTACTTCAAGAGTTACCGAGTTGATATCTGAGACTAAAAGCTCATGCATATAACATCCTATCATATTCACATCATTCTCATTCCTATTTCTGAAGATTTGAATATCGCCATTGTCAATTATCTGCTGAAGGTTTGCTTTTATAGTAGAACATCCACGAGAGTCTTCAGAACAAATTCTACAAGATCTGTAGTTATGCCGAGCAAAATCACCCATTATGCAGAAAGTAGCATGCATTTGTACTAAATCTTCTCTTACCAAGTTTATGTCAGAGACTTGGTATCGATCTGAACATCTATATACTATGTTCACAGCGTGCCCTCCATGATTAGGCAGCAGATTCACTTTTACATTTGGATTCGTATTTCTGAAAGGAAGAAGGTTACCCCTAACCAGTTTTTGAACTTCAACTTTCAAGGCTATACAGTACTCGAGATCATGACCAGGTGCGCCTTGGTGAAAAGGGCAAAACATGTCTGTTTTGTACCACCACGGTAACTTATCAGGCACTATAGGTGGTGCTCTAGTTTGAACAAGATTCATCTCGATTAAAGCAGGATATAATTTCGTGTAAGACATCGGAATAGGGTCACAATGTATAGTTCTAGGAGCACGATTTTGGTTATTGTTGAATGGCTGAGTATGTTGTTAAGACTCTTGATTCTATTGAAATTGAGGGGTAATTCCCATGTTTGAAGTTGAACTAACAACTGGTGTGACAACAGATACCTGTTGTCGGTGATTGACATTCCTCCTAGGTCTCCCTTGAGATACAATTCCAACGTCTTGTTCTTTCTTCTTTGGAAAACCACTTCCAAATTTCTTGGTTCCGCTTGAAGATATAACTTCTTTGGTTAAGGGTCTTGTTCAGACTCCTTCTTCTAAGAGTATTCAAGGAGATCTTGGTAATCTCTTTCTCTTCCAATGGTGGATTGATTTGGGTAGCAATTTCCCTCACTCGTTGGGCATACTCTTTGAAAGTCTCTTTATCTCTTTGAGACATTGATCTGAGTTGGTCTTGATCTGGAGCCATGTCTAAGTTGTACTTATATTGTCGAATGAAAGCTTCGCCTAGGTCGTTGAAGGTTCGAATGTTCGCACTATCCAATCCCATGTACCACTTTAGAGCGGCGCTAGTAATGTTGTCTTGGATGTAGTGAATGAAAAATTGATGATTATCGTTGTGAGTAGACATCTTCCTAGCATACATCACAAGATGGCTTTGTGGGCAAGAGTTACCTCTGTACTTCTCAAAGTCGAGGACTTTGAACTTGGTTGGTATTCTCACATTGGGAACCAAACACAGATCATGGGCATTTTTCCTAAACAAATCCTTTCCACTTATTGTTTTGATCTCTAACTGCATTTTATTGAACTGTTATTGGAGATCTTCCATATGGCCATAAGAATCCGTGTTGTCGCCAAGATCATGATAATCTTAGATGTTCACAATAGCATGAACCACGAGAGTTGAATTTTTCATAATCGGTTGAGAAACCGGCATAGTGAATTGAGGAAATGTTACTCCAAGTTGCAAAGTGAACGCTGAATTCTGCAAAGTAGGAACCTTAGTTATGGTTGTCGGTACTTCAAAAGTATTTTGACGAAAACCTACGCCAAAGTTGAAAGGCATGCCCCAAGGGTAACCCTCTGGCATAGTGAAAAGCAGATTACTAACTGCAACAGTAGAAACTGGAGTAGTAGTGATTTCTGAAATCATCGTCGCTTGAATTTGACTGTTAGGTGTTAATTGCTGATTTTGTGCAACTACCAACGAGCTTACCAAAGCAGTGAGTCTTTCCACTTCCTCTTGAAGTGTGGTTATTGTACCACGAAGCTCAATATTCTCTTGTTCAAAATCTTCCATTGCTTTCTTCTATTTGCACGAGTATTGTATCTGTGAGTAGACTGTGAACATAGTTGGGAAACTCTAAGATGCGACAGCTTGACGATCTCTGGAGAAAATTCTAAAAGATAAGACTCTAAATAACAAACTCGAAATGCAAAAAATTATGCATGATTATGGATGCAAAGAGAAAAGAATTTACGCTAAAAGAGAAATTTCTTGCAAACATTTAGAAGAGAAAACTCTCATTTTATTAATATTTGAAAAAAAGATTACAACAAGTTTTTTTTTGTGGAGCATTGCTCTTACAACAATAAAGTAAATGAAAAGTAAAAGCTAAACTATACAAATTAAGCGTCTTCGTAGATGAAGAGCCAAATGCTTGACGCAACTTCAACTTCAGGATCTATTTCCCATAGTAAGCTTTCAGTTCAGCTTTCTCGGTTTTTAGCTTGTTAACAACTTTTTTCCAATTGTCTGGAGCAGGAGTGCCATTTGTCATTTCTTCAAGCTTTCTTTTTCTTTCTTTAATGTATTTCTTGATCACGTCATCTTTTCGAAGAATCTTCTCATATTTCTCCATGAGCCATCCATCTTGAAAGTAGAGCGTCTTTTCATGATCTTTGACATGTTTCTTAAGATTTACATTCTCAAAGTCATCCTTAAGAAATTTGTCTTCCAAAGCATCTTTCTCTATCCTCATCTTAGCCAAAGCTTCTTGGTATTCTCCCATAGTCTCAATGGGAATGGTGGTCGATTTAGATACCACTGGGAACATGGGTTCTTCATAAGCATAAGGTATTCTGAATTCCTTCGCTCTTTTCTTTACCCAAGAAGTGTAGATTTCCATGGCTACACAATTCCTTGCATCACCTTTTTCTTTCCTTCGAATATGGTGCCAAGCTCTTATCATTCTGGCTTTCAAACCTTGGGAATCTTCCCCTTCATGATAAAAGTAACCTTCTACTGTAAAACCAACGGGTTTACTCGAGTTTGCATACCCAAGTTGACGTCTTGCTAAGAACGGGTTGTAGTTAATTCCTCCTTTTGTACCAATGAGAGGTATGTTGGCAAACTCTCCACAAATTTCAATGATTTCCATCTCATTGTAGGCCAAAGTATACCAATGAATATCGTCATTAGTAAGAGACGCGATTCTTCGAGGATAATGCCAACCAGCTTTGTTTGCTTTGAAGATTGGAGACTTAGGCAAGTGTGAAACAATATATTTGAACAACAAAGGTGCACAACACACAATAATTCCATGTCCTTGGCGATTCCTATGATGGATAGAGAAATACATATCACCAAGCAAAGTGGGAACATAATTTCCAATCAAAAAGATCCTTATGGCGTTGATATCAACGAAGTCTTTGACGTTGGGAAACAGAACCAACCCATAAATGAGCAAAGAAAAAATAGCTTCAAAAGCTACCATGCTACCGGCTTCGGAGAAACTAAAATCTTTCTCCATTAGAAACTTTGAAGTTAGTCCTAAGATATTTTCTTTTGCAGTCAAGTTTTTGTCTATCTCAGATTTCCTTAAATGAGTCATCGCTGCAATGACTTGTGGCTTCGGAATGGCTTCCAAACCATTGAGAGGCACTTTGTTAGACACCAGGATACCTAAAAGATTTGCGTACTCTTCCAAAGTAAGCATCAATTGATAATCAGGGAAAGTGAAACAACGATAGAATAGATCATAAAACTGAACCAAGGTTTTAAGAAGTCCTTCGTCAACATTAGTGTTCAAGATAGTTAAAAGATTTCCATAGCGTTTTCTGAAATTCGGGGGATCTTCTACCAAGGATGCTAACTCTTTTAACTTTTCCACATCAGGAAATCTAAAACCATATCTCTTAGTATTTCTTCTTCTTACATCCATCCCTCTAACCTAAAATGTTTGCAAAGAAAAATTCTCTAAATTCTTTGGAAATTTTAATGGAAAGAAAATGAGAAATTGGGTTTTTTTGAATAAATGCATGAATGCTACATAGATACAAACATGGTTAGTGGTTATACACACGTTCAAGTGTTTGAAGTCACGAGCATGAGGCCAACGATAAGAACCAAACATGGGTAAGTTCTATGGACTTAATCACCTGTAAAACATGTTCTACTGATAATACAGGTTCAACGCTTCTCTTTGAAATATTATCGGTTTAAACAACTAACTCGTAGTACAATAATATTTTTCAAGAAAAACTCGCCTGATCATAGTCTCGCATGACAACTAATCCAAGTTTACACCTGAAAAGTTTTTGCACTACATCCTAAATGGTCAGGATGGGTTATGTGTTCTACATCCACTCAGCTTTGTTGATTCGCTTGAAAAGCAAGAATGTCTTCGCAAATAACTTGCTAAACATAATTACCCCCAAGAAAACCTCCATTGAGAGAGGGATCTCAAATTAACTTATTAAGGACTAAGACTCCTCGTAAGTTAATAGGACTATACCCCCACCTAATTCTTAAAATGTTTCTTAAATCCGGGTTAGGATATTTTTCCATCAGATGAAACCGCGAGTAACGGAACAAAACACGCAATAAAGAAAAATAAACATATGCAAATATGAAGCTTAACCCTTTTTTTCTTTTTTTGGAAACAAATAAAAGCTTGGTGTCCCTAGAAGAGTCACCATTTTTCTGTTCGCGGTAAAAAGTGATGAACGAGGGAATCGAATCGGAATTCGAATCTCCGGCTCAAAACGATTTACTCTTTTGATTTTTTTTTGTTTTACAAGATGCCGCGAGCACCAAGATTTATTGTTTCCAAACAAGAAAGAAGATGGAAAAGGGCAAAGCTGAAATACCCCAAATATGATATGCGATGCGACTAGCATGAACTAGACGCAACACATTGGGGAGAGACCAGGGTAAGAGGGTTGGTTATATAAAGGGAAGGTATTAGCATCCTATATATCTATAGTTTTCTATAGGAAATTTTTTATGCATATTTTGTAGGTTTGTGTGTTTTATTTGCTATGCTATTTTGGGATATTTTCTCCTTTGGGTTTTAAGAAAGGTAGGTTAGGCAGGAACCTAAGTTTATTTATTATTATGCTCGCAAAGATCATTGGGATCCTCTGCATACATATCCCCTAATGGGAATCAGAGCATCTGTAGCTCGGATCTAAGGGAACTAGGGTTTGTTTGGTTTGAGGGAGAAAGAAGTATGCTCGCCAAGGGTGAGACCTTGTGCCTATGTATTCTTAAAAGGAGGTTGAGAAAGTCAGATCAATCGTAGTTCCCACTTATGTGCTAGTGGAAGCAAAAATTTTAAGAGACAATGAAAAGTGTCATCTTAATGAAAAATGTATCTAATCTATTTCATCACATACATTTTTGAAAATTTTGATTGTTTGAATCTTTCATTATAAGCATTGGGTGTTTTGCTTGAGTGTATAAGTGTTGGCACTTACAGTTAAGAAAGATGTTTGAAAAATGTTGAAACTTTTATTGTAAGTATTGGGTGTTTTGATTGAGTGTACAAGCTTTACCACTTACAATTAAAAGATGTTTTGTTTTGTTTGAAAAAAAAGTATTTGTTTTGAAAAGGTTTTGATTTGAGAAAGTTTGATTTGTATGTGATGCTATAGATGAGATACTTCTTTCATATAGATGATATATGTCTAAATCTCTAGGAGAAATTTTTTTGTTATTGTTAGGGGGATACTTTTAAGAATCCTGTGGGTCCTTGTATTGTAAGCCCAAGAGGAGGCTATCTGAGGGACATCGAGGGTCCTTGTATTATGAGCCCAGGAGGAGGCTTTCTGAGGGACATCGAGGGTCCATGTATGAAGCCCAATAGGAGGCTATAGAGTATGGTTGGCTTGGCTTTAAGATTGTTTTCACCAGGAAACCATACTCTTAGGGTTCTATCCTAACGAAGGTGATTCTTTGTATTGGAAGCCCAATAGAAGGCTGTTAGAGATTTCCAGATCTCTTTCTTGTATGATGCCCAAAAGAAGGCTAAACTCAACGAGAGAGTTCTTTTGTACGAATCCCAAGAGGAGGATAACTCAACAGGAAAGTCCTTTTGTACGAAGCCCAAGAGGAGGCTAACTCAACAGGTGAGTTATCTTATACAAAGCCCAAGAGGAGTCTATGGGGAATCTAGTTGTTATACTAGTTGTAATGACATAAATAAACATGAACAAGTATATATGACAAAGTGTGGTGTGCATTCATAAGAGTTTATAAAGGAAATATAAACATGTGTATAAAACAAGCAATTAAAGCTAGTGTAACTTGGATATATTCAAAAGAGTGTGAAAATATAAACAAGTGTTTAAAACAAGCGGATAAGCTAGTATACTTGGATATATACAAGGGAGTGGGACTTACACCTTAAGGGAGGCCCACTGGTTTAAGAGCAGTTTCACCGGGAATAATGCTCCTCTTAATACCAGTGGAATTGGTGTATAAACAAGTGGAATAAAACTAGTGAACGATACTAGTTATACTTGAATATTTGCAAAAAAGTTAAATATGTACAAGGAATTGAATATGTACACAAAGGGGTGGTTATGTACAAGGAAACTAAATATTTACATACGGGGTTGGGACTTACACTGTAAGGGAGACCCATGATCAATTTGATTTTATGTTCGAAAGATTTTCAAAGAAAAAACCTAGTTCGGTTTGTATTTTCAAAGATTAATCGAACGATCATGGAAAATAGGTGCGTCAGTCAATTAAATTGTTTTTGAAAGTTTTGAAAAATTTTGAAAAGTGAAAGTTATTCACAAGAAGTTTTGAAAAAGATTAGGTTGAAAAATCAAGGAGAAAACATTTTTGAAAGTATTTAAAAACACTTAAAAATGTCTATTTTAAACCTAATAAAATATATATCAAAAGAAAACATTTTTTGGCAATTTTTGACATAATCATACAATAGATATATTAAATGACAAGTGTGCAAAAAATCATCTCAAAATGAGAAGTTTTGATTGGTTTTTGAAAATGTTGAAGTTTGATAAAAAAAATATGAAGAAAACTAGTGAGAAAATTTTGTTTTGGCTTTGGAAAGGTTTGAACCCATGACCTTAGGTTCAAAGGTGAAAAGTTTTACCACTGAGCCATGTGCTTGACTTGTCATTAATATGCCTTGGTTTAATTATATTTGAAAATAAGTTGTGAATGCTTTTTGAAAAAAAGGTTGAAAGTTGTAAAGAAGTGAAAAGTTTAAAACAACAAAAGGTCTGGGTGGGGTTCGAACCCCAAACCTTGGGCAATAAATGACATGAAAGGCGCACACTCTACCACTGGGGTGGCTATACATCCATTCATTAAAAAAACTTCATTTAATTATATCACAAACTGAATTTTTGAGAAAAAACAAAAACGCGCGAAGAACACCTTCTTCTTCCTCAATCCTTGATTTCGTATCTCTTCCATTTCTCAATGAAATTAAAAGATGTAAAGATCAAACTTGCTCGTTTTGAACCCAGGAACACGATGGTGATGTTTAATTACATTTATTTTAAGCCTAAGATGACTAATTTCATAGAAAAATAAATGAACCCTAGTTTATGAATTTGATCATGAAATCGTGTATGGACCATAATTTATGCAATTGATTGAGGGTTATCAGTCAGTATGAGTGCAGAAACAAGATGGCCAAGTAGTTTTTCATCCGTAATGCACGAATCATAGAGTTCAAAATTTTAGCAACTTACCTCTTTGAACTGTAATCGAATTCCACGAAGGAGTATTTCCAGAAGTGTTTTGATGATTTGTGTAGCTTCATTGGACCTTATGGAAGATGTTTAAATGCTTAGCTTGGATCGCCTGGATCAGTTTGCCCAAGTCCAACTGCAGCACGAGCAAGTTGATGATGATGACGATGATTATGGAATTACAGAAGTGGGAGGATGGTTTGGATCACTTATATATGGTATGTAGATGATGTTTAATTGATTAGAATGGAAAACGCACAAGTTAATTGAGTTTTGACAAGTTAAGGCTCAAAATGCATGTTTATGGAGTTTGAAAGTGATTAATGAGTTTTGGTTGATTTTGTGTTGGCTTGATGATTCCAACAAGTTCCTAAGGATGTTTAGAGAGTGTTTGAAGCCAAAGATTGGTTAGAATTTGCAAGGTTTGGAGATTTGCAAATTCTCTCATTTTGAAACTTGAAACTTGGAAAAGAAGAAAGAAGTGAGAAAGCTTCTTTAGGATTGATTTGGTGTGATTTAGAAGTGGGAAATGACTTCTATTTATAGTCCAAGAGGTTTGGCAAGCAAAGAAAGGATAGGACTGAAAGAGTTTGCAGGTTGGAGCTTAAGGCATAAGAAAGGAATCTTCATTAAATGCACATGAAATCTTTCTTAACCATGGTTAAGAAAACTCAAGTGATTCTATCCTCTTCCAATCATTGCCATCAGATTTTTTTGAATCAAAACCTATCTCTTATGGTGACAATGCTTCTAGAAGGGAGAATTTGCAAAAAAGACTTGAAAAATTTGGGAAAATGACTTGTAAATTATGGTTATGGACCTCTAAGTTTCAATTTCAAAACCCTAGCTACACAATTTTTTTTGCAACTTCTTGGACATTTTGGAAAGCTTGGAACAAGATCTAAAACTTTCATGTTTTGATTTTTTCTTGAATCAAAGTGGATCTAGGTGAAAAATGGCCATGAAAATGGTGAAAAACATGATAAAAACACTTGAAATTTTTTCCAAGTGTTAGAAAAATTTCAAGTTCTGACTTTTTGTTGACTTTGTCACACATTTTGATTTTTTATGATCATGATGGATCATTTGAAAATTTTATGATTAAAAAATTTGATTTTCAAAAAGTTGACCAAAAGTCAAAGTTTGACTGATCTGAATAGTTGACTTTTTGTCAGATGATTCAGAATTTCTCTGAGAATCAATCATGGAATTTGAAGATGTTTTGAACCAAGAAATTAGGTGAATATATTGCATTGATGATTTTGAGATCATTCTCCAAGCAATTGGGTCATTCATTGATCAGAAAGTCAATGATACACCATCCTCGATCAAAACGCTAATTGGTCGATTCAAGATAGATATTGAGGAAATGATTGGAATTTGAAGATCAAATGTTGATGATTGATGAAGATAGATCAATTGAGGCGAGTGAAGACTGAAACCCTAATTGAATCATATTTTGAACGGATGAAAATTTTGATCAAAATCCTAATTTGGCTCATGGAGCACACACACAATCTATCTTGTGCTAAAATTGTTAGTGATGCAATGATGCATATGTGAATGATATGAGATGGTATCTTAGGTAAATATTTGGGGTATGACAGCAGCCACCAACTCGCGATTCTCAAGGAAGTAACCTATTCGCGCAAATCACAATTCTCTTGCTCTAGATTTTCCATCTTCTTCTTGGAGTTGGCTCGAGTGTTGTACCGATGCAACAACTTGAAGACTGAATGAAGTAGAGAAACAGATAAGACATCTGGGAAACACTTTGAAATATGAAATGATGCATGATATGCAAATGCTAGTTTTATTTGATTTTCAAGGAACTCGAGATGGAAAGTAAATCCCGAATGGGATCAAAGCAATGATTAAGTTATCATCAAAATCAACCATCCATTTTGGTGGATTAGAGTTTTCACCCCATCAACACCCAAGATCCATTGAGTTTGATGAAACTTATGAGGTTTACTTAAAAACATCTCTGGGTCCCTTGAAAATCGACTGAAAAAGAGTTTCATGGATGCATGAATGCATGGTTATGCAACAATCACACACAAGATCACAAACATGGGGGTCCATAGGTTCGACGTCACGAGCATGGATTCAAAAGGTACTACCCACAAGGTATTCTAAGCTTTGTCACCTATGGATCAAAGTTCTAAAAGAAATCCCTAGAGTTTTCATTCCTTCATCCAATACTACCAACTTCCCGATGTACTCGGTAATTAGCAATACCTTCAGGTGACGCTCGTCTGAGTGTAGTATCGCGTAGCAACTACCGAATAATTCTGTAATAGTCCCCACACTACCCCTAAAAAGGACAGTATGGGTTAAGGGTTCTACGGATGCTCAGCTTTAGGGACTCTCAGGTCGAAAGCAGTCATGTCTTCTCGACCGATCAGTAAACAAAATACCACAGTCAAAAAGGTCTCCACTGAGTGGGGGATCTCATGTCTCATTTTTCGGGATTACTCCCTAAAAGTTAACATGATTATACTGCCCGTCCTATCTTAAGTTTTCCCGAGTCTGGGTATAAGACTCAAAAAGAAGATCACCAGGCACCCCTGAAAACCAGAAACGTATCCTGACAAACAAACATACAGTATATACAAACAATATAACACATATATACAAATAAACTAAAATAGGGTCAACCCACTTAGAGATGGTCTAGCAATAGTCAAACATCCCGAACAAAGTCACCATTTTTTTCTGTAGCGGCAAAAACTGCGAGTATAAGCCATTGAATTGACTTAACTCAAAATGTAACAAAAGATTCGCCACTGTGCTTTTATTTTATCCAAAGGAATAGGAAAAAGAGTGAATAAAATCGTAACAAAAAGATCAGAGATCTGGGACCGGGGGTTTGTTATGCAAAGGGAAGGTGTTAGGCACCCAAAACATCTACGGTATTCCGTAGGAACCTTTTTGAAAATTTGTATATGTGTGCTAAAAAGAGTGTTTGTAAAAAATGGATGGTGGGGGGAGAAAAGAAGTATTTTTTTTATGATTTTTGGTTTGATAGAACTTCCAATGAGTTCCAGGCCTACATACCAACAATGTGAAATGTTGAATTCAAAACCAAGTAGTTCGGCTAAAAAAGACAAAAATTGTGTGTTGGTTGATTTTAAGAAAATGTTTGTTAGAAAAGCTACGAAGAGCTCAAAAAGTTTGAATGAGGTTAGGTATTTTTTAGTCTTATGAAAAGAAGAGTCAAAGTTTTATTAGATGGATTGGAAGTTTATTAAGAAACAAGTTTAAAAATTCGTGGACCTAAGTTCGAGTTTTTTATGAAAGCAGATCGAGTTTTGAAAACAAGAATCCTTTGAAAAAGAGGGAAGCTTTTGAAAATTAAAGAATGGGGAGGAGATGAAGAAGGTAACTTATGTACATAAAGTTAAAGGTAAGAGTAAATAAAGATCTAACCGGGTGAGAAGAGTAGTACTTGACATCGAGAGTCAATACCATATCCCATCCTTTGAATTACCACATAAGCAAAAAATAATCGGACAAAAAAAACCAAGCTTCAGATAAGTCAATGCTTTTGGGTGAATTCTTGTCTTAAGAAAAACGGACAGAGTAACAGTTGTATTAGGAGGAAATCCACTCTTAATCGGGTATAACGAAATAACCTGCATACAAAGATAATAACCAGACAAGACAGAATAACACCAAGGGCACAAAAATCTTCAAGCTGAGGTAGGGGTCATAATCCTAAGTCCAAAGATCAAGCTCCAAGCACAAGGATAGTAACCAAGTCCAATTAAGAGTTTTTTATGTTTAGGTTGAATTATTAAATGTTTTGGAAAACGAAAATAAAGCTCAAGTGAGCAAAGGAAAAAAAGACATAGAAAATAAATGCTCAAGTGAGCAATAAAAAAATAGCATAAAAATAAATGCTCAAGTGAGCAAAGAAAAAAATGACATGAAATGTAAATGCTAAAAGTAAAGTGCATAAAATAAAGAGCATAAAAGTAAATGAGGAAAGTAAAGAGCGGAAAATAAAAAGCAATTAATAATGGTTAGCAAGATGACCATCTTGAAACTTGTCAAGTATATCATCGAATTGTTAATTGTTAGTAAAGTTAGCAAGATGATCATATTGCAACTTGTCAAGTATATCATCGATTTTGGAACAATCACCACTTGATCAAAGATGATTGAGAATTTCAAATGGACAAGGTTAGTGAAAACTTGTTAGAAGCTTGATTAAAAAATCATAGCGACTACAATAACAAGTATCACAAGTATTGAACCAAAATCAAAGCTCAAGTCATTTTTTGGGACTTTTTTGAACATTAAAGTTCATGCCACCAATTGATCATTTTTAGATTCGGGACAAAGAAAATAATATGAAGAAGAAGCAATGTAGTTCTATGTTAAGCAATTTTCAAGTGACTTATGTAGAAGTCACCCTACAACGAGGCCGGTCAATAGTGATGTATGTGTTGAAAAAGAAATCGAGAACAATGATATGTAGATCATCTTCTAATGTTTGTCAACACATGTAAAAGAAAAAAAAAGAAAGGGATAAGATGAAGAGGGATAGGAAATGATAGATCAACTTGGATTATCTTCTCAAATTTCCTCCATCTTTAAGTTCAACCACTCATCTTGGTGGATTAAGTCACAAAATATATTGTTGACTCAAAGCACCGAAAAATAATTTTATAATTAATAGATTTGAATCACCAATACATTTCTCTAACCTCATCAACACCCAAAGTCCATTGAGATTAAAGAGGAATTAGGTATTCCAAACTACAATCCAAGGCAATCATCAAAAGAATGGAGTAGAAGAAGAGTAAATATCAAAAACAAGTCATAAAACAAGTGAAAATCACAATTTTGCCTCTGTGCAATCGATTGCAGCAGGATACAAATCGATTGCACACTATAGTTTTTTTTCAAATTTTTTAAAACGTGGCCCGTGCAATCGGTTGCAGCAGAATGCGAATTGATTGCACACTGTGAAAACAAAAAAAAATCACATTTCTAAAGGCCAAATTCTTGTTCAAAACTTTTCACAAACACCTTGTGTTCCTTGATTCAATTGAGCACGAAAATTCCAAATAATTTCTGAGAATTTAACAACAATGTAACTAAAAACAAGTTTGCTCAATGAATCAAACAAAAACAATTATCAAGAGATCACATAGTGTAAGATGAAGATTAACACTCACCACTTGTAGATCTTGAGAAAAAATTACAAGAGTAACACTTCAAATTGCTTCACTTCAACTTCAAAAATCAGAATCACAAGCCTAGATCTAAAGAATTGAAGAAGTAAAAGAGAGTGGATGGAGGTTTAGCTCAAAGAATTAGAGAATTCCAATGAAGAATTTTCTAATCTTTATGAAGAAGAAAGAGCTTTGAGTGAATTGGGAAAATTGGGGAAAATGAGAGCATGAGGAGAAATTTTGACAAGGTGTATTTGGCTATCAAAAGCTTGAATTTGAATGAGAAGAGGCCTCGATTTATAAGGTTTTGGTTTGGGAATGAGTGGTGGTTTGGAAATTAGAATTAGGCTTGGAAATTGATTTTGGAGCCAAAATTGAATCAATTAGTAATTAATTTTGAAATTAAAAGAAAATAAAAAATGAAACTGGCGCCCAAGCTCACAAACTTGAAAATTGCCCAATTTTTTAGCATTCTGCACAATGCAATCGATTGCACTAAGTCATTTTTTGAAAATTTACTGAAAATAGTCAGTGAGCAATCAATTGCTTAAATGTGCAAATCGATTGCACCCTGTTTTATTTTTGAAATTTTGGTTTTAAATCAAGTTTGGGGAAAAAATATTGGAAAAACTTACACTCGCATGATGTTTTGGCTTGATACCTACAAAACACAAATATACAAAGACAAGAGAAAATATTTTTTGTTATTTTAATCAGAGGTTAGCAGATGAAATAAATGCATGTCAATCACGCATGCAGAACACGGTCAGGGTTCTTGGTAATTCCTTAAGAACAAACTTATGAATATGATAACAATTAGAGCCCAGTCTTATTTGTGATCTTGATGCATTGCGATGATGATATGATGAGGGATCTTAGGGGAAAAAATTAGGGTACAACAGTCCACCACTATGTAATGGCTCCCCGAATTGATGAGTAATGAAGTCGAGTGAGAACGAACAGAAATAATCAGAAGAACTGAAAAACGAAAAGTTATAAATGAGAGAATCCTCTAGATTTTATAACCCTCTCTCCACGCCTGGGACTGCGCCTACCTAGGGACCTAGGAAAATCATCATTACCCCTAGTTCCAAGGTCTTCCAACAGTCACTTCACGCGGCTCGAGGCCACATAGGCAAAACCCTACAAGTTCTCCAACTTCTCGCTTTCTTGATAGCTCCTCATATCCTCGGAAAAAACGATTTCGACCTCTCCGTTGGGGATCAAGTTATCACCTGATCTCAAGGTGCGACGATCCACCGAGATCCAGCGACACGCTAGGGGCATCATTCTACCCATTTCCTTAGCCACACAACTTCCTATGCTTGACACACATCGAGCAGATAAGTGATTTATCTCGCTGATGACTATGCTCGTTATGTCCTCTTCTTCCAGACATAACAGCTAGTTACGAGCATCACCGCTCGACTTTGAGATAGTCAGCTCTAACGACTATATTCGCAGACTCGTGTATCTCGGCCCAAATATAGCAACTAATGAGAATCCTCCTAACATCACTATATAAAGCCTCATATCTTTGAAGGAAAGATATCACTTTCTTACACTCAAAACCCTAATATTTTCTATCCTCTTCTTTGAACATTTGCTTACTTTAGCATCAGAGTGCCTTGCAAGTACACCACCCCCTCCTCAACATTAACTTGCTCGAAGGATCATCAACTGTTCCGGCCGTCTCCGATTCTGATCACTTGTTTAGATCAATTGGCATGAAAACTTGCACAACTTGACCATCCAACACGTTCCTAACCACCTAGTCATTTTAGCGGGTCTTGCTTTCAATCAACTAAAAAGATGGAAAATATGATAGGTGTCTCTAATTCCATGTCAAACTAATAATCAAAGACATTCAATGATTAATTATTAAGTTTTTCCAACTAAATTAACTTTATTTCGCATTTTCAAAATAATCCAAATCACATAATTTCAGATCGAGATTGCGCCTAAAGATGCTTGTTTTCAAAGACAAAATCCTTGGAACAAATCAAAAATCTATATAATTGACACGACTATAAAATTTATATTTCGTAATGAACTTTCACCTTAGCCATAGTGTCCACCGTTGTAAAATCTACTCGTTTAGACACTTTATTTTTCTTAACTTTCAAGACATATTTCAATTCGGTTAGTAAAAACAATCATGATGAAGTGTTGGGTGTGTCTTTTTTTCTAAAATTAAAATAAAATAACATTTCACCAAGGTCAGGTTTTCGAACCATGAGGAAATATCCCTTTCAGAGACACACTTTGAATTCCAACGCATACAATTTAGTTTTTCATTCATTTTTAAGACACTTTTGTTTTGTATTATCTTCATTCAATTTTATTATCTTGAAATTTTTTGGTATTTAAAATCAATGTCAAAGTTCAAGCATACTGTAACGCCCCAAATTTAATTAAATTATTTAAGGATTTAATTATTGGAATTAGTCGAAATTGGATTTGTCGGTATTATTTTAAGAGGCGTAATTGGATTGATATGTTGTTTGGGCGGTCAAGTTGATATGTCGATCAGATCTATTAAGTTTAAAGTCGTATTTGTAGTCGGTTTAATCGGAGGAATAATATTAAGAAGAATATTATTTATTTATTGGACTATTTTATTTAATTAAGTGGATTGGATTGTTGTGTGTTAAGAATAGCAAATTGGAGGTGCAACTAGTTGGCCTAATAAGACAATATGATAATTTTATTATTATTGGGAATAATGGAATATTAGGTTAGTGGAGTAAGTGAATGTATACATGTATCAGAAACAGACATAAGGCATGTTACGTAGTAGTTAGAGAAAATAAGGGTTTTGGTAAGAGAAGAAAGCCATGGAAATTGATCGAAGAAATTGTAGAGGAGCGCTAGACGAAGAATTAGAAACACAAAGTTTGGAAGAAAAGGATACGAGAAGTGCATTAGCCAGAAAGCCAAATCGGAATTCGATCGGAGTTAGAGAAACCATTAAATCTAAGTTAAAGATGGGGTTCTAACTCTATAGTTGGGTTTATGATGAATCGTATGTCGGGATGGAATCGTATGAAATTATCCCCGTTTGTGTAGATTGTGTGTAGAATAAATGTTGTTATTGTACTACTATTGTTGATGTTGATCAATTGATGAAATAATAGTATCTGTGAAATTATTGTGGTATTTGAAAATTTATATTGCAGCGAGTAAGTTAAATTGGTGACGATCGAAATATGAACACAATATCAAAGTAATGTACATTACAGGTAGAAGAACTAAGACGGGGGCCCCAAAAGGTGAGGGGCGGGCACCCTATGTTTAAAATAAAAGAAAAGAAAACAATAAATATATGTGGACTAAGGGGCGGACGCCCCATGGAAAAAGGGTGGGCGCCCCACCTTGTTTTTCTGTTTTGTGCGTTTTTGAATGTGTGTAATGTTTTTCTAGTTTTTGGCAATATATGTATTCCAGTTTGAAACAAAAAGAAGAAAGAGGAAAAATAAATTTATATGAAAGAGGAGGGTGGACGCCCCTTGGGAGAATGGAGGGTCCGCCAAATGAAGGGGTGGGCGCCCCACTTGTTGGTTGAGGGACAAGTACATTTATGTTTTCTGGCAATGGTAGAATGCAATTAGGAGTACCACAAATAGTAGTTAGTGAATGAAGAATAAATATTAGTTGATTATTAGTTTCATACATCTAATTAATATAATAAATTTTAGCAGTATTTAGTTAACATAGTTAATTTGACTTATCGATAAACTGGCAGAAAATTAGTAGTAGAAAAGAGCAGGTAATTGATAGCAGGTTTTTACAGATACGGGTATTTTAGTGGCATGACTGGAATTTTGGTGACAATATGGTTTTGAATGCAGGGAAATTAAATATGATAGTGCAGTAAATTAGCATAAGCTAGATAACAATTAGTATTAATAGCAGTAGTAATGAAGTGGATAAAATCAGTACCGAATTAGCCGAGTTAGTAAATTAAGCGGTAAAATTAGTTGTTCAGAATAAACCGAAAATTATCGGAGTAGTCTGTAGTTATTAGTAGGTAATTTTGGTTGATTTGTTTTGCCAAGAACATATGGAGGCCACTATAGCGGTTTGCGAACGGCCACCAAAGTCCTACAATCGAGATTTTATTGGCCGTCATTGTTCAAAGATGCGCATGAGCATGCAAAGAGCTGTGATAAATGCCAAAGAAGCAGAGGAATTGGAAAATAAGACGAAATGCCCCTAACCAACATGTTGGAAGTGGAATTTTTTGATTGTTGGGGCATTGATTTCGTTGGTTCATCCCCCCATCTTTCTCTAATGAATACATTCTTGTGGCCGTTGACTATGTGTCAAAGTGGATGGAGGCAATTGCTTCACCCAAAGCCGACTCCAAAACCGTGATCAAATTTTTGAAGAAAAACATATTTTCACGTTTTGGTGTTCCAAGGGTGTTGGTGAGTGATGATGGCTCACACTTTTACAATGCACCTTTAGAAAAAGTTTTAGAACATTATGGTATAATGCACAAGGTAACAACCCCTTACCATTCACAAGCCAACGATCAAAAGCCAATGGTCAAATGGAAGTATCCAATAGAGAAGTTAAAAGAATTCTTGAAAAAATTCTGTCAAGTGCAAGAAAAGAATGGTCATCAAAATTATATGAAGCTTTGTGGGCGTATCGTACCACCTACAAAGCTCCTATTGGACTAACACCTTTTCAGATGGTTTTTGGAAAGACTTGTCACCTTCCGGTAGAGATGGAACATAGAGCACTTTGGGCTCTCAAATTATTGAACTTTGATTCTACTCTAGCATGCGAAAAAAGAAAAGACCAACTTCATGAAATGGAGGAATTAAGGAATAGTTCTTACCACTCTAACAATCTTTACAAGGAGAAAATAAAAGCATATCATGATTGTAAATGTCAACCCAAAGAATTCAAAGTTGGACAAATAGTACTCCTCTTTAACTCAAGACTCAATTTATTTCCGGGTAAGTTGAAGTCAAAGTGATCGGGACCGTTTTTGGTAAAAGATGTTAGAAACTATGGAGCCATTATGGTAGAGGACCGCAAAACAAAGGAGAGTTGGACTGTGAATGGTCCTATATTAAAAATCTATCATGGTGGGTAATTTAACCGAGACGTGTGCGTCATTTTGCTCATCGAGGCTTGAAGCACTGTCGAACGGTCGAGCTCGAACGACGTTAAGCAAAGCGCTTATTAGGAGGCAACCTAACGTTGTAAGTATTTTATGCATATTAGAATAAATTATGTTGTTAATTATAGAAATATTTTAAGTAATATAGCACAACATTTTTCAAAAAAATATATTTGAATTGAAAACTTTCACTTGCTGATCTGCTTACGTCGCGTCCGAGTAGAAAATGCAGTCGATCACAGAACTAGTTTTGCACCATGAACTTAACAAACAGAAACTTTTCCAAAAATATTTTTGCTTCAGTACGCGCCGCGTAAAGTGTTTCACGCTGCGAACAGCGAAGGCAGAAACGTTTCCAAAATATTTTTGCTTCAGTACGCGCCGCGAACTGTGCGAATTTTTAGTTTTTTTTTTAATTTCTTTAAGTTGTTTCTTTAGTGAGACCCATTACCCCACTCTTTCATATCTTTTCATTATCATCCTCTCCTTTTCATCTCATTATTTTTCACCGAAATTGAAAACCCTAAACTCACTCCCATCTTCTCACTTTCAACAATCTTTACTTGTGCAAGTTAAATTCAAGCATTCTCCATTAAGGTATGAACAATCTCTTTACTTTTTCTCTATTTGTTCTTCTATCAAGGAAATTTAGGGTAATTTGTTAGAGAAAATTTCTCCATTTTTTCACTTTGCATGAGTAGATAAAAATAGAATTCTTGTCTTTAGAGATTTGAATTGAAAAAATCTGAAAAGGGATTGTGAGAAGTGCATCTATCAAAGCTGGTGATTTTCTGGGTTTCGCCCAATTCGTGCCGCAAACCTAGAAAATTTCAGCCACTAACTTTTGTTTCTTATGTGCTAATGGATCTGTGTTGTTTGTGCTGTTGTGTATTATATTTGTTTACAAATGTTTAAGTGACAAAATTCTACAATCGCCGGTCCCATGAGAGGCGTAAGAAGGTGTTCGCGTTAAAAAGTGATGCGCTAGCGAATCGAATATGAATTCAGATCCTCTGGCTCGGAACGATTTACTCTTTTGATTTGTTTATAAAGATGCCGCGAGCATCAAGCTTTATTATTTTCAACACAAGAAAACATGATTTAATGATTATGAAAAAGGGGAAAGCTGTTAATACCCTCAATTGATTTTGATATGCGTAACGACTAGCGCAAACTAGACGCAACGCATTGGGGAGATTCTGAGTAAGGGGGTTTGTTATATAAAGGGAATAGATGGAGCACCCTAAATATATATAGTTATCTATAGCTTTATATATGAATATGTTTGATACGTTTGTGTGTTTTAATTGTTATTTCTATGATTGGGAAAGTTTCTCCTTTGGGATTTTAAGAAGGATAGATTATGTGGGATCCTTGAGTTTGTTATTATTGTGCTCGCAAAGATCTTTGGATCTTCCGCATATATTAATGGGAATCAGAGCATTTGTAGCTCGGATCTAAAGGGTTCTATGGTTTGTTTGGTCTGAGGGAGAAAGAAATTTGCTCGCCAAGAATGAGACCTTGTGCCTACGTATTCTCAAAAGGAAGTTGAGAAAGTCAGAGCAATCGTAGTTCCCACTTATGCTAGTGGAAAGCAACGGGATGTTAGTAAGAGATAGACAAATGTCATCTTAATGAAAAATGTATCTAATCTATTTCATCACATACATTTGGAAAAGTTTGTCTGTTAAAAATCTTTCATCGTAAGTTACAGGTGTTTTGCTTGAGTGTACAAGCTTTACCACTTACATGTTTAAGAAAGATGTTTTGAAAAAGATGATTGAATCTTTTAACTGTAAGCATTGGGTGTTTTGCTTGAGTGTACAAGCGTTACCACTTACAATTAAGAGATGTTTTTGTTTGAAAAAAAGTTTGAAAAGTTTTTGATTGTATGTGATGTGATAGATGAGATACTTCTTCCATGGAGATGATAAACGTCTAAATCTCTAGGAGAAATTGATTGGATTAGGGGATGCTTTTAAGAAGCCCATGGGTCCTTGTATTGTAAGCCCAAGAGGAGGCATTCCGAGGGTCATCGAGGGTCCTTGTATGAAGCTCAAGAGGAAGCTATAGGGTATGGCTGGCTTTGTCTTTAAAAGGGATTTCACCGGGAAACCATCCTTTTGGAATTAAGAGCAATTTCACCGGGAAATTATACTCTCTGGGTTCTATCCTAGCGCGCGGGTGATTCTTTGTATTGGAAGCCCAATAGGAGGCTGTTAAGAGATTTTCTGGTCTCTTTCATTGTATGAAGCCCAAGAGAAGGCTAAACTCATTGAGGAGTTCTTTTGAACGAAGCCCAAGAGGAGGCTGACTCAACAGGGGAGTGTTGTCTTATATGAAGCCTAAGCGGAGGCTAAACTCAGATGAATGAGTTGCCTTGTACAAAGCCCAAGAGGAGGCTAACTCTGTGGGGAGAGTTACCTTGTATAAAGCCCAAGAGGAGGCTATAACTGTGGGGAACCTATTGGTTAGACTAGTTGTTATGTTATAACTAGACAGTTGTATAAACAAGTGTGTGTGTGTGTGTGTGTGATATGTATTCACAGGAGTTTATGAAGGAAATATAAACAGATGCATGATGTTTATTTACAAGAGTTTATGAAGGAAATATAAACAAGTGTCTGTGAAACGAACGTTTGAAACGAGCGTAACTTGATTATTTACAAGTTTGAATGTGTACAAGGAATTAAATATGTACACGAACGAGTATTTATGTACAGGAAGGTGTGGATGTACATAGGAGGGTTGGGACTTACACCATAAGGGTGGCCCATTGGTTTAAAAGAAGTTTCACAAGGAATAATTCTCCTTTTAATACCAATGGTATTTAGTGTATATATAGACGAAACGGAAACAAACGACCGAAGTTTATCTGTGTTTGAGTAAAAAGTATCTGTATTATGTACAGATAAAAATTTGTATGTATATGAAAAGAATTTGATATGTACAAAGAAATAATTATGTACATAAAAGAATGTTGGTTTGGGACTTACACCGTAAGGGAGGCCCATTGGTTTAAAAGCAGTTTCACAGGGAATAATACTCCTTTCAATACCAATGGTATGCAGTGTAAAGTGAAAACAAACGGAAGAAGTTTGTCTGTATTTATGTACAGGTAAAAAGACGTATACATAAAAGAAATGGATATGCACAAATAAATATATGTACATAAAAAGAATGTTTTTGGGACTTACACCGTAAGGGAGGCCCATGATCGATTAAGAAATTCGAGAGAAAACAAATCGGTTTTATCGTTTAAATCGGATCGATCATGGTAAAAAGATGTAAGTTTGATGAAAAAAGTTTTGAAGAAATGGTTTTGAAAGTGTTTTTGAAATGTAAAATTCATTTATGAAAAGTTTTGAAAAGAATCGGGATTCGAAAGTTTGAAAAAATCACCTTTTAAAGTGGTTTTGAAAAGTGCTCAAAGTGGCGTTTTCGGCTCGATCAAAATATAATCAGATGAAAGTTTTTTCTGAAAATTTTTGCACTATCATAAAATAGATGTATTTATTGACAAGTGTACAAAAAATCACCTCAAAATGAGGAGTTTTGATTGGTTAAAAAAAATGTTAAAGTTTGTAATAAATATGAAGAAAAATGAAAAGTTTGAAAAAAAATTGGTCCATGGGAGGCTTGAACCCAGGACCTGATGGGTGGATACGTGGCACAAAGACTTAAGAGTGAGCTGGCAACCGCTGGGGCAACAATGCATTCGTGTATTGAATCCAAACCACGTGTTAATATTATATTGGAATTTTTGAATTCAAAAAAACGCGCGCAGCTCATCTTCATCTTCCTCAATCCTTCATCCAGCCATATATTTTGTGTTTCTTGATGAAATTGGATGAAGTAAACATGAAAGTTGATCGTTTTTTAACAAGGAACATGATGATGCTTATAAATTTCATTTATTTTCAGTTAATCATGATTAAATTCTCAGAAAACATGAAGAACCCTAGAATTGTAAAACCTAATTGAAATCGCGTATGCTTGATGATTTTGTCAATTGGTTGAGGGTTAATGTTCGTGAGTGGTGCAGAAAACAAATGGCCAAGAGTTTTTTCAAAATGAATCAAAGAATCATGGAGTTGAAGTTCGAGCTCTTACCTGTTGAAGCTGAAATCGATTTCAATGGAGGAGTGTTTCCAGTTGAGTTCTAATGATTGTTTGAGCATCAACGGCCTCTATGGATCATGTATGAGTGGTCTGCTTGCTTCGAATTACCCTGGATCAATCCAACCAAGTCAACCTGCATAAGCTTAAAATGGAAACTGGAAATCGATGTTAGAGTTGTTACAGATTGTTGCTGAGGGTCTGCATCATCTCTATGATGTTTGTGGATGGTGTTTGGATGATCAGAACATCACTTGCTCGAGCCAAGCTATGGATTTGAGTTTTAAGGCAGTTTTGCAAGCTTATGTGACATGAAGTGTAATTCTGAGTTTGAGCTTGTTCTATGTTGCTTTTAAGTTTCAAACAAGTTCCATATGGATGTTAAAACATGTTAGACACCAAATTACTCAAAGTTTTTCATTAGTTTTCAAAATTACAAGTTTTCACAAATTGACATAAGTTTCATGAATTTTCAAAGATGAAGAGTGAAAGAATGTACTTGCATGGATTTGGTGTAGTTTGAATGTCAAGCAAGACCTCTATTTATAGGCCATGAGTTCTGAAATGTTAGGCAAAAAGAATTGGCTTTTGGTAAATCAAACTTGTCTTAGAGGGCAAGAAAGTCATTTTGCCTTAAAAGGAAACTTCCTTTTTTAACCATGTGTTAAAAATCCAACTTGATTCTATCCTTCAATTATTACCTCCAACTGATATTTATCAGTTCTAATCTTCAATTGGCAAGGTGGCATTGCTTCTAGAAGAAGAAATCAAAAAATGACCTATAATTTTGAAGTTTTGACCTTGAAATCCATGGTTATGGAGCCTTATGTTTCAATTTCAAACGTATAGCTAGAATCCATGGATTTGAGAGTTCTTAGACATTTTGGAAAGCTTGTTTCAAGGGCTACAACTTTCATGTTTTGAGTTTTTTCCAAATCAAAGTGGAACTATGTGAAAAAATGCCATGAAGTTTGGAAAAAGTACAAAATTTTAACACTTGAAAATTTTTCTAAGTGTTGAAAATTTTGACTTTTTGTTGACTTTTCCAAATTCTTTGATTTTTTATGATCATGATGGATCATTTGAAGTATTTTGATGTTGGAAAAGGTTTTGTCTTGAAAAAGTTGACCAAAAGTCAAAGTTTGACTTTTCTGTGCAGATGAAATTTCATTAGATGTTTCAGAAATTGACTGATGAAGTCTGTGAACTTTTGTGATGTTTTGAATTCAGAAATTAGGTCAAGATGTTGTATCTAAGATATAATGACCAATCTCTAACCAAAAAATTCATTCCTTGCTCAAAAAATCAGAGAATACTCATGCTCGACCAAAACCGTAATTGGTCGATCCTCGATTGATTAAAGAGAAAAGTTGGGTATCTGATGATCAGAGGTTGATGATTTGATCAAGATAGATCAAATGAGGTGAGTAAAACTCAAACCCTAATTGGTTACCTCTTGAATCAGATGAAAATTTGATGAAACCCTAATTTTGACCTGTGAATGCTACACCCGATTAATTCTGTTCTGAACTGTTAGTTATGCAATGATGCAAATGTAAGGTGGTATATTAGGTCAAAAATTGGGGTATGACAGATGCCCCTATTTAAGTTTCTTTAACCTAAAATATGAAGATGAATATCTTCGTTTTGATAGGTGTGAAGAGACTTAAATATCAGAATACACAAATATTGGACCTAAGATACCAAAAGATGCGAGTGATGCAAAATGATTGTAAAAAGTTTCACCCAGATGATATCAAAGAAATGACATGGTGGGGAAAAATTTGTGAGGATGACTCGATCTGTTTGAGAAAAGAGGATCCTGTTTGTTGGGAAACAAGTAATATGTTTCACTGGGGAAAAGGAGATTCATAAAACATGTGAATATCTGTTTCGTTTTGGGAAACAAAGAGATTACCTTCTGTCAGCCTTGTGACAATGTTTAAGGTGAGTGAAAATGATATTACCAATTATCAGCCTTGTGATGGTTTGTGGTAATGAATTATAAAGATATTACCAATTATCAGCGAAGTGATAACTATAACAAGGTAAATCTTTGAAAAGTTTTCTGAGTATTCAGCCTTGTGAATATCAAACAATGATGGAAACAAATCTCAAATGAGTTTTGAAGATATTACCAATTATCAGCGAAGTGATAACTATAACAAGGTAAATCTTCTCGAGAAAATTGTTGATTATTCAGCCTTGTGAATAACAAACAATGAGAGAAACAGAACTCAAATGAGTTTCTATTTTCATGGATGCAATCTTGCCGAGGATCTCTCTTTTGAGAAGACGCGAGCATTTTGATTGGAAGACACAGGGTTTCTTTAGACAGAAAGACAACTGCTGGGGAATTTCTCGTACAGTCGTGATTTTGACCTTGTTGAGAAGAACAAACTTTCATGACAAGTTTAGGAATGAAAATAAATAAGCGGCTCAAATGATGAGGCTATTGCTTATTGCTTTGTTGATTAGAGACGAGGTTCTATCCAGGAATGAACTGAAAAGAAAGGGTCAATCAAGACTTTGTTCCCAATGAGGAATAATCTTAGCTAGGGAATAGGAGAGAGAAAAGATGTATTTCTCTTCTTGGGGATAATCTACTGGGGATATGATCAAACCTACATGAATATGTGTGATTTAAACTAGTGATATGGAAGCAAACATTTTGAGGAATGCAAAATGCATAAATGATGCTATTATGTATGAATGTCATGTGCATGCTGACAATACTTGACAGAACACTAAAGAGGTATTTGGGAAAAGGACCACGTCACAGTTCGAACAAATACTTAGCAATATCCGCAACAATGGTGTAGACGTTGCTAATGAAGGATCTGAGTTGCATGCTTTAAACTTTCGGAGATGATAAGAGTTGGAAATGATAATTTATTGGGAAAAGGCTACATTGAAAGCAAATAACCGCTATTATCCCTAACAACTTTGAATTCCAAACTGTGCTTGCTGCTTCAGAGGAGTTGATTGAAGATCCGTTGATGGAAATTTCTTCAGATTGACGAAGTATGGACTGATTTGCAGTTACTTTGTCATTTTTTTGTATCCTTATTTTTGCCTAGATTTCCTTTTTAGGTTTTCAATCTATCAGGTTTTCAATCCACCGAGATGTTCTTTCTTAGACAAAGTATTTCTTGATTTTGAGTTCAGTCCATGGTTGTTCATAGCAAGCTTTTTTGACGATGTATGGGCCTTCGTAATTAGGAGTCCATTTGCCCTAGAATGATTTTTAAATCCTTCTTTGAGGTTGGAAGTCGTGAAATCCTGATCCATGCAGATCAGCGACTCATTCGTGCAGTGCTTTGAAATTGACCATTTGGGCAGTCTTCTTGATGTTTCTTGTTGTTGGCTTCAACGGCGCCGTTCATCTTTGGCCGGTAAGGAGATGAATTATGATGCTCGATCTTGAATTCCTCACACATTTCTTTCATCATTTTGTTGTTCAAGTTTGATCCATTGTCTGTAATGATCTTGCTTGGAACTCCATATCGGCAAATGAGGTTGTTCTTGATGAACCTCACAACCACTTGTCTTGTAACATTGGCATAAGATGCTGCTTCGACCCATTTGGTGAAGTAATCAATAGCCACTAAAATGAAGCGATGTCCGTTGGACGCTTTTGGTTCGATCATCCCGATCATGTCAATGCCCAACATGGAGAAAGGCCACGGAGAAGAGAGAACGTTGAGTAGATTCGGAGGCACATGGATCTTATCTGCGTAGATCTGACACTTGTGACATCTCTTGACGTGTTTACAGCAATCATATTCCATTGTTATCCAATAGTATCCTGCTCTCAAGATTTTTCTGGACATTGCATGCCCATTTGAATGGGTTCCAAAGGATCCTTCATGTACTTCATGGATAATCGTGTCTGCTTCTTGTCTGTCGACGCATCTGAGCAGGACCAGGTCGAAGTTTGTTTTGTATAACACATCCTCATTTAAGAAGAAATTTCTAGAAAGCCTCCTTAGGGTTTTCTTATCCTTGTACGATGCCCCGAGTGGGTACTCTCGTGTTTGAAGGAAACGTTTGATGTCGTGAAACCACGGTTTATCGTCGAAGACTACTTCAGTTGCGAACACATATGCAGGTCTTTCAAGGCGTCTGATGCAGATTTTAGGTATATCATTCCAATCGTTGACTTTGAACATGGAAGATAGAGTTGCCAAGGCGTCTTCCATTCGATTCTGATCTCGAGGGATATGATGCAGTTCAACTTTGTTGAAGAAAGTCAACAAACGTCTTGCATAATCTCTGTAAGGAATTAGACCAAGATGATGAGTTTCATACTTGTCTTTGATTTGATTGATCACAAGGGTTGAGTCTCCATATATATCAAGAATCTTGATCCTCAAGTCGATGGCTTCTTCGATACCCATGATGCAAGCTTCGTATTCCGCGATGTTGTTGGTGCAATCAAATAGCAATCTGGCGGAAAACGGGATATGAGAACCCTCGGGAGTGATGATGACTGCCCCAATTCCATTGCCATAAACGTTAACGGCTCCATCAAAAATTAGGCCCCATCTAGATTCTGGATCTGGGCCTTCTTCGGGTGGCGGTTCATCACAATCTTTCATCTTTAAGTACATAACGTCCTCGTCAGGGAAGTCAAACTTGAGAGACTGGTATTCGTTGAGCAGCTGATAAGCCAAGTGATCAGCGAGAATGCTTCCTTTGACCGCTTTCTGAGCACGGTACTGGATGTCATATTCAGATAGCAGCATTTGCCATCGAGCAATTCTTCCTGTTAAGGCAGGCTTTTCAAAGACGTACTTGATTGGATCCATTTTAGAGATTAACCAAGTCGTGTGATTGATCATGTACTGGCGGAGACGTTTTGAAGCCCATACCAAAGCGCAACATGTTTTCTCGAGCATGGAGTAACGAGTTTCACAGTCTGTGAACTTTTTACTCAGGTAGTAGATGGCATGCTCCTTCTTACCGGTTTCATCTTGCTGTCCAAGCACGCAGCCCATGGACTCTTCTAGCACGGTAAGGTACATGATTAACGGTCTTCCTTCCACTGGAGGGATCAGTATTGAAGGTTCTGACAGGTATTCCTTGATACTGTCAAATGCTTTTTGGCAATCTTCTGTCCACACAACCTCTTGATTTTTGCGGAGAAGCTTGAATATCGGTCCACAGGTAGCAGTCATCTGAGAGATGAATCTGGAGATGTAATTCAATCGTCCGAGAAATCCTCTTACTTGTTTTTTTGTATGTGGCGCAGGCATTTCTTGAATAGCCTTGACTTTGTCAGGGTCAACTTCAATACCTCTTTGACTGACGATGAAACCTAGGAGTTTTCCAGATCTTACCCCAAAGGTGCATTTGTTAGGATTCAGGCGAAGCTGAAATTTCCTTAGTCGTTTAAACAACTTCAAGAGATATTCTATATGCTCTTCTTCAGTGTCAGACTTTGCTTTCATGTCGTCTACGTAGACTTCGATCTCTTTGTGCATCATGTCATGAAAGAGAGTAGTCATTGCCCTTTGATAAGTTGCGCCTGCATTCTTTAATCCAAACGGCATTACTTTGTAGCAAAAGGTGCCCCATGGCGTGATGAAGGATGTCTTCTCCATGTCTTCGGGAGCCATTATAATCTGATTATAACCAGAGAAACCGTCCATGAAGGAAAAGACGTTGAATTTTGCAGTGCTATCCACTAGCATGTCGATATGCGGAAGTGGGAAATCGTCTTTTGGACTTGCTTTGTTCAAATCCCGGTAGTCAACACACATTCTGACCTTTCCGTCCTTTTTGGAAGCATGCACTATGTTGGCTAGCGATTGAGGATATTCAGAAGTGACGAGGAAACCTGCGTCGAGCTGTTTTTGAACTTCCTTTTTGATTTTGTCGGCCATTTCAGGGTGAACTCTTCTCAGTCTTTGTTTAACTGGCGGACACTCTGGTTTTAACGTCAAGTGATGCTCTACGACGCTGGTATCTAAATCCGGTATGTCCTGGTAGGACCAAGCGAACACATCGACATATTCTTTGAGAAGATCTATCAGTTTGCCCTTGACGTTGCTGTCGAGTGAAGCTCCGATGTTTACTTCTTTTTTGTCTTCTTCAGAACCCAAGTTAACTGCTTCCAGAGGTTCTTTGTGAGGCTGAATGATTCTTTCCTCGTGCTTAAGTAATCGAGAAATCTCATCCGGGATCTCTTCTTCAACTTCCTCCTCGGCGACTTCACAGGGGATTTTAAAGTTGGGAGAGAGCATAGAGTTATTGCTTTCAATGGATTTGTCCATCTGTTTAATCTGCATATTTGATTTGATTAATTAACCCCTTTTTTTACATTTTTTTTTGAAAAAGTCAATGTGAAAGTGTATGCAGATTAATTTTTATTATTCTTTTTTTTGAAGATTTTTTTTATTGTGTTTTTTAGGATTATCATTTCCAAGAAAGGGTAAAATGAAAATAAACACAAAGTGTATAAATAAAACAACGCGTTTTATTTATGATTCACGATATGAAACAGGGCCCTAAAATACAAACTCATTTGTCTTGGGCAAGACAAAGAGAAATTATTTAAAAGCTAAGCCCTATAAAACATCTCTTCACTTTGGGCGAAGTGAGAGTTCAACACAAAAGCAAAGATAAACTACTTAGAACTAGGAGTGTTAGTCCGAACTTCAACAGGTTTCCAGTAGTGGCGAACTCCTTGGAAGTCGAGGTACTCGGGTAATTTTCCACTTGGTTTAACCCTTGAGTAGACTTTGGTCGTTGGTCGATGTCATACCCCAAAATTTGCCCTCCATCTACTCAAAAGATTTCATACATCTATGCTCAAGGATTCCTCAAGAGTTGATCAGACAAACTCTCTCCTAGACAATCAACCCAAACTAGGGTTTGATATCTCTCAAGTCAAGATGGATTTCCAACATCTCCAATGGACTTCATGCCTCCTCATATGCTTCAAAGATTCTCCATGTCAAGTTTCAAGCCTCACAAGTCAAGTTTCCTCAGACAATTGTTCAGATGGTTGAAAATCGTGTATTGGACAAAAGTCAACTGTGGTCAACATACATCAAAACTTCGATTTTTGGTCAACATCCTCATTTTGAAGTTACATTCATCATTTGATCAAGGGTTGATCATGATTCATCAAGAAAACTCAAGATTTGCTCAAAAGTCAAACTTTCTAAATTAGGGTTTCTAGATGAAAAGTCAACTGAACTTTGACTGATCATAACTTTCTCATACTTTCTCAGAAATTTTTCCACCACCTCTTGTTTTGAAGGAAATTCAATTCTCTACAACTTCATGTCTCACAAGAATGTCCAAAAAATGCTTCATTTGAGAGGTATAGCTCAAAACATTACGGTCATTTTCAAAGTCAACAAAAAGTCAACTTTTTGTTTTGAAGATATTTTGAGCATGGTAACTCCAATTGAGATGAGACCAAAGACAATGGTTAGAGGACTCTTAGAGCTTTCCAAAAAGTCCAAGAACACTCAAAAATGTGGAAAATTGAGCAAGTTACACCATCTACAAGTTGGGCAATTTTGGAAAAATGCACAAAGAGATACTTCAAAAATCAAATCTTTGCAAATGGGCCTACTTTTTCTTCATCCTAACTTGTTCCTCAAGCAATTAGAGTGTCCAAGCCCAAAGCCACGAATTTTTGATTTATTTTTCTATTTAATTTGTAATTTATTCATTTAAATGCAAATTAAATCTTAAAATAAATTATAAAATTGAAATTAATGGCAAAGATTGATTTTATTCTTTCCTTAAGGTCCAAGTAACTCAAAAATGCCAGCAATTTCGAAATTGGATCAAATTTGGCAAGATTGGATTGAAATTGGACAAATTTGAAAATTTGATTTCATGAGAATATCAAAATTTGATTTCCATTGAATGTTGATCAATTCTTTCCAAAAACCATTCCAAATCCATCCAGTATAAATACATGATGCATACCTATCAAGAAAGAACAGAAAAATTGCTTCACAAACCCTATTCCAAAGCTCAAAAAACCGTGTCACTCAAGCAAGTACAAACCCTACTTCCAGCCGTTTTCAATCGTTTTTGAGGTGTCCAACACATTGCTTGACATCTCCTGAGTCGATCCAGACCCTCACATTGCACAAATCCATTCAGAATCGTGAAATCAGTGTTTGGTTTGTTCTTGAAAATCTCAAATTCGATTTCTCATATTCATGCATTATTAACTTGTTTTGATTGTTTGTCTGTGTTTAGAATCAAGCTTGCAAGCTTTCTGGGCAAACCAATTGGATTTTTATGACCGGAATCGTGTTTCACCATAACTAGGGTTTCTGAACACGATTTGGGGTTTCACGAAATAGGAAAAATTGGACCATGAGACCTATGCCATTGAATTCGGATTGATGTCCTGAATCGAACCATGGCCTTGGATTTTATTTATATTACGTGTGTTGCATTTTTGATGTTTGCCAGGAACCTTGCGTCGAACAAAGACCGACGCTAAATTCAAATATTCAAATCGGAGAAGACGACTGGATGGCGCGAGCGGGAGGAGATCAAGGAGCGACGCGTGTTATTTTTAAATCGATCCGTTTCCAAACAGTGCAACACGCCAGCTCAGTTGGTCAAGCATGTGGTTTTCAAGGTTTGAAAGGGATGTCTCCAGTTCGATTCCTAGTTCAGACAATCCCTTTTTACACTTTTCCAAAACTCATATTTTCTATATTTTTCACATTATTTCAATATTTTGCATTATTTTAATTTCTTATCATATTTTATTTCTGCATTAAAAAATTACCAAAAACATTTTTTCTTTTTACATTATTTTTCTAAAAACCTTTATTTAATTTAATAAATTAAAAAATATAATTTTTGCATGCATATTTATTTTATTTATATTTTTGCATTTAAATCATTAGTAATTGCATTTTAATTATTAAACCTTTTCCAAAAAAATCCCAAAAAATTATTTTAATATATTTATCATATTTCCAGCATATGTTAATTTTCTCATATTTAAAATTGTATTTTTTCTAACATTTTCTCTTGTTTCAATTTCATCATATTTCCCGATTTTCTTATTCTTTCACAGGTTGCTCCGATTCGGACGTTTTTCTTTTATCGTTTTATTTTTCCAAATAATGTAATTGCTAATGGGTTGTAATAGTTTAATCTAGGGTTTTATTTTCCGCAAGTTTAAATTATGTATCTGCCCCAAAGCCATGTAATAGCGTAGGTTTATTTTCCGCACCTTTACATTCCGCATTTTACTTTCCGCACCCTTATCAATTGCTAGTAATTAGGCGTGTATGGCAAGATAATAATTGGACATAGCTCACACTAATTTCAAGATAAAATATCTGAATTTGACACACTTCTATCACACACGCACCCCTTAGGGTAATTCTCTCTCGATGCCTTTCGATTCAAAATGGTCATGTCCCTCGAACGTAGAGGTATTCTAGCACCGTTGCCTTCCAAACAAATCATCATAGTCCCTTCGATACAAAGATCATAAGACCCACGATGTCGCCTCCGAATACATGATCTTGACCCTCGATTGTCGCCTACGAAAAATGATGATAGTCCCTTCGAATGTGCTAGGATACTTCCTACAAGTTGCTTTCTATGACCATCCGATGTCCCTTCGAATGTCCCGCTTACATCCAACGAATGGAGCTACCTACTAACTAATGGTATGGCTAGCGCTATTCTAAAGGAATGTAGAAGTACAACAAAAACGACTAATTCTGAGTGGGTAAATAAGTCTTTTAGTTGCTTGCTCAAATCAAATGCTTTTCACACCACACACTTTGTTCAAAGTTCAAATTCTTTTCAAAACAAAACATTTCCGAACACTTTGTATACACTCCTACATGAGTCATTACAAAGTCAAAGCGAAATGCCTTTTTCAAAACATTTTTGTCAAACACACAGAAAGCATTTTAAAAAAGTGATCTAGAGCAACTAAGAGCCCGTAGATAACTACGGATGGAAAGGGGTGCTAATACCTTCCCTTTTCATAACCATTCTCCCGAACTCAGAATCTAACGAAGGTCTTTTTACTTTTACCTTCCCTTAATTGGATAAAATAAAAGTCGGTGGCGACTCTTGCTATCCGCACATTTGGATACAAAATCCTACAAAGTCAGTTCAAGTATTACGAAAGCGGTTTTGAAGATTCCGGACGGACCTTGCCTTTTATGCTAAAGCGGTCTTCACTTGATGAACAGATCGAGAAGTATGGGATGCAGCATATGTGCTTCCCCGGTCTCGTAGAAATTCGGGATGTACCTCCAATCTTGAGTGAAGAGACTCATTGTCGGCGACACTTTCCACTTCGTATCTGAATCGTACCCGATCTTGGTGATTACGTTGATGTAGTGGTAATCGTGTTTGATTTAATGACTCCGTTAAAGCGAAGTCTTCGTTGGGAACTTGATTGGTGATTAGATGGGTACGCTTCCTCTGGTTGACTAGGATACTCAAAAGAATCACCCTATCCAGTGGGCTGGATATCTTCAATTCTGATTCTCGAGCTTTCTGGCGCAGTATATTTCACCATGTAATCAAATTTGCCGCTTGGTTCTCCCAAGGTATCCCAAACTTCAGAAGGGACAGGTGAATTTTCATGCTTTTGCAGGGACATGTCTTTGAATTGATCAGTCGGAGGATAGTACGGTGCGTACGATTCTTCTTGAGACACATATTCAGGGCTGTTTAAATAAGTGCTCCATTCTTCAGATCCAGAGGAATCATCTTCATCATCTTCAATGGAAACAACGTTAACCTCTTGAAGAACAGGGTTTAAGAAACCCCCACTGTGGAATACTTCTTTGATTGGACGAAGTGCTTCATCCTTTTGCTTGTCTTTGGAGAATACAGGTGTAAACCCAAGTCCGGCTTTTGTCTCGTTCTTGACAGGTTTGATTACTTGTCCCCATCCTTCAGCATTGCCATTTTTTTACCATCTGTGCTGCTTTTATAAGAAGAGATAGATGATCTGTTTTTACTGGTAGATTCATCTTCTAACGGATATCCGGGGAGATGTGTCCCTTCAACGTCGTTGGCTGTGATGAAAGAGAAATTGGATAAATGGCTTATAAGCAAAGCTTGTTCACCGAGGATGGTTACTAGCTTTCCATTTACTGTGAATTTTAGTTTCTGATGGAGAGTGGAAGTCATTGCTCCTGCTTCGTGGATCCAAGGCCTTCCTAGTAGACAACTGTAAGCAGCTGGCACGTCCATAACCTAGAAAGTAATTTGGAAAGTATGCGGACCAATTGTCATCGGGAGATCTACTTCCCCAATAACTGACTTCCGCGATCCGTCAAAAGCTCTTACTACTATGTCATTGAACTTCATTGGTGTCCCTTTGTAAGCCAAACGAGCGAGTGTCGTCTTCGGCATTACGTTCAAAGATGAACCAGTATCTACCAATATATTGGACAGGGAGTCTGATTGACAAATCATCGAGATGTGCAAGGCCAAGTTGTGATCTTTCCCTTCTTCTCGAAGTTCCTCATCACTGAAACTTAGATTATTACAAGCTGTTATGTTGGCGACAATTCCTTCGAATTGGTCTGTAGTCACATCATGGTCTACATAGGCTTGGTCTAATACTTTCATTAAAGCCTCTCGGTGAGCTTCGGAGTTCAATAGTAGAGATAGTATTGAAATCTTGGAGGGAGTCTGCATCAGCTGATCCACGACTCGGTATTCGCTTTTCTTGATTAATTTCAGTATCTCATCAAAATCTGTGTTGACGTCGGTTCTATCAGGAGGACCAACCTTTGTGCTTGGATTAATAGCGGGAATCGTTGCAGGATTCTCGGGAGATATGTTAACTGGATTTCGTCTAACAACAGGAACTGCAGGCGGTCTTGGTGGCAACGGAGTGTGTACTCGTCCACTTCGTGTTACTCGTCCGATTTCTGTTATATTGACATTAGCTGGAAGAGTTGGCATGGGTTTCTCCTTCCCATCCTCTATCAAAGTTGCATTGTATTGGTAAGGAATTGCTCTGGTAGAACTGTATGGAACAGGACCGGGTAGGCAAATCACCAAAGGAGACCCTGGAACGTTGGAACCGTTGTATTCAATCTCCACCTGCTTGGGTACATTGAAACAGGGGATGATAACGTTTACTTCGGGGTCTTCCGAGTTGATATCTGAGACTAAAAGCTCATGCGGAAAATGCCCTACCGTATTTACGTCATAGTCATCTCTATTTCTGTAGATCTGTATGTCACCAATGTCTAGCAATCGTTGAATGTCAGCTCTTATGGTGGGACACCCTCGAATATCTTTGACACAGATATCACAAGCTGCATAATCGTGTTTAGTGGAGGCACCCATTGTACTGTATGTATCATGGAGGTGTACTAAGTTTCCTCTGATCAGATTCACGTCCGTGACGAGATACCTATCTGTATTTCTTAGCATCAAATTCACCGCATGTCCACTATGATTGGGAAGTGGATTCGCTTGCACGTTCGGGTTCGTGTTTCTAAAAGAAAGAAGATTAGATTTCACTAATCTCTGCACTTCTGCTTTCAATGCTATGCAATGTTCAAGGTCATGGCCTGGTGCCCCTTGGTGAAAAGGGCAAGATACGTCTGCTTTGTACCACCACGGCAATTTTTCAGGAACCGGAGGTGGTGACCATGTCTGTACCAGATTTCTTTCTATTAATGCCGGGTATAGTTCTGTGTACGTCATCGGAATTGGGTCGAATTGCGAGACCCGAGGCGCACGGTTTTGATTGCTGAACTGCTGAGCCTATTGACGAGGCTGTTGAGTTTGTTGGAACTGCGGAGCAATTCCTGTATTTGGACTTGTGTTAACAGCGGGTGTTATGGCAGCTACCTGTCGCTGTTGACTGACATTTCTTCGTGGTTTCCCTCGGGATACCACTCCTATGTCATGTTCTTTTTTCTTTGGAAAACTGGTCCCAACCTTCCTAGTTCCACTAGAAGATCCTGCTTCCTTGGTTAGGCGTCCGGTTCGAACCCCCTCTTCTAATCGCATTCCCATGCTTACCATCTCGGTGAAATCTCCGGGAGCGCTAGCGATCATTCGTTCGTAGTAAAATGAGCCAAGAGTGTTCAAGAACACCTTAGTCATCTCTTTCTCTTCCAGTGGTGGGTTAACTTGGGCAGCAATTTCCCTCCATCGTTGAGCGTATTCTTTAAATGTCTCTCTTTCTTTTTGAGACATGGAGCGGAGTTGATCCCGATCGGGAGCCATATCCAAGTTGAACTTATATTGTTGTACAAAGGCTTCACCTAAGTCATTGAATGTTTGGATACTTGCGCTGTCTAATCCCATGTACCACTTCAGTGCGGCACCGGTAAGACTATCTTGGAAGTAGTGGATTAATAACTGGTGATCGTCGTTGTATGTGGACATTTTCCTGGCATACATCGTGAGATGACTTTGCGGACAGGAGTTTCCTTTGTACTTTTCAAAGTCAGGGACTTTGAATTTTGCAGGTATCCTTATGCGAGGAACTAAGCACAGATCCTGGGCGTTTTTCCCAAACAGTTCTTTTCCTCGAATCGTTTTTATCTCAAGCTGCATTTTGAGGAGTTGTTCCTGGAGATTCTCTATCGAGCCACGTGAATTCGTGTTATTGCCTAGAGTATGGTGAACTTCTTCGTCTATGGTAGTGTGTACTACGGAAGCTGAGTTCGTCATGATCGGTTGAGAAACCGTCATTGTTACTTGTGGAATAGTTACTCCATGTTGCAGAGTAAATGTAGAGTTTTGCTGCAAAGTAGGTATTTCAAGCGTGGTTGTTTGCACTTGAGAAGTCGGTTGGCGAAATCCGATGCCAAAGTTGAAAGGCATGCCCCATGGATAGCCTTCTGGCATACTGAAAGGTGAACTACTGACTACGACAGCTGAAACTGGAGTAGTAGTGTCTTCTGATATTGCTGCTTGGTTTTGACTGCTCGATGCTGCTTGTTGACTTTGCGCTGCGGCCAATGAGTTGACCAAAGATGTGAGTCTCTCCACTTCTTCTTGTAGTGTTGTTACTGTGCTATGAAGCTCAACATTCTCTTGCTCAAATCCTTCCATTACTTTTCTTCTTTTTGATCTTGTATCGTACGTTCGAGTTGGCTGTGGACGCGGTCGAGAAACTCTAAGACGCGACAGCTTGACGATCTTTTCCTATCTGTTGAAATTGTTGATTGATCAGACTCTAGACAATAGACTCAGACTGCAAAGTATGATGCATGATTATGAATATAAAGAAAAGGAATTTCCAAAGAATTTACACTAAAAGAGAAATTTCTGGCAAATATTTGGATGGAAAACACATATTTTATTAATTATTGAAAGAAGATTACAACAAAGTTTGTTTTTGAGCATTGCTCACACAAATGATAAAATAAATGATAAAATATTACAAACTAAACTAAGCTAATCGTCCTCGTCGGATGAAGATCCAAAGGCTTGATGTAGCTTCAACTTCAGGATTTCCTTCCCATAGTGAGCTTTTAGTTCAGCTTTCTCGGATTTTAGCTTGCTGATGACTTTCTTCCATTCGTCAAGAGTAGGATCGCTGGTTGTCATCTCCTCAAGCTTCCTTTTCCTTTCTTTGATGTATCTCTTGATCGCGTTATCTTTCTAGCGAATCTTCTCATCTTTCTCCATGAGCCATTCATCCTGGAAGTAAAGCGTCTTTTCATGATCCTTGACCTGCTTCTTGAGCTTTTCATTCTCGAGATCAGTCTTAAGGAACTTGTTTTCCAAAGCCTCTTTCTCAAGCCTCATCTTGGCCAAAGCTTCTTGGTATTCTCCCATAGTCTCGACGGGAAAAATTGTTGATTTGGAAGCTGTTGAGAACATGGGTTCTTCATAAGCGTAAGGCATTCGAAATTGCTTAGCTTTTTTCTTTACCCAAGAAGTGTAGGTTTCCATGGCTACACAATTCTTCGCCTTACCTTTTTGTTTCCTTCGGATGTGATGCCAAGCTCTGATCATTCTGGCTTTTAATCCCTAGGAATCCTCCCCTTCATGATAGAAGTAGCTTTCCACTGTAAAACCAAGAGGTTTACTAGAGTTTGCGTATCCAAGTTGACGTCTCGCCAAGAATGGGTTGTAGTTGATTCCTCCTTTCGTACCAATGAGAGGTACGTTGGCAAATTCTCCACAGCTCTCAATGATTTCCATCTCATTGTCTGCTAAGGTATACGAATGGATATCGTCGTTTGTAAGAGACATGAGTCTTCGAGACCAATGCCATTCATCTTTGTTTTCGCGGAAGATAGGAGATTTAGGTAGGTGTGAGACAATCCATTTGAAAACAGAGGTACACAACACACGATAGTTCCATCCCCTTGACGATTCCTATGATAAATGGAAATCGTGTCACCAAGCGGTGGGAACAGGATTTCCAATCGAAAAGATCCTTATGGCGTTGATATCAACGAAATTTGGGACGTTGGGAAACAACACCAATCCATAGAGGAGTAAAGCTAAAATAGCTTCAAAGGCTACCATACTACCAGAGAATTTAAGAGCCTT
Source organism: Vicia sativa (assembly GCA_021764765.1). Taxonomy (NCBI): domain Eukaryota; kingdom Viridiplantae; phylum Streptophyta; class Magnoliopsida; order Fabales; family Fabaceae; genus Vicia; species Vicia sativa. The sequence continues at coordinate 143,632,869 of CM038792.1, forward strand.
CTCCATTAGGAACTTTGAAGTTAGTCCTAAGAGTTTTCCTCGGTAGTTAGGTTTTTCTATCTCGATTTCTTTAAATGAGTCATCGTTGCAATGATGGTGACTTAGGAATGGCTTCAAACCATTGAAAGGCACTTTGTCGATCTTGAGATACCTAGGATATGCGCTCTTCCAAAGTAGGCATCAACCGATAGTCGGGAAAGTGAAACAGCGATAGACCGGATCGTAAAACTGAACGAAAGTTTTGAGAAGCCCTTCATCAACGTTAGTGTTCAGAATGGTTAAAAGAGTTCCATAGCGTTTTCTAAAATCCGAGGGATCTTCTACCAAGGATGCTAACTCTTTTAACTTTCCTACGTCAGGAATTCTAAAACTGTATCTCTTGGTGAATCTTCCTCTGACGTCCATCACTCTAACCTAAAATATTTTACAAAGACAAATCTCTAAATTCTTTGGAAATGGGAAGAGAAATGAAGTTTTTGAATGAATGCATGAATGAATGTTGCAAACATGGTTAGTAGTTATACACACGGTCAAACGTTTGAAGTCACGAGCATGAGGCCAACGATAAGAATCAAACGTGGGTAAGTTCTAAGGGCTTATTCATCTGTGAAACGGGTTCTACTGATAATGCAGGCTCAACACTCCTCTTTGAAATATTATCGAATTTGTTGAATACTCGATGGTCCAATAATATTTTTCAAGAAAACTACTTTGATCGTAGTCTCGCATGACAAATATTCTAGGCATACGCTGAATAATTTACACTACATCCTAAATGGCGGGATGGGTTATGTGTTCTCTGACCACTCGACCATGAGTTCCCTTGAAAGCAAAATGTCTTCGCAAATACTTGCTAAACACAAATACCCCCAAAACCTCCAGAGAGGGATCTCAAATTAACTCCGTAAATCTTGAGACTTCTCACAAGTTAATAGGACTATACCCCCCTAGATCTTAAAATGTTTCTTAAATCCGGGTTAGGATTTCTTTCCATCGATGAAATCGCGAAAACACACATAAAGAAAAACAGATATATGCAAATATGAAAGCTTAACCCCTTTCATTTCTTTTTGAAAACAAAAATCTTGGTGCTCTTGAGCGAGTCACATTTTTTGAAAATCAAAGTTTCAGTACTCCCAGGAGTCGCCATTTTCTGTTCGCGTTAAAAGTGGCGCTAGCGAATCGAATATGAATTCGGATCCTCCGCTCGAACGATTTACTCTTTTGATTTGTTTATAAAGATGCATGAGCATCAAGCTTTATTATTTTCAACACGGAAAGATGATTTAATGATTATGAAAAGGGAAAGTTAATACCCTCAATTGATTTTGATATGCGTAACGACTAGCGCAAACTAGACGCAACTCATTGGGGAGATTCTGAGTAAGGGGGTTTGTTATATAAAGGGAATAGATGGAGCACCTTAAATATATATAGTTATCTATAGCTTTATATATGAATATGTTTGATACGTTTGTGTGTTTTAATTGCTATTTCTATGATTGGGAAAGTTTCTCCTTTGGGATTTTAAGAAGGATAGATTATGTGGGATCCTAGAGTTTGTTATTATTGTGCTCGCAAAGATCTTTGGTTCTTCTGCATACATATCCCTTAATGGGAATCAGAGCATTTGTAGCTCGGATCTAAAGGGTTCTATGGTTTGTTTGGCCTGAGGGAGAAAGAAATTTGCTCGCCAAGGATGAGACCTTATGCCTACGTATTCTCAAAAGGAAGTTGAGAAAGTCAGAGCAATCGTAGTTCCCACTTATGGTAGTGGAAAGCAACGGGATGTTAGTAAGAGACAGATAAATGTCATCTTAATGAAAAATGTATCTAAGTTACAGGTGTTTTGCTTGAGTGTACAAGTGTTACCACTTACATGTTTAAGAAAGATGTTTTAAAAAAGATGATTGAATCTTTTAGCTGTAAGCATTAGGTGTTTTGCTTGAGTGTACAAGCGTTACCACTTACAATTAAGAGATGTTTTTGTTTGAAAAAAAGTTTGAAAAGTTTTTGATTGTATGTGATGTGATAGATGAGATACTTCTTCCATGGAGATGATAAACGTCTAAATCTCTAGGAGAAATTGATTGGATTAGGGGATGCTTTTAAGAAGCCCATGGGTCCTTGTATTGTAAGCCCAAGAGGAGGCATTCAGAGGGTCATCGAGGTCATCGAGGGTCCTTGTAGGCTCAAGAGGAAGCTATAGGGTATGGTGGCTTTGTCTTTAAAGGGATTTCACCGAAACCATCCTTTTGGAATTAAGAGCAATTTCAAAATTATACTCTCGGGTTCTATCCTAGCGGGTGATTCTTTGTATTGGAAGCCCAATAGGAGGTGTTAAGAGATTTTCGGTCTCTTTCATTGTATGATGCCCAAGAGAAGGCTAAACTCATTGAGGAGTTCTTTTGAGCGAAGCCCAGAGGAGGTGACTCAACAGTCTTGTCTTATATGAAGCCTAAGCGGAGGCTAAACTCGGATGAATGAGTTGCCTTGTACAAAGCCCAAGAGGAGGCTAACTACGTGGGAGAGTTACCTTGTATAAAGCCCAAGAGGAGGCTATAACTGGGGAACCTATTGGTTAGACTAGTTGTTATGTTATAACTAGACAGTTGTATAAACAAGTGTGTGTGTGATATGTATTCACAGGAGTTTATGAAGGAAATATAAACAGATGCATGATGTTTATTTACAAGAGTTTATGAAGGAAATATAAACAAGTGTCTGTGAAACGAACGTTTGAAACGAGCGTAACTTGATTATTTACAAGTTTGAATGTGTACAAGGAATTAAATATGTACACGAACGAGTATTTATGTACAGGAAGGTGTGGATGTACATAGGAGGGTTGGGACTTACACCATAAGGGTGGCCCATTGGTTTAAAAGAAGTTTCACAGGGAATAATGCTCCTTTTAATACCAATGGTATTTAGTGTATATAAAGACGAAATGGAAACAAACGACCGAAGTTTATCTGTGTTTGAGTAAAAAGTATCTGTATTATGTACAGATAAAAATTTGTATGTATATGAAAAGAATTTGATATGTACAAAGAAATAATTATGTACATAAAAGAATGTTGGTTTGGGACTTACACCGTAACGGGGGCCCATTGGTTTAAAAGCAGTTTCACAGGGAATAATACTCCTTTCAATACCAATGGTATGCAGTGTAAAGTGAAAACAAACGGAAGAAGTTTGTCTGTATTTATGTACAGGTAAAAAGACGTATACATAAAAGAAATGGATATGCACAAATAAATATATGTACATAAAAAGAATGTTTTTGGGACTTACACCGTAAGGGAGGCCCATGATCGATTAAGAAATTCGAGAGAAAACAAATCGGTTTTATCGTTTAAATCGGATCGATCATGGTAAAAAGATGTAAGTTTGATGAAAAAAGTTTTGAAGAAATGGTTTTGAAAGTGTTTTTGAAATGTAAAATTCATTTATGAAAAGTTTTGAAAAGAATCGGGATTCGAAAGTTTGAAAAAATCACCTTTTAAAGTGGTTTTGAAAAGTGCTCAAAGTGGCGTTTTCGGCTCGATCAAAATATAATCAGATGAAAGTTTTTTCTGAAAATTTTTGAACTATCATAAAATAGATGTATTTATTGACAAGTGTACAAAAAATCACCTCAAAATGAGGAGTTTTGATTGGTTAAAAAAATGTTGAAGTTTGTAATAAATATGAAGAAAAATGAAAAGTTTGAAAAAAAATTGGTCCATGGGAGGCTTGAACCCGGGACCGATGGGTGAATCGTGGCACAAAGACTTAAGAGTGAGTGGCAACCGCTGGGGCAACAATGCATTCGTGTATTGAATCCAAACCACGTGTTAATATTATATTGGAATTTTTGAATTCAAAAAAACGCGCGCAGCTCATCTTCATCTTCCTCAATCCTTCATCCAGCCATAGATTTCGTGTTTCTTGATGAAATTGGATGAAGTAAACATGAAAGTTGATCGTTTTTTGAAAAATTTCCTAATTGAAAAACCTATGCTTGATGATTTTGTCAATTGGTTGAGGGTTAATGTTAAGTGAGTGGTGCAGAAAACAAATGGCCAAGAGTTTTTCAAAATGAATCAAAGAATCATGGAGTTGAAGTTCGAGCTCTTACCGTTGAAGTGAAATCGATTTCAATGGAGGAGTGTTTCATTGAGTTCTAATGATTGTTTGAGCATCAACGGCCTCTATGGATCATGTATGAGTGGTGCGCTTGCTTGAATCACCTGGATCAATCCAACCAAGTCAACCCATAAGCTTAAAATGGAAATGAAATCGATGTTAGAGTTGTTACTGATTGTTCTTGAGGTCGCATCATCTCTATGATGTTTGTGGATGGTGTTTGGATGATCAGAACATCACTTGCTCGAGCCAAGCTATGGATTTGAGTTTTAAGGCAGTTTTGCAAGCTTATGTGACATGAAGTGTAATTCCGAGTTTGAGCTTGTTCTATGTTGCTTTTAAGTTTCAAACAAGTTCCATATGGATGTTAAAACATGTTAGACACCAAATTACTCAAAGTTTTTCATTAGTTTTCAAAATTACAAGTTTTCACAAATTGACATAAGTTTCATGAATTTTCAAAGATGAAGAGTGAAAGCATGTACTTGCATGGCTTTGGTGTAGTTTGAATGGCAAACAAGACCTCTATTTATTGGCCATGAGTTCTGAAATGTTAGGCAAAAAGAATTGGCTTTTGGTAAATCAAACTTGCCTTAGAGGGCAAGAAAGTCATTTTGCCTTAAAAGGAAACTTCCTTTTTTAACCATGTGTTAAAAATCCAACTTGATTCTATCCTTCAATAATTACCTCCAACTGATATTTATCAGTTCTAATCTTCAATTGGCAAGGTGGCATTGCTTCTAGAAGAAGAAATAAAAAAATGACCTATAATTTTGAAGTTTTGACCTTGAAATCCATGGTTATGGAGCCTTATGTTTCAATTTCAAAAGTATAGCTAGACTCCATGGATTTGAGAGTTCTTGGAAATTTTGGAAAGCTTGTTTCAAGGGCTACAAATTTCATGTTTTGAGTTTTTTCCAAATCAAAGTGGAACTATGTGAAAAAATGCCATGAAGTTTGGAAAAAGTACAAAATTTTAACACTTGAAAAATTTTCTAAGTGTTGAAAATTTTGACTTTTTGTTGACTTTTCCAAATTCTTTGATTTTTTATGATCATGATGGATCATTTGAATTATTTTGATGTTGGAAAAGGTTTTGTCTTGAAAAAGTTGACCAAAAGTCAAAGTTTGACTTTTTTGTGCAAATGAAATTTCATCAGATGTTTCAGAAATTGACTGATGAAGTCTGTGAACTTTTGTGATGTTTTGAATTCAGAAATTAGGTCAAGATGTTGTATCTAAGATATAATGACCAATCTCTAACCAAAAAAAGTCATTCCTTGCTCAAAAAATCAGAGAATACTCATGCTCGACCAAAACCCTAATTGGTCGATCCTCGATTGATTAAAGAGAAAAGTTGGGTATCTGATGATCAGAGGTTGATGATTTGATCAAGATAGATCAAATGAGGTGAGTAAAACTCAAACCCTAATTGGTTACCTCTTGAATAAGATGAAAATTTGATGAAACCCTAATTTTGACCTGTGAATGCTACACCCGATTAATTCTGTTCTGAACTGTTAGTTATGCAATGATGCAAATGTAAGGTGGTATATTAGGTCAAAAATTGGGGTATGACATAAGGTTCTCAAACGATGAATGTGAGGAGCGATATGAAGCACTTGTCAAGAGAACTATTCAGGCGGAGAGACTTGTTCAGTTTTCTCGTGATGGAAAATACATCAAGATAGTGAAAACTATCCAGCATAGGAAGCAGACAAAGCTTTGTGAGGCAAAAAGAGAGATTAATTATGACATTGTGCGTGAATTTTACGCCAATGCTTTTCAAGTGGAGGAAGGAAAAGTGTATCACTACAGGATGCAAGTGAGGGGCAAGGTTATCGTTTTCAACAGAGATTCACTAAACAACTACTTGGGAAACCCACTCATATTGCAATGAGAGTGATGTGAGTATCGCATGAAGGAGGCGACAAAGGATTGGGATTACAATGTTGTGAATAGTTGTTTATGCCTTGAGGAAAGGAGTTATTGGCTTAATGATCAAGGGTTTCCTAAATATTGGAAGAGAGAGGACCTAACTTTAGAGGAACGGGCTATCTTGGTTCTTCTCTTGAACAATATTCGGCCGTGTAGCCATACCATCATTATCCAGCTTGATGTCAGTTATCTTTTATTGTATATCATGTCTGCAAAATCTGTGGATGTTCCCTCCATCATTGTAGGGGAAATGAGGAAAGTGGCCACAAGTGGCACAAAACATGGTGGGAAGGTCGGTGTGCTCATATACCCAGGGTTAATAATGGGGATGTGCAAGAAAGCAAATGTGCTTATTCTAAATGAAGTTCACTTCACCATTACTAGTGTCATTAATGATTATATTGTTAACAGGTTTTGTCAGGCCCAAATTGATAAAGCAGAAAGAGCAGACACTTCCACTTTTAGGCCCAAACCCCGTCGTACTCCCGCCTTTAACCAAATGGCGTTTGCAAGCTACTGTTGTGACAACTTTAAGGCTTCAAAGAGGTCTCAAACATTCTTATTTGATGCTATGCAACAACAGTTTTGGAACACTTTTTGGCGCCTGAATACCACACTTTCCAACTCAAGCGGAGCACTTGGCTCATTCTAATTGGCCTGAGGGCAGGCCAACTTTTATAGGGGGCGTAGGAAGCAGTGGCCAGGCTAGTGGTGTAGGTGTTGATGAGGACATGGAAGAGGCCAGTGGACCCGTAGGTGGTGGTGACGAAGAAGATTGAAGTTTGGTTTGGGTTTGGTAGTATTTGATTTAATTTCTCTTTCCAGTCTTTTAATTTTATTGCATTTTTTTATGTTGTCTCTTGGTGGCTCCCGTTCACGGTTTATTTTTTTTATGTTGTACTCTTGGTGGCTCTAGTTCACCGTTAACACTTTTTGGTTAATTGCATGTTTATGTTTAATTATTGTAAGTACAATCGTGTGGATTTTATAGAATTTGATGTGCCCCAATTTTTAAAAAAAAAATTGTTTAATTGTTCTTGTTCATAAAGTTAGGCTTGAAGGAACCAAGTGATGGTTGCAAGAGACGAGTTTAGCACACTTCGAATGGTGATGATAAGATTGGTACTCGACACTTCAAGATACACTTTTACCGATTTCTAGACTTAACATAAATAGCTTGATGGTTTGTGGAAATTTCATATCATAAATTCCTTGAGATACATGTCAACTTTGAATCAGAATAGAACTTAGCCATTTGTGAGGTAACCTTCCATTGTGCACTAAATGCAGGATATTGAATTTTATTTCAGCTTGTTCTTATCATGCTAAATCATGCATTGGTCTATTTTTTGTGAAAATTGTGAAAGTGATAAAGGCATTGTTTGTTATGGAGAAAAATCATCTGGCCAAAAAAGTTTTGAATCAACTAACCTTGTGAGTAGTGATCATTAGTCAACCCCTTTGAGCTTGTTCTAGGATTCATTTGATTGATAATTGAAAACGTTGCGAATGAATGAATCTTAATTCTTTTTGTTTCATTTGAACCTTCAACCAAATTGGTTTCATTTTTTATTTGGCCTATAGGGAGCATTGTTGCATCAGTATTGGTTTGAATATTAAAGTTGGGGAGAGTAACAAGAGTTGATTAAAAAGAAAAGTTGTGGTACTTTGAGAAAAGGTGAAAATAAGTGATCATTGTTAAAAAAAAATAAGAACAAGAGAACACTTTTGAATCATGGAGCAAGTGAAATGAAAAATCTTTTTGATAAGTCTCAAGTAAGAAAAGAGCTCCCGGTTGTGTGTTGTTAAAAAATAAGAAAAGAAAAATTGGATAAAAAATAAAGTTGTTATTGAGTTTGAATTGATGGGAATGCTCCCTTAGGATAGGCATTTTTGTTTGATTTCCCTTGATATCACCCTTTCTTTGTAACCCAAGCCACATTACAACCTATGAAATACCTCTTGATTCTCACTTTTCACATGATTTGATATTTGTTTTGATGGCCGCATGATTTGAGTTGTTGTTGATTTAATTATTCGGATGAGTGAAAGAAAACCCTCATGATTATTCACCATTACTATGATATGTGTGTAGGTTTGGTTCAATTTTGACATGTATTTCTTTGAATTCCTTGGTATGTACTTTGCACCCAATCATTATTTTGTTCATGTTTCGTCCTAGTATTGAGGTAAGTGGATCTCGAAGGGCCATATACTTTTGAACTAATCGAGTGTCTTTGGATGATTCTTGTTCTTTCTCTTGTTGCGTTACTTTGGTTACTTGGGCGAGATACTTTTGTTTAGGGACAAACGGAATGGTAAGTTTAGGAGAGTTATTACGGACCAAATAATACTATTTTTCTTACATTATTATTGGTCCCTTTAACCAAATTTCATTGAATTTCCATACTTTTATTCACACAATTTAATAAATATGCAATTACTTTTGTTTTATTTATGTTTTTTGAGTAAGTGTTACACTTTATTTGTTAGTTGTGTAGAAATTGTGATAAGAGGTATTGGATGCACGAGCAAGTTAGGAAAGAGCTTGGATGACATTTTTGAAGCATTCAAAGAATCAAGCAAGGAATTAAAGATTGAAGCAAGTTGCAAAGCAAGAAAAAGGCAAATGAGTGTTTCTCAGTTCAGTTCGCGCCGCGTCCTCTTGTTGGCGCCGTGAACTGTGGTTTTTGCAAAGAAGTCAAAAGTCACTCAGTTCACGCCAAGTCCCCAGTTTGCATCATAAGCTATGCGTATTCATCCATCCTGTTTTGAATTATAAGATTTGTTTTGGGCCAACTTTTGGGGTAGCGTGTCTGACACCTTTTTAGCTACTTTTTGAGTGTGAGAAAAGATAAATGGTTGCATGTAATTGTAGCTAATCACAATTTTTGGGAAGAGGAACATAGAGAGAGGTTTTTGAAGTAGTGGATTATCATCCACTTTTGAAGAAGAACTTTGATGTCCATTGAATCCTCTCTATCTAATGTGCTATCAAATATGATGATGAGTAGCTAAATCTCACTTTGGCAAGAGTGAAGGTAGTAGTTATCCCTAATTTACTATGTATTTTCTTTAAACTCTTGTATGTGAACAATTTGGTTATGAATATAGATTGGTGATTTTGTTTATGTTGAATATTTAGAGTTGGATTATTATTGAGAAATATGATTCAAATCTTGACATAAAGTATTCTCTCAAGTAGTGGATAAATTGTATAAATAGATTTATATGTTCATTTTATTTTGTATCAAACATTAAAGATTGTTAGATTAATAGTTAGGTGGAGAAATCGTCTAAAGATTAATACAATTATCATCACAATCTCATTTAGAAATAAATGTCATTGAGAGGATACTAGAATTTATTTAATAATCTTGAGTTCACATACTTGTTCTAAGAAAATATATGAAGTTGGGATAGTGAACCCCAATCTTGGCAAACCTTTATATTAGATAAAATCTCAATTTTTATTGTCTTAGTATTACTTTAAAATTTAAAGATAACAATCCAAACAAAAGCAACCTTATTACTTTGTAAACTTGCAACAATAGTAACTATAGAATGACGGTAATATCACCAAATCTCTGTGGATATAATACAAAAACATTTGCCGAAAATAGACTTTTCAACAGCGAAATTATTAAATTTTCCTTTTATACAAAATCAAAGTATGATCGTAGTATAATAAAAAATAGTAGGGTTATGATTGAGGTTGAATCCATGTACTTCTCTAGTTCAAAATATAAGAATACTATAGTGGCATCTAAGACTTACTTTGGGGTCACTTAAGAGATTTCAAAGATTGATTATGTTGTATTCAAAGTGCCTTTATTTAAATGCAAGTAAATTGATAGTAATACTAGTGTATAAACTAACGAGTTAGGATTCACACGGGTTGACCTTTGCAAGGAAGTGTATATGAACAAACAAATCATTATGGAATCCCAAGAAAATTAAGTGTTTTATGTCACCGACTCTTATGATAATAGATGATCAATTATTCTCGAAGGAAAACACATTCGTCATAGTGATGAAAATCAAGATTTAAATCTTGATATTCTTGAGAACTCTTTTTTTGAAACACATATACCTACTTCATATGAAGAAGTTGCTAGAAATGATATACATACTATCATTATTATCATGAAGAAGCCATATGAGAAAATTAGCAAGTATTTTTTATTGTTTATTAATAATTTACTGTTTGTTATAATTCATAAGTGTTATCTACCAAGTATTGTTATTGTTGGGTGAGAATATGGACATAAAATGTCTAGAAGGGGAGTTGAATAGACCCATTCCCTTTTAGACATTTTTAAAAACACTTTAGGACCCAGGTACAAAATCAGAGATTTTTGAAAAGACGCGGAAGTAAGACACAAAGTGAGAGAGCTTAGAAGAATCTCAATCGAACATTCCAGGTGAAATAGTACAAGATATTCTAGCTACATTTGATTGCTTCGTAAGCAAGTCAATCACAAGGCCACTCAAGTAGCTTTGTATCAAAGCTATTTCAAAATACATAGCTTATAGGTTCCGTGATGGCTTAATTTAAGTCGTGATACTTTAATGAGATTGATACACCACATACCTAAGCTTATACATTAAATAGCTATAAGTAAAGTGTATTTTAAGTGGTATATAATCAATGCAAATATGAAACAATGCAAAAGCATGTTAGTTGATGCTTGAAAAGTAAAAGAGTTTAGGGAATAAGAAAAGATACACAAGGATATAGAGTGGTTCGGCTATTGTCTTCGCATTGCCTACTCCAATTTTCAATGGTATTAAACCACTAGAAAAGAATCAAGATCTTCCATTATTTTGATAAATTTGATACAGGCGATTTGGTTACAAAAGAATATTAAATAATACACCACATTGTTGATGCATGCACTTAAAATGCTCACAAAACAAGATCTCAAAAGACCTTGATCCAAGATTCTTCACTTGCACAACAATTCTGCTCCAAGTATTTGTATGTAGAAATCAACCCTTTGATCCTATCAGTTTCTTGTTCTGAGTAATTGTCATGGCTAAGCATTCATTGGACATCTCCCAACATTGTATACGAGAACTCTTTCTCCAACTCTACCAAGAATGGAAAACTTCCAAACCCTCCTTATATATAGTTAATACTTGATCTCCCCAAAGTCATCAATTGAGTATATTGAAACACTATTCGTTACGAAAATCAAGGATACCAAACTGGATTCAAAAAATGACACTTGCACGTGTTACAAACAACAAACTTCATACAAAAACATTAGATAACCTAATGTACCGTTAGTCACCCTTAATCACTCAATATTTAGAGGTTAGGGACCGTATATATGGAATTATGACTAATAATGAAGATGATGAGTAATGCCCAAAAATATTATAAACCAAACTACAACATAAAGTGTTATCTATGGGTAACACCATAGGTTTCACACATACTTATGACTTTCATCAAATAAAATGTTATTTACATGAAGTTATTCAAACCAGGTGTAAATGATGATTCAAATCAATTTTGGACTCTTGAACTTGTTGATTTGAACAAAGTTAAAAACCATGATTCAAATCAATTTGAACAGAGGAAAAATAATTTTCAAAAAGGAATTCAATTTGAATCATTATATATGCTTGATTTGAATCATGTGAGGTTGTGATTCAAATTATGTGTATTTGTGTGATTCAAATCATTTCCAACATCAACCTTTCCATTGTTTTATAAAGCTCGTGATTCAAATCATACTTTGTGCTTGATTTGAATTAATTCACTTAAATTTAAATTTTAAGAACTTTAACTTGTGGTTCAAGCTACGCTTGTGGAAATTACATGAGAGAAATCTCATAGGATCAAAAATAGAATATGAACAAGGATAGAAGATATTATTTCATTTAATGAATTGGTACAAGTCTAATAGCCGAAGCATTTATAAATAAAGTAAAGATACATGCATAACAAATTGAATTCGAAATACAAGTATGAAAATCAAATATGATAAACAATAATCAAATGACAAAGCATCAAAATATAAACCACACTTACTAGACGTAAAAGGTACCACTTGATACTTAGTGCTTTCAATTATTTCAAATTATAGGTATTTATAGACAATAAACCATAAGACGTCGGATCAAATTGTGCATCTTGCTTCCTTAAGAATAATGAATCAAGTGCACATTAATTTTTATGTTGATTTTTTACTTATTTGATTTAATGATGTATAAAATTTATGTCATTTTGGTGCCATTTTTATTTTGATGTAATAATACATATTTTTTGTTCATAATTGTTGCAATTTGAATTTTGATTCACAAATGTAATATTGTTTGTGCTCTATAAATCTGATCTGATTCACAAAAAGACATATTAATATATATATATATATATATATATATATATATATATATATATATATATATATAGATAGATAGATAGATATATATATATAGATAATAAAAAACAACAAGCTTCACCATGGTTAATTTGTCCAACCGTGGGGAAACGCCTATTTATCACCTCAGTTATACATGCCAACCGTGGTGGAAAGGTAGTCGTCTTTTAAAAAAGAGAGGCTAAAATGGTGTTCTAGGTATTGAGCCCATGACCTTTCCATTTTTAATTATGGTTGGTTATACCAAAAATTGTGAAAAGTGATGCGCTATCTATTTTATTACAACGACCAATAACATGTGGTAGAAAGTAGCGCACTTTCAATCACACCCTTCTTTACCATAGACCATCAAGTGTGGTGAAAAAATTATTCTAACCGTAGTGATAGATACTTTTGTAATAGTGTGAATGTGGAAATGGCGCTTTTCGACCCACCCATTTAAAAAATGTATACCATATGGCATAAGAAATCTCACAAAAAACAAAGAGATGGTTTGTCGACTCCATCTGTACAATGCACACCGCACATTTCATGCTACTACACTTAACATAATTTGGTGCCTCAAAAGACTTTTCCTAGTTGACAAACTATTTTGAATGGTCTTTCAAGAAGACACCACAATTTTAGATGGTGCTCAACACTTCCAAATCTGAGATAACCCTATCACCACCCGACCAAACATGCCTTCTCGACCAAAAACAAAGCCAAAAGGTTTCCATTAGAGGAACCAACCAAGAAACCTGTAATCACGTATGGATCCCAAGCGGAAGCATCATCTCGACCATGACTATCTACCCCATAATAAGGTCAAGTAAAACCTTAATGAGCTCTTCCTCATAGGCTAGGAGGATCCGCCTCCACCAAAAATTCCCAACTCAAACATCCTTTTTCTAACATACAAAGGAGCCCATAACCTAAGACTTCTACTCTGAGATAGTGTTATACCCCAAAATTTCCCTCCTACTTCTCAAGACAATCCATAACTCCATACTCAAGGATTTCACAAGGGTTAATCAAATAAACCCTCTCCTAAGCAATCAATCCAAACTAGGATTTTGCATATCTCAAGTCAAGATAGGTCCCCAGTGCTCTAAGTGGTCATCATACCTCATCTTATATCTCAAGGTATCATCATGTCAAGTTTCAAGCCTTACAAGTCAAAATTGTTCATCCAATGGCTCAGATAGCTGAAAATCAGCTATATTGGACAAAAAGTCAACTAAGGTCAACATACAGTCAAACTTCATAATTTTTTGTCAACATCAATATTTTGAAGTAATATTCATCATTTGATCAAGGGTTGATCATGATTCCTCAAGAAAAGTCAAGATCGGATCAAAAGTCAAAGTTTCTAAATTAGGGTTCTCCAGACAAAAGTCAATAGAACTTTGACCAATCATAACTTTCACATACTTTATCAGAAATTTTTCCACCTAATCTCATTTTAAAGGGAATTCAATTATCTACAACTTCATGTATCACAAGCTTGGGTTGGAAATGCTTCATTTGGGAGTTATAGATCAAAACATTACATGTCCTTTTAAAAAGACAACAAAAAGTCATCTTTTTGCAAAGAAGTGTTCATGAGCATGGAAACTTCAATGAAGATGAAACAAAAAGGGATGTTTAGAGGAAATCTTGAGCTTTCTAAAAAGTCCAATAACACCCAAAAATGTTGAAAATTGAGCAAGATACAAATTGTGCAAGTTGAGCATTTTTGAGGAGGTGCATGAAGGAAAATACCTAGCAAAAGCAAATATTTTTCAAATGGGCCTAAGATTTTATGATCCAAACTTGATTATAATATTATCCACGGTCTCTACACTTCTTGCCACGACTCCTTTTCAATTTATTTAATTTATTTTGGATTTAAAACATTTAAATTCAATTTTAATTAAATAAAATACAAAAGCAAGGTCTAAGACAAATTGGGCTTGATTTCTACTTATCTTGAGGACCAAGGAAGCCCAAACAAGATGCCAAATTCGTGAAAGAGGCTACAAGGAAGGAAATATCTATTTTTGGCAAGTTTGGATCAATATTGGTGTGAAATTATTTTTACATTGAAAGCAATATGTTTTCTCTTGATTGCTCATCAAATCAATTGCTCACTATATATACTACAAGTTCAGAAGCACAAGGGAGGAAATCCTTGCCTCCAAGAGCAACCCTAAAAAATCATAAAATCCAAAGAAACTTGCAAATTCGTATCACGATTTCCAGCCTCTTTCAATCAATTCTAAGCACACAAACATGCTCCCGAGGTATTGTAGAGTAAGTATACACCATTATCCATGGCCAAAACATTCTAAATCATGCATACCATAAAGCTCCGATCACCTATTTTCCATATTTTTGAATTTCAATTTTTACTGTGTTTTAATGCAATCTAATCGTACTAACGTGTTCCTGAGTTTGTTTAGAAAAGGATTGAATAATCATTTGCAAGCTTTAACGTCCAAATCGTAAACTGCCATTGTTAGGGCAGGAAACGATGAAGCTTTGTATTCCCTAATAGAGCCACTTTCAGACCATAATAATTGCACCATTGAGATCGCAAGGTCCCAAATACACGATATGGATTCTTTGTTTTCATTGTTTGATCAATTTTTGTAGGTTTCAGTTTTGCTTGATCGGAGAAGAAGGCCGGACCACCGTCCATGGTGGTGCTGACCTGAGTCAAGGGTTTTGGGTGCAGGCGTGGTAAATGGCAGCGATCTAATTGGCTCTGTGTTTAAAACCAGGGACCCACGCGCGTGTTCTATTTTTTTATTTGATTTTCAGGAATTAATCTCACACATATGTTAATCCATGTAACATCATTCACGGATGTATCACCGCCCCAGCGGTTCACCTTGCGCGCACTAAGTCATTCCCTTCCAAAGGCACGGGTTTGAACCCTGCCTTTTTCTAGAATTCCTAACATTTTCTGATTTTCAGGTTCCAGAAGCACTGCCTCTAAAAGCTCCAGCTTCTAGACCCTCAGAAGCAGCATCACGTCCAGGAGCTCCAGCTTATGGATCTCTAGAGGAGACATAACGTCCAAAAGCTCTAGCTTCTGGATCCCCTTCAGTAACAAAGCCCCTAGAAGCTTCAGCTTCTGTGCGTCCCAGATCCAGAATCTCCAGAAGCTCCAGCTTATGGATGCTTCTAGCACTAGATCTCCTAGAAGCTCCAACTTCTGGATGTTTCCAACGCCAGATTCCTCAGAAGCTCCATCTTCTGGACGTCCCCAACAGCAGAATCTCCGAAGCCCGACACGGACACGCTGCAGTTTCCACCAAAACTCCGGTTTACGGATGCCCACGGCGCCACTCACGAAGGCGGCCGAGGAAGCTTCTATAAGCTCGATTTTTGGGTTTTATTTATTTTTTGATTTTATTTATTTCCCTTTTAATTAATTTAATTAATTTAATTAATAATTAGGTTAAATAATTAGTTTAATTAGGTAATTTCACAAATAATTTCCTCCATACTTTTTTAAATTAATTAATTGAATTAGCTTAATTTAGGTTAATATTCATTAAAATTTTTTTAATTAAAATCAATTAGAATTAGGTTTTTCTCATATTAACACTAAATTTCAAAACACCAAAAATATTAGGATTCAGTTTCGTTTCTTTTATTTCTTTTGCATTTAAATTCTAGAAAGGATGTATAGGTTGCAAGTTTGTTTTCATGTAATAGCGTAGATTTATATTTTTGCCTTTACTTTCTGCACCTCCTATTATATATCTGCCCAAAGCCATGTAACAGCGTAGGACCCTTTATATTTCCGCAATTTATTTTCTGCACCTATTAACTGCTAGTAATTAGGCGTGTATGACAAGATTAAAATCAATCTAGATCACTTCTAACACAAGATAAAATATCTGAATACAACACATTCTTCACACATGCACCCCCCCTTAGGGTATCCTCTCTTGTTGCCTTACGAATAATGGCCAAGTCCCTCGAACGTGGGGATATCTTAGCAAAGCTGCCTACAATACATCATCACAGTCCCTTCGACTTAAAAGATCATAGTCCCTCGATGTTGCCTACGAATATACGATCTCGTCCCTCGGTTGTTGCCTACGAAAAGTGATGATCGTCCCTACGAATATGCTAGGATATCCCTACAAGTTGCCTTCTATGACCATCCGATGTCCCTTCGAATGTCCCTTTTACATCTAACGAATAAGGTTACCTATCAAACAATTGTATGGATAGCTTTATTCTAAAGGAAAGCAAAATAACACGGAAACGACCGTTCTGAGTAGGTAATAAGTCTTTTTTGCTTGCTAAATCAAAACATTTTTCACACTTCACACTTTCAAAAATATTTTCAAACGCTTTGTATACATTCCAGCGTGAATCATTACAAAGTCTTTTCCAAAACAAAACATTTCCAAACACTTCGTATACATTCCAGCGTGAATCATTACGAAGTCAAAGCGAAATGCCTTTTCAAAATCTTTTCAAACACACACAAAAAAAAAAATTAAATTGAGCTAAGAAATTAAGAGCCCGTAGATAACTGCAGATGGAAAGGGTGCTAACACCTTCCCTTTTCATAACCGCCTCCCTTACTCAGAATCTAACGAAGGTCTTTTCCTGTTCTTTTCGCCTTCCCTTAATTGGATAAAAGAAAAGTCAGTGTCGACTCTTGCTATCCTCAATATTTGCGATCAAACACAAAACAAACAAGTCAGTTCTTCCACCGTGTTACAGATAGTAAAAATTTGTTCAAAAGAAACACATAGGGGACAATCCCCACCAAGACCTCATGCCAACCCTCACATAAAATGAGGCAAAACAATCAGATTCCCAACCCTCCC
This sequence comes from Vicia sativa, assembly GCA_021764765.1. Taxonomy (NCBI): domain Eukaryota; kingdom Viridiplantae; phylum Streptophyta; class Magnoliopsida; order Fabales; family Fabaceae; genus Vicia; species Vicia sativa. Next base: position 143,650,150 of record CM038792.1, read on the forward strand.
ATCAAAAAATAAGATACCCTCATAAGGAGACCTTCGGTACCTCCCAAAGTGGAACAAAACTTCTGAGATCATACCTTTCCTTACTAATGTCTCACTAGAATTAAGGAAAATCCAAAGTAATCGTACATATCCACTTACTTAACAAAGCAAGATTAACTAGTCTAAGATCCTTCATGTAATGCCCTAGACCGCTTTCAAGATTATCGATTGAACCCAAAAACCAACATGGGTATTTTCATCATGTTTTATCCTCAATCACACTTTTCCTGTGAAACTTCCCAGAAGGTCATCCATCTAAATACTACTCCAACTCAAGCACGCTTAAATATGAAATTCTTATTTGTTAGGATACTAAAACGATTATGCATCTTATTGGTATATGTAGTATCCATCAATCGTTATCAAGCATAGGGTATGTTTGTCTAGAGTCTTTCCTTATTTGTCTGGAATAAATTATTTCTTGTTTTGATTCTTTTTGTGAGTTTATTTTCACTTTGTTTTGTCAATTTTGGCTAAAAACGGGGGAGAAAATGTGTCATTGTGTTTAGACAAGTTTTTTTTTTTGCTTTATGCAACACTTTAGGGGGAGTGTGGTTATCTGTCATGTATGTCTTGTGTCTGTGTCTTAAGTTTGTTTTGTTTTCTGCTACTTACTTTGTAATTGTTAGAGGATTTCCTATAGGATATTTTAACATCATGTCTGTTGTATCTTGTGTTCTGAGTTATGAGCATTGTTGTGTCTTGTGTTCTGAGTTATGCACATTGCTTCTGATTTATGTCTTTCTTATGTGTTGTGTTATTGAGAGGAAGATTTATCTCTCGGTGATAAGAATTGGTTCTATGTTTGATAGGGAGCAATATCCATCTTTTCCTCGTGTACAAATTTTACATGTTTATCATATAGCTTGTTTATGTGTAACTGAAGTATCTTTGATACATGTGTTGTGCATTTTGCTTTGTAGAATTATTCCTCCGTGGTCTTATTCCTTGTGGTATTATTCCTCTCTCTCTATTGTATTTGGTTTTTGGTTGTTTTACTCAAAATTTTCCAAAGGGGGAGGATTGTTAGTTCTATAGTTTTGAGGTTGGCATAATTTTGCTAAAACATGGTTCTATATTGATGTTGATCAAAATGGTTCAACATTCTTGTCAAATGTCATATAAGTTTTTCTGTTATGAGTTTTCATCTAGGCGTCAAAGCAAATGTCATGAAATCTTGGTCTGATACAACATGTGCTGCTGTTTTTAAATCTTGACATATTTGATTTATTTCTGTGATATCTCTTTTGGATATATCTCAGTCAATTTTACAGGTCAAGAAAATTTAATCTGGAACATTTGATTTATAGCTGCAACTCTACATTAGTTACTAAATTGGGCCTTGAAACAATTTAGGAAACTTTGTATTGGTTGTTCCAAGATTTAAGTAGATTTTGCTACACAATTGGTGAATCACTTAGCTTACGGATCAAGAAAATTCTGGATGCAGAATTCAAAGCCCATGTACTTAAGAGGTGTATTTAAAGAGGAATCTTAACCTAATGTAATTGAACCTTTCAACAATTGTAAAAAATTAGAGGAAGCTTAGATTCTTAAGTTTGTGTATTGTGTAGTGTAAGTCTCCATTGTATTTTTTTATATTTGTGGTTGACATTATGTTCTCACTCATAAGCCTTTAAGCAATGAGTTGAGTATTGTTATTGGATGAAGCTTTTAAGCTAATCCAAGTGTTTCTCTTGGTCAAGAGTCTTGACTGAGTATTATAATAGAAGTATGATCTTCTTTTTGAGTTATTCTCGATACAGTAACTAACATTGAGACTGATAGATATCATAGATGTGATTCAGGAAGTGAGATGACTATTTCTCATATTTAGGAGGTTCCTAGATAGAAGTTGCATTGGATAATGATTATGCGAGAAGTTGTAAACTGGGATTGTTTAGCTTTGAACTAATACTGTTAATAGTGATCTTTCTTATTGGATTGGTAGCCCCAGAGTAGGTGATATTGCATCGAACTTGGTTAAAAATTCTATGTGTTATTTATCATTTTGCAGTTTAAGTTTCTGTATCTTTATAACTTTATAAAAAATTTCAGTCTGTCTTCAGATGTTGTAATATCTGAAGTGACATTGTTCTAAAGTTGAAACATCTATATAAATATATGTTGCATGTATTAAAGGAATTTCAATTGGTATCAAAGTAGGCGCCCTGATCTATTGAGTGAACTTCAGGGAGTATTTTTCTTGTATTGTTGTTCTTTTGAAAGGTTTAAGTGATAAGGCTCTAGGTCTCAATTAACAACAGAGCTAGAAGAATTATCAAGATATGAGATTCTTGGTTTTGAAGAGATAAAAGGGAAGATGTTGAGTTCATTCTTTTTCATTGTGAGATTACCAAATTCATGATATATGGAAGTGGTAAGTTCTTTACATCACTTGGATTGTAGACAAAGATGCTTAGGAATTTCTCAAGTCCACTCATAAAGGCACATCTAAGTGTGTTTTGAATAAAAATATCCATATGTGAAGATGATCAAGAATATGTTTTCTCAAGTTTCCAATCAAGTAGTATGATATGAAAATTGACAAGCTATTGAAGAACAACAAGAGAATTCTTTTTCAACTTACAAGTAATTGTCCCATGGTCTCTAATGAAGGGTTTCTTATTACTCACTACGCCAAAAATAAGTTTTGGCAGCACCTCAACGAAAGCCCTTTTAAGAGAAAGTGCTTTCATAGGTTTAAAAAAGAAATCGCTTAAAAAAAGCGCTTTCATAGGGTACCCTAAGAAAGCGCTTTTCAAAAAGCGCTGCTAAAGGCCTTAGAAAGATCTCATCTTAGAAAGCACTTTTGAAAAGCGCTGCTAAAGGTTAACCTTAGAAAGCACTTTTCAAAAGTGCTCTTATAGCTGGCCTTAAGAAAGCGCTTTTAAAAGCAGTGCTATAGGCCTATGATACGAAAGCGCTTTTAAAGGAAAAAATGCTCTTATATCTGGGCTTTAGAAAGCGCTTTCATAGATAATTTTATAATTAAAATTAATAAACCATATACTCACTCATTCTTTCATTCTAAGAAATCATTTCGACCGTCCCTGTTCATCTTCTTCTTCTCTCCGTTCTTGTTGTCTCTTCATCCCAAAACTCTAGCCGTTCCACCACCATCTCATCTCCAGCCGTTCCACCTCCGTCTCGTCCTTAGCCTCTCACAGCTGGAAACTCGTCGTATTCTGCTTCTCTCCGTCCCAGAACTCGCCTTCCCATTGCCTCTACTCGTCTCCAAATTCTTCAAGGTACTTTCATCGTTTTAGAATGTCATGAACTTGTTTTGGAATTAAAGGTCCTGAATATAAGGAATACAACAAAATAGCAAAAATATGGTTTCTTTTTAAATTGTAGTATCTGTGGTTTATTTTTACTCATAGCAAAAATGTCTTTGGGCAGGAAACACCAACATTATCATTTTTTATTAAACATAAGTACTTACATAATGTTTCATTTTTGTTGTTATTGTTTAAGTTGAAGTTTGATTATGGTTTGTTTGTGTCAAGTTGGAAGGAGATTTTGGTTGATAGTATTATACAATGTTATTTGAGTATGTTTTGATTCAAAGTTTGTATTGAACTCATGGAGTTGTTTATTAATTTAAATCCAATTGAAGCTTTGTTGGTGTTGAGTTATTCAAACATGTTTGAATTGGTATTTTGAGGCATATTTGTTCATGTGTGTTGCTGCTCGGATATTGCAAAGAAGTTAGAAACCTAGTTAAATTTTTATTTTTGTGATTTTAGAAGTTAACTTGTATTTATCATAAAATTTTAGTTCAATTTGAATTATTACTTTTTTTTAATATAACATGCATATCATACAACTGACATTTAAGCTTGTACAATATTGTTGCTAGTTTCTATTATGTTACTAGGAATTTATCATTCTGTCATACCATATTTGTGCCATATTACATCGTGCCATATGATTGAGAGGCATGTCATAAAACATTAAGGCAAAACAATGGAAAGATAAAAGGTCTAAGTAACAATTTTTTTGTGTAAGCATATTTAAAAGCTTAATTTAATATAACTCAATGTATTTGTAATGTGTTAAGCAACTTTACATTATATAAGTTTCTTGAATTGTTTTATATGTTATGACTTATCCTTGATATTGTTTTATATGTACAGCGCTCGTTCCCTATGTTTCCGTGAGTCTGACTTTTCGACGTTGCTGTTTGATAAATCTGAGGTAAATTTCTTTCTCAAATTACTGGTATTATGATGAATTTGTCTTAAATTGCGTGAATATGTTGCGTTTTCTTGATACGGATCCATTCCGTGTACACTTTGCGTTTTGACAGAAACATAGTATACTGTTTTGTGCCCTAATTAGTTGTTTTTGTTTAGCTTAATTAATAAAACCATGGATAAGACATGGATGTATTCCAATCGATTATCGAAAGAGTACGAGAATGGGGTATCAGAATTTGTTAAGTTTGCTATTGTGCACGCCAAAGACCTCAGTCGAATGACATGTCCTTGTTTGTATTGCTGTTATGGGAACCAGGTTGACGCGGTTCAGTTGGCAACGCATTTAATACAATATGGAATTAATATAAGTTATACATGTTGGAATATGCATTGTGAGAAAAGTAACGGGAATGCTGAATTGGGGGATAAGAGGACATATGCTTCAAATGACAATTGCACAGATACATACGATTATGATCGAGTCGAAGAGATTGCAGAAGCGCTTGAAGAAGATCTTAATGGTTGCCCCAAAATGTTCGAGAGGTTGGTAAGCAATGTAGAGAAACCGTTGTATAATGGTTGTACACAATTCACAATATTGTCTGCGGTATTAAAGTTGTACAACTTAAAGGCGGGCAATGGATGGTCGGATAAAAGTTTCACAGAGTTATTAGCCCTTATGAAAGATATGCTACCAGAGGATAATGTTCTTCCCAATCGAACGTATGAGGCCAAAAAGATGTTGTACTCTATTGGCGTGAGCTATGATAAGATACATGCATGTCCAAAAGATTGCGTTTTGTTTCGAAACGAGTATGCATCGTTAAATGAGAGTCTTAAATGCGGTGCCCCTCGATATAAGAAAAAGTTGCCTCTGGAAAAAGTCTTATGGTATTTTCCTATAATTCCGAGATTTAGACGGATATATCGTAGTGAAACTGATTCAAGACACTTGACTTGGCATGCAGATGAAAGAATTATTGATGGAAAATTTCGACATCCGGCAGATTCACCACAGTGGATAAAAATTGATAATGATTATCCTAAATTTAGAAAAGAAGCAAGAAACCTTCGCTTGGCATTGTCTACTGATGGAATGAACTCACACAATATTCAAAGTATCTCACATAGCACATGGCATGTGATTCTTATGATTTATAACCTACCTCTGTGGCTATGTATGAAGCGTAAGTACATGATGTTATCTATGTTAATTTCTGGGCCTAAACAACCAGGAAATGACATAGACGTATACTTGGAACCTTTAATCGAAGATTTGAAGATTTTATGGGAGAAAGGTGTGGAAGTTTATGATGGGTATAGGAAAGAAAGTTTCAACTTGAGGGCGATGTTGTTTGGAACAATTAACGATTTTCCAGCATACGAAAATCTATCTGGGTATAGCATTAAAGGTGAAAAAACGTGTCTTGTATGTGAAGATGGAACCGATACGACGCGATTGAAAGTTTGTCAGAAGAATGTCTTTCTCGGCCATCGTAGATTCTTAACTTCTAAACATCAATATTATGGATGGAGAAAAGCGTCCAATGGAGATACCGAACAACGTAGAGCTCCGCCTGGATTGATAGGTGATCAAATTTTTGAAAAGGTGAAAGATGTGAGTATTCATTTTGGGAAGCCTTTTACACATAAAGTTGTCACAGGTGGGTGGAAGAAGAGGTCGATTTTTTCGAATTTCCATATTGGAAATATTTGTACGTAAGACATTTTCTTGATGTGATGCATATTGACAAAAATGTATCTGACAGTGTTATTGGTACGTTACTCAATATAAAAGGGAATTTTAAGGATGACCTTAACGCAAGGGAGGACAAGGTACAAATGGGAATAAGAACTGAATTGGGACCCATGAAGAAAGGAAGACGGATATATCTACCACCTGCTGTTTACACTCTATCTAGAAAGGAGAAAAAAATATTGTGTAAGTTCCTAAGTGAAGTTAAAGTTCCAGAAGGCTACTCATCAGATATTTGAAGACCTGTGTCTATGAAAGACCTCAAGTTAAAGAGTTTGAAGACGCATGATTGCCATGTTATAATAGATTCTATTTCGTGTCTTCCTCCCGTGTCAGTGGAGCGACAATTACTAGGGAACCAGAGTCAGTAAGAGAGCACTTAGTCGAGAGATTCATGACAACTGGCAGTACAAAAAGCTTGTATCTTTTGGCGTATAATACTATTCCTACAGGGTTAGATTTTCATTCAAAGTTCATTTTAATATTTATAATTTTTGCATGAAAATTTTCATCTAAATTGTTGTTTTAATTTATAGATCTCACTGGTTGTTGGTTGCTATCGATCCTATAAAAGAAGTGGTCTATTATCTGAATTCGGTTGATGGTGATTGGACAAATTATCCGGATATGAGGTTAATGATTGATACGTAAGTGAGATTATTCTAAATATTCGTGTGTATTTATATATTTAATTATTTCTGTGACATTGTTCTAAATATATATTTTTATTTTGTTAGGGCAATACAAGTATTCTGATGTCAAAGAGAAGCTCGGGCACCACGGTCTAAATCAAACAACATTAATTAGATCAAAGTGCAGGTATATTAATTTCCACAATTTTGCTTATAATTTTTTATGCTACTTGATAAAACAAGACAACTATATATTCTTATTTATTTTTCTATGTAGGGTCCTCAACAACAAAACGACATAGATTGCGGATACTTCATTTTGAAGTTTATCAAAGAAATCCTTCAAATGAATCAAATAGAGATTTTAGTCACGGTATGGATTTATAACTTAGGATTTGTTTTATTATATATCGTATATTTCAAATAATTTATTATTTTTAACTAAATCATTATTATTTATTTTGTTATGTAGTACTTCGATGAACACAAGTGTGCATATTATACGAAACTTCAGTTGGAAGAACTCAAAGAGGAATTGTGTAAATATTTTATTGAGCAAAGAATCCTATAAGATATGAATACATTATTGTGTGAAAATGGTTATGAATACATTGTTGTGTGAATACAATACTGACCGTGTTATTATGTTCATATTTTGCAGGACCAGGACCTTGTATATATAATTGATCGTGTTTTGTTCATACATTAGGACTGATTTAGTTATTGTTATAGTTGATTTTGTTAGCGTTAATTTTGGTAATGTTAAAAATATGTGAATTGAATTACAATGGTGTATATATATTTTGGATAGAAATGATATATAATGGTATTTGTATATAATCTCTTTGTTGAAATAACGGGATTAGAATTGTAAATTACCGGTTTATGAATTACAGGTATATGAACTATAGGTTTATGAATTACATGTTTATGAAATAATGCTGCAAAAAGTGCAAGTTTAAAAATTATATAAATTTTTGGTTTTTCAGTAAAAACCCTAAGAAGCGCTTTTTCAGTAAAAGCGTTGTCTAGGCCATCTATGAAAGCGCTTTTTTGAGTAAAAGTGTTGCCTAAGGTAGGCCTAAGAAAGCGCTTTCATAGGTAGGCCTAAGGCAGCGCTTTTTATCAAAAAGCACTTTCATAGGTGGCATAAGGCAGCGCTTTTACTGAAAAAACGCTTTCTTAGGGTGCCTACAGAAAGCATAAAAGTCATTCTAAAGTAGGCCTAAGAAAGCGTTTTTCCAGGAAAAAAACGCTGCTAAAAGTCTACTTAAGAAAGCGTTTTTTAGGAAAAAATGTTGCCTTAGATAGACCTACGAAAGCGCTTTTGCCTAAACAAAAAGCGCTGTTAAAACCTGTAGTAGTGCCACCTACGAAAGCGCTTTTAAAGCCCAAAAAGCGCTTTCGTAGGTCTTTTATGGCGTAGGGACTTTTGTGTCCCTTGGAAGGCAATTCAATCATGTGTTGAAGAGTTTGGACACGATGTCTATACCAAGTATCCAAAACATCTAGATTAATTTCAGCATGTATGTGATGCTAAAGGAAAAAGACTGGAACTAGAGTATAGATCGATCAATGTCAAAACATTCTTATGAGTGTGATGACCTTGGATCTTTGTGGAGCAGAATGCCCTACTGATCTCAAGAACAATTATATGGGTTTTTTATTTTTGGTTTGACTGGAAGATGGATTTCTAATAAAAATTATGTATTGGAGAATTATCTTGTGAACTGCTGGATTGTTTTATTCAAAGATTTGTATATCAGGAATAAAAAAAGGTTGCTAACTATGAAGAAACTATAAGGTGGTTTATTTATGATATTAGGTCTTAAGAGAACGAAGGATTGTTTACCATATATGACCTATATGGTGAAGTGATTGTATTACTCCTAAAAACTTGATATTTTAGTCAAGTCTTTAAGGGTGTATTTAGAACAGTTATGAGGTTTCTTCTAGAGGGAAGATTACTTGAAGTTTTGGGTTTTCTAGCTAGGATTATCCAAGAAAAACTCAAGTGACAAAAGGTTGTTTTATCAAAAGGCAAGCTTAGTCAAGGATGTCAATCGTAATGTCTTAACATTGTGTTGGATATCAGCTTACTCATGCTACATGCGTATACTTGCACTGAAGATATCTCTTATGTGTTAAGTTGATTTTAACAGTTTTGGTACCTTCTCAAATGTCAGGTTCAGTATTGTTTAACCAAGCAGTGGTTAATACTAAGGAAAGGTGATTATTACCTTATCTTTCATAGTTTCTTTGATCTTCAACTTAGATGATTAGTATTTTGACACTAACCATTTCAGACACTTAATTGCACTAAAAGTGATTATGGTGGTTTGTTTAAGTCTTATTCTAATCAGTGTTACTTTGTTGATAGTGCTAAAAGGAAGTTTAAGTATAATGGGTAACTAAAGAATTAATGATGGATTCTCTAGTGTTAGTTGTATGTTCAAGGTCTGAAGGTATATGTCATCAAGGAAAAATATTCTTTCACTAATGAAGCGTATGAAATTTCTCTGAGAATTTAAGATCAATGGCTATTTGTGGATTTCAAGAGTATTTAATTGTGTATCATTTAACTTGACAGTCAAGAAAGAAGAAATCAAGATGTAACACCTAATGGTGCAACATCAGACAATTTACAAAAGCTCTAGAACATTTTCTATGATGTTGGTTTGTTCAATGCAAGGTGATTGTCCTGGTGGATAGAAAGACATATATGATTTTTCTTGTGTATATAACAAAGGAAATCTATTTTTTGTGAAGTCTTCAAAGGCTCTTATGTACTCCTTGAATGAGAACAAGGTATATTTCTGAGTTTTCTATTGGGAGAAGTATTTTTTAGTGATGAGTAATTCCAGGATCAAAATCAGTGATATGTTCATTGCGAATGATACTGATGTTCAACCAGAAGTTGGAACATCATCTCAACAGTTTCACACTCCAAAGATTGTGGAAGATTCTAGAGGGCTAGGAGGCACTAAATAAAAAAGCTCTCAAGGAAGCATTTTAAGAGGGAGTTATTTATTTGGAGTTTGTTTTGGTCTATAATCATCAAGTGTTTCAGAGATTAAATAATGAATGTTTGTGAGTCTTGGAGTAAAAATATTTTGGCCAAGTCTGAAGAAGATTGTATTATACTATTATTAAAGGATATTCTGCTTATCTGGATTTGAATTAATTGAATCCTGGTATATCTCTAAGACCTATACCATTAGAAGAAAAAGAAATGGGCAAGGGATATCCATGCTTCAGACCCTTGTGAATATTAATCGCATTGATAGTGCATCTATTCACCAACACATAGAGACTACACGAGAAAACACAAACACAAATACATGACCTCCAACGATCATCAAAACCAAATGTCCTCAATATATACTCCAAAATAGACCAACTAACTTAGTCAAAAGCATTATCAAAATCCACTTTAAACAACAAACATGCACGCTTAGACATCTTAGTAAGATCTACCACCTCATTAAGGAACCACATCATCCACGAAGTCTTCAAAGGCTCTTATGTACTCCTTGAATGAGAACAAGGTATATTTCTGAGTTTTCTATTGGGAGAAGTATTTTTTAGTGATGAGTAATTCCAGGATCAAAATCAGTGATATGTTCATTGCGAATGATACTGATGTTCAACCAGAAGTTGGAACATCATCTCAACAGTTTCACACTCCAAAGATTGTGGAAGATTCTAGAGGGCTAGGAGGCACTAAATAAAAAAGCTCTCAAGGAAGCATTTTAAGAGGGAGTTATTTATTTGGAGTTTGTTTTGGTCTATAATCATCAAGTGTTTCAGAGATTAAATAATGAATGTTTGTGAGTCTTGGAGTAAAAATATTTTGGCCAAGTCTGAAGAAGATTGTATTATACTATTATTAAAGGATATTCTGCTTATCTGGATTTGAATTAATTGAATCCTGGTATATCTCTAAGACCTATACCATTAGAAGAAAAAGAAATGGGCAAGGGATATCCATGCTTCAGACCCTTGTGAATATTAATCGCATTGATAGTGCATCTATTCACCAACACATAGAGACTACACGAGAAAACACAAACACAAATACATGACCTCCAACGATCATCAAAACCAAATGTCCTCAATATATACTCCAAAATAGACCAACTAACTTAGTCAAAAGCATTATCAAAATCCACTTTAAACAACAAACATGCACGCTTAGACATCTTAGTAAGATCTACCACCTCATTAAGGAACCACATCATCCACGAACTGCCCCCTTAATAAAAGTTGACTTCTCTAGTAAGATAAGCTTTCTTATAATCCTAGAAAGCCTAGTTACCAACACCTTAGCGACCAACTTATACAAAGACCCAAGACGAGAAATCAGTCTAAAATCTCCCAACTTCAAAGGTGATTCCACCTTTAGGATAAGAGTGGCTAAAAAGTACGTCAAACTATTAGGTAACACACATTTTAAAGTAACCAGTCAAACATCACATAAACCACCTCCTTGATTAAACCCCATAACTTTTATTAGAAAGAGAATTGAAGCCATCAGGACTAGGACTCTTGGACCCATCAATGTTCACAATCAAACGTCCACTTCTTAACGTAAAAGCCTAGACGAGAGGGAGTGTGTCTTGATCAACAAAAGACTAGGAAGAGTTACCCCGTCAAGGGTCGGTATATAAGTAATTGAATCAAAGAAATTATCCTTGAAATATCTAGAAACCTCCCCTCAAACCTCATATATCTTGTCCATCCAAATATGACCCACTCAGAGAGCTACCAAGTTGTTTATACTACTCATCTTCTTAACACAAGCATGGAAGTATCTGGTCTTGTCATCTCTTTCTTTAAGCGACGCTAATCTGGATCTCTAAAAAATCTAATCGTGTTTGTTTCAAGTTATGAAATTACATTCCCTAGAATATGACACAGAAAATACAACGATTTCATGTTTGTTTTAAGTTTTAAAGAATTATTCCTGAATATAATTTATTCTCGAAAATGTTTACACATGATTTTTTTTCATAATTATTCTCATGTTAAAAGGTGAAATCCCAATATTTTCATGAGAATAAAATTCAAATAACTCTATTACTCGCATTTAATTTAATTTTTATTTTTTATAATTTTTAAATTTAAATTAAATTTGTAAATATTCTTGAGCAATTTATTTTTTTGCCAAATACATAAATAAAAATATTATTCCTGAAAATAATATTGTGATTCTAAATAGTATTATTTAATAATTTGAAATTACAAACACACCCTGAAAGAGTCAAATCTAGAGTTGTCAATGGGTCGGCCCAACCCGCTTCGGTCCAATGGACCAATGTGTTTAAATGGACTGATCCGGTCCGACCCGATTGCTTAATGGACTACAGAATTTGAGCCCGACTCATTTTACAAAGGCCCGTGCAGTCCGATGGACTATCCCAACTCATATTTCAATATTATATATTTAATTTTATAAAAAATAATGTAATAGATAAAAGCTATATAACATAAGTAGAGAGTCATCATAAACTTAATTAAATGATGTTTAAAATATTCATCAAATCAACATCCATATATATGTCCACCTGACAACCATTCCCTTGATCAAATCATCTTGAAAATATATTTTCATCTTCTTTAACTTTTCTTTATCACTTGAAAACACACTTATGCAATTATATCTTATCTCAATCTTTTTTCTCCAAAATTTACCAAAATCTTTTTTTAACGGATCAGCCCGAAGCCCGCTTAGTCTGGCCCATGAAAAACATAGACCCGATAAATTGGATCAAAAAGATAAAGTCATATTTTTTAAATATATTTTACAGTCCGATCCACACTAAATTGTATGACTTATGGACTGGTCCATCAATCTAACCTATTTTAACAGCTCTAACCAGATGCCATAACTGAACAAACCTTATTCCTTAAATCAACATTTCTAAACTTCTATTTATTTGAAACCTAATCCCCTCAAGAATATTATTATTAAATAATTTGTATACTATTCCCGAACACCCTCTTAATTAGTATATTATTACTAAACAATAAAATAATTAATTTTATTACAATATATATATATATATATATATATATATATATATATATATATAAAGTATGATTTTTGGAAATTTAATTGAAAATTAAGATATTTAAAAAAATAATTGAAAATAAATTTTTTAAATTTAAAAAAAAAAAAAACTTTTCTCTTTTCTCATCACATCACTAACTTATCACATCTATTGCATTTTTTTCCTTTCAAAATGTACAATGAGCATATGAGTGTCCAAACACCATTTTTCAACCTACTAATATGTTTTCACTAATAAACGTGATTATGACCTTTGCCTTTATAGTATTAAAATAAAAAAGTTGTGCAACATGACTAAGATTGTGCTAAATAATTGAAGTTTACAGCTTGAATTCCCAAACTTCCACGCAAAACAACAAAATTTCTCCACCATCACACTCTTTCTTTTCTTTATTTTTTGTGTCATGATTGCTCTTTTGTTTTGTTAATGTCAATATACCCAATGTTCATTCATGGTAAACAAACTTCCATTGTCTTCTAAGGAAACCTTTTGGACAAAACATCCTCATCTAGTACATGAGATTCTTAGTCAGAATGTTCTATTAACTCAATTCTGATCTTTACAGGACAATCTTCCTAGAAACACAAACATTCATATAAAAGAATTATTAATAAATATTTTATTTTCAGATTCATCGAATACATTTTGATACACGAAATATATCACTAATTTAATACATAAATATTTGCATATAAGAATGAATAGAGATATTAGTTGCGAGTTCAAAGATGCATAGCATGATTAGCAAGTTCAAACATGCCTCATAAAATATATTCACATAAAAAATATTTATAATAAAAATCTAAAATGATCGTTAACATTAATTAGTTGCTACAAGGTTTCTACATAGAATACAAAACAAGGTTAAAGCATAACATGTACTAAAAAAAAAAACAAGAAATGTCTAATACTAATAATTTCATGAAAAATAACACAGAATCCCATAATAATAATAATAATTTTAACTTAAAGTCTTTTCTGAATCTTCTCCACAACAACCATACCTCTCACAGACTCTGCAACATATCTTTCTGATTTTACTTCAAAATCAGTAGTCATCAGTTCCAGTTCAGTAGTAGTAGTACATACTCTTGTCCTCAGTCTTGTTTTCATCAATACTCAAGTAACCATTATCACAACTAATTAATTGCTTAATATACTCAAGATCATACCCTAAAGAAGTTGGAAGAATTTGCTTTTGATTTTGACTAAAGCACAAGTTCACTTTTTCTGTTTCACTTTCCCATTGGTTAACATCACTTCCATGACTCAGATTGATCATGTTGTTGCTGCTTTGCATGAGATTCTGAAACCCCATTATTTCTTCTTGTTTCCCTAAACTTCCTTCTGATGAACTGCAACAACTTCCCTCACTTCCAAACATAGCCAAAGTACTCTCTCTCATAGGATGATGATATTGCATGGAAGTGCTAACTGTAACACCACTGAGCAAGGACTCTTGGTTATGGTAAAATGGAAGAGATATTGGTTCAAGGTTTGTGATGAAAGATGTGTTTGTTGGTTGTGAAACTTGGTTGTTGTAATATGAAGTGCAATGTTGAGAAGGAAATGAACTAGGGTTTTGATAGGGTAAGAGTGTTGTACTATGAGATTGAGGAAAAAAACTCATAAGCTTTTTCTTGAGTTTTGTGTTCCAGTAGTTTTTGATATCATTATCAGTTCTTCCAGGTAACTGTGCAGCAATAATTGACCACCTAAAATGATGAAAAAATGGAGAAGTTTAAGCACAAAAAAATGGTGAAAGAAAATGTCATTGTCAATATTCTGGATCTGGATATATAGTTAATTTCAAAGTGGATTCTTAGACAAAAAAAGCAAAACAAATTGTACTATATATAGTAGTTTTATTTTTTCTATATATACCTGCTTCCAATATTAGCATAAAGGGTGCAAATGATTCTGTCTTCTTCATCTGAAAATTCTCCATGTTTAATGTTTGGCCTTAAATAGTTAAGCCATCTCAATCTGCAACTTTTTCCACATCTTCTTAGACCTAAAAAGTTAATATATGAGATCATGCAGAGATAGATATAGATAGAGAGAGAAAGATTTATAGATAAGTTGAAGAATGATATAGTATACCAGCTTTTTGAGGAAGAGAAATCCAATTTCCACCAGTTCCATTTTTTTCTATGTACTCTTTGAGCTTTGAATCTTCTTCTGGTGACCATGGTCCTTTCTTCACATTTGCTTTGTCACAACAAGGAGCTCTTCCCATTTCTCTCTCTCTCTTTGGTTTCTCTCTCTTTCCCTATGATATTATCTTCTCTTTTGTGGGGACTGCTTGTGCTTTATAATAAAGAGACTTGTTTATAAACAGTTGAAAAAATGTTATTTTATTAGGATTTAAGTCAGAGAAAGAAAAAACATGCAAAACTCTAATGTAGAAATGTTGACATATGTATAGTTAGTTTTATTTAATTTATATCAATATTGTTAATGTGGAGACTTTTCTATAGGAGAGATCTATCTAATCTGTAGAATGATATTGGATTTGGATTTTCATTAATGTCTCCAACCAAATTTCAACGGTTAGATTAGTGTCTAGGTCAAGGGCATTCTCTGAATGTGTGTAGCTACACTATACAAAATTTAAAATTTGACATGTTTAAATTCTGACTAAAAATAAATTTATAAAATATTTATCTCGGTTAAATCATGACAAAATAATTTTTTTTATTTAATTTGTCTTAGAATTTGTATTTTCATATTATCTTGAACAATTTATTTTTTTAATAAAGTTTCATTAACATTTAAACATGATCAAAAATATAAATTAATTAACATGTGAGTTTCTATATGTTATTATCATTCGTAGAAATGAAGAAAAAAATATATTAAGATTGTATTATATTTGAGCTGTTAAATTAGTCTATGATTTGATTGATTTCTAATAAGAGAAAAGCATCCAAAGATTGATATTTATAAAGAAAGAAACATAAGAAGAAGAGGCATTGTTGTACTTGTATTGTTGGTGATGGTTACATCTACCAACATTGTGACTCAAATCCGAACACACGGACCAAAATGGATGATTGGTCTTGTTTTCTTTGGTACAGTGTTAGTATTAGTGGGGTTTAATTAATATTTTAATCATACTAAAGCATTGACACAATACAAAAGTAGAAGATTAAAATACTTGAAGTATATATCTAACTGGAGGTTATGTATCATTAGGGTGCACCTGAACGTTCATGAAATTATGTAGCACTTTTTTAAGTTGTCATTAAATAATGGTGCAAAATCAGGTCATGTTTCTTTTTTTATTGCATACGACCACGTCCATAAACTTTACAAGAAAAATATTACTATGGTTAGGGGTGGACAACGGCCCGGGTTGGGCGGATTCGGGTCCAAAAGGCTCATCCATTCTAATCCGCGGTTGAATCGTATAGACTCATTTCTGCTCATTTATTTTATTGGTTTGGACGGATTGGCTTAGAACGGATCGCGGGTTAATGCAGACGGTTTAATCGATTTATTGGGTTGATTTTATTTTGAACCCAATTACATATTTTTTTAGTTTTTTAAAATAAAAAATAAACTTAATTCAACTAGATAGTTAAGTTTAAATCATCTATTTTAAGAATAAAAACTTAAAATTAGATAATAATAATAATAATAGAACTATCTATGACTGCATTGAAGTTTACAACATTGAAGTTAATTGAACATATGCAGGCATGCAGCAACATAGTAACAATAGAGATATAACAGTAGAGATTTCTATGGCTCCCCATCAAATCCTTACACAGTTGATGCAGTTTGATCCTCATTACATCATATATATATATATATATATATAAAGTAGGTAGTGTGTATCTTCTCTTCCATATCTATCATAAGAGCAACAGTTTATTAATTTGTAATACTTAAAATCATCGAGAAAATATATAAGTTAATGTTACATAAGGTCTTAGATTTATAATTAGAAGTAAATATTGTTTCATAATTTATAATAACGTTTTTGCAAGTGAAAGATCACACTTTTTTTTAGATAAACTCTCATTTCCAAAAACTAAATATTAATCCAAACTACAAACCTAGTTTTAAAAAGACAATCTCAACTTCGGTATATCCAACTCAACTATACCAAGGAAGGGCATATTTGAAGTATAAAAGTTGAATGACATACCACACAATAGTATTTCTAGGTCCAAATAAAAAAAGTATTGTCTGCAACAGAGGCTCCAAAAGATATTTTGCATAGACCTTCAATAAAATAAATAGCAACTAAACAAAACTTCATATAGCATAGTACAATTCATTTACCTGAAAATTTCATCTTAGAGAAAAATCTATTTATATAATGATGAACCAGAAAAAATAACAAGTTAAACCATAGGCACTGAGGTCAGAAACTGGATTTGTGAGAATAATCACTTCGCTCTGGGCATTACTACCTGTGTATGTTACACATATCAAATGTTAAATGATGTATGTTTGGTATAATTGTCATAAATGAGTTCAAAGTTGAATTACAATATGAATTATTCAATATTTGGACTAATTACACAAAGTTAAGAGACCTGAATTTGAGTATGTGAAACAAAGTATAAGTATAACTCATTAACAAAAACTAAACAAATAGAAAACAATATGCATATAAGTATAACTCATTTAATTTCTATCCAAACTAAGAAAACAGGCTATTATCGAAACTACACAAATAGAAAACTAAACAAATAAATATTTGACACTAAACACACATTTATTCAAAGCACAAACCTATTTGAAATATATAGATTGAAGCACATGCATACAAATCAACAATTACACTAAACACTCATTTATACACATGCATACAATTTAAAGAAGACGTTTTCAAAAAAAACCAACATAACACTGACAGGGTACATAAGCAAAATAAATATTAACCTTAACCACCTTGAAGAAACTAAATCGCTCTTGAATTCAATTAAAAATTAACCTATCATGAAAACAAAACAACAAAGTCAGAATCAAAACAACTAAGTTAGGATTCGAAACCACGAAGTCGGGATTCAACATCCTATGCAAACCCTAACAAAACAAAAATGAAAAACTGAATAAAAAGGTTGCCTTGCAACAAAATCGTGTTGATTTTGTGTTGATTCAGTGGTTGGTTGCATCAGTATAATAAACGAATTAACTATGATTACCTTGGAACTATATCAACCTTTGATTTCGTGTACATAAAATAGAAAACGGTGGTTTGTTAGAGAGACAATGATTGATGGTAGCAGTGAGACTGAGTGAGGCTTAGTCACGGTGGTTGGTGAGAGAGACGGTGGGTGGTGTTCGGGTTTCATAGACGAGAGTGAGAGACAAGAGAGATGAGCATGAGGAGAAATTGAGTTAAACTCAGGGTATTACCCTATTATATTCCTTGATTGACAAAACGACATCATATTAGGTAAGTAGTATGGGCGGGTCCGGGTACCCGTGGTTCACTTATTCTTACCTAGTCCGCCCATTATAGCCCATTGTAAACTGAGTTTATAACCCGCAGTCCCGTTTTCCATTTTAAACCGCCCAATACCTCTTTTATTTTTTGGTTCCTGGTGGATTGGGCCGGCTTATCGGTTTTTGTCCACCCCTAAGTATGGTGTATACATTGTTGGTGTGTGTGAGTAAATGAGTGTGGTTATGGATAATTTAATGTGATGGCCAGTAGAAATTTTAGGCACACACTTAGTCTATATAGACGACATACTAAGGGAGTAGTATTTACTTTTGTTCCTTGTTCTTATTTGATCTTAATTTGTTTCAAGAGTTTGAGGGGAATTTGAGGTTCTAAACCATAGTCAAATGAAAGAAAATTTAAAATAGAAAGATATTTGGAAATTTGAGAAAGAAAGCAAAACATTTGGTGCAACACATAGGTCATAACCACTTAAAAAATTTCAACCCTAAAAAAATAATGCAATTTTAGAAAAAAAATTGGTATTTTGGCTTTTTGTTTGTCAAAAATGTCCTCATCGTTATTAATATTATTAGTAACAATCGGAGAGAGTCAAGCGAGAATTTTTTTTATTTTTAGACTTTTCATTTGAACAATATATTTTGTAGAAGACACATGACTTGTCCATCTAAAATCTTTGAGTGAGATCTCTCACTTATAAATATTTAAGTCACCATATATTCACATAAATGACGAAAATAGAATCGATTGAAAGCGAACATGATTCTACAGTTACCAGATTGAGAGAAGAAGATGAAAAGTAGAATTAGCAGCTACGTACTAGATTGAGAAAGAAAGACGGAGGTGATACTGCGGATTGTGGAAGCGGTACGGTGGTTAGGGCAGCGGAAAAGAGGTGATGGGGATTCAGTGAATGAGAGTGATACGAGGATGAGGATGGTGGTTCGAAGATGAGGAAGGTTGACGTGATGAAGTGAGAAGGTTGTTGGATTAGAAGGTATGGAGGTTTCTGAAAATCGGATTTTGCAGAGAAAACGGGTTTTAGGAAAGTTCTGCAGAGAATTAGAAAGAATGAAATGACAATAGGGTTATGTTTTATTTTTAAAAAAATTAAAGGCCTTAGGCAGTGCAGGAAGCGCTGTCTAAGGGGGGCCTCTAGCAGCGCTTTTCAGAAAGCATTGTCTAGGGGGCCTCTAGCATCGCTTTCTGAATAACCTTAGGCATCGCTTTTGAAAAACGCTTTCTAAGGGTGTCCTTTAGCAGTGCTATCCCAAAGCGCTGTCTGAAAATTTTTCAAAAAATTCTGTGTTTATTTTTTTTAGCTTTAGGCAACGCTTTCAGGAAAAAGCGTTGTCTAAAGTGCGTTGTCTATTTTCATTTTTGGCGTAGTGAGTGATATGTGAGTGATATCTCCCACTTATAAATGCTTAAGTCACCATATATGTGACCCTATTTTACCCACACTCACACTTGCTATATTCTCAACAAACATGACACTTCACAAATGATCTTATCGGTCTATAAAGTCAATAAATATTTGTCGTATAAAAGAAAAAGATACACTATCTTATTCATGATAGGGATAAAACTCAGGACCTCTAATTAAACTGAACGAGATTCACTCCATGTCATTCAAGTGCTCCAGAGTAAATGCATGACTCTATTTACTTATATTTATTAAATTCAATACATCACATAATTCAATGACACCTATCAAAGTCTCAAATTTTTGTTTTGACATCTCATCATCTAAAATTGTCACGTCAAATATATTCCAATGTGACATATAGGAATTCATTGTCACTTTTAAAAAAAAGGCATATTCTCTATTAGAGGTTCCCGGTTCAACTCCAAAAAACTAAAAAAACTATTAATTTAACAACTAATCACTAATAACTTTAATATAGTAGAAATCTTATAGAATTCTAAGTTTTTTTTCAATCTTTTAATATATTTCATCATTGCTAACATATTTGTTAAAGATAATATTGATTCTATAAGTTTAGTCAATATAGTTAAATAGTTTTAAAAAAATTTAAAAAAAATTACAAGTTTAAGTTAGTAATTAACAACTTACAAAAGTTTAGATTTTAGGTGAACATATTCAGTAAGACAAAAAAATGATAAACTAAAAAGATTTACACTAAATAATAAAATATGTGTAAAAAATTAAATAATATTTAAAAAAAACTACATACAAAATTAATGAAAGAATTACTCTAAAATTAAAAAATTATCATTTTCACACAATTCATAAATACTCTAAAATTAATATTTATGGTTTTCATTAAATTAGTTGAAGAAAAACTCACTACAGAATAAAAGATTAAAGATCATTTGTTTTGATAAATCAATTCACACAATGTTAACAAAATATAATGATATAACTTAACGAATTGAGTATTTGATATTCAATGGTGCCTATTAGACATGTCTATTTTCCGTGAGAAATAAAATGCAAAATTAAAAATGCACTCTTCGAAAAGTGGAGAAGTTGATTTTTTATCTTAATGTTGATTGTGATAATTTGTTACAAAAAATCTAAGTCATTTGAATGTAGAATATCTCACATATTTAAATAATGAAGATTTAACATTTTTTAATATGTTAAAAAAATATAAAATAATTATTGAATTTATTTACTTATTTCACATTTTTAAATTAAACAATAACGTCTTATTTATCATTTTTACAAGTTAAATTCAAATATTTTTTTTTATTTAAAATTGCTCTTTCGTTTTTATCTTTTTCATCTTATCGACTCAATTACAATATTTTTTTATATTACACAAAATTAAAATTTATATAATTTAATATTACTTAAAAAATTCTTCAATACCACACACATCGGGCGGATTTCAATCTCGTTATATTGTATAAATGTAACCATGAATGGCAATGGTTTTTAATTAACTCATATTTTTAAATATAAGTATAGTTCAACATATTGCCTTTAATTGGCATTAAAAATAATACTTTAATCATTAATTAAAATAGAAATATTAAATTACAATTATTTTAAATGAATATATCGTTTTGCCTTTCTTTACAACAAAAAGATACACTTAAATTGAAAAAAAATACTTTATTTTATTATTGTCAATTTTAATTTTATTTTTCTCATTTTTAATTTTATTTTTCGATAGGTCCTATGCACAAGCCTAAACTCATCCGTTAGTACGATTATCTATAAACACATTATGAGAATTGATCATCATTACCTTTCATTTTTTGCCCGTAATTCATCCGATCAGGTGTTTGGATTGACTAAACAATGAATTTACATGATGATGCACCATCATATTGCAACTACCTAGCCGTTGTCCTCAACAACATTATGAAATTTAAATACATAAAAAAAAAAAACACAGTTACTGTACCCTATAGTCACACTCTAATAACATTCTTGCTAGAGAGCTAATTGCTGCTTGTGAAGACATAGTATAAGAATAGGGACCTAAAATGTCTATCTGAAAAGGTTCGATTCAATTTCTTAGATATGGTGTGATATCATCATCATCATATGCCTATATCTTAATAAATGAACATATCCCTATTTATGGTAGTGTATGTACTAGTAGAACAGTGAAGGATATTAGTAGATACATTACCTCTAACATGAAGAGAATAAGATTAAAAGACAGATACAACATAATAGAAGAAGAAAAGATCCGTTTAATTGACAAATTCAATAAGGTATACAAAATAGAGTTTAATGACAGTGGGTGTGAAAAAATATTACATAGATATTTAATTAAAATATTTCAAAATATTAAATTATTCAAAATATTAAATTATAAAATAATTTTAAAATATACAGTGTGATTTGACACTTTATATTATCGTCATTAGTTGATAGTATAATACTACCTCTGTTCCTATATATAAGAGACAATTCATTTTTTAAATTCATTGAATAATCAATGTATTTGGTCAATTTATAGACTAGGTACATTGATTATTCAATGAATCTAAAAATTGAATTGTCTCTTATATATAGGAACGGAGGTAGTACATCATTATTTTTCTCTACAAAATAATTATTAACAATATCACATAATTTGAGATAGCGGATAGATATTTTTTTATAAAAAGTTAAGATAAATGTATTATAATTTATTTAAAATTTATTTTAATATATTTTAAAGACGCAGTTGCAATAATATAATTAATTAATTTAAATAAATTTAAATTTAAATTTATTAAGTTTGTTCATTGAGCCCCATTTAAATACGTATTAGTAAAGAAATAATTATACATATTATTATTTATACTTTAATACTTATGACACTCTTATTCAAGTTGATGAATGAAAATAAACTATTTCAAAATTATAAGTTGGTTGAATTATTTCGTGGTTAACTTTTTGGCTAACACATTTGACATATGATGCCCAAAAGACATGTAGACGGTAGTTATCAATCTACTACTTAACATTTCTCTGATAAAATGATGGTCATTCCAATGTGTTTTGTTTTGTCATGCTAGGATTATGTATAATATTGATGACTAATATATTGTTGCAAGGTAACTTCACATAGAGTTTTCACAATGTATCTTCAATTTTCTAGCAGTTGTTTCACTCATACAAAAATTCCTAGTGTCGTAGTCATGTATTCTACTTTAGCATTGATCGAGAAATTACATTTTACTTATTACTCCTCAAAGCAAAAAGTTTTCCACAAAATATGGTGTAACATCTTAAAGTAGATCTTCTATCAATCTGTAAGAATTTTTAATCATAAATGTAACATTTAATGTATTAGGACTATTATTTTAATTAGTCGAGATTTAAAAAAGTCTAATTAATATAAGATTAAATTTGTGGTTAAAAGTATAAATGTCATAAAAGATATGATTATTATGTAGATACCATAAGTCAATATTTAATTTGATGAGGGACCAAATTAAAATATTGAATACTAAAAAATAACCTTAAGGTTATTTATAGAGATTATGGTCCCCATTTATAGACAACAAAAAAACGGCTTATAAGAATTTCTCTTTTCATCATCATCAGAGGAGAATTAAAGAGTCATAAGGAACTCTACAAATTGGAAGATCACATACCCGCAAACATTCGATGATTCTCAATAGTGAATTCAAGCACAATAATGAATTCAAGCGCGCTTCCGTTAATGGCGAATTCAGATACGCTTCCACTTTTATTCTTATAATTGTATTCAGATATGAGTTTAATGATTTTATTTAGATTTTTGTTCTTGATTTCTATATTGATAAAAATTATATTAGAATTTCAAAATTAGATTCCATTTTGATGATTTATGTTTTCTTTTCGGCACCGATCATTTATCTTGATTTTGGATTGAATCGATACAATCAATGACAATTAAAAGGTTTATGCTTGATTTTTTTTTGTTTGTTCAAATCAATTATCGGTGAGCATAGTAATTTGCTTATGGGATACCAAAAAATTATCACTAATTATTGTGGGACACTGGTGACAATTTTACCAATTTTGTTTACGTCATATACTTTTGTGGAATATACTGTTACGCCATATGCTTTAAACTATGGTGAATAATGCGAATAGATCGTCCAATATATTGTTTTAAAGCTTATAAATAATTTTATAAGCTGTATTTTAGCCTCGATCGAGTATTTCATTCTTAATTTCCTTTATATATCACAATGATATCATATAATTATTGGGATGAAATTTTAATTATTGTGATATAGAAACTTTATTGATTATATGACTAAACGTCGATACAGTGCTATAATGTAAAAGTTCGGTGACTGAGTAATTATGTAAGCATTGGTAAAGTGGAAGAAACTAAAGCAATGTCAGTAATATAGATTTGAAGTAAATAATTGTTTTATTTCAATTTGTTATGTTTTAATATTATATGAAATTGTTTTTTTTTTCTTTCTGGATCCAATACGAGATGCTAGTAAGATACGAGCGTGTAATGTAACAATCTCAAAAATGCTTTACATATATAATAAGGTTTGCTTTTTTGTTTGGAATTATCAAATTGATTACAGTTTGAAATACTCAAATTCAGAATAAGGATGTTACATTTTGTAACAATTTTATTATTACTCAAATTCAGAATAAGGATGTTACATTTTGTAACAATTTTATTTTAATAATATACAATAATTATATTGGTTATTATTATAAGTAATAATATATTTTCTTATTATAATTAATAAGAATTCAAAGATTATTATTATTTTATTTATCGATCAAATTTGATTACGGATTATAATTTTTATATAGTAATTTAATATTTTGAGTGAGTGATTAAAATAAAAAAATCACTAAAGTGACACTTTTATGGAAATTGCTTCTGAAAAATGTTAAATAATTTTTTGGCTGCGTGTATGTTTGTCCATGCGAGTATCAATTGACCCAAAGGACAGTTGATGGTTTGCCGGTTTTCATACGCACCTATGATGATAAATATGTGATAATTATAAGATTTTACGTGTAAATAATAAATCAATCCAAAGAGGGATTTATTATTCGACATGTTTTTATTATCAATGTTTGACCGTTACAACAAGAGTACCACTAGAAGTTAATATTAATGTCCAAAGACTCAATATTGATGGTGCACTAGGTATCTTGAGATGGGTAATGTTTTTATTTGAACAAATTGATAATTCAATTTTTTTGTGAGTATATTTAAATTTTTTAATTTTGTTATCGTTTTTCAGCTACATTTGCTTGAATATTTGCAAATTTTAATAATAAGATACGAGTCCTTATGAGACAAATTTAAGGAATAGAATGAGAACATAAAAATTGTACTTGGCTGCATGAATTTTGACCTTGCATTAAGGATGAAGCAATCACTTTCTCCTTCGGAATTTGGTTCCTCTGAACAAAGGAAATTTTATGAGAAGTGTGAATCGTTCCAATAACATGAGTCATATTTTGGTTTGTTCAGAGGTCAATTTAAATTTTGTGCCTGAAAACACTTGGTGGTTAGACTTTGGCACAATTCTAACATCAGTGTTTCAATGAAGAGTTGCCTAAACAACCAAAATCCAAATGATGTTGAAAGATTCATCTATGTTGGAGATGCCAAGTCGGTAGAGGTGGAAGCTATAGGAAATTTTAGATTATTAATGTGTACCAGATTTTATATGGATTTGAAAGACACTTTTGTGGTTTCGTCATTTAGACGAAATTTAATTTCGATTTCTTATTTGGACAAATCAGATTATTCTTATTCGTTTGGAAACAATATTTTCAAGTTGTCTCTCAATTCAGATATTGTTGAAACTAGTTCACTTATAGGTCATGATAATCTATATTTGTTTGGCATAATATCTTCATATAGAAATTTTTTGAAATTTGAGGCAAGGTCTTATAAGCCAATGAAAATAAATTAGATTCTCGAACAATGAGCAACTAATTTATTGGTTATTCTTAAAGATCTAGGTGCTACAAAATTTATGATCCCAAATTACATTAAATTTTTTAGACGGGAACAACCATATTTTTTGAGGATATTGAGTTTGGGGGAAAGAATAAGGTTAGAAACTTTGTTTTAGAGGAAGAATCGGTAATAATTCCAGAACCGATTCATACTGTTGCTTTTGATCAAGAAAGTATGGAACCTCCACAAGACATTGTTGATTTTTCTCATACTTGATATGATTTGGTAATTCATGAAGAACAAACTCAAAATCCTCAAAAACAAGTGTTACAAGAACTAATACCTTTGTCGAGATCCATTAACGAAATGAGAAATGCTATTCTGGATGATTACATAGTATTTCTTATACTCGATATGATTTGGTAATTCATGAAGAAAAAACTTAAAATCCTCAAAAACAAGTGTTACAAGAACCAATACCTTTGCCGAGATCCATTAAAGAAAGGAGAAATGCTATTTTGGATTATTACATACTATTTCTTCTAAAACATGAGAAAAAACAATGGTAAGTGGATTGAAGCAATGAAGTAGGAGTATAAAGTCCATGCAAGATGATAATGTTTAGAAACTTGTCCCATTACCAGAATGTGTGAAACCCATTGGTTGCAAATGTATTTTTTAAGACCAAACGAGATTCTAACAGTAATGTGAAAGGTATAAAGTTCGTCTTATGGTTAAGAGTTATACTCAAAAGGAAGGGATTGAATTTAAAGAGACTTTCTCTTTGGTTTTATCGAAATACTCTTTTAAGACAATCATGACTCTTGTTACACATTAAGATCTGGAAATCCATCAAATGGATGTTAAGACAACATTCCTCAATGGATGTTAGGCAGATATTTGAGCAATCCAGAAATGGATAATTGAAAAGTATCCAAAAGGTTATAAGATATTTAAAGAGAATAAAAGACTATATGCTCACATATAGGAGGTTAGACCAGTTAGAGATCACTGAATAATCTGATGCAGATTTTGTTGGATGCCAAAATAGTAAAAGATCCACTTCAGGCTATATATACATGTTGGATAGTGGTGTAATTTCTTGGCGGAGTGCCAAGAAAACTTTTACGACTCCATCCACCATGGTAGCACAGTTTATAGCATGTTATGAGACATCCAACCATGGGATTTGACTGAGAAATATTGTCATTGGGCTGCAAATTATGGAAAAAATTGAAAGATCACTTAAGTTATATTGTGACAATAAATCAGTCGTCCTGTAACAATATTAGGATCTCGACTAAGTCAAAAAATATTGACATCAAGTTCCTAGTTGTTAAATAAAGAGTACAAAGTGGACATTTTTCTATATAACACTCTTGGACGTACTCCATGATAGCAAACCCTCTTACAAAAGGTCTTCCACCAATGTCTTTCACGAGCACACTGCTTGCATGGGTGTTATACCTTTAGAGGAGTCTTTGGTTTAGTGGGAGTTAGTCAATTATGAATTTTAGGTTCTATGTTTTGGTCTTATGTATGCATACTATTATTTTGGATATTTTTCATATTATTTAAGTTTTGGTATTCAGCAGTTTATATTTTGTACAATAAAGTTATTGAATGATCTCACTAAAGTAAAGTAAGACCAGTTGAAAATCGACATATACAGACCAACTTCATGTGATTTTCATGCTACATATTTCATGATGGATCTATGTTATTTAGTTGTGTCAATATTGGTGATCATTGATGGGTTTAGTTATGATTGTTATAACGAAAATCAATTAGGTTCTGAATAGTGACATGATTAATGGACGAGATAATTTGAATATGCTTAAGGAATATAATGGCGAATTTTGAGCTCATAAAGTCTAACACTTGTATGTGATTACATATGTGACCAGTGGGAGATTGTTAGAAATTTGGGTCACAGATGTAATATTTAAGGTGTTAGGGCCATTATTTTAATTAGTCAATACTTAAAGGGGTCTAATTAATATAATATTAAGTTTGTGGCCAAAAGCATAAATGTCATGAAAGGTATGATTATTGTGTAGATACCATAAGTCAATATTTAATTTGATGAGGGGCCAAATTAAAATATTGAAAACTAAGAAATAACCCTGAGGTTATTTGTAGAGGTTATGGTCCACATTTGTAGACAATGAAAAAACGATTATAAGGATTTCTCTCTTCATCTCCATCAGAGGAGAATCAAGGAGTCATAAGGAACTCTACAAATTGGAAGATCACATACCCGCAAACCTTTGGTGATTCTCAGTGGTGAATTCATGTACGCTTCCTTTAATGGAAAATTCAGGTATGCTTCCGCTTTCATACTTATAATTGTATTCAGATATGGGTTTATGGGTTTTATTTAGATTTTTGTTCTTGATTTCTATATTGATAGAAATTATAAGTTTTATGAAAAAAACCTAACATTAACTTGCATAATCAATATTAACATAAGCTTTTTTTAGTTAGTCTTTCATCTCTTTTAAATAAGAATCCTCTCTCTATAGTTGTTTTGTGATATTGTTGAACACAATCTACAACATGCAAGTGTTTCATCCTACGACCATCTTGCCACCTCAAAGGTTATTGAGATACTTCATATGGACCTCATGGGGAATATGCAAGTGGAAAGTCTTGGTGGAAAGAGATATGTGTTTGTATGTGTGGATGATTTTTCAAGTTATACACGGGTTATCTTCATTAGAGAAAAATATAATACTTTTGATGTGTTAAAAGAACTATGCCTTCGTATTTAGAATGAGAAGATAAGTGAAATTGTAAAGATAAGACGTGACCATAGCAAGGAGTTTGAGAACTTCAAGTTCTATTATTTTTTATCTACTGAAGAGATCAATCATGAACTCTCTGCACCTATCACACCTCAACAAAAAAGGAGTGGTAGAATGCAAGAATAAGATCATACAATAAGTTTCTAGTGTCATGTTGTATGCCAAGAATCTACCATATCATTTTTGGGATGAAGCCATGAACACTACTTGCTACATTCACAACAGAGTAACTATCAGATATGGAACCAACTACAATGTATTATCTTTAGAAAGGAATAAAAGAAAATGATAATGCTTTCATGTCTTTGGTAGTAAGTGTTGCATTTTGGGTGATCATGATCAAAGAAGAAAGATGGATCCATAGAGTGAAGTAAGGATATTACTTAGATATTTTATCAATAGTAGGGCCTGCATGATCTACAACACTCATACCAAGACAATGATGGAATCCATAAATGTTGTTGTTAATGATAATCATGAAGAGAAAGATTTTATTGGGGATTAAGATGATATATCCTCTCAACAGATAGATGTCCCAGACAAGGGGTCTGACATTGAGACTAAAAGTATAAATTATGAAGAGACCACTATCAACAAAGGACCATGTTAGTTTTATGTTGGCAGCAATTTTGGTAAAACATTCTTCCTAGAAAATGTTGTGAAGGATGTTTTGACATGTGAACAAAAATATGTCAGCAGAGTTAAAAGATGTTAGAGTAGATGTCTTGACATGTGTTACAAAACTGAATTGGTTTGTTTGCTTAGAAATTCTAGGCGCTATTTTGTTTATTTGATTGAGCTCAGTATTGCTTGAAGTTAGCAAGTTTGTTTAAAGTTCTGTTACAATATTTTTTAGAGATCTTTTGTCTTACTTTCATGGAGAAATTTATGGGAAGTTCAAATAATTTATGTGAATGTGTTTTGGGCTAAGCCCTAGCTGCGGTTTCTATAAAAAGATAGGTAACCCTACTTGCAGATTTAGTTACACTGAAGGAATCTGAACGTGCTATTTTTGAATATTAGGTTTTAGTCTTTTGTTAATTGTTCCTTTTGAGTCACTCTTGTATTAACTAAATACTTGAGCTGGACGTTTTTAGTTGAGTTATAACTTGTTAATCATTCATAAGCTTTGAAGCAAAGAATGATTATGTGTCTTTGAAGTGTGTCTTCAAATCATTGTTATTGTTTATCATTGTGTATGATTGAGGGAGAGTGAAAGGGGTCTCATATCTAAGAGGTTATTAGGTAGAAGGGTCATTGGATAGTGATTAAGTGGGGAGTTGTAAACGTAGTAGTTTAGCTCTTAATTGATACTGCTGATAGTGGACTTCATCCCTGGCTTGGTAGCTTCTGAACGTAGGTGTGTTTGCACCGAAGTGGGTTAACAATTACTTTTGTCACTTTTACTTTATTGCTTTTATTATTTTGTTATACCTTGTCAGTTCTTTGATATTTGTGTCGTGACATCTCCTTCGATATTACATATCTAATACCAGAATTTAAATCGGTATCAGAGAAGGCATTATACTCCGTCTCTAAGTGAGATCTAGGGAAGATACTTTTTGGTGCTATGGACAAGGAAGGAGGATTTGTGAACATACCACCCATTTTGGATGGAACTAACTATGATCTATGGAAACCACGTATGGTGGCGTTTCTAAAGTATTTGGATAGTAGGGCTTGGAAGGACGTCTTAAAAGGATGGACGCGTCTTGTCATTATGAGGGAAGATGAACAACCCAACACTGAATTAAAACCTGAAGAAGATTGGTCTAAGGAAGAGGATGAACTTGCTCTTGGAAATTCTAAATCCTTAAATTCTATTTTCAATAGGGTTGATAGAAACATTTTCAGATTGGTGAACACCTGTGAAGTAGCCAAAGATGCTTGGGAAATTATCAAAACTTCTCATGAAGGCACTTCCAAAGTAAAGATGTCAAGACTTCAACTGCTAACCACCAAATTTGAAAACTTGAGGATGAAGGACGATGATAGTATTCAAGACTTTCATATGAATATTCTTGAGATAGTCAATGCATGTTGTGCCTTAGGAAAGAAGATACTAGAAGAGAAGCTGATAAAGAAGATCCTCAGATCACTTCCCAAGAGATTTGACATGAAGGTTACTGCTATAGAAGAAGCTCAAGAAATCAATAGCATGAGAGTGGATGAACTCATTGGATCCCTATAAATATTTGAGTTACGCATCAATGACATATCTGAGAAGAAGAATAAAAGCATAGCCTTTATGTCTAATACTGAAGGCAAAGACGAGGAATGTGATATGGATACTGAAGAAGGATTGTCCAATTCCATAGTATTTCTTGGAAGATAGTTCAACAAAGTGCTGAAGAGGATGGACAGTAACTCAATACCAAATGTCAAGAACAACTAATATGACATCAGCAGGTCATGTGACTTTGGAAGAAAAACAAGGACAAAAGAAAAATTATTTCAAGATAGAGGAATAAAATTCCATGGATGTGAGGTATTTTGACATATTAGAGCTGAATGTCCTACATACCTCCAGAAACAAAAGAGGGGTCTGACAGTGTCTTGGTCTGATGAAGATTCTGAAAGTGAAGAGGAATCTACCAAGTAGGTTACTGCTTTGATAGACATATACATAGATGAGGAAGATTCAAGTAAAGATGAAATAACATATGATAAGCTAACTGCTTCCTACAAGGAACTATGTATCAGAAGTGCTGAAGTGTGTGAAGAAGGGGAGAAACAGAAGAAGCTTATAATTCAACTAAAGACAGAAAAGAAATATCATCGTAAGACTATCTCCGAGTTATAGAATGAATTGATTCTAGTAAACTCTAAACTTTACAGAATGTCCAAGTCTTTTAGAATGCTGAACAGTGGGTCTGACATATTGGATAAAATCCTACAGGTAAGAAAATTTATAGGAGATAAAAGTGTTCTAAGATTTTATGAGAAAATAGAACCTTGTTCAAACTCCACTTACTCTAAGACTAAACCAAAGATGTTGAACAAAATGTATGAACATCATGGCAGAAGCATTCTCAGATACTCCAAAAAAAAATTCCAACACTGGAGGTGTCATTACTGTGGATGTTTTGGTGTATGGATATCTTAAGCCTGCACCTCAAGCTAACACTAATCAGAGCATTCCTAATTTCAGTGAGAAGAAACAATGGGTCCCTAAAGCTGTTGTTGCTAGTATTATAGCACATACATATCTCAGAGCCTCAACCAAAGAGGACTGGTATTTTGACATTAGATGTTCAAGGCATATGACATGGGTCAAAAACTTGTTGGTGGATATCAGATCTTACTCCACTAGTTATGTGACTTTTGGAGATGGAGTTGGAAAACTGGATTGCCCGGGAATCCCAAATGTTGAAGATGTGCTACTTGTGAAAGGGTTGATAGCAAATCTAATTAGTATCAATCAACTTTGTGATCAATGCTTCAAAGTAAACTTCACCAATCTGAGTGCATTATTACCAATGAGAAGGGTGAAGTTGTGATGAAAGGACAACTGTTATTTATGGATACCTCAAGATTTAAGCGTTTCTTCCACATGTTCTCCTGTCAAAGAAGATGAATTTAAACTGTGGCGTCAAAAACTAGGACACTTGTGTTAGAACATGGTTTGGTTCTACACCTATCTTAGAAGTTTTGATGATAACAAGTACTGTTGATGACAATTATGTTCCGACCCTAATAAATAAATAGTTTGTATGAAACATTGTTGTCTCCTAATTTTTTTAATGAAGTACGCAGATGATGTTCTGATTCTGAATGGAAAAGGAGAACATGTTACAATTCTGAAGATAGAAGAAGTTTTAATATTTTGTAAAAGAAATTCTAAGAGAACTTAAAAAGATACACATGTAAAAGCAGTCTTCAAGACTATCACACTTGTTAGAAGAAGTTCTGATGTATAATGAAGAATGACATACTAAGAGAACTCAAAAAGCAGTCTTCAAAATTATCACGCTCTGTAGTAGAAGTTTTGTTGTGTTCTAGCCAAACTTCTGAAAGCGTCATGCTGCATTACAAACTCTGACTCTCATATTCTGGCTGCTTAGTTCTGATGTGTTACAAAGGCTCAAACGGGAATATTTGAAGTAACGGCCAATTTCCAACAGGATCTCGTTTTTATGGAAAGCACAGTTAATGACAAATATCATTCTTCCATTTGTGGAATCTATGTCTCCAACGGATTGAAATTCTCACGCCTATATAAATACAAAATCATGAAGAATTTCACAACAAAACTTACAGGCATATTACAGAGAAAATCTTCAACGAAAGCATTCATATTTCTCTAGTTTCAATTGAGCTCAAAATATATTGTGTAATACATCATAGTAGTGATATATCCTATTAGAAGCATCTTTTATACACATTTGTAATTGTTCAATCAGTTGTAATTCCTTGAGAACCAGGTTCTGGTTTATCTCAAGAAGACAAAGGAAGTTGTCTTTGTGAATTGTAATCTATTGTTGAATAGTGGATTAAGACCTCGTTGAGAGAGGCAAATCACCATGACGGGTGAACTGGAGTAGTTTGAGTTCAAACAAACCATGATAAAAATAGTTGTGTCAAATTGTTTTAATTTAGAAAAACCCAATTCAAAGCCCCCTTTCTTGTGTTTCTCAACCTTCAATTGGCATCAGAGCGCCTGGTTCTGGGTGCTAACACTTAATCGTGTCTGATAAAAGATCTAGCTTGAAAAACACAATGATAGAATCAGTTCAGAACAACAATGACCACTATGACGATAAAGACAGAATCAACGGCAGACCCCCAATGTTTGATGGAGAAAATTTTGACTATTGGAAAGACATAATCGAAAGTTTCTTTCTGGCCCATGACGTTGATCTCTGGGATATGGTAACTGATGGCTACATTTATCCTGTTGATGCAAGTGGTCAGAAGATTGAAAGAAAGAAAATGTCAAATCAGCAAAAGAAAGAATTCAAAAATCATCACCAAGCCATAACAATCCTCATAAGTGCCATCTCATACACTGAGTATGAGAAGATCACAAATAGAGACTTAGCTAAGAACATTTTCGACTCCTTAAGAATGACGCATGAAGGTAATACACAAGTCAAAGAAACAAAAGCTCTTTCTCTCATTCAAAAGTACGAAGCGTTTAAAATGGAAGAAGATGAAACTATTGAAGCAATGTTCTCAAGGTTTCAAATTCTGGTAGCTAGTTTAAAAGTTCTGGACAAAGAATATTCTATTGATGATCATATAAAGAAAGTAATCAGAAGTCTTCCCAAGAAATGGAGACCTATGATGACAGCTCTCAAGCTTGCAAAAGATCTGAACAAAATCTCTCTATAAGAACTCATCAGCTCATTAAGAAGTCACGAGATAGAATTAGAAGAAGATGAGCCCCAGAAGAAAGGTAAGTCTGTTGCTCTTAAATCTAACAAAAAATATGACTCTAAAGCTTTTTAGGCTGAAGAAGAAAACTTTGGAGGATCATCATCAGAAGAAGATGAGCTATCTCTGCTCTCCAAAAGAGTTCAGCAACTCTGGAAGAACAGACAGAGGAAGTTCAGAAATCCAAGAAGATCTAGCAATCATTATGCTTCATCCTCTAGATACAAAAAGACAAGAAGCAAAGAGATTGTATGCTATGAATGTAAGGAACCTGGTCACTATAAAAGTGATTATCCTAAACTTCAGAAAGAGAAGCCGGAGAAGAAGTTTGACAAAGAAAAGAGGAAAAGTCTTATGGAAACATGGGATGATTCAAATTCTTCTGAAGCTTCGTCAGACTTAGAAGATGAAAGAGCCAACATAGCTTAATGGCCAACATAGCTGACAACTCAGATTCCTCTGAATTTGATTATGATACTGAAGAGGTATTTCCTAATTTTGCTGTTAATTTCTCTAAAGCTGGATTAGCAGAAAGTCTATCAAAAATTCTTGAAAACTATTAGAAACTTCAAATCAAATACAAAAATCTTAAACGAAATCTTGCATCTGATTCTGAAGAAACTAAGAAACTAGAAACAGAAAACTCTGAGCTTAAAGAAACCATTTCTAAACTTAAAATTGAAAATTCTGTTTTTAAAGAAAATTTACAAAAAACTCAAGAAAAACCTATTACAGAAGTTCTAAATGATTTTGATAATATTATAAAGGAATATGATATTGGTTTGCAAGAGTTCCTGTCTAAAAGCATAGGCAGAAGCAAAATGGCTTCAATAATCTATAAAGTCAGTAGAAACAGAAGAAAAGGTTTAGGATATGTGCCTCCTAAAGATGAGAAACCATATTCTGAAGTAGATGATATGTTCATTAAAAACACACCTCTGAAATCTCACTTCACTCATGGTAACCCACATGACATAAAATATACTAGTGAATCATGTTATGCAAAATCTTATGTTAAACCTAAGTTCAAACAGAACTTTAGAAATTCTAACAAAAAAGGACCCAAAAAGATATGGGTACATAAGGACAAAATAGTATATGTTGCAGATATCTTTGATAGCAAAGTTAAAACACCAGTATTGGTAGCTAGACTCTGGATGCTCTCGACACATGACGGGAAGAAAGCATATGTTCCAAAGTATGGAAATTAAAGCTGGAGGTTACGTAGGTTTCATAGGCAACAAAAAGGGTAAAATCATTGGCTCTGGAACTATCGGTAACGGTTCTTTACCCTTTATTACTAATATTTTTTTGGTAGATGGATTGATGCATAACTTGTTATCCATAAGTAAATTAAGTGATAACGATTATGATATAATCTTTAATCAAAAAGTCTATTATAGCTGTAAGTCAGAAAGATGGAACAATCCTCTTTAATGGTAAAAGGAAAAAACAACATTTATAAGATCAAACTTTCTGAACTCAAGAATCAGAATGTAAACTGCCTTATGTCTGTGGACAATGAGCAATGGGTCTGGCGCAGACAATTGGGTCATGTTAGAGTGAGAAGAATATTTCAAATTAACAAACTCAATCTAGTCAGAGGACTTCCTAATTTGAAGTTCAGCTCAGATGCTCTGTGTGAAGCATGTCAAAAAGGAAAATTTTCAAAACCTCCTTTTAAATCAAAAAATGTTGTTTCTACCTCTAGGCTATTAGAACTTCTTCATATTGATTTGTTTGGACCAATGAAAACTACATCCATCAGTGGCAAGAAGTATGGATTGGTGATCGTAGATGACTATAGCAGATGGACATGGGTAAAGTTCTTAAGACACAAGGTTGAGTCACATTCTGTGTTTGCTAACTTCTGTAATGTGGCCCAGAATGAAAAAGAGTTTAAAATTGTTAAAGTCAAAAGTGATCATGGTGGAGAATTTGAAAATAAATATTTTGAAATTTTTTTTAATGAAAATGGTATTTCTCATGATTTTCTTGTCCTAGAACTCCACAACAAAATGGAGTTGTAGAACGTAAAAACAGAACTTTACAAGAAATGGCTCGAACCATGATCAGTGAGACTAACATTGCTAAACATTTCTGGGCAGAAGCAGTGAACACAATGTGTTATATCCATAATAGAATCTATATAAGACCTATTCCTGAGAAGACTCCTTATGAATTGTGGAAGAACAGAAAGCCCAACATTTCTTATTTCCATCCTTTTGGATGCACTTGTTTCATTCTAAATACAAAATATTATCTTAATAAATTTGATTCTAAGGCACAAAAGTGTTTAATGTTAGGATATTCTGAACGCTCAAATGGATACAGAGTATATAACACTGAAACACGAATTGTGGAAGAATCCATTAATGTCAGATTTGATGATAAGCTTGGCCCTCAAAAGTCAAAGCAAAAATATTCTCTTGCAGATATAGAAGTTCATATTTCAGGATCAGAAGATAGTCCTGACATAGAAAAAGATTTTGAAGAAACCATCAAATAAACATCTGAAGGACCCATTCAGAAGAAACCATCCAGAAGCAACGTAGGTCATCCTGAAGAAATAGTTTTGGGAAAGAAAGGTGATCTAATCAGAACCAGATCAATATTTAGAAATTTTGAAGAATCAATCTTGGGACTGGTGTCCTTGACTGAACGAACTTC
Organism: Vicia sativa; assembly: GCA_021764765.1. Lineage (NCBI taxonomy): Eukaryota > Viridiplantae > Streptophyta > Magnoliopsida > Fabales > Fabaceae > Vicia > Vicia sativa. The sequence continues at coordinate 143,686,486 of CM038792.1, forward strand.
TGTAGATGAAGCTCTTTAAGACAATGACTAGATCATGGCAATGCATGAATAGCTAAACCAACTCACCAAAAATGATGTATGGGATCTTGTACCCAAACCAAAAGGTTTCAACATTATTGGAACTAAGTGGGTCTTAAGAAACAAGCTTAGCGAACTAGGAGAAGTAGTCAGAAACAAAGCTCGACTGGTAGCACAAGGTTATAGTCAGCAAGAAGGGATCGACTATATAGAAACCTTTGCTCCAGTCGCCTTGTTAGAATCTATCAGACTTTTAATTTCATATGCTGTTAATCACAATTTATCAGATGGATGTAAAAGTGCATTTCTAAATGGTTACATTGATGAAGAAGTATATGTGCTTCAACCCCCTGGTTTTGAAAACTCAAAACATCCAGATTTTGTTTATAAGCTCAAAAAATCTTTAAATGGTCTAAAACAAGCTCCCAGAGCTTGGTATGAAAGACTAAGTAATTTTCAATTAGAAAAAGATTTTACTAGAGGGAAAGTGGACACAACTTTATTATATAAGACATTTAAAAATGATATTCTGATATGTCAAATTTATGTTGATGACATAATTTTGGTTCTACTAAAGCCTCCCTTGGGAGAGAGTTTGCTAAGTCTATGCAGGCAGAATTTGAAATGAGTCTCATGGGCGAACTCAAATTTTTTTGGGAATTCAAATCAACCAAACTTTAGAAGCAACTTACGTACATCAGAGTAAGTATATTAAAGAACTACTGAAGAAATTTGACATGTTAGATAGTAAACCTGCCAAAACTCCTATGCATCCCACATGTATTCTACAAAAGGAAGAGGTAAGTAAGAAAGTAGAACAGAATCTCTACAGAGGTATGATTGGATCTCTCCTATATTTAATTGCCTCAAGACCTAATATACTATATAGTGTATGTCTCTGTGTTAGATTCTAATCTGATCCTAGAGAAACTCACTTAACAGTTGTTAAGAGAATTCTCAAGTATCTGAAAGGTACTACTAATCTTGGCCTGTGTTACAAAAAATCCAGAGAATACAAACTTGTAGGATATTGTGACGATGACTTCGCTGGAGACAGAATAGAAAGAAAAAGAACTTCTGGAAGTTGTCAGTTTCTAGGTGAAAATATGATATCTTGGTCCATCAAAAGACAATCCACCATTGCTCTGCCTACTGCAGAAGAAGAATATATAACTGCAGCTGGATGTAGTACTCAGATGCTCTGGATGAAAAATCAGCTTCAGGACTTTCAGATATTCGAGAGTAACATTCCTATCCTCTGTGATTATTTTCTTATATAAAAATCCTATTTTACATTCTAGAGCTAAACACATAGAAATTAAACATCATTTCATTAGGGACTATATTCAGAAGGGAATTCTTACTTTAAAATTTATTGACACAGACCATCAATGGGCTGATATATTTACAAAACCCCTTGCTAAAGATAGGTTCAATTTCATTCTGAAGTATCTCAGTATGGAATTATGACCAGAATGGACAGTTTAATTCTATACGTTTAATTGTTAGAATATTATTTATTTTTTGTGAACTTCTGATCAATTGTCCTTCAGAAAGTGAGAAGGGTAATTGAATCAGAATCTATCAAGAAGATCTGAATGATGAATCAGATCGAGATAGAAACATGCAATTCACCAGAAAACACCTGTCAATCTTAATCACTAAGTCACTCTCAGAAAATGAACATGTGTTCAAATTCAGATAGAAGTGAAACGCTTGAGTTGATTCATTGAGGCGCTGGTCACATCGATAACTGTTCACCATATCTTCATGCTATCTCCCGTGTGTGCAATCAGTATGGTTAATAATTATTTTTTTGTGCTTTAATTACTCTTGATTGCGTGGTTTCAAGAAATCAATTTTCTTATATATACTTCTACTTTACCTTTTTCAAAATTCATCATTTTCAAATCATTTGCTCACTTCTTCCTCTTTTGAAAACCCTTATTTTCAATTCTTCACCTTTTCTCTCAAAACCCTAGTCCGAGAACAATAGCTTCCTTATCTCAAGATCAACAACAGTAATAACAGCCCCAACAAGATCAACAACAGCAACAACAACAACAATGGAGAATCTGAATCCTACAGTTTCTGACTATCTCTGGACTTAGTTCAGAAAATGGTTTATTCCTGAATCTCTGCAGTAGAAGAAGCTCTTCTATGGAATAACTTAGTAGAATTTCAACGATTGGCTGAAGTTTCTTGAAGAACATATTGCACAACTTAGGTACGCAAACAATTTGTTTCTAACAAATACTCCTTAGGGATCTATAACAGCAACAACATCTCTTCAAAAACCGGAGACTCAACCTCTGGTTCTCTTTCAAGAAAAAGGGAAATCAGTTGCTGAATCCTATGAAGCTCCTGCTACTGAAACTCTGGAAACTACTGATAAGGATCCTTCTTCTCCCTCCTTAGTCATTCAAACTCTGGAAGTTCTGAAGAAAGAAAATGAAGAGGTTAGAAAAATATTGGATAAGCAAGATGAAACGAACAAGGAACTTAAAGAGATGATGGGTAAACAAGAAGCTTCAACATTTGAGATCAAAGGGATGCTGGTAGCTTTGTTCTCACGACACCCCCACCATCTTAAACCTTAAGTTTTTTTTCTCTGTTTAATCTTGTTCTTATTTTACAAATTTTTACTTCCTGCATCTTTGCTTCTGTACTTCGTTCTGATTAATGCAATCATCTTTTGCTTTGTTTTATTATTTTCTCTGTTTTTCTTTTTGATATATGACAAAAAGGGGGAGAACGTAAGATATTTTGAACATCATAGTTGCTGATAGACTAAGTCTCAAACAATCTGATATCATCTTTGATTTCATTTTTGTCTAAAGCTTAAAACAGGAAATATCAATTCTGAAAATCAACTTGGATCCATCAGAACCTTGATCATACTCTGGACAAAACTCTTCAGGGAAGTACAAAGTCTATAAACTTATATGAATATTAAATTCATGGGGAAACCTCTCTTTGTCAAAATATTTATGTTTTGTCATCATCAAAAAGGGGGAGATTGTTAGAACATGGTTTGGTTCTACACCTATCTTAGAAGTTTTGATGATAACAAGTACTGTTGATGACAATTATGTTCTGACCCTGATAAATAAATATTTTATATAAAACATTGTTGTCTCCTAATTTTTTTAATGAAGTATGAAGATGATGTTCTGATTATGAATGGAAAAGGAGGACAAGTTACAATTCGAAAGATATAAGAAGTTCTAATATTTTGTAAAAGAAATTCTAAGAGAACTTAAAAAGATACACATACTAAGAATATCACGCTCGTTAGAAGAAGTTCTGATGTATAATGAAGAATGACATACTAAGAGAACTCAAAAAGCAGTCTTCAAAATTATCACGCTCTGTAGAAGAAGTTCTGCTGTGTTCTAGCCAAACTTCTGAAAGCACCATGCTGCATTACAAACTCTGACTCTCATATTCTGGTTGCTTAGTTCTGATGCGTTACAAAGACTCAAATGGGAATATTTGAAGTAACGGCCAATTTCCAACAGGATCTCGTTTTTATGGAAAACACAATTAATGACAAATATCATTCTTCCATTTGTGGAATCTATGTCTCCAACAGATTGAATTTCTCACGCCTATATAAAGACAAAATCATCAAGAATTTCACAACAACACTTACAACATATTGTGGAGAAACTCTTCATTGAAAGCATTCATATTTATCTAGTTTCAATTGAGCTCAAAATATATTGTGTAATACATCACAATAGTGATATAGCTTATTAGAAGCATCTTTTATACACAATTGTAATTGTTCAATCAGTTGTAATTCCTTGAGAACCAGGTTGTGGTTTATCTCAAGAAGACAAAGGCAATTATCTTTGTGAATTGTAAACTATTGTCGAATAGTGGATTAAGACCTCGTTGAGAGAGGAAAATCACCTTGACGGGTGGACTGGAGTAGTTTGAGTTCAAACGAACCCGGATACAAATAGCTGTGTCAAACTATTTTAATTTTAGAAAACCCAATTTAAATCCCCCTTTCTTGTGTTTCTCAACCTTCAACTTGCATCTAAAGGGGATGAAAAGAATCATCTCTATGGAAGCTATGAGAGGAATTCCAATCCTTAAAATTAAAGAAGGAAGGTTATATGGTGAATGCTAAATTGGAAAGAAAACTAAGATGTCACATCAGAAAGTTCAACATCTCACCACATCAAAAGTCTTGGAACTTCTTCACATGGACTTGATGGGACCTATGCTAGTGGAAAGTCTAGGTGAAAAGAAATATGCCTATGTGGTTGGGGATGACTATTCCAGATATACTTGGGTGAGCTTTATCAGAGATAAATTGGAGTATTTGATATTTTCAAAGACCTCTACCAGAGACTTCAAAAGGAAAAGGACAGCCATGTCATTAGAATCTGAAGTGACCATGGGAAGGAGTTTGAGAACAAAAAGTTTGCTGAATTTTGCTCATCTGAAGGGATTAGTCATGAATTTTCCTATCCCATTAGGCCTCAACAGAATGGGATTTTGGAACGAGAAATAATAACCTCCAGGAATCTGCGAGAGTTATGATTCATACTAAGAAGTTACCATACCACTTTTGAGCTGAAGCCATGAATACTGCATGCTATATATTCATAACAGAGTAACTCTAAGAAAAAGTACCTCAACTACTATATATGAAACATGTGTTGTACCCCAAAATTTACCCTCTTCATTTTAACATCTTTGGCTTATAGTTCCATTATCATAAACATACATGCATATCATTTATTTCAGGGTTGCAAGGTTAAAAACACCTCAGGTTGTGGAAGAAACAGTGTGTTTCGGCCAATTCGGACTATTTTGAACCAGATGATCTTCTCAACTGTTCATCCGATTAAGTAGAAATTTTGTCTTACGCTACCAATGTTTTGTTCCGGACATTTTTTGTGTTATGACTGATTTCAAATTCAGAACGGTTCTCGATGTTTGGGGCTGTACACGAAAATTTATCAGATTAAGGCGATTTGGACCTAATCTTGGATCCAAGGCACTCCAAAGCCCAAAATTACACCTATAAATAAAAATTCGCACTCACAAATTAAGAAGGAAGAATCATTTGTTAAATTTCACACACAAAAGCCCACTCTTGCTCTCAATTTTCTCTCAAGTTGCAAAGAACAAAAATTCGAGAGCCAAGTCTTCCTCTCCAAGCAAGCCTCGCGCCCTAGCTCCAGTGTGCACCTCCCAAGCTCTCCGGCCAGCCTCCCGTCCCAGCCAAGTTCCTGCCAAGCTTACTCTACTGGTATTTTACGCCGGTCTTCCTCTTTTTCCTCGTGTCGCCTTCAACCAGCTGGTCCTCCGTGACCGGACTCCCTTCGCGACCGAGCAACCTTCCGGTTGATACTCCCACTCGCCTTGCCTTGCGCGCCCGACTTCCCCCTCCGGCAGCAACCGTCCGGTCTCCTTGCTCCGGCGAAGACTCTTCCTCTTCCTCCCATGCCTTGCTCGGCCTATCTCCTCTTCTCCTCGCATGTTCAACCGACCTTCCTTCTCATTCTAATCAAGATCTGATCGGTATCTTCCTCAATTCAACTTCAAAGCTTCGATTTCAAGTAAGAGCTTATCTCTATAAGCACTTATTTTAAGTTATTTTTGAAAATTTCTTATTCTTGAAATTGAATTGAGTAATTGCTTGTATATACACTAGTGAATTCAAATCTTGATTAATTGCTTGGAAATTGTTTGATTAAGACTTGATTCTTGAACTCGATTGTGTCAAGGTGTAGAATTTTCGAACATTGAGCTTGGATGAGTTGATTCCTTTGTACATAGGCACCTGTGTTGATTGTTGGATTGTAATTAACATGTTCATGCATTAATTAACACTTGTATTGTATAATTGAATCAAAATTCCATGCTATGGCTTGATTTTGTGAACTCGAAAGTGTGTCGAGGTGTAGCTTCATGTACATATTCATGTGTTAAATTGCATATTTCTTGATTACTTGAATTGATGCATTGAAACATGATTGATCCTTGATCTTTGGTTGATTTTAATTCACATTGCATTATGTCGAGTTGTGGCATTTATTGATTCTTTTATTGCTTGCATGTAGTTACATGTTGATGTGCATTCCATTCATGAAGCATCTCATTTAATACATATTCCATGAATAAATATGCATGTTTATGCATTCATTTCCATTCAAACAATTCCAATTTTTGTATATCATTTGTAAATTCAATCATGTAGAATTGTTTGCATAATGTATGGATTTAACATCCAATTCTTCACTTCATTTTAAAACACAAAACAAGTGAGAATCAGAAATTAAATCGGTACATGATTTTCACATTCCATAAGCATTTTCATGTATTTTTGTGAACCGAAACTCATTTTTCCTCAAAGGTTCAATGTAGCAATACTTGTCCCCAACGTTTTGGCATGTTTTAAAACCGACTTCGTTGGTTTCGGAATCAAATTTCAAGCGCATCATGCCTAAAACATAGTTGCTGCCCCATTCCTTTAAGGTCCGAAAAACATCACTTCCACTCGGAATTAATTAAAATCGATCATATTTTTGAATCCGTTGACATGTTTACATGCAACCATGCGATTTTTAATTAATTTTGACAAGTTGAATTTTTCGCTCCAATTTCGAATAAGTGCTTTCCTAATCCGATTTTTGAGATTTTATTTCAATTTTTGTATGCTCATGCTAGTATATCATCATGTGAATAATCGCTTTTGAGCTTTGTGCTTCCGATAAGCACTTTCCTTGTTATTTCTAACAATTTGTTGCTTGTGCAAGGTACTTTGAGCTTATTCTTTGATTGATTTGGTTATATATGACACATAACCCGATCTTGCACACATGTGTGTGCATTCTTTGCATGTATTGCTTGGTTTTCACCTTCTTGCAAGTTTGTTCGACTGATTCAGATATGTATGACACATATCTCGATCTTGCACACATGTGTGTGAATTCTTTGTCTGTATTGATTGGTTTTCACCTTCTTGCAGGTTTACTCGATTGATTTGGATGTGTACGACACATAACCCAATCTTGCACACATGTGTGTGCATCTTTTGTCTGCATTGCTTGGTTTTTACCTTCTTGCAGGTTTATTTTATTTTTCAGATGTGTACGACACACATTCTGATATTGCCTACGATATGCACCCTTTTTCTGCATTGCTTGGTTTTCACCTTCTTGCAGGTTTATTTGTTTCAGATGTGTACGACACACATTCTGATATTGCCTACGATAGGCACCTTTTTGTCTGCATTACTTGGTTTGCACCTTCTTGTAGGTGTTTCTGTTGATATTCGAATGTGTGTGACACACATTCCGATCATGCTTATTGATACTTCTACGCATTCCTCATCGGGTTTCTTTATTGCTTGTCATTAGTTCACGTAGTTTTCCAGAGTATTTTTGCTTGCTTTAGCTTATACAAATTGTTATCCGTTTGGTATTCTCTTACCCTTTTTACCGCATTCTTTTACCTCTTTTCTACAGAGCATGAGAAGTAGGGTTTTTAACGCTTTTCTTGCCATGAGAAGTTGGACTAGAGATGTATGACGGGGCTTCCGTTGTTGGAGCATGTCAGGAACCCCTCTGGTTTATTTAAAGACCCGTTTAGGGTGATTCCACATTTTGTGTGCTAACTATATTTGGTTTGTTTAAAATTCTGCTGTGCAATGAGGTAATTTTCAGTAAGTGTTTACTTTTGTGCTTGAATAGTGGCATGGGTGGTTAGGCAACCTAATATGGAACCACCAATAAAGTCCTAATAATGATAATGATAATAAAAGCCACGCGGAAAAAGGTTAACAACCAACCCCCAGATAGTTCAGTCCATGTCATCTTAACTCACGCGAATCGTGACGCTTCCTTTATTGAGTCATATCATATAGTGGCAAGGGTTCCCTATTCTGACCAGCCAAACTTTGTCATGGGGTTCGCGTTGACACACTGATACTCGCACTCATATGCTCCTTACACTTGGTAATTCATATCAAGATGTAATCCATTTCTCCCATGAGGAAACTCCTAGTTGACGCGGTCTATCTCGCCGTGGCTATAGTTTTCCTCCGAAAGAAGGCTCCTGGTTGACTCGGGTGATCCACTACCTTTGAGGCTATGGGACTTCTTTCATTTGTACCCGCACATGTATGTATTATTTGTCTGTGCATTTCATTGTTTGTGTGCTTCTGCCAAAGCACTTGCTTGCCTCCTCCCTTTGTATCCCTCGGTTTGTCAACCAAGGTGTATATTAGGATAGTTCCCCCTAGGACCTCTCGGTTAGCGTAGCTTTAAAGCTTAGACATTATGATTGTCATCCTTTTCATATCGACATAGGTAGAGATTTCCCTTTTCATCCTTGACTTAGGGCCACTTTCTATGATAACATTAGGGATAAAGCTAGTTAGTTTCCCTTAGATGTTTTTCTTCCCCTTTTGCATAATAAAACTAAAACATTTTCTTTATCAAATCTCAAAACATGTTAATAAACTCAAGCCCTTTTGAAAAGGTAAAAACAACTCACCTCACTTCAAATCTTTTTGTCTTCGGACCTTTTTCTATGAAAACCTTTTCAATAAGGGTGTTCCTTTTCAAATCCAAGCGAGTTGCAAAGTGTGCGAGCGACTGAGTGTAAGACTTACGATAAGTTGCAACGCCGAGCATAAATTGCAATACTAATTGCAAGGACGAGAAAAGGACTTTCTCATAAAAAACATTGCAACCCATCAAAATTTTTAAGGAGAACTACGTAGTGCTTTGATCCCCAATTGCATGAATGGGGTACGTAGGCACAAAGGTTCGCAATCGCGGAAGACACAACTAAAAAACCTTTATTTTTGTACATAACACTTTACATTCCTTCATTTTACCTTAGGCATAGGTTGTAAATAGGTACCCACACCCAATAGATAGAAAGTAGAAGTGGATATCGTAGAGTACTACGAGAGCGTAGGGTGCTAACACCTTCCCCTCGCGTAACTGACTCCCTTACCCGATCTCTTGGTCGTAAGAATATGATTTATCCCCCTCAGGTTTACTCTATGTTTTCCTTTCCTGTCGCGGGATAAAAAACATTCGATGGCGACTTCATTGATATTCTATCCGATGATTTCACCAGTAGTAGTTTCAACATGGAAGGGAAGAAAACCTATTGTCAAATACTTTCATGTTTTTGAAAGTAAATGTTATATCTTAGATGATCGTGAACAACGGAGAAAGATGGACCCTAAGAGTGATGAGGGAATATTTATAGGCTACTCTACAAACAACAAAGCCTATAGAGTCTTCAACTCGAAAACTAAAGTAATGATGGAGTCCATAAATGTTGTTGTTGATAATAGAGGGTGGAATGAGGAAGTTGATGTCTTAGAGGATGTTGGAACATTTCTGAATGACATCCCAGAAGAAACTACTGACGAAAGCTATGATCTTACTCTTACTAATGAAGAATCTGATATTGGTCAAGTCAACAAAGGACCCTCTATCAGAGTTCAGAAAGATCATCCTAAAGAACTTATCATAGGAGATATAAATAAATGAGTCACCACCAGATCAAGAGAGGTCATAACAAATTCCTGATTTGTATCAAAGATTGAGCCTAAGAATGTCAAAGAAGCCTTAATTGAAATTTTTTGGACCAATGCTATGCAAGAAGAACTAGAACAATTCAAGAGAAATGAAGTTTGGGATCTAGTTCCAAGACTTGAAGGAACAAATATGATTGGAACTAAATGGGTGTACAAGAACAAATATGATGAAAAAGGTGTGATCACCAGAAATAAAGCAAGACTAGTTGCTCAAGGATATACTCAAACCGAAGGGATTGATTTTGATGAAACTTTTGCTCCTGTAGCCTACCTTGAATCAATTAGACTGCTATTGAGAGTTTATGCATTCTGAGGTTTAAACTATTTCAGATGGATGTAAAAAGTGTCTTCCTAAATGGTTATTTAAATGAGGAAGTCTATAGCCTAAGGGATTTGTTGATCCAACATTTCCTAATCATGTGTACAAATTGAGGAAAGCTTTTTATGGACTTAAAAAAGATCCAAGAGCTTGGTATGAGAGACTGACAAAATTTCTTGTTGAAAATGGATACAGGAAAGGTGGCATAGACAAAACTCTATTTGTAAAAGATGAAGGAGGGAAACTCATTATTGCCCAGATTTATGTTGATGATATTATATTGGTGGAATGTCTAATGAGATGGTTCAACATTTTGTCAAACAAATGCAGTCAGAATTTGAGATGAGTCTTGTTGGTGAATTAACTTATTTTCTTGGTCTGCAAGTCAAACAAATGGAAGCCTCCATATTCTTAACTCAGAGTAAGTATTTTAAGAATATAGTAAAGAAATTTGGGATGGAAAATGAAAGTCACAAGAGGACACTTGCTCCTACACATCTGAAGTTATCTAAAGATGAAAAGGGTGTAAGTATAGAAGTATGATAAGTAGCCTAATATACCTCACAACTAGCAGACCTGAAATTGCCTTTGATGTTGGAGTATGTGCTAGATATTAAGCTGAATCGAAAGTGAGCCATATCAACCAAGTAAAGAGAATACTAAAGTATGTGAATGGAACACCTGACTATGGCATGCTATACTCTCATGGATCTAGCTACATATTTAGTAGATATTATGATGCTGAATGAGCAGGAAGTGTTGATGATAGTGTTAGTGTTTTAGGTTGGCATTACTTTTTGGTAAAACTAGGTTATGACATGTCTTGGTAAATGTCATGACATTCAGAGATTGAAGATAAATCCTACTTGACAAGGATGTTAAAGGACAACTCAGAACTAGAAGCTAAAAGCTGTGCTGGAAATTCTGCAGAAAGTAGTCTGATGTCATAACAGATGTTATGACATTCAGTGTGACATTTTGTTCTGCAGAATCTGTTTTTCCTGAGACTTTTCAGGAAGTTTGTTGAGCTGCTATATTATGTTTTTCTGTTATTAGAAAGCATACTCACGTGGCTGCTAGGTTAATCTTAATTAGACCTAAATTGGTTGTTGAAAAGACCATGTTTTTAGGATTAAATTAAGTGAACCCTAGCTATCTTTATGGAAGCCCAAGAAGTTTCGTTGCTTCTATAAAAGGAATTCAACCCTTATACTGTTGTTGCGCCTCTGAAATTTATTGAAGATATAGCAGGTTGTTATTTGTATTGTTAGGAGAGTTAACAGTTGTATTGTGTAATTCTAGTTTCTCTTGTGAGCCAAGAAACTATCAATTGATAAGTGCATTGGACTAGGATTTGTTTGTAAGGGTAGTTTATCACTCAAAGCTTTGAAGCACGAGTGTTTGTCTCTTGATTGAAGCTTTGAAGCAAGATCAAGATAGTTTATTGAAGTGTGTCTTCACAATTCAATTATTCAATAGGTTGATATCACTGCTGATTGAGGGGAGTGGTAGGAACTCGGATCTAAGTAGGACTTAGGTTGAAGTTGCATTGGGTGAGTTTAAGTGAAGGAGATAAACTGGTTGGTTTATTCTGAATTAATTCTACTAATAGTGAATTTCCTCTCCGGTAGCCCCGGATGTAGGTGTAGTTAGACCCAACCGGGTAAAAACTTATTGTGTTCTTCTTCTGTTTATATTTATTGTGTGAATTGTTAGCAGTGTCGGATAGTGTGTCATAACATTCTGTGACATCACGTATCTGCCCGAGAATTTTAATTGGTATCGAGGCGGGCACCACACTGTTATTTCTGGGTGAGATCTAGAGATAATAGTTTCTGGCATAATGGATAAGGAAGGAGGATTTGGAGGTAGACCACCTATTCTGGATGGGTCTAATTATGAGTCTTGGAAACCTCGTATGATTGCCTTTTAAGATCGGTGGATGTTAAAGCTTGGAGAGCTGCTGACAAAGGATGGAAACATCCTACCAAGCTTGAGAAAGATGGGACTACTATCTTGAAACCTGAGGAAGAATGGAGCAAAGAGTTAGAGGAGCTAGCACAGGGAAACTCTAAAGCATTGAATGCCCTATTCAATGGTATTGACAGAAATATCTTCAGACTAGTTCATCAATGTGAGCTGGCCAAGGATGTTTGGGACACTCTCAAAACTACTCATGAGGGAACATCCAAGGTGAAGATGTCAAGACTTCAGATGCTCACTACCAAATTTGAGAATTTGAAGATGAAAGAAGATGAGACTATTCATGAGTTTCACATGAATATCTTGGAAATTGCCAACACCTCAGGAGCACTTGGTGAAAAGATGTCAGAAGAAAAGATGGTGAGAAAGATTCTCAGATCCTTGCCTAATAGATTTGCAATGAAGGTGACTGCAATAGAGGAGGCTCAGGACATCAGCACCTTGAAGGTTGAAGAACTCATTGGATCTCTTATGACTTTTGAGATGGGAATCAGTGAAACTGTTGACAAAAAGAATAAGAGCATAGCACTTGTATCCAATACTGAAGAAGGATGCAAGGTGGAAGATGAAGAGAAGATATCTAAAGCTATAGCCATGCTTGGAAGACAGTTCAACAAGCTCATCAAGAGAATTGATCCAAAGTCAAGGTCAAATGTCAAGGACATTTCATCTAACATCAATGATCATATGACTCAAAGATCCAAGTCGAGGAGGAAAAGTCAAAGCGGAGAAATCGATGTCATGGTTGTGAAGGATATGGTCATATTAGGGTGAATGTCCTACCTTTCTTAAGAAACAAAGAGAGGAATGTATTACTTGGTGCGATGGTGAATCAAGTAGCGGCTCTGAAGAGGAATCAGCCAAACTTGTCACTGCACCTTCTGAAAGTGGCAATCCTGATAATGACTCTAGTGATGAGGAAGTGACCTTTGAAGAACTTGCTGATACTTACAAGAAGTTGTGTATCAGAAGTGGTGAAGTATGTCAGCAAAATGAAAAACAGAAAAAGCTGATTGAGAAGTTGGAGGCAGAAAATGTGAAGCTGGAAGCTGAGAAGAAAGAGAATACAATCACTATAAGTCATCTCAACAGTGAGATTATAGTGTTGAATTCCAAGCTTGATCATATGACTAAGTTTGTCAAGATCTTGACCAATGATAATTGGAAGAAATTCTTGACTTAGACAAAATCTTTGGAAATAAGCATGGTCTAGGATATGTGGCTGAAAAGGAACCTGTTAGTGACAAGAAAAAGAAGAGGCATGGGAAACCAAGGTCAAAGCAGATGTCACAACATAAAACAGGAAATATTCCTGGCTCAGGGCATGTGGATGCAAAGAAATTTGATGATAACAGGAAGAAGAACAGACCTAATAAGCCAATGTCAAAACAGATGTCACAACATTGGGGTCAACATCAGGATCAGAGAAACATGAATAAGAAGTTTCAAAGATGGAGATGTCACCATTGTGGAAGGTTTGGACACATAAAACCCTTCTAGTATAGGCTACATGGATACCCTAATCAGACTCCCTATGTTAAGCCTAAGAACATCAAGGTACCCTACACTCAAAAGTGGAAGAAGAGGACTGCGGCATTGATAGCTCACACTTCTCTTAGAGTGTCGCCAAGGAAGATTGGTACTTTGATTGGGTGTTCCAAGCATATGCGGAATAAAAACCAACGAATAATGTCAAACCTCATTCTACCACTTTGTTACTTTTGGAGATGGAGCTAAAGGAGAAATCAAAGGTGTTGGAAACTTGGGCTCCGGGTTCCAAATCTAAATGGAGTGTTCTTGGTAAAGGCTTGTTGCTAACCTCATAAGCATAAGTCACTATGTGATATGGGATTCAAAGTTAACTTCACTAGGTGCGAATGTCTTGTAATCAATGATAAACAAGAAGTAGTTATGAGAGGAGTCGATCAAAGGACAAGCTGCTACATGTGGGATCGAGAACACCAACCTCTCTTGTGTGCTCTGGACAAAGATGAAAAGGAGGTAAAGTTGTGGCATCAAAAACTTGGACATCTGCATCTCAGAGGAATGAAAAAGATTATCACTATGGAGGTGTTGAGGGATACCAAGACTCCATATTGATGAAGGAAGGGTGGTGAGTGTCGTTGGAAAGCAAACCGAATGTCACACCCAATGTCTAGACATCGACCACTTCTAAAGTCTTTGCTGCACATGGACTTGATGGGGCCTATCAAGTTGAAAGCCTTGGTGGAAAAGATATGATTATGTTGTTGTGGATGACTTCTCGGTTACGGATAAACTTCATCAAAGAAAAATCGATGTGTTTGATGTCTTTAAAGAGTTATGCAAAAGACTTCAAAGAGAGAAGGAAAGTGTATTGTCGAATAAGAAGTGATCATGGAAAGGAATTTGAGAACAAGTTTGATGAATTACGCTCTTGAGAGGAATCAATCATGAGTTTTCTTCTCCTATAACACCTCAACAAAATGGGGTTGTGGAAAGAAAGAATAGGACTATACAAGAATCGCCGAGCAATGATTCATGCTAAGAAACTTCCTATTCATTTTGGGAAGCTATGAATACTGACTGCTCGTTCACAACAGGTCACCTTAAGAAAAGGAACCTCCTACCTGTATGAATTATGGAAGGAAGAAAACCAACTGTGAAATATTTCCATGTGTTTGGTAGCAAATGCTATATTCGACAGATCGTGATCAAAGGAGAAAATGGACTCTAAGAGTGATGAAGGCATTTTGGGATACTCCACTAACAGAGCATATAGGGTATTAAACTCGAACCCGGTTATGATGGAGTCTATTAATGTCATTGTTGATGATCATCATCGAACACAATGTCCCATATGATGTTGAGACATGGTTTGAGACATCACCTCAAGTACCGATAAGGATGATGTACCGCTCCTACTTCACCAAAATCGAACCGAGGAAGTCAACAAAGACCCTTCCATTAGAATTCGAAAGATCATCCAAAGGAACTCATCATTGGGGATCCAAACAAGGGTGTCATTACAAGGTCCGAGCTGTTTCAAACTCTTGTTTTGTGTCAAAAATAGAGCCAAAAATGTCAAAGAAGCTCTAAGTGATGAATTCGGATTGGAGCAATGCAAGATGAATTGAACCGTTCAAGCGACATGAAGTATGGGAATTAGTTCCTAGACCGAAGAACAAACATCATTGGCACAAAGTGGATCTACAAGAACAAGTCCGATGCGAAAGGGTTGTCACGAGAAATAAAGCAAGACTTGTTGCTCGTGGTTACACGAGTTGAGGGATTGACTTTGATGAGACTTTTGCTCCAGTGGCTAGACTGGAATCAATCAGGCTACTACTAGGGATTGCTTGCATTCTGAAATTCAAATTATTTCAGATGGATGTGAAAAGTGCCTTCCTAAATGGCTACTTAAATGAGGAAGTATATGTAGAACAGCCTAAAGGATTTGTGGATCCAAGTTTTCCTGATCATGTCTACAAATTAAGGAAAGCCCTATATGGACTGAAGCAAGCTCCTAGGGCCTGGTATGAAAGGCTAACCAAGTTCCTTACAGGCAAAGGATACAGGAAATGAGCCTTGGATAAAACTCTCTTTGTCAAGAATGAAGGAGGAAAGATAATGGTGGCTCAAATTTATGTTGATGACATAGTATTTGGAGGAATGTTAGAGACAATGGTAAAACACTTTGCCAATCAAATGCAAGCAGATTTTGAAATGAGTCTTATGGGAGAGTTGACTTACTTTCTTGGACTGCAAGTTACACAGATGGAAGACTCAATATTCCTTTCACAGAGCAAGTATGCAAGGAATATTGTCAAGAAGTTTAGAATGGAGAATGCCAGCCATAAAAGGACTCCTGCTCCCACACATTTGAAGTTGTTCAAGGACACAAGTGGTGAAAAGGTTGATCAAAGTTTATATAGAAGCATGATAGGAAGCTTGTTGTACCTAACATCCAGTAAACCTGACATTGCATTTGCTGTTGGGGTATGTGCAAGATACCAAGCTTAACCTAAAGTAAGTCACATTAACCAGGTGAAAAGAATTCTGAAGTATGTAAGTGGAACTTGCAATTATGGTATCCTGTATTCCCATGGATGTGAACCAATTTTGTGCAGTTATTGTGATCTTGACCGGTGGTAATCGATGACGAAAAAGTACTTACGGAGGATGCTTCTTCTTGGAAACAATCTTGTTTCTTGGTTCAAAGAAGCAAAACGGTGTCCTTGTCAATCTGTGAATACATAGCAGGTAGCGTTGTTCTCAAATGGTATGGATGAAGCGGATGTTGTCGAGTACAATGTCACAGGATGTCATGACATTGTCTTGACAATCTGAGTGCTATTAATATTTCAAAGAATCCTATACAACACAGTGGGACTAAGCACATTGACATTAGACATCACTTCATCGTAGACCTTGTGGAGGAGAAAGTGATTAAATTGGATCATGTAGTCACCGAACTTCAATGGTGACATTTTTACTAAAGCTCTTGATGCTAGTCAATTTGAAAATTTAAGGAGCAAACGGGTATTTGTCGGATGAGGAATTGTAGCAATTAAGATTGCTTACAAGGAGGGAAGAGACCTTTTATTAATTATAAGTGGGTCATTTAATTATTTCCCTCTTATTTTTATAAGTTTCAAGAATATGAAGAGACTCCTCCATATAATAGCCTTTTCATTTGAAAGTATCATATCCTCTTCATCCAAAAGATACTCTCAAACTCTTTGTCATTCTTGGGTTCGGTTTCAACATATCTCAAAAACATGTCTTCTTCATCCTCTTCATCCCAAGACTCATTGTCCATCTCCCACCATGGTGAGATTAGGCAATGCACCTTGAATGTCGAACTGTGAAGATCTCTCCTCTTCCATGGCACTCTAAGATGTCCCATCATGCACGGAATACTCAAAGGTCATCGGTTTAGTCTGGTAAGATCTATGGATCATCCTCATCTGTTCCCTCTGAGATAGCAAATAGAGAAGGTACTCTGTATGTGCAAGAAACCATTGATAGGATAGTCACCAGGATCCTAAATGAGAATCTCTCTGTCGGAGTTTCGTTCCTTAACCAAGAATCGCTAGCCCTAGTTTAGCGGTGATCAAGATGTCACAAAGAATGTTATGACATCCAAGATCATGTCGGAAAACTCTGTGGATTCTAACATTACTACCCGTGCTAATTCCCATGTCAAAGCAAAGGGTGGTACCTCTGGTTCTCAAGTTGAGAAGATAACCAAGGCTGGAACTGTCTCTAAGAAGTATAGAGTTAAATCTGTTGGTAGCTCAAGACCCAAGAGGACAGCCAAGAAGAGGAAAGCTAAACCTCAGAATCGATCAAGATTACGGTTTCAAGTTTAAGGTGAAGTGGTAGGGTAATGTTCTTGATGTTGTTGCTCACACCGATAATAATCACAATGCTTCCTCAGGAAAGGAGAGCAACTGATCTGTTGCTGTGATGGTCCTTGTTTTTGTTGATTTTGTTCTGTTTTGTTCTTGTTTCTTGTTCTTATGTTCCCTGTTCCCTATCTTTGATGATTGTAATTTTCTGTTAACCAGCACTGTAATCCTTGACTAAGCTCATTGTAATCTGTTGAATGCTGGTACTTAATTATATGTTGAATGTTTGGGGCAATTGTATTTGTACCTTTGGCCCTTTATGGCTAAAAAGGGGGAGAAGAACTACTGTGTGACAGAAACCAAGTAAAGAGAATTCTGAAGTATGTGAGTGGAACTTACAACTATGGTATGTTGTATTCTCATGGATGTGATCCTATCTTGTCTGGTTATTGTGATGCTGATTGGGCTGGAAGTGCTGATGATAGAAAAAGTACCTCTAGAGGATGTTTCTTCTTAGGGAACAACCTTATTTCCTGGTTTAGATGGAAGCAAAATTATGTCTCTCTATCCACTATTGAAGCTGAATACATAGCAGCTGGTAGCAATTGTTCTCAAATGGTCTGGATGAAACAGATGCTAACTAAGTACAATGTCACAAAGAATGTCATGACATTATACTATGACAACCTGTGTGCTATCAACATATCCAAGAACCCTATTCAACACAACAAGATCAAGCATATTTACATTAGAAATCACTTCATCAGAGATCTCGTGGAAGAGAAAGTGATCACATTGGAGCATGTTGCCACTGACCTACAGCTGGCTGATATTTTTACTAAGGCCTTGGATGCAAATCAGTTTGAAAATTTAAGGGGCAAGTTGGGTATTTGCCAATATGAGGAGTTATAGCAATTAACTTTGTTTAAAGAAAGTGCTGAGAGAGATATTTATTTAAAGTTAATTTTAATTGGGCAAATAGCAAATTTCCCTCTTTCTTTCCAAATATATCAGAAGAGGAATAGACGCATTCATAAACCCTCTCTCACTGTCTGGAATGTCACTCCCCATTCTCACCAAAGAAGCTTTACTCTCTACTTGCGTTTGAAATCTTTGCTCATCAAGATGTCACAACAATCTCTATCATCATCATCTCAGAAGACGACCTCTTCTTCATCCACTGACATAGATTATAGGGCAGACATGAATCCCAATGATGTGCTTGAGATTACACCTCTCCGTGTGATGGCAGCTGACCCTACTAAAGTGAAGAAGATGAGAACTACGCATACAAGAAGATCACATACTTCATCTTCTGGTAACTTTGCTCAAACTTCATCTTCTGTTCCCCCTGAAATAGCTAATAGGGAGGGTACTGCTTATGTCCACCAGGCGATTTCTAGATTAGTTACTAGAATCTTAAATGAAAACCATGTTGTTCCTGGTGTTTCTGTACCTCTGAATCAAGAAACTGTTAACCCTAGCATAGAGGGTGATCACAATGTCACTCAAAATGTTGAGACAAAGGATGACAACATTGAGGACTCTTCTGCCAAGTCTGACGATCATCAAACTACTGCTAATAAGGCTGGTGATACGCCTATTGTAGATGTTGATGAGGATTATTCTAATAATGATCTGATTGCTACTATTAATCCTAGCATAGCAAGGAGACTGATGACTAGAAAAGAGAAACAAGGAGCTGATCAAAGCTTCTCCAAAGGGAAGGATGCTGAAGTTTATTCTGTGAAGGTTGTGCCTGAAATAAAGGATGGTGTAGGTGCTACAAAGAAACAATCAGTTGGCCCTTCAAAAGGAAAGGCTAGGTGAAATCAAAGAGAGCTGTGTTTAGACCTCCAAGACCCTTGAGCAAAATAGTCTCCAAGAAGAGGAAAGCCACTGCATCCTCTGGATCTGATGAAAGTTCTGACTTTGATGTTGAGAGAGATGTCCCTAACATTCCTCTCAGGAAGAAGCCCACAACAAGCAAGCTGGCTAAGGTTCCTGATGTTCCTGTTGATAATATTTCTTTCCATCATCCTGAAAGTGCTAGCAGGTGGAAGTATGTTTTCCTGAAGAGAATAGCCTTAGAAAGAGAGCTGACCAGCAATGCCCTTGCTTGCAAGGAAGTCATGGAACTGATCCAGTCTGTTGGGTTAATGAACATTGTGGCTCATTTTTCTAGATGCTATGAAATGCTTGTCAAAGAATTTATTGTGAACTTGACTTATAAGTGTGTTGATGGTAAGTTAGAAGATTTTAGGTGTGTGTATGTTAGAGGCAGGAGGGTTACTTTCTCACCTTCTGTGATAAACAAGTTTTTGGGAAGGCTTGATGAAGCTCAACCTGAGCTAGAAGTCACTAACAACCAAGTCTGTCAAGTGATCATTGCCAAGCAAGTGAAGAACCAGCCGTTGAAAGGTAAGTTGTCTGCCAGCAAGCTGAGTGTGAAGTTTGCTATGCTGCACAAGATAGGAGCAGCCAACTGGGTCCCTACCAATCAAAAATCTACCATCTCAACTAGTCTGGGTAGATTTATCTATGCAGTTGGTACAAAAACCAATTTTGACTATGGTACTTACATTTTTGAACAAACAATGAAACATGTTGGACGTTATGCTATCAAAGATCCTATAGCTTTTTCCTCCCTCATATGTGGTATAATTATGGATCACTATCCTGACATCCTGGTTGAAAAGGACTCTCTGTGCAAAAGAGGCCATGCTCTTGGATTTCATTATAAGCTGTTTCAGGGAACACATGTTCCTGACATTGTTATGACATCTGCTGAGACATCAAATTTCAAAATTGCGTCCAAGAAAGTTGATGTTATTGCTGTGTTATGAGAAACCTGCAGAGAGCTTGAGGCTAGAAAGAGGTTACTAGAAGAGTTGATCACTGTCCTTGAACAGGAGAAAGATGACATAGAGGTTGAGGATGAGAGGCTGGAAGAGGATGCTGATGAAAAACAACATGATGGGTCTGCAAGTAGCTCCATAGAAGATGATGTGAAGACAGTGCTTCCTCAGGAGATGATACTGCCTGATGTTGCTGGATGTTGGTGTGTGCAGATTGCTGCTGAAGATTTCTTGTTGATGGTGTTCTTATTCTGATGTTTTTGTTTGTTTTTTTGTTGATTTGGCTACTTGGAATTCTGTTTTCTGATGCTTTTGTAACTCATGAATACTGGGATTTTGTAATGGTTCCTTTGGCCCCTTTATGGCTAAAAAGGGGGAGAATTAATTAGGTGAATTTGTCTTATTTGGGTGTTTGATAGATTTAGTTTAGTTGTGTTAATTCTGCTTCTTTAGTTAATCTCTGATAGTTTAGTTGTTTTAGCCAAAAATTTGCCAAAGGGGGAGTTTGTAAGTGTTTTTGTGTTGGCTGTAATTTTTGGTAAAACCAGATTGATATGACAATGTCCTGACTGATGTCATGACATTCTGGTTTGAAGACAAATTCTGTAGAAGGAGTGTATTACAAGTGCTGCTCAGAATGTTTGCATAACACAATGATTATGCTATGATCAGATGTACTGGATTCTGCAAGATTAGTATGTAGGATGTGTGATGTCATGACCAATGTTAAGACATCCTATACTGAATAAGTCATGATGTAGGTTTTTATTTCCTGAGAGTTTTCAGGATTCTGTTGGGCTGTTCTGACCTACATCTGCTTCTATATTATCAGACTAACCCTGATTGTGAGAGTTGTGCCTTTTACAGAAGAAGAATAAGGCAGATTGTGAGCCAAACAATTATCTATTGATAAGTGCATTGGAGTAAGACTTTCCTGTAAGGGTAGTTGTATCACTCAAAGCTTTGAAGCACGAGTGTTGTGTCTCTTGATTAAAGCTTTGAAGCAAAATCAAGCATGTGTATTGAAGAATGTCTTCAGAATTCTATTAAGTGTTAGATTAGTATCACTGCTGTGATTGAGGGGGAGTGAGTAGGTTCTCAGGTCTAAGTAGGACTTAGAATGAAGTTGCATTGGGTAGGTCTTAAGTGAAGGAGATAAACTGTTGGTTTATTCTAGAATTAATACCTCTTATAATGGATTTCCTCCTTGGCTTGGTAGCCCCCAGATGTAGGTGTAGTTACACACTGAACTGGGTTAACAATTGATTGTCTTCTTTACTGCTTTTGATTTATTATTTAGATTTTTAAATAGTTTGTCAGATACCAGTGTCATAACATTCACTTTGACATCAAGTATCTGTTGCCAGAATTTCAGATACATTTGAAGCTCAGTGCTATGCAAGCGAGAAGAAGGTATTAGAGTTGACAAATCTACTTCACGAAGAGAGAAGCATCAATACCTACTTCAACACAAAAAGGAAGCGCCCATGGGAGACCTAAGCTCTAGGAATTTCTTTTTGTTTAAACTTTCTTTTGTACTTGCTAAAAGTGAACTAATAAAAAGTTTGTTCGTGCTTGTTTAACAAATTTAAATTCCTAAAGGTCCTTGAAAACATTGAATTGCATAACATTGCATATCATAGAATAACATTTCATAACAAGTACATTGAAGACCGGTTTTCTTATTCTCCCGCTGTTTATTTCAGTAGAAATGGCTCTCAAACAGACTGTCAAAGACCTCCAGGCTCAGAATGCTCAATTCCAATAAATGTTCACCAGCTTAACTCAAGATCAGAAAGATCTGAAAGAGCTCATCACTAAGAAGAATCTTGAAGGCAACAAGGATGGCCAATTTGAACAAATGCAAGCTTAGATAACAGAGATGAGAATCCAGATGTTGGGTCAGATGGCTCTTATCCAAAACTTAGCTCGGGGGTAAGAAGAATTGAGAGTCTTCATCAATGAGCTCCTCAAGTTCGAAGACAACCGAATGGGACGAACCGCTAGAGTTGGGGATCCAAACATTAACCAACCTCCAATGAGACAAAAGCTGGCTTATTCACAAGAAAGAGAAAAGTTCGCATTGCTTCGCCAACAACAACAGAGTAATCGGCATAAGCAAGATACACCCAAAAGACAATTTTCTAAGATCAACATACCATTGTCTCAAGAATTATAACATATGTTGAAAGCAGAGTTCATTACTTTGAGGAATCCTCCTCAGCATGTCAACACTTCCTCTCCAAAGTACAATCCTAACGTAAGGTGTGCATACCACTCCAACAGCCCAGGGCACGACACCAACAACTGTTGGGCCTTGAAGAACAAGATTCAGGACCTGGTTGACGAAAGAGTTCTCAACTTCACGCAAAATGGTCAGATTGAGTTTTTCTACCATCCATCAAATATCAAAACTGCAAGGCATGCAATCTAAAGTGACGAGTTCGGAGGGAGAAGCTTTCTTTCATTTGAATTTTTAGTTGTAATTTCTTTTGTTTGCTTGAACGTTTATCCTTATGTCAAACTTTGGTTTTTCACATTGATGCATTGCACATGTTTGTCTTGAAATAATCCATTTGCTTCACTATATCGTGTTTCTTACTTTTTGCGATATTTAACTCTTGTTAAAGCGGTAAGCCTTTAGTGGGAGGATGACGAAGACTATAACATAACTTCTTACAGTATGCTTTCAAACAAACTGTGCTGACGATATACAGGCCTTGTTTCAATTCCTGAGTAGTGGAGATATAAGGAAGTTAATCCCTAGTCAACCCCTTTGAGCCTAAGAAGTAGAATTTTTCTTTCTTTACACAAATTGAAACCCTTAATCATAACCTGGGGCAGGATAGTTTCTCAGTTAATCTAAATGTGCAGTCGATCATGACAAGTAATGTCGAAGATATCCTTCTAAGTCAAAAACTGGTGATAGTTCCCTATAATCATTAAGTCACGCAGTCAATATCTATCAAAAGAAAATCTCGCTAGGTCAAAAACCTATGAAGGAGACTTAAGGAAAAAATGAGACATCCCGCTGACTGTAATCTCAAAATAAACAGTTCAGGAAAAATTTAGGGAAAACAAAGTCAAAAAGAGGTCACTACAAACCCTCAACAAAAGAAAAATGTTACAAAAATGATGACTGTCTTTTCAAATAAACTTCTGGTTTCTGAACCATCACCAAATGTAAGTGTTGTAATTCCAAGGATGCACAATTAACTTCACATAGGACTGAAGAACATCATGGAGATTGGGTTGGCTACAAATAGATTTCGAGCCATTATCCTTTGTTTCTTAAACCGTGAACCAAGCCACGTTATAACCCTTAAAAGTCCTAACTGAAGCATGGTTAGTTCGAAAGCGTACTGTTTCAAAAAGGTATCCTGACTCCTGTAAGTCTTACTATAATTCCTGAGTTGATATCATTTATTTTTACAAATTTTGTTTTACTAAAAAATACATTTTTATAAACCTCAAGACAGACACGAGCTTTGCATTTTGATACCACTGTCTACATATGACTAAATGTTTGACAACAGAGAATTTCGCATGATGAATATTTAACGAATGAAGGTCCTCCCAATAGACAAAATTATTACAGATAAAGACATCTCTGGTAACAAGCCTTTCCAATCAAGGGGCATGACATGCTATCATGCAATTCATCTGGGGCAATCAGGTCAAAATTCAGAGAATCTCTCAAGGGTCCTGAATAGCTAGGGGTATAGCCTACATCTGAATCACTTGGGGCATGCTACATTGATCACAAGTTTCAGCAAAAGCCATTGAGTTCCTCGTCTGTGCCAGTAGTATCAGATGGAGTCAGCGTTACCTACTTGAGAAGGTCAACACTATCGGAATTTCTAAATCTAGCAGTTCACCATTAACTTCAAGCATCAAATACACCAGGACATTGATCCCAGAGGTAGATGAATTCCCACATACAAAGGGGCATATTCTGACAGTGCTACAACACTCACCACCATGAACAACGAAGACTTCCCGCATCCTGTGAACGCGGACATAGTCAAAAATACTACGCATAAATGAGACCCGCTAGGTCGACTGGCCTAGGCAAAAATAAGGGCGTCTTGGCGAACCAAAAGGGTTCGGGAAAAAATTAAGGACATATATACAAAAATGTATACCCGGCAAGTTGAAAACTTGAAAAGGCGGCTTGAGCAAAAAAGGGTATTCCGGTAGACTGAAAACCCGAAAGGACGGTCTAGGCAAAAGTTAGGAATTTAACGACTATGTCTCATCCAAATCACATTATTCTCAACTTCAAGTTCAAATGGCGCAAATCAGTCCAGTCACTTCTGTCTAACAGCATAAATAGTAGTTACTACAGGCTCTACGAATTGAGATGACGACTAAGGTCACCAATACGTCCCCACAGAGTCACTTTTACAAGAAATACATCCACAGGGTCATCTCTACAATCCCCACAGAGCCATCTCTCTCCCAACAAAGACAAATCTTCTCCAACGAAGTATTACATCATCATCTCCTCCCAACAGTGTTCCAACACTTCAACTTCATCACATTAGTCCCCGAGCAGTGATCTTATCAACTTCATCACCTCAAGTGATCCTATCAGTTTCATCACCTCAAGTGATCCTATCAGCTTCATCAGCTTCAAAGATCCTATCAGCTTCATCACCTCAAGTGATCCTATCAGCTTCATCAGCTTCAAATGATCCTATCAGCTTCATCAGCTTCAATGATCCTATCAGCTTCATCAACTTCAATGATCCTATCAGCTTCATCAACTTCAATGATCCTATCAGCTTCATCAGCTTCAATGATCCTATCAACCTCATCACGTTAAGTGATCCTATCAGCTTCATCACCTCAAGTGATCCTATCAACTTCATCATCTTCAAATGATCCTATCAGCTTCATCGATCCTATCAACCTCATCACGTTAAGCGATCCTACCAGCCTCATCAGCTTCAATGATCCTGTCAACCTCATCACGTTAAGTGATCCTATCAGCTTCATCAGCTTCAATAATCCTATCAGCTTCATCAGCTTCAATGATCCTATCAGCTTCATCAACTTCAATGATCCTATTAGCTTCATCAACTTCAATGATCATATCAGCTTCATTAGCTTCTATGTTTATCACATCAGTCCCCGAGCAGTGATCATATCAGAACTCATCTACGTTCTCAAGTCATCACGTTACATTGGTCTCCGAGCAGTAACACATCAACCAATTATTCCATACCACATCATTCCCCCCAACAACAACAACAATATCCAGACTCGAAACATGGTCAGATAGTGCATCGGAGGAACCTGAGTCTCTCTTGTTCCCCAGTCAGGGTTTTCAACAACTTCATCCCCAAGCAGAAATCAAAGATCTCCATCAGGACATTCCTATCTACTCCAAGATGGATATGTTTTGAAATACCACAACATCTACATTCATACATTACTCATATCATTGTCATATACTCGCATGCATCATAATCTGCATAGAATTAACCATATTTTGCCAAGTTTTATTTCCCTAGCAGGTAAAAGCCATTTTCCAAACAGAAGGTCAAATATTAATACCCGAAACAAGACGGGAGAACTATTTGAACGACCATACAAATTATTTCCTGGCAACAGATCATGGATTAACACCCGAAACAAGACAGGAAAACTATCTGCATCCTGACAACTATTCATCTCAGAAATATCCAAAGACAAAAGGATTATTCTGACTCTCTCTTATTATCAACCACCCCGGATGACATCTTTAAGCCCATCTCCGACTACACATCTTCATCTTTCCGGGTGGCGTCTTAAGCCCATCTCCAATATTTCTCTCATCCAAAAGACAAACATAAAGTCTGGCGTACAACTCACTCTCCAGCATTAGATTCTCCAAATGGCATCTATAAGCCCATTACAGCGCATTGTCAACCGACGATCCCATTCCATACAATAGCGAGTGCAAACTTTCAGGTGTACTCGAGTGTTCAATCATCTTCTACCTTCAGGTCACGAAAGGCAAGCATACCAATCTAACCCTTTCGGTACAAGAAGATTGAACAGGGGCAACTGTTCAATCTCAAGACAATTCACAACTCCATACTCAAAGATTTCACAAGGGTTGACTAGACAAACCCTCTCCTAAGCAATCAACCCAAACTAGGGTTTTACCACTCTCAAGTCAAGATGGATTTACAATGATCTAAGTGGTTATCATACCTCATCATATGCTTCAAGGGATCACCATGTCAAGTTTCAAGCCTTACAAGCCAAATTTGCTCATCCAATTGCTCAGATAGTTGAAAATTAGTTGTATTGGACAAAAAGTCAATTGTGGTCAACATACAGTCAAACTTCATAGTTTTTGGTCAATATCAATATTTTGAAGTAATATTCATCACTTGATCAAGGGTTGATCATGGTTCCTCAAGAAAAGTCAAGATTTGATCAAAAGTCAAAGTTTCTAGATTAGGGTTTTCTAGACAAAAGTCAACAGAACTTTGACCAGGAATAAGTTTCACATACTTTATCAGAAAGTTTCCCACCAAAGCTCATTTTGAAGGGAATTCAATTCTATACAACTTCATGTCTCATAAGCCTTGGCCATAAATGCTTCATTTAGACGTTATGGATCAAAATATTTACAGGTCCTTTTAAAAGTCAATAAAAAGTCATCTTTTTGAAAAGAAGTGTTCATGAACATGGAAACTTAAATAAATATGAAACCAAAATGAGTGTTTAGATGACATCTTGATATTTCTAAAAAGTCCAAGAACACCCAAAAATATGGAAAATTGAGCAAGATACGAATTGTACAAGTTGAGCATTTTTGAGGAGATGCATAAAGGAAAATACCTAGCAAATGCAAATATTTTTCAAATGGGCATAAGTTTTCATGATCCATACTTATTCTTGAGAATGTCCATGATACCTAAGTCCATTTACACACCTCACTTCTATTTATTTAATTTATTTTGGAATTAAAACATTTAAATTCAATTTAAATAAAATAAAATGCAAGGAGCAAGGTTATGACAAGTTGGGCTTGGTTTCTACTGGTCTTGAGGTCCAAGATAGCCCATGCAAGTTATCAAATTCGTGCAAGATGCTACAAGGAAGGAAAAATGCATTTTTGGCAAGATTTGATGGAATTTCAAAGGGAATATTTTTGCATTTAAGACAATATATTTTCTCATTTATTCTTGATCAAATCTTTTGCTCTATAAATACATTACAAGACCAGAAGCAAAGGAGACGGGAAAAAACACAAAAACCTAGCCTCCAAGAACCAAACTCTCACTCCAAAATTTTCATACAAAGTTGCATTTTCGAATTTCTATTTGCAGCCTTCTTCAAGGCCTTCCAGCCACTTATTCTTATTCCAGAGGTAAGAAAAGGTAAGACTGGATCGTTTTCCATGATCCATACACATTGAAACACCCTATCCTTTCTCATCCGTTTGTACATATGGCATACTTTTGTATTTTTATTTCTAACGTGTTTTAATTCATTCTAACATTGTCAATGTGATCAAGAGACATAATAGTGCATGCTTGAACTATCGTGGTGAATTTTTGATGGCAGAATGGTCATTTGCCATTGTTAGGGTGTAAGAATGAGCAAGCTTCATTTTCCATTTTGCAGCCATGGTTGAAGTCTGAAACCACCACCATTGGACTCGCCTTGATCTGCTTGAATGATCTGGGCATTTTTTATTTGTTTAAACCATGTTATTTTGCAGGTTATAGGGGCTGATGCATTGGGCTCCGGTCGTTGGACAGTGGCCCAAGGTTGTTTGGCTAATTTTGATTGGTTTGCTCCAGCATCTGCGGCCCATGCGTGTTTTGTTTGAAAACTCAAAAATAAGACACGTTGACACTTCTGATCTGATGCTTGTATTTCCAGAACAACTAAGCCTTCTAGCTCAGTTGGCTGCGCGCGTGTAGATAGCCAGAGGCTCTGGGGTTCAATCCCCAGCGCCACCCTTTTTTGTCCCTCATTTTTTCTAATATACTTTTGATCTATGCAGGTAGTGTACACAGCCTCCAGAAGTTCTGGAAAACAGGTTTCCATAAGTTTTGGAGGGAACTTCTGTCTAAGCCTCCAGAAGTTCTGGAAAATAGGTTTCCATAAGTTCTGGAAGGAACTTTCATACAGGTTCCAGAAGGAAGGAACTTCCGTGCCAGCCTCCAGAAGTTTTGGAAAAACAGGTTTTCAGATGTTTTGGAAGGAACTTCCGTGCCAGCCTCCAGAAATTCTGGAAGGAACTCCTGTGCTGTCTTCAGAAGTTCTGGAAGGGACTTCCATCAAAACTTCTGAGACAAACTTAGTCAGAAGTTCTGACAAAAAATCATGTTTTAACAAGTTGCATTGTGGGAAAAACCATCTTCCTCGGTTATGAATTCCTTAATTACTAAAGAAAAAAAATTAAATACGTAGCGTGGGAGTGTTAAATTAATAGCTTAAAAATCACATAAAAAGTAAAGTAAATAAGACAATGTGTGTTCAATAACTTTGACTCATGAATTGTATGTATCAAATAACTTACAAGTCGTAATATTTTTGGAAAATTCCTCAATCGGTCATAGAATTGTAGCTTGCATCGTTTAAATATTTATATAATAAGATAATGCATGAGTATTTCTTTTATTTAGTAAGATTTATTCGATCTCAAATCTTGGTCACTCTAATAAACCCGAAATTTTTTTAAAAAACCAATAATTTTAACTCAGATTTAATTAACTCTTATTTGAATGTAATTATCCGTTTGACTTATTATGAAGAATATTCAACAATTTTTTTTGGGTTCAACCAATTCTAAAATCATAAGTTTCCTAATTAAAGTAGCAAAAAAAAATATGTACACAGTTTTTTAACACCTACACATTAAATATGTACATAAAACATACTAATTTTATTTTATAATAATTTAATTTTCTTTGATTTTTGTGGAAGGGATTTTGATGTGTTGTATTTTACGGTGTAGAATGCAGTGTAAAAAAATTGCGTAAACTTGATAAAGCTAATGAAAAGTAAGGTTATTCTTACATTATTATGTACATTAAATATTTACACCAAATATTGTTCATCGTATTTATACAGTGAATAGTATTTTTTAAAATAAAATAATAATATTTATAATATTTTATTTTTATTTATATATATATATATATATATATATATATATATATATATATATATATATATATATATATATATATATATATATATATATATATATATATATATATATATATATATATATATATATATATATATATATATATATATATATATATATATATATATATATATATATATATATTAACGTTATTGCATTAACTAGAAAAATATAGGATATTAACCACATATTTTATTATATATCGTTAATCAAATTTACTATTTCATTAACCAATAGATTATATTATATTAATCAAGTTCTGACATTAAAATATTTAATATAATAATAATCAATTTTCATACTTCATTTACCAATTTTATTTGTTATGTTTCATAATTTAATATCAAAATTTGGTTAATGTAATATAAAGATTAATTTTATATTTCAAATTTTAATGTCATTATTTAGTTAATATTACGTAAATTATTGGTTAATGAAGTAGTAAACTTAATTAATGTATTATAAATAAAATACATAGTTAATAACATATATTTTTCTGATTAATGCAATAACGAAGTTGATTAATAATAAATTTTATATTTATGTTATAAAAATAATTTTAAAAATAAAAATAAATTTTTATAAATATTATTATTTTATTTTAAAAAACACTGTTAACGGTAAAAATACGGTGATATAAAATATTTGTGTATAAAATAGTTTTAAGAATAGTATTATTCTAAAATGAAATACAGCGTAACAGCCATAAAGTAAACTTTATAATATATAGTAATTAACTATTTAATTAAAGTAAAGTAATCTTCGTCGGTAGCCAGGGATCTAGGAAGATATGCATACATGGTGGCTTAAATTTAGAGTCCACCCTTTTTTGTAATTAGTCATATATATAATACCTGCATTTTTGTTCTCACAACTTTATGGAACTGTATATATACAGTGCTTATTACAGTAACACTATATAACATTTGACCACTGTATCTGACATACTTAATGTCCATATGAAACAAACTTTTCACCATCCAAATTAATCTTGCCACTTCATCAATTTTTTTTTCTGTTTTGAACATGTATATTTATTTTAAAATTAAAATAGAAAAGGACAGTGAGATGCAAATATAATAATAGAATTATTCTGAAGAAAATGTAAGCTATGTGTGTCTATGAGTTTAGCTGTGCTATGAATTGGACTAAATCAATCTCTTGCTTGTGTAACCAAAATATATTTTTTCAGTAGTGATTGATAATTTGATATAATGTATTGCTGTATAAAGTAGTAACAAGCAGTTCAAAAGCAGCAGCATGTCAATCTGGTTTGCAGGATATGGGACATGCTAGAGTATACACAGAATAATATTAGTAACATATATATTGATATGAATATTATGAATTAATATGGTAGCAGATAATATAGGAATCATATTCCATATAGCATTTAATGTAAGAATATACAGAAAATTGAAATAGTCAAATTATAAAGTTGAGTCGATCTTATCAGAATATCAGTAATATGTTCTTGAAGATATTGACTCCCAGGCAATCATGTCAGAACCTAATTTATAAGCATGTAGAGAATTAATATATTTTTTAATATAATAACAATTTTCTATGTTCATGGTATGGTATGTTAAGAATTAAAATTGATAGTGCTCATGTATTGTTGTTTTCCATTTGTATTAAATTGAAATAATTTGGAAAAAAAACATATGGGCCACCATTGTGTGTGTCTAAAGACTATTGCTTCAATGATTGATTAAAAAGTAGATAATCATGCATTTCACGGAATTCATAAAACAAATCTCATCTAATTGATTAATTAATTAAACTTACTGGTGCTAAGTTGACTTTAATAGGGAAATTTGTTCTTACATTTCTGACAGGTTGGCAAATTAAGGTAGGAAAATATTTGGATCACTAGTAGTACTTCTAATTAAAGTTTATACTCTCCCTTTTCTGAATTTTTCACCCAAGCCCACCTTTTAAAATATAAAATAGTTTTTTTTTTTTTTATGGTCTCACTAATTTTCCCCTTTAATATTATAATTTATTTTAGTTTTAAAAAAAATAATTCATACACAATTAATTCGTCCAATTCATAAACAACCCTTTATAAAAGAAAATTTGTAGGACCTATTCGTTTAATCTACAGACAAATCAATAGAAAAACAGTGATATTTTCTAAAAATATTTTTTAAAATACCATATATTAATATTTTATATTTCAGAAGATGACATTTAAATAAAAAACTCTCAACAACATTATCATCACATGTCTCATTTTCAACTACTTCCTCTTTATATGCAATTTAACTCACCTTAATATATTAAGTTGTTCTGATTGTTAACCGTGAAGGCACAAGCTATCAAGTTTTTTTAAGCAATTAATATTAAACATAATAAAGTTTATGAAAGAAAGAAAGTAATCGAGTAACAAACTGCCATAGTTTTTTTGAATAATAATTTTTATAAAAAAACTATATTCGTAGATTTATGAAATATAACATTATTATTTTTAAGTCTTTTGATTTATTATAAAAGATCAACGGTTTTTGATGTAAAAAATAAAAAAAATCATAAATAAATTGTATGAAAGTATATTGGTTTTTGAAGTAAATTTTTTTTTTATTTTTAACCACTTTCTTGAGGTAGCTTTAAAAAATATTTATCTCACAGTAAAACCTATAGTCCTCGGTCCCACCAGTGGTGAAACTCTAATCAAACTCGAACAAACATGTTTGTCTTCTACCCACTTATACACTAAAATATTTGTTGTCCTAAGTGTCGATTTCCTCATGTGAGTCAGTCAAAAAATTCACAGGTGTCCTTCTTCACAAATACTTCAGCGCGACGAAATATATGTAACATGACACCCCTAACAAGTCATGTCAGTATTTGAAGTTTAGAAGCTCCCTTCAATGAATCACGTGTTTTCCAAATATATCCAAATATGACTTAGGACAAGAAGGACATATGGAACTTTGTTTTGGCAGTAATAAATTTTCTTTGATGATGATAACTACAAAGTAAAATATCATGAAAACTTCCATCATGATAAGAGTACAACAAAAATAATAAGTTAAAGAGTACTTAAGCGGTTAAACATACAAATCACAAATGTAAATGTTTGATGAACTTTACTATTAAAAGAAGAAGGCAAATCAAGAGAAGTTATTTAAAGTTTCAAGAGATATCAAGCAGTGTCAACATAGAGAATAATATTTGGCAAAAAAATTGTAGAAGGAGTTAAACTCTTAATTTAGTAAGTGAGTGACTTTATATAAAAGTAAATGACTTTTCATAAAAATATATGGTTATAAGCGCGCGCACACACAACCTTTTTTTCAAATACGTTAACTAAGAGAAAACATCTTTAAGAGCATCTCCAACAAAAAAAATATTTTTGGTTGTTTGTGTCATATTTTGTGGGTCCAAAGTGCACACTACATCTAAGAGATCGATTTATAAGAAATTTTTGTCAATTTTACTCCAATGGTGATTATGAATAAACAATTTAAAATTGATTCCACCAATTTATATTATTTTATTTGTATTTTTTATATGTAAAAAAAATTCACTTTTTCTTGAGAAATAATACTTTAATGATAAGCAACGTGATCTTACGATTGCTTATTTGAGTAATATTTCTTATTTTTAAGCAATCTAGAGTGTCAACTAAGCGAATTTCAATGACAAATTGAAATAAGCAACATAGTTTATGGTTAAACAGTCAACAAACAATCATCCATTAAAAATGCTCTAAGTTGTTCTAGTTGACTTTAGGAGAAGTGAAAATAATTAAAGAAAAATATTTGACTAATCAATTGATTAGACCATTATGTCAATCAATTAGAACATCTCAAGCGTAAGTCCTAAATTATTTAGTCAACAACCTTAATAATATACAACGGCTAACAATATCTTCTTTCCTTTTAAATGGTCAATAACGATTATATTTAGTACATACTTAATAAATACATTCTTATAGTTTAAAAATCTCATATATATATATATATATATATATATATATATATATATATATATATATATATATATATATATATATATATAGAGAGATCAAATTACACTCGAAGAGTTACACCATGAGTTACACTTCCACGTCACTTGATTAATATTTTTTAAATTAACCGTTGGATTGAAACACATCATCATATAGATCATACCTATAAAGTTTGAGATTAATCTATAGTGATTTACTATGTCATTGAACTACATCAAAATTAACATTATATGAAAGTCCATTTTGACGTTAATCTTTGGATATCTTGATCGTTTAGTAAATTATTATAGATTAATCTCAAACTTTATAGGTATGATCTATATCATAGTTTGTTGATTTAAAAATATTAATCTTGTAAATGTATCATGTGTGTAATTTGATCCTCATATATATATATATATATATATATATATATATATATATATATATATATATATATATATATATATATATATATACATACTTAATAAATACATTAAAACTTATTAAAATAAATAATATTACATATATATTAGAATATTACATATTGAGTCACTTGGGTATTATTTGAATTTAATGAATATTGTTTGAAATGATATTCTTTTATGTTTTATAATATTTATTTATCTTTTGTAAAATTATTTGAATTTTAATTTGAAATTTAAATTTAAAAAATTAATAAATATTATTTCAACTAATATCAAAACGGTTGCATAGTCCAACTAGTACAATACTTCCCATTTAGTTAGAAGTGGAAAAAGGTTGGGTTGAGATAGGCTTTATGCAGCTTGAGTTTGGTGTACTAAAAGTTTTTTAGCCTAAGTGTGATTTATAGTCTATTATAGATTTATTTTTAGATTTGAGTTTGAGCTTTTTGAATATTTATTTGATCTATTATCCTATATAAAAATTTATTTATTTGAATATTTGTAAATAAATAATTTAACTACTATTTAAATATACTAACAAATTCAAAGATCAACAAAACTAAATACTTACTTGTATTGATTTATTCAAGTTAATTTATTAACATAAATTTTGTGATAATATTTGTTTGAGAGAATTAAAATATTTTTTTATAGTATGTGCCCAAGCAAAAAATCTAAACTTTTTCTATTTAAAAAATATATTTGGCCTAGCCCGAACTTGTTTACCTAGGTTGTAGGTCTTTATTAGTTGGTATGACATATTCAAACTCTTATATATAAGAGCTTCATCCCTGAGTAATAGTGTTTTAAAAATTAGACCGGACCGACTGATCGGACGAGTTGAACTGGGAATCAGCCAGATAACTGATCTGATTTAATTGTTGGATCAGATTTATCATCAAACCAGTGCGAAGCGGTAAAAACCAAAAAAATCGGCTGTTTTTCAAAATCAGTGGTTTAATTGCTTTTTTTTTTATTTTAAAAAATCAAAACAACGTCGTTTTGATTATTTTAATAAAAAATTAAAAATTATAAATTAAAATAAAATAATGATATCATTGACGAAAAATATGTTGCACATGCGATTGATTTTGTTGCAATGATTTTGATATTGAAGAAGAAGATGTTAACATTGAAATAATATTTTTTTTTCTTTGAAATTAAATATAGTAGACAATTGAGTTATTTAGTTATAAACTATTCAATTAAATTTTGTTGCAATTAGACTTTATAATTTTGTACTATTTTATTATATGTGATATTTATGTTTAAAATTTGAATTTATATTATGAACTTGTGAATTTATTTGTGACATGATATTTAATTTAAGTGTTAATTACTTTTGTAGAGACTGAATCGTCCGGTTTTATAAGTTTTATACCTATATAATTTTATTATAATGATCGGTCTATTCAACCGAGTTATCCGGTTCAACCCGATTTAATCATGTAGTTTGACCAGTGGTTCAATCAATAAATTAGTGATTCAGTACCCTCACAATTTGTTGTTCGATCCGATTTTTAAAACACTGCATAATTTTGAACCCATCAAGGATCAGATGTTTTTATATTTTTTGAATTCTAAATTAAAATCATAATATTTAAAAAATATATATCTATTTCAAATAATAATTTTAAAATAATATTATTTGAAATAAATAAATAATATAATATATTTACTTGATTTATTTAAATTTCTAATAATATTATATAATCATTTCTAAAAATATATAATATTATTTATTCTAATAAACTTTTATGTCTTTATTAAGTATGTAGTAAATATATTATATGGAGTTTTAAGTCATAAGAATATAATACTTCAAATGGTAGAAGCCTTAGTGCTCATCGGAGAGTGCTCTTGTTTCATAACTAGTAGGATTGTTTTAACTTTTATACGTTTTAGCTCTTCAACGAGTCAACATAAGTATTTAAGTTATGATTTAATTTCAAAGCAATTTGTTATCTCATGTGGTTAAGCGACTTGAATATGCATTTAAGGTATGTTAAGGATGGGTGATGTGGGTTTAGAGGGATAAGTGGTTAAGCCGCTTTGAAGGTTTGGAATAAGGAAGTGTTAGGAAATTTGGAGTTTAAAATTAGAGTCAATTTGAATTAGGTAGAGAGTTTGAATCTGAGGGCGGAGTCGGTGTATATTTTTTATGAGGAGATTGAGAGTATATCATTGATGTGTCAGGTGTTGTGAGAATTTATCTAGTATTGTGATTTGTAGTTGTTTTAAAGATCAAGAGCAGTGTGGCTTAAGGAAGGGGATGTTAATACGTGATACTTTAATGCTTGTGTTAAGCATATGAAGCAAAGCACTATGTGTTGGAGATCAGTGGGTTGATTAAGTGTTGATGTTAGAGAGAATTTTCTAAATTATTTTTAGAACATTACGTCGACGAACTGGGAAGGGGAGCCTCTCTCTGTCTATGGTGGAGACTAAGTCTTTGTTGGTCAGATTTACACCTAATGATGTCATGCCAAAGGTTTAATGTCCTTTTTATTGCCCTTATATCGAAGGTCGATTATTCTTTAGAGTTTGGTATTTTATATCGATTTCTCTTTTGGGCTCATTGTATAAATTGGTAGGGAATTGTCTTGGTTGTAACACCCAAAAATAATTAAATTATTTAATTATAAATATGGTGATTTATTTGTGAAGTTATGTGATGTTTTGATGAATATGATGTGAGATGTGATATTATGTGTGGTAGAGCAAGAATTGGAGAAATATTGAGTATTTTTAATAATTTTAGATAATAAAAATAATTAATTAGAATTATTTTATTTTGTAAAATAGAGTAATATTGGTAGATTATCAGGGCAAAGTGGTCTATTGTAAAAGTTTAAGTGAGGGCAAAATGTGGAAAGGCCTTTTAAGGGTTCAAGGGATAAGTTTGACATAAGGAAGTTAGGATTTAGAGAATATTAATTATGTACGATCGTAGAAATTGGAAGAACGTGAAAGGAGGCTAGGGCATAGAGAACCGAGAAGAGATTCACGTAGAAATCGACAGAACATGAGAAAGAAAATCTATTGCTAGTGATAATCTAAGGTAAGGGGGTTTATCGTTGTTATTATAATTAATTTAAGATTTAGATATTTGTAGGTTTTGTGTTGGGTTTTGAATGATGATGTTAATATGATGTGTGGTGAGAAATTGTGATATTTTATGGCAAAGAATTGATGCATATGATGTATATTGTTGTTGCTACATGATGAAAATAAGTGGTTACATGATGAGTTAAGACCTGTACTATGGTAAAATCGTGCAGAAATTGGGACCGTGCAGTGCAGAAATCGCAACAGGGAAATCTTGTTCGTCGGGCGAACAAGAGGCAATGAGAATAGGGTGAAAATATAGCCCATGGATTTTTGCACGGGGGTAATCTGTCGCTGGAGCGTATTCAGGCGAGCAAGAGGCAGTGTTGGGCGGTGGAGACCATAAATGAAAGGTTGTGATGTCGCTACTACGTCGGTGGACGATCATCAGGCGAAGGACATCAATAGCATTTTTAAAAGTGTCATAACTTGAGTTTCAGGACTCTGATTGACGCGTCGTTTGAAGTGTTAGGAAGCTAACACGATGATTTGTACAATCGTGAAATAAAATGAGTAACAGGGTGTATATTTCCAGTACGTATGCTATGATGAAGTTAGATTTCTTGCTAGAATATTTCTGTGAGAATGTTTAGGGATTCAGAGATCAAGTCAAGGATATTTGTGCTCCAAGCTATATGTCTTGCTTACCCCTCACTCGGGAGCTCTATTTATAGAGGTGCGAAAGACCTCATTAACTACTACCTATAACTGCCATGCCTCTTCATCAATCATAACTGAGAAGCCATTATTGTTCGTAACCTCCGTCGTCACCAATTATCATGAACTGTGTAACGTGCGTCGTCAGGATTAATGAGGTAGTTACGTCTTAAATGATCCAGCTTGGTCATAACCTCTTGGAGCCGAGTAAACGAAACCTCTCAATGGCGGGAATTCTTCCCAGTGTGAACCCTCGACCGATTTAGTCATCGTCCGAATAGGAATCCTCGTGTCCTATACCAACTTAGTCATCGGCCCAAGATCCGGTCCATGTAGTCGGAGAGTAGACATACCTCAGCTAATGGATTTTATGTATGTACATAAGCCCCCCAAGCATATGGCCTTTTAACCTTTTAAAGGAATTGTGGTCTCTAAGAAGAAACATAGATCCAAGTCGAGGTACTCGTCGGAGGTGAACAGGCTATCAGCGTGTGTGCCTCACGCTCTAGATTCCCAACAGTCACCTACAGTTTTAGGTGTAATGGTGACATTTATTAGGTTTTAAAGCCAATACGCTAAACCTCCTTTTTAACAACGTCTCTTCCTTATTTAAAATTTATTTCCTTTTTCAATTCCTCCTACAAAGCCAAAACCGCCGATACTCTCATCCGGGAAAAATCGCCTTCAGCCTCAATCCGCTATCATCAAAACCAGGTGACTCCTTTTTCCTTTCCCTGTTTATTTTTCACAGTCTTTCCCAGAATGGTTGTTATTAGGGAATGTGATGATTTAAGGAATATGGTTTATTTAAATAAGGATGAGTGTAGGTCCTTATGGGAGAAATGCATGCAAGAGATGGAAAATGCATTAGGGGTAGAAGAACTTAACAAGGTCATGAACAGAATAAACTATGAAGTTCTAACTACTAAAAGTGATTTTGACCCTGATTCTTTAGGTTCTGTGGAAGTTTTGATGGAGACCAACAAATCTTTTAGCGCAGAAGTCCTAGGCTTTAAACACAGCACCATGGATGAGATTGAATCGGAAAGCTCCGTTCTCTCATAGATGTGTCCTCAAATGGGAATGAGGATGACATAATTCTAGAACCTTGCATCGAGGGTGAGAGAGTCTGTATGTCTCGGCCAAAAGGAGTAGATCCAGAATGATTCTATTTCTATGTCGGGCTATTGTTATATTTAAACATTGAATTTCCCTTCTCCAATTTTGAAACCGATTTACTGAGGACAGTAAATGTGGCTCCCTCACAGTTGCGCCCCAATAGTTGGGGTTTTATTAAAGCTTTTGAACTAATCTGTGAGGCCCTTTATTACGCCCACAATTGGGCTTTTCTTTTCATACTTTGAAATGAAGAATGTAGATTCTGGGAGCTGGGTGGCCGTCAGCGGCATCCCGAGGAGAAGCTTCCTACAAGCCCTTACTTCAAACTATAAGGGTTACAATGAGCGTTTCCTCCGAGTCTGATGTGGTGCTCGGTGTCCCCAGATAATATATGGTGCTGACAGTCACCACAAGTTCCCAATTTATTGGACAAGTGATCCCCTCCCCATCTCGGGTTTTAAGTTTGAAAAGCTGAGCGATTGTGAGGTCAACTCTCTTGAGGTTTTAGATTCCTTCATGTCGATCAAGGTTAAGGACCTGCTTCCCTTACCCTTCGATCAAATTCCTACCTTCTAAGGTAATAATTTCTTTAAAAGTTTGGCAACTGAGATAACTTAATCCGGTTTCTTACGTGTTTTCTTTAACTTTATGCAGACAAGATGACTGGCCTGTCAGTTAAAGAGCAGAAAATATTGATGGCTGCAGTCCGAGCTATAAGAAAGAACGCATGTGGCCCTTCAGAGGCCAAATTATGATTTGGTTGGCTTAGAGATACAGAATCTCAAGAAAAAGAAAAACCTTAGGCCTAAGCCGACCGTTACCGAGGAGGCTGAAGTGATTACAACTACTCCTCTTAAGTGCTCTTTGGACATAGAGGTGCCCGGTGAAAAAACTCCAAAGCGGCACAAAACTATTATGACCAATGAGATCAACCAAGTTGATTGGGAAGTTTCTGCCCTGATGCTGAAAGAGATCGATGGTGGCTCCAATCAATCTCCTCCTGAAAACAAGTTTTGGTTGAACGAGTTTGACAGTATGAAGTTTTTGTATGACAACGTCAATGCCACCAAAGATGTAAACAAAGTGAAGAGCCTCGGTCCCCAGAAGATCACTCAACACCTTAGCTCCTACCTGATGAGGTGTGTTGTTCTGGCCCGAGGACTGTATTAGTCTGGGGATGCCGCAAAATCTAAATATGATGATTTTGAGAAAGAATTCAAACTACTGTCGGACAATGAGAAATATCTAAATGATGCCAACTCAATTTTGAAGACCAAAGTATCTCAAAGTGAAGAGAAGGCTAAATCCTTGAGAAAGAGCTCGAAACCCTTAAGGCCTCGGCTTCCGAGTTGGCAGACATTTTGAAGGCTTTATAGACGTCTTGTGCTAGTATGAAAGAAGCTCTGGAGAAGTCTCAGTTGGATGTTCTTAATGCCGGTGACCTAGCTTTTGACCGGGAAAAAGACCAGGTCATCTATCTCTATCCTGACATTAACATCTCGGTTGTGGATTTCTTCAAGGAAATTGTGGATGGAAAGTTGGTGGACCCTGATTACGATGATAAAGGAACTATGAACGATGAGCCACTAACAGTTGATACCTCCCACCTTGACGCCAACAAAGGGCTTTAACTTCTTTTGTTTATCTGATCCTATGTTAAGTTTTGTTAGTCACCCTTTTTAGTGGGTGCATTTTGTATAACTTCATGACAATTTCCCTCTGGGCGTTTTAATTACTGCTTTTGCTTAACTTGCACTTGTTTTAAATTGTTACTTGTTTTGTATGCATTTGACATGTGCAAAAACAAGATTATGCCTGTGTATCAGCCCCCCAGTCGAGTGGCTATTTTAAAAAGCCTTAACAACTTTACATAAGAGGCACTTAACTTATTTTGAGCATCTTATATAATCCGGCAACTTAGCCCCCGAGTCGACTATAAGGTCGACCGGAGTGGACGGATTTGATGTTTTGGCAAGTTATTTGAATACGTTTGAGCAAAGTACACATTAAGCCAAATCGGATATGTAGCAATGTAGAGATCCTGGGCATGAAGCCATGGCATGAAGTTGTTTTAAGAATGCAACAAGATGCAAAGCCCATGGTGGCTAAGAAGCCGACAAATACAAGAAATTTTTATACTCTGAAGAATGATTCCAAAATGCTTGAATTGTGCTATATGAACAAGCAAAACATTCTTTTAGGTATGGGCATTGAGCCAAATCTACGTGGTAGAGGAATTAAAATCCATCATACTGAGCCTGATTATAGTGAAATGTAAAATTCGCTTTGAAAACCGACCGAGACAAAACTCGGCAGGAAGCTTTATTTATTTTGGAACAGAGCCTCTGTCGAGGATGAACCTTAGCGAGACACCGAGTTATGTCGGGGGAGCATCATTAAAATGATACTCGAAAGGGAACCCATATGGCGAACACAGAGTTTTGGAACAAAGCCCCTGACTCGGATGAACCTTGGCGGGACACTGATTTATGTCGGGGGAGCATCATTGAAATGATACTCGGCAGGGAACTCATATGGTGAACGCAGAGTTTTGGAACAGAGCCACTAACGAGGATGAACCTTGGCGGGACACCGAATTATGTCGGGGGAGCATCATTGAAAGGATACTCGGCAAGGAACCCATATGGAGAATGCAAAGTTTTGGAACAAAGCCCCTGACGAGGATGAACCTTGGTGGGACACCGAGTTATGCCAGGGGAGCATCATTGAAATGATATTCGGTAGGGAACCCATATGGCGAACACAGAGTTTTGGAACGGAGCCCCAGACGAGGATGAACCTTGGTGGGACACTGAGTTATGTCGGGGAAGTATCATTGAAATGATACTCGGCAGAGTACCCATATGGCGAACGTAGAGTTTTGGAACAGAGCCCCTGACGAGAATGAACCTTGGCGGGACACCGAATTATACTGGGGAGCATCATTGAAATGATACTCGGTAGGGAACCCATATGGCGAACGCAGAGTTTTGCTGGAGAACCATCAAGATGGAACTCGACAGGGAGCTTTATTACATCCTGGCTTCTCTTTACATAAACTAAATTTGTTAAGGTGCCTCATTAAAAACCCTGGCCCTTGCCTAGGGAAAAGAGTACACCAATTTATTACATCACCTTACAAAGTCTAACTGAAATAAAGCCCAAGACTAGTTACATTCCAAGCCCTAGGTAATTCTATTCCATCCAAAGTCTCCAGTTTGTAGGCTCCCCTTTCTAGATTCTCTATAAATTGGAATGGTCCTTCCCAGTTAGGAGACAGTTTTCCCTTCTTCGTAGGATCAGGGACTTTTTTTAAGACCATGTCGCCTTCCTCGAAACCTCGTTGCTTCACCTTTAGGTTATACCTCCGGGATACCCTTTGTTTAGATGCAATTTCTCTTACATGTGATGCACTCTTTATTTCTTCCAAAAAGTCAGTCTCGGCATTCAAAGCTTGGATGTTGACGTCCTGCTCAAAATTCTCCTGACGCCACATGGGCAAGCTAACTTCAACCCCGGGGTCATGTCATAGGCTCCAAAGACCATTCTGAACGGTGATTCTCGGGTTGTTGAATGAATAGTGGTGTGATATGCCCAAAGGACGTCATGGAGACATTCCTCCCATAAACCCTTGGCTTTATCTAATTTCTTTTTCAGGGTATTCAAAATAACTTTATTAGCTGACTCTGCTTGGCCGTTCACTTATGGGTGCTCCACTGAAATAAACTTGTTGAAAATACCAAGCTCTCTACAAAATTCAACTACGGAAGAACTTGAAAACTGAGTTTCATTATCAGAAACAATGACCCGAAGAATTCCAAATCGGCAGACAATATTCCTCCAATAAAAGAACCGCACTCTCTCTGCCGTTATCCGAGCTACTGCCTAGGCCTTCACCCATTTAGTGAAATAGTCTACCACCACAATGAGGAACTTTAGTTGCCCGGACGCCATAGGAAACGGCCCCAGGATATCCATCCCCACTGATAAAACGGCCACGGAGAGAGTACAAAATAAAGGAGTTAACAAAGTGTACGCAATCGTTCAACATGGTGGGCCAATAGTAATCGGCCTGGAGTATTTTTACTTGCTAATGACGAACCACCTAAGTGATTCTCACACACACCCTCGTGCACCTCCTTCATCACTAGATTAATATCTTCTTTCGGCACACATCATAACATGGGGAAAGTCCTTCCCATTTTAAAAATCCTATTATTCACAATGATATACCGCGCCGAAACTTTTTTGACTCGCCTAGCCTTTTCTTTGTTGTCGGGAAAAACATCTTGTTGAAGATACTGGACAATCGGAGTCATCCATCCTTTATCTTCGCCAATAGCAAACACTTTTTTTCAATGCTAGGTAATGTCAGAGTCTCTTGAATAACAGTCTTGTTAATTCCCGATCATTTCATATTGTCCAGGCGCGCAAAAAGATTGGCCCGAGCATTGTCTTCTCTGGGAATATGACAAATCTCAAAATCTTGAAACTTCTTGGATAGTTGCAAAGCCAGATGGACATATTTCAGTAACATAAGGTATTTTGTCTG
Organism: Vicia sativa; assembly: GCA_021764765.1. NCBI lineage: Eukaryota > Viridiplantae > Streptophyta > Magnoliopsida > Fabales > Fabaceae > Vicia > Vicia sativa. Next base: position 143,729,568 of record CM038792.1, read on the forward strand.
AAAACTTCTGCCAACTTGCCCGACCACCAACTGAGAATCAGTGCGGACGAGAAAATGTGTTACTCCGATCTCTAAAGCCAATTTCATTCCCGCTATGAGCGCTTCGAATTCACCCTGGTTATTGCTAGTTTGAAAACCAAAACACAGAGAATACTCCAAAATAATATCGCCTGGACCTTTCACTACAAAATCTGGCAATGCCTGGGACTTTATGCTTGTTCAAGGAGTGAATTCAATATCATACTCGAAGATTTGTACAGCCCATGACACCATTCTCCCAGCTAGATACAGCTTCTTGAATATCTAATTCAATAGAAAATTTGTTTTTACTTGGATTGGATGGCCCTGAAAATAGTGCCTCAGTTTCCGCGCAGTTTTTACCAATTCCAGTTCTAGGCGTTCGATCTTCTGATACCTTAACTCCACCCCTTTCAACACCTTGCTGATGAAGTACATCGGGCATTCACCAGTTTCTCCATCTTGGACCAACGCGGAACTAATGGCACTGCCAGAGACAACCAAATATAAAACAAAAGGAACATTCTCCTTAGGTCTAGACAATACAGGTGGAGCCGACAAGAACTACTTTACCTCTCAGAATGGTTGTTCGCATGCTTTAGTCCATTGAAAACCAGCCCTTTTCCTGATTGCCACGAAGAAATGAATTGATTTATCTCTGGCGCATGACAAAAATCAGGACAGAGCTGCTAATCGGCCATTCAGCTGTTGAACTTCACGAACATTAGTGGGACTTTGCATGCTGATTACTCCTTGGCATTTATCCGGGTTGCCCTCAATTCCTCGGTTGGTCAACATAAAAACCAGGAACTTTCTAGATTCCACTCCGAACATACATTTATCCGAATTCAAGTGCATGTTATACTTTCTTACTACCGTGAAGGTTTCCTCTAGATCTAGGATATGCTTCCATTCTTCAACTATTTTGACGACCATGTCGTCGACATAAAATTCAATGTTCCGCCCGATCTGTGGAGTAAATACCATATCCATAAGTCACTGGTACGTTTCCCCAGCATTCTTCTGGCCAAACGGCATTACCTCATAGTAGTAATTGCTTCGATCTATCATAAAAGCTATTTTTGGAGCATCCGCTGGATTCATTCTGTTTGATTATACCCAGAATAAGCATCTAATAAACTTAACAAACGAAAACCAGAAGCGCCATCTATCAACCGATCAATGTGTGGAAGTGGATAAGGATCCTTTGGACACGCCTTGTTAAGGTCCGTGAAGTCAACGCACATCCTCCATTTTCCAGTTTTCTTTTTAACCATCACCATGTTAGACAACCAAGTCGGGTATTGGACTTCACCAATGAATCCAGCTTTTAGAAACTTGTCAACCTCTTCTACAATTGCTTTCCTTTTCTCCTTACCACTCTTCCTTTTCCGTTGTGACACAAGATTTACGTCAGGATCAAGAGCCAAGTGGTGGCACATAATGTTCGGGTTTATACCAGGCATATCTGAAGGATTCTAGGCAAAAAGATCAATATTTCTCCTTAGAACCTCAACTACCTTCGCCTCCTCTTCCGTGGTCATCTGAGTACCAAGGTGGGTAATTTCAGATGACTGAGAACCAATTTGAACTTCCTTTATCTCCTCTTGGGGAACCACAGTATCTTCATGAGTATCTTCCCTAGGATCGCTATCAACCACGTTTACCTTGTGGTCTGCCGACTCCTCATCCAGAATTAACTTCCGCTTAACTTTCATGCTATCCTTGTAACATTGTCGGGCTAATCCTTGGTCACCTCGGACTATTCCGACTCGGCCTTATCCCAACGGATACTTCATCGTAAGATATAGTGTTGATAGGACCGCCTCCAACTCATTGAAAGAGGAGGGACCAATAATAATTTTGTATGGGGACAGTGCATTCACTACCAAGTACCAAACACAGACATCTTTAGCATTCTTGTCAGATCCAAATGTGGTCAATACTGGGAGATGGCCCAGAACCTGCACTTGCTCCCCAAAAAATCCTACCAAGATTCCATTGAAAGGCAGCAATTCCTTGGAGTCAAAGTTCATTCCTTTAAAATCCTCCCAATACATGACATCAACGGAGCTACCTGGGTCTACCAGAACCCTCTTGACTTCCCAATCTCTTATTTGTACTTGAATTACCATGGGATTATTATCATGTGTCAAAATTCCTTTAGCATCCTCCCAAGAAAAAGCCACAACCCCGGGATCACTATCGACGGGGCCGACCTGGGTCACCTGCATTACTCCCTGGGCGTACCTCTTCCGAGCTGAACTAGTGGAACCTCCTCCAGCAAATCCACCAGAGATGGTATTCAAGGTGTGCCGAGTAAGCCTTGCTTCCCGAACCTCTTCGAATGCATTTCCTTTCTTCTTTGAAGGTGATCTAGAGGTGTCACCTCCCTTAGGTGGCGGATTGCGTTTGCCCGATTGATCCTTATTGTATTTGATGTAGGATGAAAGCTTGCCTGCCTAAATCAGTCTTTCTATCTCCCAACGTAAGGTCGTGCAACCTTCCGTTGAGTTCCCCTGTATTATATGATAGGAACACCACGCCTCTGTATCTCTACCCATCATTACGTTCATCGGCCGAGGTCTCCATGGGATGGTAAATAGATTCAAATGATTCGCATCCTTCTATATGCCCTCCCTACTTGCATTCAAAGGAGTAAAGGTCTCATTTGACCTACTCAAGAGGCGAGGTGGTTGTTGAGACCGCCTTCCCTGGGGACACTCCTTTGAAGATGGATTATCCCAAGGACGAGCTTGCTGTTCGGCGCCTTCCTCTTGTTACTTCCCCTTTTCTTTAGCATCTCGAGCACTTTTCTCCATGATGCTCTCCTCACCTTTCACATACAATTTTGCTCGGGTGATGATCTCATCCATGCTCTTAGCCGATTTTTGAGCCAGAGACTCGTTGAACTATCGGCACAGAGTCCGTGCTGGAACGTCCCCACGAAGATTTCCTGATTGGGGTGGGAAACCTTTATGGTTTCTTCATTAAATCGCATCATATAGTCCCTCAATGATTCTGTTGATAGTTGTCTAACACCGAAAAGCAAGGTATTTGCCTCCTTTCCATGGCGATTCGCCGAGAACTGCTGAATTATTTTCTTGTTAAAGTCTTGATAACTGATCACTGAGAGCCGAGGCAAACCCATGTACCATATCAGTGCGGATTCTATGAAAATGCCAACCATAAGCTTGCATTTTAAAGAATCAATGGCCCTTATCAAGGCCATGGTATTATTAATTGAGATGATATACTCCTGCGGGTCTGTTTTACCATCATACGTTGTCAGAACAGGAGGTTTAAAGTTTTTTAGGACTTGGTCGTCCCAAATGGCCTGAGATAGAGGTTGTGGCTCTAAAAGCTCTGTCTCTTGCTCTTCAGTTTCTTCCTGGCTCCAATGTTGGAGAGCCTGAATTCTATCCTATAGGGTGTCGTTGTGTTGATGTAAGTCATCAATCATGGCCAACAAATGCGCCAAGTCTGGCGGTGGTGGATCATTTTCAGGTGTCGTGGACATTGTTTTTGTAATTCAAATATGGTGGCCTGGGAATGTTTTACCGAGGCCCCTCGGTGGACGCCAAATGTTCTTGCTAGAATATTTTAATAATAATGTTTAGGGATTCAGAGCTCAAGTCAAGGATAATTGTGCTCCAAGCTATATGTATTGCTTACCCCTCAATCGAGAGCCCTATTTAAAGAGGTTCTGAAGACTTCATTAACTGCTACCTGTAACTTTCATGCCTCTTAATTAATCATAACTGAGAAGCCATTATTGTTCGTAACCTCCGCCATCACTAACTATCATGAATTGTGTAACGTGCGCCGTCAGGCTTAATGAGGTAGTTACGTTTTAAAGGAGTCGGCTTGGTCGTAACCTCCTAGAGCCGAGTAGACGAAACCTCTCAATGCCGGGATGTCTTCCCAATGTGAACCCTCGATCGATTTAGTCATCGGCCAAATAGGAATCCTCATGTCCTTACCGACTTAGTTATCGATCCAAGATCTCGTCCATGTAGTCGGAGCATAGGCATATCTCGGTTAATGGATTTTATGTATGTACAATATATATATATATATATATGATGCATGTGATGAATTCGTGGATGATGATGAGTTTTGACTAGTTGTGGTCGTGTTTATTATGTTGTTGCGCATCATGCATTCATGGCATATTTTAGTGCTTCGGTCCAGTGATGTTTTTAGGACATTTGGTACTTTGATTATGATAGGACATTATTCCAGTGATGACCTCAATTCCATAGTGTGGATTTAGTGTAATTATGATGTGCTCTGGTTCCAAGCGGGAAACGATCCTATTGGTGGGGATCTTTGGGGAAAGACGGTGACGATGTCATCAGTGAAGTTTTGGCACCACATGTATGATTCTAATGAATTGTATTGCATTATATGTGACATTTCATGATGATTTGTTTTATGATAATAATGATGTGTGATATTGGTGGTATTTGATGACATGTGTTGCTTTAATGATATAATGATATGTACGATGTGTGTATAAGATGTTTGCGATAGTGTGAGTATAACATGAGGACTTAATGATGTGTGGATTCTTGTTATTGTATTATAACTACTATATTTACTCTTTATGTCTTTTATAATAAACATGATTTACTCACCCTTGCTTCTTGAAAATGTTGCCTCTTTATGTGGGTAACTTACAGATAATCAAGAATAGTCTGCCGAGGCTTAGAGGATGGTCGTGGAGTGTGTTCTTTATTTCTTGTAGAATAAAGGGGTCTTAATTTTATATGTATCATCGGGGATGATATTGTTTGTTTGAATAACCATGTTGTTTTTTTATTATGAGATTTGAACTACGTTGGTGGTATTCTAGTTGTTTTGATTTGATGAAGTTATTTTAGAAGTATTTAATAAAGAATGTTTGAATTGTGAATTTTTGTTGCGAGTAAATTGAAAAACTGTGGTTGTTAATCATGAAGTACTTAATGTAATTGACTTTTTAAAACCCGTGTTACGAAGTAGGATGTATTTTACTATGAAGTTTGTTTGAAACAAATCTGACACATCTTTTTGGTGTTTTACTCTAATTTAATTATTAAATTATTTTACGAGTATTCTTTGGGGTTTAGAAGGGTGTTACATCAGAGCAGGTCGGTATGCCCGGTTAGGTTATAGAGTATGTAGAATTTGACAGTGGAATACTATCGAGATAGTTTCTAACAATTGTGATTGTTATTGGCGTGAAATAGAGAAATGGTTGGGAGGAACAATGTTCCGATTGATGCTACTTTGCACGCCGTGCAACATCAGCCTAATGCCGGAGGGAATGATGGATCTCGCATTTTGGATACGTTTTAGAGGAACCATCTGCTTTTTTCAAGGGATGGCATGATCTAGATGGAGCACAAACTTGGCTCAAGGAGATTGAAAGGATATTTTAAGTCATGGATTGCTCAGAGGAACATAAGGTGAGATTTGGCACACATCAACTGGAAGAAGAAGATGACAACTGGTTGGTACTAAAATTTGGTTGTCGGATCCCGAATTTCCTAAGAGACGTCGATATACCAGATCTGACTTTAACAGGCGACAGCCGGATATACAAACAAAACAAACAATCCTGAAGAAAAATAAAAACACATATATGTTTGCTCAGATTGTTGACAACAACACCTACTCTGAGGGCTACTAAACCAGGGACGAAATTAACTAGATAGTATCAATTTATATACCACACAACAAACATACCAGTTTACAATCTAGGCACTTAGTCACTACTCTTTGATTAACTTATACCTAAGACACACCTAGGTATGAGGCCTTCCTCAAATTCATCTTTAATCATACTCAGTGACTAGAGAAACTCTAAACACAATAGAGAACAAAAATAGGAAGTTACTCTTCCAAGACACATAGTCCTCAATGCTTAAAAGCTTATGAGAACTGACACACAAATACACAATGCATAAAATCTTATAAGCATCTGACACTCAAACATTCAATGCTTAAAAGCTTATGGATACTTGACAAAACTTGAAACCCAAAATAGTACAACTCTTCTATCAAGATGATATTAGAGAGACTCACAAATAAGGTTTCTAACACCCTAACAAAACACATGTAAGTTCTACCTAAAACTAGGTACACACCAGTCTATTTATAACATTATTTTGGACTGGATTGGGCTTCAAAATTGCAGTAGTGAGGCTGCACAAAGTTTGCAAAATCTTCTCCAAGAAAATAGGTCTTCAATTATTTGTTTCCTAAAATGTCTCCATATTTATAAACTTTTTATATCTTTGAAAACCAACACAGAATCTCTGATCTATCAATCTTGGATGCCACATAAGCTAACTAAATATTCCCTGAATATTCAGTAACTAACATATCAATTGAAACAAAACTGATAAATGTTGCTGACGCGATGTCCTATCCTCCCAGTTATAACATCTTATTCGACATGTTGAAAAACTGCAAGTTGGAACATCTTGTTCAACATGTTGCTGCCAAGTTGGTTTTACCAAAATGTATGTCAACCATAATTTTAGAGAAATAATAATCTCCCACTTTAACACATTTTGGCTAAAACAACCAAACAACCCTTGCACAATAAAACACCAAACAATATGTTTGAAAATAAATCAAACACAGACATCATAATGCACAATAGTAGAAAACATAATAGCCGAGGTTAAGAGCAGCAAAAAAATTAGAGGCATAGTTAGTAGTTATTTGATCTAGTAACACAAATGCAACCATAGAGAACATAAGTTCTCAACATCATGATTTCAAGACATCATGTCTGACATCTCCTCAGATCCTCCATTCCAGAGCAGGGACTCTCCCTCAATACATGCTAGTAAAAAAACTCTACCCCTCAACAGCAACACCAACATCAACATACTAGAAAATTAAGTACTTAAGAAAAATGTTTTGGGCATTTACCCCTTAAAATATCATAGACTAAAATAAATATGATCATAAGAAATACCCAAAGAAAATCACATGACCAAATGTCATGCATCAGCAACACCAACATCGACCTCTCCCTTTTTAATAGCATCAGCGGAATGGTTATTAGATGGAATACCATCCTCGAAATCTTCACAAAAAATGAAACATGAGCGGTAATTGCTATAATTCTTCATGGATATAGATCCCAAGTCTCCTCCTTAAGTTCTCAAACTGAATTGCATCAAGAGATTTAGTAAACATATCAGCAAGCTGATTTTCAGTGTTAACATGCTCAAGAGTTATGACTTTGTCCTCCATAAGTTCTCTAATAAAATGATGCCTAATATCATTGGGCTTAGTCCTACTATGCTGAATAAGATTTTTGGAAATATTAATAGCACTAAAATTGTCACAATATAATGTCATGACATATTCTGTGACATTATAGTCAGACAACATTTTCTTTATCCACTCCAGTTGAGAGCAATTGCTTCCTACTACTTTGTAATCAGCTTTAGTAGTAGATAAAGAAACGTAATTTTTTTCTTGCTTAACCATGAAATAAAATTGTTTCCCATAAAGAAACATCCTCTAGAGGTACTCTTCCTATCATTAGCACTTCCAGTCCAATCAGCATCACAAAATCCCACCAATGAGAAATTTGTATCATGGGAATACAACATACCAAAGTCACATATACCATTCACATACTTCATAATCCTTTTCACTTGGTTAATGTGAATTACCTTAGGTTATGCTTGATACCTTGCACATACTCTAACAACAAAAGTGATGTCTGGTATGCTAGCAATAAGATATAGAAGACTATCAATCATGCTTCTATACAAACTTTGATCAACCCTTACTCTTTTTTCATCTTTAGATAACTTCAATTGTGTGGGAGAAGGAGTTATCTTATGGCTGGCATTTTCCAATCCAAATTTCTTCACAATATTTCTTGCATATTTGCTTCGACATAAAAAAATGGAGTCTTCCATTTGCTTGACTTTTAGTCCAAGAAAGTAAGTTAATTCACCTACAAAACTCATTTCAAACTCAGATTGTATCTGCTTGAAAAAATGTTGGACCATTTCATTCGATATTCGTCCAAAAAAAATGTCATCCACATAAATCTGAGCTATCAAATTTTTTCAGTTTCATCTTTGACAAAGAGTGTCTTGTCAATTCCACCCTTTCTATATCCATGGTTGACTAAAAATTCAGTCAACCTCTTATACCAAGCTCTTAGAGCTTGTTTTAAGAAGTGCAAGGCCTTATTTAGTCTGAACATACGATCATGAAAGAAAGGATCAACAAACCCTTTTAGTTGTTCAATATAAACTTCTTCATCCAGGTACCTATTTATAAAGGCACTCTTGACATTCATGTGATACTGCTTGAATCTTCAGTTACAGGCCACTCCAAGTAAAACACTAATATATTCCAAGCGGGAAATATGAGAAAAAATTTCATCAAAATCTACTCCCTCAATTTGAGCGTATCCTTGTGCCACAAGTCTGGCTTTATTTCTGGTAACACCACCTTATTCATCCGTCTTGTTCTTGTAGACCCATTTTGTACCAATAACATTTATTCCATCAAGTCTTGGCACCAAGCCCCATACCTCATTCCGCTTGAATTGACACAGTTTGTCTTGTATAGCATTGTTATACCCCAAAATGTTCCCTCCTACTTCTCAAGACATTTCACATATCCATACTCAAAGATTTCACACGGGTTGACCAGACAAACCCTCTCCTAAGCAATCAATCCAAGCTAGGTTTTTCCATTTTCAAGTCAAGATGGACTACCAATGATTCAAGTATTCATCATACCTCATCATATGCCTCAAAGAGTCTCCATGTCAAAACTCAAGCCTTACAAGTCAAGTTTGCTCAGACAATTGCTTAGATGGACGAAAATCAGTTGTATTGGACAAAAAGTCAAATGTGGTCAACATACAGCCAAACTTCATAATTTTTGGTCAACACCAATATTTTGAAGTAATATTCATCATTTGATAAGGGTTGATTATGATTCCTCAAGAAAAGTCAAGATTTAGTCAAAATTCAAAGTTTCTAAATTAGGCCTTCTTAGACAAAAGTCAACAGAACTTTGACCAAGTATAACTTTCACATACTTTATCAGAAATTTTTCCACCACAGCTCATTCTCTACAACTTCATGTCTCACAAGCTTGGGCAGAAAATGTTTCATTTGGAAGTTATGGATCAAAATATTACAGGTCTTTTTAAAAGTCAACAAAAAGTCATCTTTTTGCAAAGAAGTGTTCATGAGCATGGAAACTTCAATGAAGATGAAACCAAAAAGGATGTTTAGAAGACATCTTGAGCTTTCCAAAAAGTCCAAGAACACCCAAAAATGTTAAAAATTGAGCAAGATACACATTGTGCAAGTTGAGCATTTTTTAGGAGGTGCACAAAGAGAAATACTTGAGCAAGATACACATTGTGCAAGTTGAGCATTTTTTAGGAGGTGCACAAAGAGAAATACTTGAGAAAATAAAAAAAATTCCAAATGGGCGTAACTTTTCTTGATTCAAACATGTTCCTTATCTGAATGGGAACCTCCAAGCCCAAGGCCACATTTTTATCTTTTATTTTTTTATTTATTTTGGATTTTTAATCATTTAAAACCAATTTAATTAAAATAAAAGATATAAAATCAAAAATTAAGTGCAAGATGGATTTTATCTCATCCTTGAGGTCCAAGAAAGCCATTTAATCTGATTATTTCGAAATAATTAAGATTGGCAATTTGATTTGATTGAAATTGGCTCAAAAAGGAAATATTTGGTTTGATTCCAAATCAAATATTTTTTCATTGATTGGCATGGTATTTTCTTACAATTCTTGACCTAATTCCTTACAATATAAATATACAATGATCCTACATGACAAGAGGACAAAATTCTGACCTAAAAGAACCCTAACAAGCTTCAAAAAAACTATGCCTTGCAAGCTACTAGCAGCCATAGTTTTGCTTCAATTCAGACAATTCCAAGCCTTGCAATCGATTCCTGGAGGTCCTCTAAATCGATCCAGATACTCACAAGCCATTCAAACCTCCAGAAACACGAAATCACCATCACGGTTTGCACACTTGTTTTTCAAAATCGATTTTGACCATACATGCATATTTAATCTGTTTTGATGGTTTGTTTATGTTTAGAATGATGTTTGCAAGCTATCTGGGTGGTCCGATTTGAGTTTTGATGCAGGAACCGAGCTACACCATTGTTAGGGTTTCTTAAGATTGAATTAGGGATTCCCAGACTAAGTAAAATTGGACCAATCCAAGGACATATTCATGTTCAGGGGACAATTTACAATCGATCCATGTCTTTCATACAAATTTATATTGTGTATTGTAAATTTTGGAAATTTACGAGTGCTTTAGTGACAGACAAAACCATCGCTATTGGTTTTTGCTACGGATCGTGTCCACAGGTAAAAACCTGTGTAAAATTCAAATGGGGAAGAAGACCCCTGCGCGCGTTTTCTGGTTAAATGGTTCCCAGAAATCAATTCCCTTTGTATTCTTTCTATTTCATATGTCTAACACCAAAACAGGTTGGCTCAGATGGTAGAGGCAACATGCATTTCTCTCAGAAGACACGGGTTCGAACCCTGCCTTTTCCCAGAAATTCTAATATTTTTGACATTACAGCTTCCAGAAGTCACAGTCTCCAGAAGTGCTCACTTCTGGACCCCCAAAAGCAACAACATCTCCAGAAGCTCCAGCTTCTGGACCCCATCACAAGACGTCACGCCCAGAAGTACTCACTTTTGGATCCATCTCTAGCAGAAAGCCCCAGAAATTCCAATTTCTGGGCATCTCGAGTTAGAAAAGCCCGTGCCTTTACTGTCGCCTCAAGAAACCCCAAGTTCCAACTCGGGTGCCTCAACAAGGATTACCCAAGCTCCGACAGGGAGTTCTTCGAAATGCTTCTGCATTTTATCTATTTCCATATTTTGATTATTTTTGCAAATTTCATAATTAACTAAAAATTAGTAAATTAGGTTAAATAATTAGGATTAATTAGGTAACTTTCACTAATTTTTTCTCTTATTTTTTTTTAAATAATTAATTTAGGATTAGTATTTTTCTCTAAAAAGTAATTAAAATCAATTAGACTTAGGATTATTTCTAACATTTCAAAAATCAAAAAATATTAGGATTAGTTTTTCATTCCGTTATTTATTTGCTCGCATTTTTTTTCAATATTATGTAACTGCTCATGGGATGTAATAGCTTAATTAGGATTTACTTTCCGCACTCCTCAATTATGTAACTTCCCCAAAGCCATGTAATAGCGTAGGATTTACTTTCTGCACTTTACTTTCCGCACCCTATAAATTGCTAGTAATTAGTCGTGTATGGCAAGATAAAATCAACGTAGCTAACTCTAATTTCAAGATAAGTTATCTGAATTTAACACACTCTCTTCACACATGCACCCCCTAGGTTATTCTCTCTCGTTTCCTTACAAATGGTCAAGTCCCTCGAACGTAGAGGTATCCTAGCACAAGTTGCCTACGAAACATATCATCATAGTCCCTTCGAATCAAAGATCATAGTCCCTCGATGTCCCTCGATGTTGCCTACGAATACATGATCTCGTCCCTCGATTATGCCTACGAAAAATGATGATCGTCCCTACGAATGTGCTAGGATACTCCTACAAGTTGCCTTCTATGACCATCCGATGTCCCTTTGAATGTCCCTCTACATCCAAACGGATAAAGTTACCTACCAACTAATGGTATGGATAGCCTTATTCAAAAGGAGAAGGAAAATAACATGGAAACGACCATTTTGAGTAGGTAATAGACTCCTAATTTCTTGCTCAATCCAAATACTTTTCACACCTCACACTTTTCAAAAACTTTTCAAACACTTTGTATACATTCCAGCGAGAATTATTACAAAGTTAAACATCTTCCAAAACAAACATTTTCGAACACCTCGTATACATTCCAACGAGAATCATTACAAAGCCAAAGTGAAATGCCTTTTCAAAAAAATATATTTTCAAACACACACATAGAAAGCAGATTTAAAAAATGAGCTAAAGCAATTAAGAGCCCGTAGATAACTATAGATGGAAAGGGTGCTAATACCTTCCCTTTTCATAACCTTCTCCCGTACTCAGAATCTAACGAAGGTCTTTTCCTGTTCTTTTCACCTTCCCTTAATTGGATAAAAGAAAAGTCGGTGGCGACTCTTGCTATCCGCAATATTTGCGATCAAACGCAAAACAAACCAAAGTCAGTTCTCCCACCGTATTGCAAGCATTTATCTAGAAATCATCACTCAAGGCTTCCTTCACATTCTTTGGTTCAAACTTGGATACAAATCAAGCATTTGACATGGTTTCTCTTGATCTGGTGACTACTCCTTGTCTAGGATTTCTTATTATAAGTTCCTTAGGATAATCCTTTTGAATTTTGAGTGAGGGCCCTTTGTCATCTATTTGAGGTTCTACAACTTCAGATTTGGCACTTAAGCCTACTACATCTGTGATGGATGTTGAGACATTTTCTTCAGGAACTACAACATATATAGGAATAGTTGTCTCAACTTCTTCTGGGACATCATATTTTCAGTTTGAGTCATCAATAATCACATTAGAATACTCCATCATTACCTTGGTTCTGAAGTTGAATACTCTATAGGCTTTGTTGTTTGTAGAGTATCCCAAAAAAATTCCTTCATCACTTTTAGCATCCAACTTCCTTTGTGGCTCACGATCTTCTAGAATATAATACATACTTCAAAAGCCATGGAAATTTTTGACAAGTAGCTTTCTTTCTCTATGCAATTCATACAGAGCGACGGACATACCAGTTCTGATAGTCACTCTATTATGAATATAACAAGCAGTGTTCATGGCTTCAGCACAAAAGTAAAAGGGTAATTTCTTGGCATGAAGCATAAATTTGGCACATTCTTGAATAGTCATGTTCTTGCGTTCGACCACACCATTTTGTTGGGGAGTGATGGGTGAAGAAAATTCATGACTCATCCCTTCAGATGCACAAAATTCCTTAAACTTGTTGTTCTCAAATTTTTTCCCATAGTCACTTCTGATTCTTACAACACCACAGTCCTTTTCTCTTTGAATCTTGTGACATAATTATTTGAAGATTTCAAACTCTTCAGATCTCTCTTTGATGAACTTCACCCAAGTGAATCTTGAGTAATCATCAACAATAAAATAGGCATACCTCTTTCCCCCAAAACTTTCAAACTGCATAGGTCCCATCAAATCCATGTGAAGTAGCTCTAGAACCCTTGATGTGGCAAGATGTTGGATCTTCTTATGGGACATCTTTGTCTGCTTCCTAATTTGACGTTCACCACAAATTCTCCCTTCATGAATCTTTAGTTTGGGAATATCTCTAATAGCTTCCTTTGACACGATCTTCTTCATCCCTTTTAGATGTAGATGACCAAAATTTTGATGCCATAAGTTGACTTCATCATCTTTTGACATTATGCATGTTGAGAGACATTATGTTTCTGGAGAACTCCACGGGTAGAAATTGTATTTTGAACTGGTTCCCTTCATAACCACTTCATTCTTATCATTTATAATCAAGCACTCAGATTAAGAAAGTTAACCTTGAGACGATGATCACATAGTTGACTCATACTTATCATATTTTCAATTAGCCCTCTTACAAAATAATACATTATCCATACTAGGTTGTTCTGCATAGTCGACCTTTCCAACACCTTTAATTTCACTTTCTGACCCATCTCCAAAAGTGACATAGATAGTGGCATGTGGTTTAATTTCTACTAGGAATTTCTTAACACCAGTCATGTGTCTAGAATAACCACTATCAAAATATAAATCCTCTCTAGTCGAGGCTTAAAGAGAAGTGTAAGCTATGAGTCCATTCGAATCATGGTGAGGGGTTCCTCTTGACTTTTCCTCAGTACTAACATATTTTTTTCTATAAGGGTGAGGGTATACCTGGATGTCAAAAACATGGTCAGAAAATGTGAAATTTGCCAGCATAATAAATATGAGACACAGAAAATAAAGGTCTGCTCCAATCGTTACCAGTTCCAAACAAAGTATGGGAAGAAAATACAATGGATTTTATTACACACTTACCCAATTCATTTGGTCATACTGTTATATGGGTCTTATGCGATTATTTAACCAAGTTTGTTTAGTTTATTACCTTGCCAACAAACTTCACAACTAAATATTTAGTCACTCGCTTCACATTTGAAATCTTTCGCCTTCATGGTTGTACCAAATCTATTGTTTTTTATCATGATCATTTATTCCTTAGCAAGTTCTGGAAACAGTTTTTCAAGATCCAAGGTACTACCCTGAAATATAGTACCTCATATCGTCCTCAGATTGACGGATAACCAGAAGTGGTTAATCGTTTGTTAGAAATGTACCTCAGGTGTTTCGCCGATGATCATCCTCACCAATGGCCCAAATTTATCCATTGCCAGAGTATTGGTACACTACTCCCTTCCATACAACTATACATATGACCCATTTAGAGCATTGTACGATCGTGACCCTCTGACTTTACTAGATGACTTGGATGGTACCGCCACTGAAGAACCCTTATATATGGCTTTGAAACATTAACAACAAGTCATTACTGAGCTGAAAACTCATTTAAAACACAACAGAGTGCAAATGGAAAAGTAGGAAAACATAAAGAGAAGAACTTTCACATTTCAGGAATGAGACTTTGTCTTGTTAAAACTGTTGTCGCACTGTTAATCCACTATCGCTCGTCGTGTATCTCAAAAATTGGCTAAACACTATTTTGGCCCTTTTTGCATCATCAGATGAGTAGACACTGTCACCTACCTCCTAAATCGGTCTTCCTTTTCACGGATCTATCCCATTGTTCATGTCTCTTTATTGAAACCTTATTACAATGACAACCCAATAACAAATCTTCACCCTCTCCCAATGACGAATCTTTTGGATTTATGCACAGAAGGCACAACCTGCATCAAAATCAACAGTTCCATCATCAAGATTCATTAGTTGTCAACAACAATCATACAATAGAACACATGTCATCAACTGAAGCAGAAATTACCTTACCATAGGCCTCATCAGAGACCCAGGAGCGGAGATGGAGCCTCAAAACATCAGGTTCAGGAGATGCGTTTTGAGGGGACGACATAAAGTTTGATGGTGTAAATCTTGGGTCAGAGGCGGAAGTGTTGAACTCAAGTACAAAAACCGCGACTTCACCAAATGACCAACAAGTTGTACTTAACCCTAATTTACACTCCTCACGTGACTCACCAAGTACAACAACCTCATTCTCTTTTGACAAAACTACCACTATTTTCCCCAATGTTCATATTTCCTTGTCATTAAAGACAAATAGCGTGTCTCATCAGCCAACTGGGAGAATAGTAAAGTCCACTTTTTCCACTGCCTAAGACTTACCCATATCTCCCCGTATCCAATCTACTTCTACTCCTCAGATTCTCCCGTATCATACGCCACCTGCTCACCCTAATGTTATCCCTTGGCACGTGACTCCCATGCAAACAACCATGCATCCCAAGCTTGACAACAGAATTTCTCAACAAGTTGTTGTGAGGCCCATTACGTCTTTTGCTGGAATAGGCCCAATTTCTTTTGTCCAACCATCAATTCCATTAAACATTGAGGACAAGGTTCTTTATGGGTATATGATAGGTCCATTAGAGAGAGAAAGAGATCAATCTTTTTGAAAGATTATATTTATGTTAGTAGGTGTTTTTAGCAGTATTTTGGACAATTATGTTATATCTTGTGTTCGGCCTATGGCCCATTTAGCTTAGTAAACCCTTCTGTAAATTTACTCTTAGTTGAATAAGAAGAAAAGTTACTGTATCTTATTGTTTTCTTCTACAATTCTTATATCTTTAGATTAACTTAATATAGTCTACCACAATTTTATCACTTAAATTTAATGTACATTAACACTAAAAACATAAGATATTCATACTAAAGCTTAAAAAGAAACTACATACCAAATCTCAACTAATGAACAAATTATCTAATACATGGAATCAAATCCAACACATCACAACATATCAAATTAATAAATTGCCGAATTAATAAATTAATTAATATAGACTTGAGTGACTAGTTTTCTAATCAAACAGTTTAAAACTCATATTTGAATCAAACTACCTAATTAATATATATAGTATAGAGTAGCTGCGACAACATTATGACACATTATATAGAACAATATCATGCAACACTTAGATTTTGCTAGATTTCGAAAAATGTATAAGACATCTGATGGATGATGTAGTAATAAAAAATATGCATGGCTTTATATAGACCTTCAGGTGAAGTGAAGATATATATTTCCTAGTAATACTTGGGATACTATACTGTATATGAATTTAGGAATGTGCGGCATATGCATATTCAGACAAAGATATAGAGTAGGGTTTGGTTGGTCAATATTAGTATATATGAAAGAGTAATAAGATGATTTTTTTATCAATATGCCACGTCTCCAAATTTAATATACCAAAATATCCCACTTTAAAAAAAAATTTCAAAATATTATATTTTTACATTGGTTTATTTATGAGTTGGACGAACGGAACTCACATTTTCTAGTCTTTAAAGGTTCGTCTATGGGTTAAACGACGATCCTATAGTAAGCACTTTTTTTTTTGTTTTTTAAAATTTAAATGTTATTGTTAGTATAGGGTCGTCCAACCCATAGACGAACCTTTGAAAGCTAGAAAATGTGAGTCTCGTTCATCCAACCCATAGACGAGCCAATGAAAAAAGTGTGGTATTTTAGGAATTTTTTTTTAAAGTGTGGTATTTTGGTATATTTAATTTTGAAACGTGGCATATAGGTAAAAAATTCTAATAAGTGTGTTTGAATTAGCTTTAAAAGTCGCAAAATCAATTCTAGAGCTGTAGAATTGATTATGTGTAATTTTGAAGTGTTTGTTTTATTAAAAGTAGAATTGATTCTAACTCTAAAATTGATTCTACTTGAAGCTAGAATTTGTAGCTTTTGCCTCCAGAATTGATTTTGGATGATTTTTATACTGAAATTTTATTATTCAACTCACTTTTATATAAATGTATTCAAACATAAATCAATTCTGCTAAACTCAATTTTATTAAAATCAATGATATCAAACTCAATTCTATTAAAATCAATTATGTCCACCGACAATTCAAAGAGACTCTAAAATGACTTGGAGCAGAAAAAAGTAATATAGTAGATGGGATTCAGAAGGAGGATGCGTGGTGGTCTTGGTGGCTATAAGAAGTAGGGAATGGTAAATGCACCAAATGACAATCAATCAGTCACCTCATAAATATTAGAAATACGCTTAGCTAGCTAGCTAGCACCAAGGGATTACATATACTATATGATTTGAGATTATAATGCACTTGTCTTTTGTGAGATATTTATTTCATTTTTATTATTGGTGATAGATTGTAAAACTAATGAATAAGTTAATCATTACTGCTTGGTTAACTAGTTACATGTTTCAATCAGTTTGATGAAGTTGGTAAAGATTGGTTTATTTGCAATTTTAAAATTTGAGGATAGCTACCTGCTACCTTAACTACTACTAGTATGTTGTTCAAACCTCAAATATTACTATACAACATATCAGTTAAATATTTATTTAAGTTTAAATAAATTTTTGATCCCTATAAATATTATAGTTTTTGTTTTTAGTTTCTCTCTGCCTTTAGGCAACAGTGTTTATAAAAAAACTGTTACGAAAGTCATCTAAAACTGTTGTCAGAACCCAGAAGAGACTAAAAAATGAAACTGTAATATTTATAAGGATAAAAACTTATTTAACCCATTTATATATAACGGCTTTTTGATAATAAGACACACCAAGTTGATCAAAAGCAATGGGTTGGAACAATAGGATGTGGTAGTTAGTTCTAGTTGAAAAGTTCACACAAAACTAGTTGTATAAAATGGAGGTGGTACGTGGAGTGTGCCCACAACTAGACTTCTAATGTACCCACCAGCGTCGATTTGAATCTTATGACTTAATCTCTCATATTTTCGATACATAATTTTATTCTAAGGTGTTTAGAAGGATTTATCGATTGATCTCTTTGTTTAGAAGGAGTCGCGACCATTCTCTTTGTTTCACTAAACCTCTCTCAATATACATGATAATCATTTATTACAAAATAATACTATATAATAAATTAATCAAAACAACAATATTGTTGCCTAGAACTTTGGTTTAACCCATACAGATATATTTAAAAAGACACACATTTAAAAACTATTTTGACATCCATTGTCCAAACTCAAGATCTTAATGATTTACAATTTCCAAAAGTAACCTTACATAAAAAGGTTTTACAATTGGTCAAAAGATTTCATTGTAATCAATTACTCCTCTTGAATAAAACTATTTTCTACATGTCTTGCCTTATACCTTGATTCTTCGATCTTCAAGAGACATGTCCTCTTCTTGAAGATCCAATTGTATTTAACCACCACGTGTCTCTCAAGTAGTCTCAGAAACTTCTAAGTATGGTTCTTCATTAATGAATACATCTCACCATTCACCGTCTTCAACCTTTTTTTACTATATTAGATTTAGAATGCCTCTTAGAAGGTCTTTAGTTTTGAGTTGTGCGTCCTTTCAGATAAATTCAAAACATAACAAATAAGATAATTGTTCTGTTGTGGAAGTAGAAATGGAATGAGGGTTGGAGATCAGGGTGGATATGAGCTTCCAATGCGGTGGAGAAGGGCATGGCCATCAAAGTTAGATCTCCAGCACTCAGTCGGTATGTGATAAAGAAGAATGAATTGAAATTGGATTTGAAAATTGAATACCTGAAACTAACATATATATATATATATATATATATATATATATATATATATATATATATAATTGAGATGAAATAACAACTTGCTATTTGGTAGTCATGAATCGTGTGATAGCTTTCGTGTGCTGAGAAGGTTTTGAAAGGTTCGCATCCTCTTAAGAGTGATCGGTCGAGGATCAATATAGTCGACCCGTAATAATTGCCCAAAGTCCTTGTTTCTGTGTAGCAAAGCAAGACTTTGTTGTATTAGCCTCAATTGTCGAGCGCTCTTTCATCTTGTGGAACCATGTTCTTACAGGTTTAGTGATCAAGGAAGCTCTCAACAACATACTCTTGAATATGTTTTTGATTATGACAACTAACAACTATATTGCAAGCATAACAAGTGGTTAAAGATGCAATCAGACTAAGCTATTAAGCTAGGGTTTAATGATCACTGTAAAATTCCTCAATGGTGGAACCAAACAAGAATACATATTAAGCCTCATCTTCAAGAAGAATTCAAGCAAGTGTTTGTAAGACTAAATTATTGGACAAGTCTTGAAGCTTTAGAGTGTGAAAGAAAGAAAGTGTAAAAGCTTGACAAGTTGCTTAAAATTAATTCGAGCACTGTAAAGCATACACACAGACATACATACATACACACACACTAAAATAATTCATATGTTTCTCCTTTGGTTATCAATTTTCTAGGGCTTGTTCCCTACAGTAATGATAAGGCAGTTCAGTACAAGTATAATGCGACTATGATTGAAAACGGTAAAGAAGTTAGTATTCTCTCTCTTTCTTCTATTATTAACTTTGTTGATGTTAGTATAGTGACCCATAGTGGTCGTGTGTTCGCTTATGTACCTCCTAAAATGTTATAGATGTTTCCCTTGGTAAGAAAGCTCAGGTTGAAAAACTCTTTGTGTAGGCTAGACTAGGTCAGTCTAGTAGTTTAAATTCAAATGTTGATGATGATGAAGTTTTGAATCTGATCAATAAGAGTGAGTATAAGGATATTGATCAAATTCTTCAAACTTCCTCCAAAATCTCTATTTTGTCCTTGCTGATGAATTCTGATACTCATAGAGAAAATCTTGATGAAGGTGTTGGGTCAGGCGTTTGTTGATCACGATGTTACCATTGACCAATTTGATGGAATTATCGGTAATATAACAGCATGTAATAATCTAAGATTCAGTGATGAGGAGCTACCCGAGCAGGGTAGAAGCCATAGTTTGGCTTTGCATATATCTATGGAGTGTCAAAATGATGCTTTATCAAATGTATTAATTGTTAATGGTTCAACATTGAATATGATGCATAAGTCAAATTTGTCAAGATTGGCATATCAGGGAACCCCTATGAGATTCAGTGGGGTAGTTGTGAAGATTGGTTGATGTTGTGATGATTTCGGCTTGATTTTATAGCCTTCTTTTGGGGTTTTTTGTGGTGCTTATGCTTTAGTACTAATCTTCTCATTGATTGTCGCTTAATCAAAGGGAAAGAATCATCTTGTTGACTTTATGCCAATGTGCGTCTATTGCATGTTTATTTTATCCTATTTGTTTTCCTTTAGTTAAACCCTTTAAAACCTCATTTTCAAACTTACACTCTTTTAAGCCAAAACCTCGACATTAGGTCGTTGCATTTTCAAAATTTCTTTAAACCGTTACAAGCAAGCCAATTTTAAATAAAAACATATATTTTAAAAGTTTTATAAAATACTATAGATACATATGGTGCTAGTACCTTCTATTTGTATAACCAGCCCATGTACCTTAGATCTCTTCAAATGCATTGTTTTTGCTTTAATTTTTAGTGTTGCTTTTACTTTGCATCTTCATGAGTTTTACTTCTCTCTTTTCCCATTCCCTTAGAAATAATAAAGTGTGGTGGCGACTTTCACTGTAATAAGTCAATTCAATCAATGAATTTGGTCTCAAATTTCCACCGCTACACTTTTATCTGGTGTTCACTATTTGGTTAGAAGTTGGCTTGAAACTTCAATTTTTCTTTTATAAGGGGTTCGAGAGTTCAACCTACTAAAAACTCTTAAGATTTAATGGATACGATCAATAATAAATCTTGGAGAGAGTAATGGGTGTTTTATTTTTTACTGAACATCTATAATTTCTGGTGTTATTTCTCCATCCCTTAGCTTTTACTTTCCACATTTTAAATTTTTGCTGTTAATTTCTAAAATCTTATTGAAACGAATTTAAACTCTAAAAATGATCCTAAATTATTTTTTAAACTACCGTTTTCTGAAACACACAATTTACCTCCCTCTTGTGTGTGGAGTCACATGTCCAACACATTTATCTATCATAGACTAAGAAGAGTAAAATTTTTAGTTTCTTGAGAATTTGCGCCTTTAATTCCCCATACTTCAAATGTCTTTTCAGATGTATTCTCATTATGATCCTCGAGGATTGTAACACTTGAGTATTGTGTGTGAATGGTTTAAAGTGTGTATGTAGTTTATTTTTCTTTCCATGATAATATATGATTCTTGAAGAGTCAACTTACCGTTTGGTTTAACGAAGGAGAGGGGAGGAGTTTTATTAAAGAAGAGGAAAAAGGAGGGGAGAAGAGGAGATAAGAGGATGTATTTTAATTAAAAGTGCTTGCTTCAAAAGTGGGAGAGGTAAGTGGAGAGAGAATTTTAAATTAAAAATATGTTTAGTTCAGAAAGGGAGATGAGACATTTTAAAACTAATTTACCTTTTAACCTTTAAAATAGTTTAACACTCATGTTAAGTAAAATAAAAACGTGATATTCACACAACAAAATTGTCAATTCATAAATAACATATATAATCAACCACAAAATATTTAATATTTTAATTATTTTAAAATATATTAAAATGTATATAAAATATTGATATATTTCATACAATAATTATATGATTTGTGATCAGATGAATCATTTTATCATCTTGATGATCCATCTAATTCTATAAAATATTATAAAATTAAATTCTAGATAATATGTATAGCTCATATACTCCAATTATATATATATATATATATATATATATATATATATATATATATATATATATATATATATATAATACAACATAATAACTTATTAAAATAATTAAGTTTGTATAAACAAAATGAAAAATGAATAAAATAAAACACATATAAAAATAAAGAAAATTGAGTCGTTACTAAAAAAATAATGAAGTTGCCGTAAAAAAAAAGAAGGAATTCTAGTAAGGGGACAATAATTAACATATAATATATACTAAAAATAATTTAGAATTTTAATAAAAAATAAGGGTAATTTTGGCAATATATTGAGGGTTAAATATATTTTTTATTCTTATAAATTACCGAATTTTATTTTTGGTTCCTATAAAAAATATGACATGTTTTAGTCTCTACAAAATTATTATGCAAGTAGTTTTGTGTATTTTTAAATGATTATTTTGCAGACGTGTTTAAAACATTATAAAAAATTCTTTGAACAAGAAACCTCAAAATTTGATTTATAAGCCAAGATTTACATTTCTTTCATTAATATTTTTTAGAATTTAAAAAATTCATATTTAATTCATTTCATTTTAAAAAAATTTAAAAGTTGGTAGAAACATTTTATTGTATTCTAAACACGTATGAAAAATTATTTAAAAAGTTTAAAGTTTAAGGGTAATTAATCAATTTTCAAAATTTTAGAAAATAACATGGACTAAATATTTATGAATAAAATTTTGTAGGACCAAAATATGTAATGTATTTAATAAGGACTAAAAATAAAATTTGAGATATTTATAAGGATCAAAAATATATTTAACTCATACATTAAAAATAAATTTTATCAAAAATTCTCTTCTTCTCTCTCCCTTTAAATCACTCTGATTTATGAAGAACGAAAAACTATTTCAAAAGTGAATCTAATTACCATTGATCCCCTCATAAAAAATTAAATCAAACATACTTAATTTAAAATATTTTCTCCCCTCCTCCAAAAACCCAAACCAAACAGACCCTCGTATTTTCTCATAATTTGTTAGGTTTATAATGATTAGTATTTCCTTCAAAAAATACATTTCCAAAATAATAGTAGCACCTAAACAAAATGTAGAATTTTAATCCAAAAAAAATAGTAGAAAATTCTTAGTATCAGTAACAAATAACAATGAAAGTAAAGTCAATTTGAATTGAAGCTCAAACTCAAACATAAAGAGAAACATGAAAACAAGATTCATATTCTCCATCAAAACCCAACTACTTCTTCTCTATTATGCTTCTCTAATCTATTTATCATCATCAACCATCCAACCACTTCCAATTTTACCCCTCCTTACTTCCTTCCAACTCCAATAGAGAAACGACCACATGACCATTTTCTTCCACTTTGGCCCCAACACCTTCTTCGACGCCGAATGGGGTCCGGTCACGCCGACCCAACCACTTTAAACCCCACCAACCTCAACGCATCTCAATGAATTTACGTCGCCAAACAATCTGGATTCTCTCGTGTTTTGTTAATAGCGAAACACCATGATGGGTTTTGCTTGTGGTCATCTGAGTACACTAATTATTCTGTGCGGTCGAGTGGTTGGAGAAATAGGAAGGGTGATGTGGTGGCTGAAGTTGTGGAAGTTGCTATAGAAGCTGGTGTGGGGTTTGGGGTTTATCTCTCGCCGTGGGATCGACATGAGTGAAGCAACTCGATTTTCAAAAATCATTTAAATGAATTTTCAAAAACAATGAAATCGCCACCTAATTTTATTCGTTCTAAAAAGAACGGGAAAATATAGATAAAACCCACAACGTCGGATAAGGCGGTCTACAAGACCAAAAAGCATGGATTCGGGAGTCGGTTACGCAAGGGGAAGGTATTAGCACCCCTTACGTCCATCGTACTCGATGGGACCCATTTAGTTCAAAATGTGTTTGTGTGTGTAATCGCTAATTTCTAAGTCATGAATAAGAAATAAGAAAAGGGGTTTGTTTATTATTTATTTTGAGTTTGACACGGTTTTGAAACCGCGTGCCTACGTATTCCCTCGTGCAATGGGAAAGTCAAAACTCCGTAGTTCTTGTTGAAAATGTCTTGGATTGTTTGTATTGATTTTAGAAGGAAATGTTTTTGATTTTTGATAATCGCATATGAGCGAAAAAGGATTTGAATGGGTTGAATTGATTTTAGTGGTAGATGACAAGTACCAAAACGTCGGGATATCCTCTAACGATTCGATACTCGAGATTGGTGATTGAGGTCAACCGATCTTTTCTCATCCAAAATCTTTATTATGAAAGGAGTGAGGTGAAACAAAGTTCACTTTTTATTAAGTGTTATGGAATAAAGTATTTAAGTCATTGGGTTACCCTCTAATGGCCCAAATACTTTACATTTTAATTAAATCGTAACCTCTAACAATTTAATTAAGTACCATAACACTATTTTTTATTTTGTAGAAAAATTGATTTAAAGAAAACAAATTCAATTAATTAACTTAATATGAAAGTGTTTTAAATGTTTATGTGTGGAATAAAGTATTTAAGTCATTGTTACCCTCTAATGGCCCAAATACTTTACATTTTAATTAAATCGTTGGGCGAACCTCTAACAATTTAATTAAGTACCATAACACTATTTTTTTTGGCTTGACAGTGTGTTGGAAATTGCGGCGTTGGACGTAGAAAAATGATATTTCGGGTTATGATTAACCAAGTATATGGACTTGATTAACCTCGTGAGGATAGGTGCTCCTATCCCCAACCATGAGACCCTGGTGCATGGTGATTGGTATATGGACCAATTGTTTTTCGGGTTATGATTAATCAAGGCAACGAGGGCCTTAATTAACCTCGTGAGGATGGCCATGCCCATCCCCAACCATGAGACCCTTAGAGAATTTGGTGTGGGTAACCAAAAATGAGAGAGAGAGCGGAGGCGTTGTTGTTTTTATATTAATGCGAGAGTGGAGTGTACAATCGTGTAAAAAAAAGAAGAAAAAAAAAACTACCAATACAAACCGGAATTTAAATAATTATTAGTATAGATATTTTTTTACTTGATAAAAAATCAACTAACAATTTAATTGATAATTCAACAAATAAAAAACTACCATATACCAAATATTATTTAATACATCATTATATAAAAAAACTTGCATAGTATTGAATTTAAAGAGAGGGTTTAGAAATGGGCCTGATTGGAGCTTTAAATCGGGGGTGCAAACAGCAAACTGAGCCCAAGCCCAAAACCAAACTGCTGGATCTTGTGTAGAGCTCCCATGAGGCATGCTGTGGTCCACCATTCTGGAGCGTCGGATCTGGACCTTGGCAGATCTGGTGGCTTATGGCAGAAGGGTGCAGATTTGATACCATGGACATACACACACCAGATTCAAAATAGACCACATGGGTGGTGACACTTGTCACCACCAGAACTAAACAACACATCATGAAACTAAATATCCTACCATATTAATCTATTTATTAACCAAATAAAGTATTAAACAAAAATATATATAAAAATAATTTAAGCTAATGTTTTTGTTTATCTATAAATTATCTAAAGGAAATTTAATTATATTAATATTAATACTGAAATTATATTATTATTTTTAAAAGAAGAAAATAAATAATAAAATAAAAATAACATTAACCTAGATTAATTAATCTAAACCCTTTTTATATTATAAATTGATTTTTTTTTTAAAACTTAAAACTAAAAAGAACAGTTTAAGTTATGTTTTAAATGGTTATTAATCATAAGCAAGAACACTAAACAGAAAAAGAAAAACAAAGTGAGGAAAACCCACTCTGTTCTCTACGCTCTCTCTCGATCTCTCTTCGGCGAACCCTAGCGCCGCTCTCGATTTCCATGAACCCTCATCGATTTCTCTTCTCTCATTGTTACTACTGCTCGCGATTCCTCTCCTCGCCGCTCTCTCTCGAACTCGTTATTGCTCTTCGTTCTCTCTCGATCTGTTACTCTCTCTCTGTCTCACAGCGATTTCCTCACCGAAATAGCTCATCTCTCTCTCTCTCTCTCTCGATCTTACTATTGCTCTGTTATCGTTATGTTTTATGACTTCTGGAATTTGTGATTACAGGTTTGTTGGAATCGGAAAGGGGAAAAGGAAACCTAACTTCTATGATGGGTAAAACCGGTGATGCTCAGAGGGAAAACGAATGCTGGAAATACAATAATAAGCAAAGAAAAGGGAGGTTGTGGTGACGATTTCGAGGTCTACACGGCGGCGGACGGCGGCCTGTGGCCGCAACCCCGGTGAGACCTTTCTATTTACCTTGCTAACTGCTTCTTTTGCCTCGTCTTCTTTCTTTCTGAAGGATTTTCTCTTTGGGAAATGATGATTTCCGTTTTGTTCTGGATATTGTTCTGGGTTTGGCTTTGATAACGATTTAGTATGCTGTTAGGGTTTATGATTGATGAATTTCGGTTAGGGTTTTCTTGTGAACAGTAGGCTGCCTTTGTGTTATAAACTTCAATGCTTAAATACTGTCTGACTTAGGGTTTTTGGAGTTCTTGCTATTTTGATTTTTACAAGTAAAAGGTCTTGCGAAAATGCTTGATGGGCTTGCATCATTTTGTATTGGGCTCATCATTTCTGATTTTTCTGGCTGTTTTGATATATCAGACTGTTATCCCTGATTGTGTTAGGCTGTTGGTGTATTGTTTATGGTAAAACTTGCCTGAAAAGGTGTCTACCCCTGCTGCCCTGTATAAGGTTGTCGTACTGTCATGCCAAAACTGCTTTTATAACTGCTTTTCCTCTTCTTCTTTCCACACCTCCTATTGTGAACCATGGGTTAACACCCTTGAGGATTTGCAATAGTGAGTTTTACGGCCGATGATTTGTATATGAGGCCCCGGTTATGATCGAAACCCCCATGCAACCTGATTCCGAAAAGAAAATCCTAATGATGAGATAGAATTATGTGTATTGTCTTGTATTTACTGCTGCCCGTTTAAATTGCTAACCGGTTTCTTTGTTTGCTTCATGTATGCGAATGATGGTGCAAGCTCGGGAAGCGGTGAAAGAAGGTTGGTCAAGAAGGCACGGTTCGAAGATAGAACGAGGAGACATAGAAGCCAAAGAACAACAACACTCCCATAGGAAATAGGATTAGGACATAGCATTAGTAACATTTGCTAGGACTCAAAGCTTGTAATCTAGGAACTTTTTAGAGGCTTCGAAATTTTGTAATGTTACAAATTCGAATTGACATTTGTGAATTCAATGACTCATGTAGCATTTGTATAAACTATAGTCAAGTGAACGTTGAATTCGGAAGCTTGATTCTACCTTGTAAACGGGTGTCCTTTTGAATTCGAATAAGATTTTGAAACTTGAATGTCAAGGAAAGGAAATGGAATGTTGAATGAATTTGTTTGGCTCTTTGGATTGAAACTTGTATCTTAAGATTTGACAAATTGTAACATGTAATTCGATTCGTGTCCTTGTACAATAGGAAACCTTTTTTAGAGCAATCTTGGCAATCTTGGAATTTTATGAACACAAGCTTGGAGAAATATGCACCCAATTGAATTCTTGATTGTGTATAAAAAAATTGGAAATTCATTATGCATCAAATATCCCAAAAAATTTGTCATGAACCAAAATTAAATTGGTTAGCACAAAACATGTTGAAATATTGATAATCAAATGCATCCAATTCCTACTTCACTCTATAATTCCAATTTGTAGTCTTGAATCAAACGAGTAGTAACATAGTTGTTGCATTTTTTAGAACTTGAATCCTCTAGTATATGAAACTTGAGAATTCTAAATTCTAAATGCGAAGATGGTTTGATGACTCAGAATTAAACAAAACTTGAATTCTTTTGAGTTTCCCGGCCATAAAGCTACCATGTTTATCCGTTCATGTAGAAATTCGGAGCCTTTTGCTACTTGAGACAAAAATTGAAACTCTAAGTTTCAAATAACACTCTTGATTAAAACCTTAATCAACTTGACGATTGCATGATTCTTCAAGAATTGACCGATAGATTCCACTTGAAAATAAATGGAATTATCACGACTTCCAAATCGAACCAAATTCGGTAGAGAAAGGTTCAAACAAAATGAATTCCATAAGGAAACTTCTAATTTTCTCAAAGAATGCCTTGAATCTTGCGAGCGATGAACGCGACCGGAAAAGATTTAAACATGTGGCAACTTGACATTCGTAAATCTTGTAGACAAGTCCTCTGGATGAATATTTCACATACATCAACTATTGCCAAGAACGAACAAAGTCGACGAGCAAGCCAAACGTACTAGAACTTGTATTGTTGATCAATAAATGGATAATCATAATCCACCCTTTTACATCTTGAACAATGAACTCGAAACGACAGCAAAACCCAAACTCGTGATGAATTGATCTCCTGAATCAGGAGGTAATGACATTCAAAATAACCAGACTTCCGGAGCTCCATCAAGAACAGACCATTCAATTCAACAATCGAACATCAAGCCCCGAAAACCCAAAGATATGAACGGATAAGATTCAATATTAAACTCCGTCGTTTTCAAATATCCTAGATTGGTTGAAAGCGCCATGCCTTTTCTGCTCAACAGAGAATCTTTGGGAATCAACTCCAATCCGTAACCATGGAACCAGTGATATGAATGCATGTGAGTGTTATGATAAACGCGAAGCCTAAACCAGATAAGATCGAGACAGGAGGGCAAATTTTGGGGTGCAACAATGAGGAGTGTTATGGCGATACTTTGCGGTATAATGAGCATTATTTGGCGCAAATGAATGAGTTCAAGCTTCCATATGGCTTTGAATCCTTTTCCACATTGAAAGAAACAATGAATAATTTACTGCCTGATTCCGATAACAAAAGGGTGACAAAGGTAGAGTTTCGGGTTGCTTGGATTGATATGAATAGAATGGTGAAATACAACCTAATCGAGTTGAAGAATGATAACGATGTGAAGGTCATGTGGAAATTATTTCGTCGTAGGATAAATAAGTTTTGTTCGAGTTGGATGCGCAGATCCGAAGATTCGTCGACGATATAATGAAGATGTTGAAACGTCCAGAGTCATCCGAAAATGCCTAGGTTTTCATGTTTGGTTGTTTTAGGGTTATGTTTGTTGTACTATTTTATGTTATGTTCATCATCGATTCAAAACATGTATTCACCAAAATATTATGCAATAAATAAGAAGTATGTGTGTCAAAATATACATATTATACAACCAAAATAAAATAGATCTACATATGCCATCCACAGGCTACGTCGGTTAACCTAGCTAAACCTCTATAAATTTAACCATATGGGTTTACCTAACCCATAAGACTGTCGGCATGAACTGCAATAAACTAGAGGCAGTTGTCTTGATCTCCTGCAGGTGGTGGTGGCTCAATAGAAGGCCCCAGAACATCAGATGTTGTAGCCGATGGTATAACCCGAGGGTGTGACACACTATGAAACCATTCCAGGTATCCATCTTCCCACTGCCCAGACTTCTGAACTTCAACGGTTGTATCTAATATCTCACGGGGGAGATGAGGATGTGACTATGAAACCATTTATCAATGCCACAAACTAGAGAATATGGAACTGAATGAGGGATGTCATGTGCATAACCACACTGACGTATTAAACAAAACCAGAAATACATACCTCACCTTGCCATATCCTATAAGAGACATGGTCCGCATATCCTGACAGCATGAACATGTCTGAAAGTCCTCTAGGGAAATCCCCATCAGTGTGTTCTGATGGCTTTATAGATGCACAAGTCGTGCTGTATGTATCTAAAACCACTCGGCTGAACATCGACTGATAGGATATATCAATGAAATCGCCATCGAACGTTTTTTATCTCGCGGAGGAGAAAGGAAAACATCGAGTAAACCTGAAAGGGAAGAAATCATGGTCTTACGACTGAGAGATCTGGGTAAGGGAGTCTATTACGCAAGGGGAAGGGATTAGCACCCCACACGGCCGTAGTACTCTACGGTATGCGCTTCTGTTTTCTATCTAAGGGGTGTGTTATATCTATCTATCACTTAATCGCTATAATGCATGCAAAAGAAAAGGAAAATAAAGAAAACACGGGGAAAAGAAGGAAGTATTTACAAATTTGTGCTCGATCGAGCCCCGTGACAAGATGCCTATGTATTCCCTCATGCAATGGGAAAGTCGGAGCTCCATAGTTCAGTTCACTTGTTTTGCTGGGTTTTATGTTTTTTACTTATGAAAAAGGTTTTAAACACAAAAGAAAGAAGCTCCCGTAGGCGAAAAAGACTTTGCATTAGTTGGTTGCTTTTACCTTTAAGAAAGGAGTTTGAACCATTATTAGGTGTTTTAGTTTTCAAAAGAAAAAGAAAATAAGTTTTAGTTTTAATTACATGCAAGGATGCAAACAGAAACAAGCAAAACAAAAGGGAGACTAACTAGTACTAGTCCTAATGTTGTCATGCAAAGATTGGACCTAAGGTTGAGGATGAAGGAGAAATCTCTACCTATGTTGACATGTCAAGGATGTATATCCTAATGTCTAGGATCGAGAGCTATCCTAGCCGAGCGGTCCTAAGGGAAAGCTATCATATATCCGTATTGGTTGTAGAACCAAGGGATACAAAGGGATGAAGAAATCAAGTGCTTTGGCAGAAGCACACAAGCAATGCAATGCACAAACAAATGTCATAGAAGCGCAGTAAAAGGAGGAAGTCCCATAGGCAACGTCGATATCGAATATACCGGAGTCAAACAGGAGCCGACACATCTGATTCACGTGAAGGGTATCACCACATGACATGAATTATCAAGTGTGAAGAGCAAATAATGTGAGTTCGGAAGTAAATACGAACCCCAGGAAAACATGGAGAGTCATAATAGGGAACTCTTGCCACTTTTTATTATTGACTCGATAAAGGAAGAAACACGATTCACGTGTGCTGAGCTGACATGGGCTAGAACTGTGCAGGGGTCGATTGCAGACCCTTTCCGCGTGCCCATTATATCATCATCATATATATCAATAAGTATCAAAGCGGGACTTTTCTTGGTGGTGCCACTCTAGGTTGCCTAACCACTCTAACCTATGCAAGCACAAATGTAAACACTTACTGAGAATCACCTCCCTATGCACGGTGGAGGATTTTAAACAAACCAAACACAATTTGCAGAATACCTAGCTACAGGTCTTTAAACAGCGACTTTGAGCCCAACACTCCTATCTTAATCATGGCAAAGAAAGACGTAAACCCCTACTTCTCCTGATATCTAGGAAAGTTGTAAGAGAATGCGATAAACAAGGGATAACTAGTACCAAACGAGATAAAAAATCCGAAGAGCACTGCGAGCTAAAAAAACTCCAGAAAACTTCAAGTACTACAGCCAAGCAATAAGAGTAAACTGGTGAGAAATGCATTGAGGCATCAAAGTATATGCGGAGTGCGCGTTCGTACGCATCCGAAACAATAAACCTGCAAAAGATGATAATCCAGACAAAGTATTGTGCGTTCGTACACAAAGCAAGTATCAAATTGTGCGTTTGTACATAATTGATACACATACACATGCAAGAAAGGAGTAAAACCAAACAAGCAGACAATAGGATGCGCATTCGCACGCAAATAAGATTAGAATGCGCGTTCGTACGCATTCAAGCAAAAGCACCTGCAAGAAAGGAGTAAAACCCAACAAGCAGACAATAAGATGCACGTTTGTATGCAAACAAGAATAAGAATGCGTGTTTGTACGCGTTCAAGAATTAGAATGCGCGTTCGTATGTATCCAAATAAAAAGGTAAATGCAAGAAACCCACAATAACCAGACAATATAATGTACACATATGTAAACAAGCGATAGAATGCACGTTCGTACACATTCAAACAAAAGAACCTGCAAGAATGGAGTAAAACCAAGCAAGCAGATAATAGAATGTACACGTATGTGCACAAGTGATAGAATGTGTGTTCGTATGCATTCAAACAAAAGCACCTGCAAAAAAGTAGTAAAACCCAACAAGCAGACAATAGAATGTACACGTATGTATACAAGCGATAGAATGCGCGTTCATACGCATTCAAACAAGAGCACCTGCAAGAAAGGAGTAAAACCCAACAAGTAGACAATAGAATGTACATGTATATGTACAAGCAGTAGAATAAGGATGCTAGAAGTCCATATCTCATATAAAAGAGGTCAAAATACCTTGTACATGAAATAAAGTGTCAAAATCAACAAAGCAAGTTCTAGAAATAAAGCACCGAATGCAAAACCGATTACAAATATGATTATAATCTAGTATAAGCATGTGAGAAGTGAAATAAAATCACAAAAATCGGAATGGAAATGCGGTTTTCCAAAATCGGAGCGAAAAGTCAACTTCTCGTAATCGATTAAGAATCACATGGTTTCTTGCAAAAACGTCAACAGATTAAAAAATGTGAGCGGTTTTAATTAATTCCGAGTAGAAGTGGAATTTTTCGGACCTTAAAGTGACGGGGAAGTCACTCCATTTTGGCACATTTCACTTGAAATTTGGTTCCGAAACCTCCAAAATCGGTTCCGAAATGTGCCAAAACATAGGGAACATGTACTGTTACTTCAGACTTTCAAGGAAAAGTGAGTTTCAACACATGAAAACGCTAAAAAAATGCTTATGGAATCATAAAATTCATGTTTTGAGTTAAATTCCGATTCGATTTTTGTTTGGTTTTAAAATGTGAGATGAATCGGATTTTAATTCATTACATGTAATAAAAAAGTCAAAACAAAATGAAACACAAGTTATGTACAAGTTTGATTGAAAATTAAAATGAAAAAGTGTGCAAAAATGCATGATTATGCATGTTTATGTGCATTTTGTGATGTTTAAATGAACGAAATACAAGTGTCTCATTGTTGGCTGAAGATTTTGATATTGTGATTCGAAATGAAATGATTGGGTTTTGTTTGAATAAAGCAAGTTTTATGGTTTAGAATGGAAGAGACTGTTTTTTCGAATGGAAATATTAAAGTTCAAGGTTTCAATGATAGTCAGGAGTGTAAGTCTAAAGAATTTTCAAATAATGATGAGATTATATTTGTAAAGGTTGTTTTCGAAAATAACCTTTGAAACGAATTCAAACGGTTCCAAGGCGTTGAAATTCAAACGTGAGCGGGATATTGGAAATTCAAATACATAAGCACTGGAGCGTTTGAAGACGCGTGGAGGCTAGAGGGAAGTAATGCTCTACATGCTTCGAACGTGGCAGATTCTGATAGCAAGACCGTTATGGTCGAAGTAGTATAAATAGAGGTCTTAGTATTAGGATTTCGGTGTCATATTTGTTGTACAAATTCAGTAAACATTCAAAATACCGCATGGATAGGGAAACAAATGCTCGAAAGATGTACGTATGATAACACCAACATTTACAATTCAATGAAAACTCTTTATATTTTCCAGTTTGTCTTTCATTTCCATTTCATTTGTGCTTCAAACATTTTTACGTTCATGCCTTTACATTAAAGCTTTTATATTCAGAGTCATTTATTTCTTTCTGCATTTAAACGCTTTTCTTATGTTCGAATCCTTTAAACATTCAAAGAACTTTACATTCACTCACTTAATCCTGCCATTTACCCAATCTGAAGTCTTTTTAATTTTCTGATGAACATTCCTTACATCATATAGAAATTATCCTTCGAATCATTTAGTGTAGTAATCGAAGTGGATTGGATGTCTTTGAAACACTTTAATTAGAAGTCCTAAATATGAATACCAGTTTTACAATTAGATTTAGCCAAATGACTATGTCCCATAGGATCAATCTAGTCGATCCTGCAAGTTACCAGAGAAATTGAATAACAGTAATTAAGTTTATTCGATAGTTTGGAAGACTAGCGGTTGTTTATGAGAAATCATCGTGAACACTCATACCATATGCAAATGATAGATGCCCAATGCAAATCATACACAAAATGCAATGCATGTCATGAATTATGTCATACAATAATCAAATTTGTGATGTGTTGAAGTGTTGCGATTTCATACATGTGTAAAAGTGTAATCAACATGTGAAAAAGTGAGTGAAAGTGAGGTTTCGACACACTTTAATGTTATCAAAATTGAACACCGACACATAAACTTGATTCAATTATTCAATATGCATATATGTCAACGCATGAGGATGCAAATTATGTCATGAGTGTGAGTTTATGTGCATGTATATGTGTCATGTACAATGCAAATGCACCTAAGTATCAAAATGCTATGAATGCTACATTTCGACACAAGTAAGAATGCAAATTGTGCCTTAATTCACATGTTCCGATGCAATTTAATCAATCTATATGCTCTCTAATGCATGAGCATATGATAGATGATGCAAAATGCACTAATTAGTGGCCTAAATGCAAAGGAAAACAATTGCACAAGTGTATGTATGTGTTATGTACAAAAATCCTTCACATCGACACACTTTAACGTCACAAAATCGGAATCAACTCAAAAAATTCAACAAAACAAATTCAAGAATCGGAATCCACACGGAAAATGCAGTCAATGCGACTATTC
This sequence comes from Vicia sativa, assembly GCA_021764765.1. Lineage (NCBI taxonomy): Eukaryota > Viridiplantae > Streptophyta > Magnoliopsida > Fabales > Fabaceae > Vicia > Vicia sativa. The sequence continues at coordinate 143,763,914 of CM038792.1, forward strand.
AATTTCAAGAAAAGATAAAAGTCAAAATAGCTTAAAATAAGTGCTTAATTGAATTAATCACTTACTTGAACTTGAAGTTTGAATCAAATTGAAGAGGAATTCCTTGTCCTCTTCAAATAAAATACCAAATTCGCTTCTAATTGATGATAAAAATCGAAATCGGAACTTGATTCCTTGAATTGATGAGGAAAATTGAAGAATTGTGAAAAGGGAGAACTTGATTCTTGAGGAAAATGCCAAAACCTAGCTTGAATCTATGGAGAAATTGAAGAGGTGTTGACCGGAATCGAGTGGAAGAGGAGATCTCGCCGAAAAAATCAAGAAGAGGCGATCGATGAAGGTCCGATCAGAAAGAAAAGAAGCTGAAAAACGACGGGGATGCGGCACGACGAAGGGTTCGCAACGCGAATCGCGTGGCAGCAGCGACCGGAAGAGCGTGATGGCAGCGGCAACGCGGTGGCAGGAGGAGTGGTTCCGGTTTTGGAGGGAGGAGGAGGTTTGGATTTTTGCGTTTTTGCTCTTGAGTTCTTCTTTGTGAGTTCAAAGAGTTTTGAGAGAGAAAATTGGTGATTATGGAGTAAAGCTATGCAAATGATTGTGTGTCCCCAAATAGTGAAGGGGGAATTTATTTATAGTGTGAAAAATTGGGCCTAAGAGTGTCTTGGATCCACAATTAAGTCCAAATCGTGATTATCCGAATAATTTTCGTAATTAATCCAAAACAGCCAAATCCGTCAGGAATTTAAAGTCAGACTCCAAACGAAAAATGTCTAGAATGCGATTTTGCTGTCGTGAGTCTATAGTTCGACTCAATCGGGCGAACGGTCCAGGTGATACAGATTTTTGAAGTTTCAACACAGTTTTCAGGCGTCTGACACATACAGAATTTTATTTGCGCACTTCGGAGAAATTGCCTCGAAAGAAGGTCTTCTGATCAAAATTTGAACTTAAGTATCTCTGAGACAAATGAAGCCAACAAAAGTTGTGAAATTTTGGCACTGGTCCCACACTTCGATAAAAATAGAGCGAGATACGATTTTTTGAATTTTGTGTATCAAATGAAAATTGCTCGGTTCAGCTCGAAAACAACTCCGAAGAATAAAAACTGCTCTTAAATGGTAAGGAATTTGCTCTAGAGCTGCAAATGAAAGTCATAGAGGACTTCAATACGGAAGTTTAGACACCGGCCTTGCTCAGTTTCGATTTTCCATCAAGGAATTATGAAGGTTTTAGTGCACTGAGCGCACGGTACAACACTAAAATTCAGTTTAATCTACTTGAGAAATCAATTCCTTTGGTGACCTTCTTCACATAATTTGCGTCCGGCTCGTGAACGAAAGTTTAGATAATAATGACAGGGACTTTCCTGTAAAAAATAATCAGAAAAATACCCGACGAGCTTAGAGTTATGCCTTCTGGAGCGCCTGAAATGCACTAAAACCCAAAATTCACTTTATTGAGAAATAAGCAAATTAATTCTTTTTCTTGACGAAACGGCCTCCGATCTGAAATGATAAAATGGAGAATAAATTGATACGATTCCAATGCTCGTGGAATCAAACCAAAATAGTTTTCTGACCAGAAAACTTTGCAATAGCCATACGAACCGAGAAATATCGATTTTGGCTCGAAAAGATTTGAGATAGCCGAAACGCACAGTTTCTTCCACAATTTGAGATAGCCGAAGAATAAAAATTGCTCTTAAATGGTAAGGAATTTGCTCTAGAGCTGCAAATGAAAGTCACAGAGGACTTCAATACGGAAGTTTAGACACTGGCCTTGCTCAGTTTCGATTTTCCATCAAGGAATTATGAAGGTTTTAGTGCACTGAGCGCACGGTACAACACTAAAATTCAGTTTAATCTACTTGAGAAATCAATTCCTTTGGTGACCTTCTTGACATAATTTGCGTCCGGCTCATGAACGAAAGTTGTAGATAATAATGACAAGGACTTTCCTGTCAAAAATAATCAGAAAATACCCGACGAGCTTAGAGTTATGCCTTCTGGAGCGCCTGAAATGCACTAAAACCCAAAATTCACTTTATTGAGAAATAAGCAAATTAATTCTTTTTCTTGACGAAATGGCCTCCGATCTGAAATGATAAAATAGAGAATAAATTGATATGATTCCAATGCTCGTGGAATCAAACCAAAATAGCTTTCTGACCAGAAAAATTTGCAATAGCCATACAAACCGAGAAATATCGATTTTGGCTCGAAAAGATCTGAGATAGCCGAAATGCACAGTTTCTTCCACAATTTGAGATAGCCGAAGAATAAAAACTGCTCTTAAATGGTAAGGAATTTGCTCTGGAGCTGCAAATGAAAGTCATAGAGGACTTCAATACGGAAGTTTAGACACCGGCCTTGCTCAGTTTCAATTTTCCATCAAGGAATTATGAAGGTTTTAGTGCACTGAGCGCACGGTACAACACTAAAATTCAGTTTAATCTACTTGAGAAATCAATTCCTTTGGTGACCTTCTTCACATAATTTGCGTCCAGCTCGTGAATGAAAGTTGTAGATAATAATGACAGAGACTTTCCTGTCAAAAATAATCAGAAAATACCCGACGAGCTTAGAGTTATGCCTTCTGGAGCACCTGAAATGCACTAAAACCCAAAATTCACTTTATTGAGAAATAAGCAAATTAATTCTTTTTCTTGACGAAACGGCCTCCGATCTGAAATGATAAAATGGAGAATAAATTGATACGATTCCAATGCTCATGGAATCAAACCAAAATAGCTTTCTAACCAAAAAAATTTGCAATAGCCATACGAACCGAGAAATATTGATTTTGGCTCAAAATGATCTGAGATAGCCGAAACGCACAGTTTCTTCCACAATTTGAGATACCTTGAACCAGGTAACCGCAAGATCAATGCTATGCATGTACATGCATGAATGTTGATGACAATGCAATGATAAGCCATAAACTTCAAAATGAGGAGGGTACATTTTGGGTACAACAGTATCAACGGAGGCCACCTCATTAACTCGGTCAACAACAATCTCCTGCTCAACCTTTTGCAACACAGGCTCCACAATGTGCTCCTCAATTATCGCCTCCACAATAGAAATAAGAGCTTGTATCTCCTCAATAGGAGTCTATAACTCTTAAGTATGAGACTATACCTCGTTCGAAGGTGTGTGTACCTCCTCTATAGGTGTCTGTACCTTCTTAGTAGTGGATACTCTAACACCCCGACGACGGAGTGCGCGAAACTGTGCATGTTGCTCAGTCATCGGTTTCTGGTGAGAACCATTCAGAGGATGACGTTCAACCCGTACAAAATATCAGAAATTTTAAAATTTCCAGTACAAAATACCAGAAATTTCCGAAATCAACCGTAAATTCTTATTTATTCACGAAATTTTCACTTCCGTCCAAAAATTTGAAAAATACGAATATTTCCATAAATTTAAAATATATAGTAAATAAATTTAATCTTAAATACTATTTAGAGGTGTCATGCATAATATGAGAATTACAATGTCTCCAATTTTCTCATACCCTTAAATACATTTCCTATTTTCTCATAGTTTATTGTGTTTATAATTATTATTTTCTTCAAAAATACACTTCCAAAATAATAGTAGCACCTAAGCAAAATGTAGAATTTTGAAAAAAAAAATTGAGTAGAAAAGTCATTCTAACAATGAACTAGTCGGAGGAGACTCGTGCTCTCGCACGGGTGGATTTATTTTAATATTGACAAAATAATTTTTTTTAAATATACATATGAAAAACTCATATTTATTAGGAAAGTACAATGAAAAAAATTGTTCATCAAAATATTATAATAAATAATATGATTAGACAAAATATAATAGTTAACTTAACAATGATGTATTTAGATACATGTATGAATTTAAATTGAACTCCATAATAAAAGAATAAACAATTATTATATAAATTTAATTGTAATAAATAATTGGAAAAGACTTGTGACATGGAGTGTAACACCCCAATATTTTGATTATTAAATAATTCGAATTTTTAATTATTTATTTAATTAGAAATTTAATTATTTGTATTTTGGGATTATTGGAATTAATTAAATAAGTAAAATTGGACTATGATGTAAAGATACAGTGGGGGGTGTAGTAAAAGACTCTAAATCCTATTATTTGTTATTATTATTATTATTTGAGAAAGCAATTGGGAATATTCACCGTAGGTGAAAAGTGCAGAGAGAACAAGGGAAGAAGAACCGGAACTCTCAAGGAATCAAGAAATTCTCACAGGTAAGGGGTGATTTCTCTGAATTATTATGCCTTATAAGTTTTGAGATCAATAGGGTTGATTGAGCATGTTAGGAATCCCAATTTAGGATTTTCTAGGTTTGTAGAATTTGTCCCTAATGATGTCGAATTGCATGGAATTGAACCAATTGTATGATATAAGATTGTTAGGAATGGTTGAATTGTGCTACTTGGCATTATGTTGATGTTTATTGGATGATTTTGGTGTTAATTGATGTTGCAATTCGTAATGGAATGTTGGAATTGAGTTATAAACAACATGCTGTCAAAATATGCATTTTCTGCTATTGTAGGTCGCAGGAACCGGTTCCTGTGTGGGAGGAATCGGGTTCCTGGTACAAATTCCAAAGGATGGAAATTCTGAGTCTGAGAAACCGGTTACTCCTAGGGAGGAACCGGGTTCCCAGTGTAAAAATTGCAAAGAAAATCGATTTTTAGAGGAACTTACTCTGGGAGGAACCGGGTTCCCCATACAAATTTCCAGAGAGGGTGTTTTCACATAGTGTGGGAACCGGGTTTTCTCTGGGAGGAACCGGTTACCACTGTAACTTTGAAAAAAATAATTAAACTTTAAAAATTCGTAACTTTCAAACCGTAAGTCTGTTTTAATCGCCGTTTTGGACGTTGTTTCTTAAATTTAATGCTCTATTTTAGAAAATGAAGAAAATAACTTAACTTGTGTGCATGATCAATGATGATATCATGTTTTGGTTTGATTTTGGTTTATAACGTTTGATGTGATCATAAACTTTATTGAATGTTGCATGCTTTATGATGTGCATGTATATACATTCTGGTGGTAACTAATTCCCATTGTATGGAATTAGTGAGTATTGCCAATAATCATTCCCGGGTGATTATGGGTGGTGAGGCTGGATTCATGTCCGGGTGATTATGGACGAATCGATGTGTGTGACTTAGTTCACTTTTTGGTACCACATGCATAGAGTCTTGCATTTGCATTTGTGTGAATTATAACATGATAGGATGGTTATCTGTGTTATAATTTTTTGCCATGTTTGGATGTATGATTATGAATTGAAGTGGTGAAAAATTGACTTATCTGATTATGTTAAAAAGGGTGATTAATATACTTGAGATATTTTATTATTTTGAGAAACTTATAATGCTTTCTAATTATGATGAAGTCTCACCCTTACTTTGATGATTTCAGATTGAAGTTTAGCGACTTAGGAGCTGGTGAGGATGACTCATTGAGTTGTGCATTTTTCTTATTACGTGTCAATGTCATGCTCTGATTTGTAACACTGGGGAACGTTTGGTTTAGAGTTATAATTAAACTCTGTTATTTCATGTAGATTGTTTTTGGATAATTGTTGGTTTTGAATTATCCCAATTTGATAATAATTTCCGCTGTGTAGAACATGTTAGTTTCTCGATTTAATTGAATTTGTTCTTCAGTAGAGAGTATGACATTATATGAAATTCTATTTTAGTTAATTGTAATGCCCTTTATACAAGTTATCTCTGAATCTGTTAATATTTGCGGGGTATTTTAGAAGGGTGTTACAATAGTGGTATCAGAGCATAGTCGGTCGTGGTGATTAGTGTCTTAGTGTCATTATTCCCATTTGTATGAGACTAGTGCAAGGTAACACTGTCGATACTTGTGTTATAATGAGGTTGTTTTGTGATTTCAAAGAACAATGGCCGGAAGAGGTAACGGAAGAGACGATGCTGCAATTGCTTAGGCTTTGGGAATGCTTGCTGGTGTGCTTGTAGGAAATTAGTTGAGAGCTGGTATTGGTGCTGACAGGCCATTAGGGAATTTTCAGAGGAACAATCCTCCGTTGTTCAAAGGCACGCATGACCCTGAAGGTGCTCAGAAGTGGCTGAAAGAGATTGAAAGGATCTTCAGAGTGATTGATTGTGCTGAAAACCTGAAGGTAGGGTATGGTACCTATATGCTGGCAGAGGAAGCTGATGACTGACGGGTTGCTACTAGGACTGAGATGGAGCAAGATGGTGTTGTGCTGACTTGGGCTGTGTTCAGGAGGGCTTTTCTGAAGAGGTATTTTCCTGAAGACATTCGGAGGAAGAAAGAGATCGAGTTTCTAGAGCTTAAGCAAGGCAATAAGACTGTAAGTGAGTATGCTTCCAAATTCACTGAATTAGCTAAGTATTATGCTCACTACAACAATTATGAAGAAGGAGAATTTTCTAAATGTATCAAGTTTGAGAATGGTCTCCGTGATGAGATTAAGCAGGGTATCAGATATCAACATATTCGCAGGTTTTCTGATTTGGTGGATTGTAGTAGGATTCTGGAAGAGGGTCTTGCTAACACTAGGTCTAATTCTCGTGGGTTTGCTGATAGAAAAGGAAAGCAATAGATGGATCGTGGCAAACCTTATGACAGGAATAACCAGAGGTCTAGTGGGTGGAAAAGGCCTAGTGGGGGAGATTCTAGTGCTTCAGTTAAGTGCTACAAGTGTGGTGAAATGAGGCATCGTATTCAAGAATGCAAGAGTAATGATAATAAGTGTTTCAAGTGTGGAAAACTCGGACATGTGGCTAATGATTGCAGAGTGAGAATTGTGACTTGTTACAACTGTGGAGAGGAAGGTCATACTCGTCCGCAGTGTACTAAACCAAAGAAGGAACAATCTGGTGGTAAAGTGTTCGCTTTGTCTGGATCAGAGACTAAGCCAGATGATCGGTTGATTAAAGGTACGTGTTTTATTAATGGCACACCTTTGATTGCAATTATTGATACTGGAGCGACTCATTCGTTTATTGCTTTGGATTGTGCTAAAATATTGAATTTGGATATACCTAATATGGATGGAAGTATGGTTATTGACACTCCTGCGTCAGGTTCAGTGACTAATTCATTTGTTTGTAGGAATTGAAGTTTAGCGGCTTAGGAGCTGGTGAGGATGGCTTATTGAGTTGTGCATTTTTCTTATTACGTGTCAGTGTCATGCTCTGATTTGTAACACTGGGGAACGTTTGGTTTAGAGTTATAATTAAACTCTGTTAATTCATTTAGATTGTTTTTGGATAATTGTTGGTTTTGAATTATCCCAATTTGATAATAATTTTCGCTGTGTAGAACATGTTAATTTCTCGATTTAATTGAATTTGTTCTTCAGTAGAGAGTATGACATTATATGAAATTCTATTTTAGTTAATTGTAATGCCTTTTATACATGTTAGCTCTGAATCTGTTAATATTTGCGGGGTATTTTAGAAGGGTGTTACATGGAGAAAGAAAAAAATTGACATTTAAAAATAATGATAATAATTTGATAGTGACCCATTAGATAAAATATCAATTGTATGAATGACTATGTAGTATTATTCTATTTGATAAAATAAATATTTAATTTTATTGAAGTTAAAAAATAGATTAATTAATATTTTTAGTGTTAATAAACAAATAGAATAGATAAAATATGTCTTACATACAAAAAAAAAAAAAAATTATTTGTCAGATGATGAACAATGCTGCATCATCTAATATACATAATCTTAAATGAATATTGTTCACATGATAATTATATTATTTCATTTGAAAAGAAAGCATGAGTTTTTATAGGATTCATCTAATATTACAAATATTTACGAATATCACTAATAACTATAAATATTTAAAAATGTTTTTTTAATTAAGATAAGAAAGGTAAAATGGTGATAGTGACCAGTGAAAATAGTAAATTTTTTAGGGATTCTAATTTTCTCATTCATCAAATATTTGTTTAAATATAAGTCAAGATAATTTTTGTCAAATTATTTACATGAGTTTATTCTATTTATTTCTAACATTTATTTTATATTTATTTTAATATAAAGTGATAATGATTTCTTAGTGAAAGTGATAATAATTATTTAATTCTTTAATATTTAAAATTATTTACATAATGGAAAAAATAGAGTCACAACACATAAAAAAAATCAAACGAGAAGGATATAATTAAATAAATCCTTTATTTAATTTAATAATAGTTATTTAATTATAAACATATAATTAAATAATAGATGATTTAAACTCTTAACATATAAAGTACTTTAGAATTATGTAACTGGAAGAAGTATACAAAATAAATATATGTTACGCATTCCAAAAGACCAAAGAAAGAATTAGTATTTTTCTTAATTTTAAAAAAGAAAAGAGAGAAAAAACATTGCATAAATAGAATGAAGTTGACATTTGCCAAAAATTTTAATTTTAATTAGATAATATAATAGTGATAAGATAATTTTTTAATTATTATTTTATCCAATATACAGTTCAATTTATTTTTTAGAGAAGGAGATTTAAGTCCGTTAGTTCAATCTAATATAATTGCTTTATAGTTTTATAGTTGAAGTAAAGTCAATCTCAAACTCAAACTCAAACATCAAACATGAAAATAAGATTCACATTCTCCCTGAAAACACAACTACTCCTTCTCTATTATGCTTCTCTAATCCATTTATCATCATCAACTCTCCAACCACCCCCACTTCCAATTCTACCCCTCCCCACTTCCTTCCAGCTCCAATGGCAAACCGACCCCATGTCCATTTTCTTCCACTTCGGCCCCAACACCTTCACCGACTCCGAATGGGGTTCCGGCCACGCCGACCCAACCACCTTCAACCCCACCAACCTCAACGCATCTCAATGGATTCACGTCGCCAAACAATCCGGATTCTCTCGTGTTCTGTTAACAGCGAAACACCATGACGGTTTTTGCTTGTGGCCGTCTGAGTACACTGATTATTCTGTGCGGTCGAGTGGTTGGAGAAACGGGAAGGGTGATGTGGTGGCTGAAGTTGCAGATGCTGCTAGAGATGCTGGTGTGGGCTTTGGGGTTTATCTTTCACCGTGGGATCGGCATGAGGAGTGTTATGGGGATACTTTGCTGTATAATGAGCATTACTTGGCACAAATGAATGAGTTACTCATTAGGTATACTTGAAGTTTTGAATTTGTTGATCATTTCATAGTTGGATTTTGTGGTTAAGGAGTTGAATTTTTTCAATGAGTTTTGTTTTAGATTTGTTTAATCTAGTGCAGGTGGTTGATGTGCATTGTGTGTCAGTGTTATCAATCTCGGAGTACCGAGTTTGATTTCTCATGATCAGTTGATCATAAGAAATTCAAACCTCATTGTTACGGTAGTTAGTTATTTTTTAGTTATCAAGCTAGTTACTATGATTGAAATAAATTTAGGGTGTGTTTCCAGTATCCACACTTAGTTTAAACTCAAAATTATGCGGTATGCCCGGATCTTAAATTGTAAAACAATTTAAGAATAAGTCCATTCTTACCACTTTAGAACCATGCTAGCTGTATATGAATATCTTAGAACTACATTTTTTTCTTCTTCTAGAAGTTGATATTATGAATGGTTTGGTTGGCCTTATATGGATTCTTGGCCTTCTCATGTTGGAGTGAGTCTTTTTTTTTTACTCATTGATTCTGTGTGTTAGTATAATATACATTTGAATTTTGATTTAGTAACCGTTGCATTTAAACCAGGTATGGGGAAATAAAGGATGTTTTTCTTGATGGTGCGAAAGGAGAAGGAGAGAAGAACATGAAATATTTCTTTGACAGTTGGTTTTCTCTCATTCACCAGCTTCAACCAGGTGCTATCATTTTCTCCGATTCCGGCCCTGACACAAGGTGGGTTGGTGATGAAAGTGGAGCTTCTGGATCCACTTGTTGGTCTCTTTTCAACAGTTCCGTTATTCAAATTGGAGGCGGCGAAAATGATCCTCTGTGAGTTCTTTTCATACCAACACTCCTAATATAGTTTCCGTGTTTCAATATTTTCATATGATAAGCACTTATAATTTAGTTGTTTATCCAAACATGATTTAAGATGGCTACTTATCAGTGTTTTGGGGATCTAACAGATACCAAAAGCAAGGAGATCCATTTGGTACTGAATGGGTGCCTGCTCTTTGTGATATCTCTATCAGACCTGGTTGGTTTTGGCATGCTTCAGAAAATCCAAAATCTTCAAGGGAACTACTCGAAATATACTATAAATCGGTTGGTCGAAACTGTAAGCTGTTATTGAACGTCCCCCCAAACTCCTCTGGTCTTATTTCTCCCGAGGATATCCAAGTTCTTCGAGAGTTCAGTGAACTTCGTCACTCCATATTTTCCCACAATTTGGCTGCAAGCGCTTCCCTTAATGCAAGCAGCACAAGAGGAGGAATCGGAGATTCTCGGTTTAGTCCCTACAAAGTTCTTGAAGAAGGTATACACACTTATTGGGCTCCTGAGGAGAGCCAATCTAAATGGATATTGTACATAAATCTCAAAGAACTAGTATCCTTTAATGTTCTGAAACTTCAAGAGCCTATTAATATGGGACAAAGGGTGATTCAGTTTCATCTTGAGGCACTGAACCGAGACGGTTTTTGGAAGAGAGTAGTAAATGGCACCACAATTGGATATCAGAGGCTGTTGCTGTTTCAAAAACTAAAATCTCAGTATTTGAAGCTAGTTGTTGACAAGTCTAGGGCAGAACCTTTGATATCTTACTTAGGAATCTACTTGGATCAAGTTACAGTTTTGAAAGAGAACATGCCTGATAAAAAATCAGGTAACTATTTCAATGGAACTCTAGTTCTTCGTAGTACCACAAATAATAGTTCTCGAAGTGCTTCAATGTAAACTCTTACCACACTGATTTGTTTGTATAACTGTAATATATGAAACCATTTTAAATGGATTGTACACATACCATGAGGGTCTAGTGCTGGTGCGCAGTTTTTTATTTATTTATATTTTTCTACTTTACAAGGACAAATATACGCACCATTTCTCTTTGTATGGAAGCATTTTCATGGCATTGTTTTGAATATATTTGTTTTAGAATTTAACTTCATTTCATAACAATGGTGGATGATTTACTTCAAAATCTTCAATCACAATGTTTAAGATAGTAGAAGCAAGAATGGCAAGAACTAGACAAGAACTTAGGGAAGAAAATTATATTTCATTCACCATTCCAATGTACACGAGTTAAAACTCATTCACCATTCTGTTTACAACTTCAAAGGGATTTTGGATTTGTGCATAGCATCATATAGGCGAAACATGATCTCCTCCCTTTCTCTTTACTAGTTTCCCTTGCATCCAATCTGTTAACATCTGAAGAGCAGCATTTGGTTGATCCATGGGAACCATGTGACCAGCCTCTTTCACCTATTATGCCAAAAAAGAGAGTTAGGCACAAGTGAATCTAAAGCTTCAAAACACCGATATGTGTCAAACACCGAAAACACTTTTACTCTAAAGTGTTGGTGTTGCCTAGATCAACAGTTTCATACATGTATGAGTACATTCTTAAACACAAACCTTGAGGAAAGCAAGAGGTCCATGTGTTTTCAGACTTCCTGCTTCTTTTCTATCGACCAAATATGGTGTTATAGGAGACGTCTCAAATTCTTTTTGACCTGACCACTTCATGGCATCAACCCACCTTGAATTCCCTGCCAAATCATAAGAACATTTATTATTCTAACTAACGAAACTTTTGAAAGAATCTGAGTTTGAATCCTGACTGCAATAGTCCTCGGCCGTAAGTAAATTTTACTTAAGTTACGGCCAAACTCTGAATTACCGGGCTCTTTCCTACTAGCCAAAGAGGTTAACACCATAAGGTTAATTGAACTTACCAAGCCAATTGCAGATGAGATCTTCTTCTCCAGCATACACAAGCAACTTGATTCCATCCTCAAGAAGAGCAGGAATACCAACTTCAAGATTTTTCATCCAATCCTCCATCATGGCACTGTATACTGTGCTACTGCAAGAAACAAATTCCAAGTCCCCAACACCTAAAGCTTTTCTAACTGTATCCATGTTCAAGAATGTTTCCACATTGGAGAAGTCATAACAAAGACTTCCCACACATTGTTTTCTAATGTCATAGTACTGCAGTTCAAATAACAAAATACATCAGTGAAATCAAACAGCTTTTTTATTTTTAGTATTTTTTTCTATTTCAATATCTTACATTAATGTTGCCGGCAATTTCCAAGATATCATTGAATATGCCACTGCAAATACTCCTTGCAGTCATGCATGCTTCCCCGCCTTTAGTCCCTAACAAATCAAATCCAAAGTAAGAGTGTCAATGAAGAAAAATAACATTAACACGTGACTTGCGCAACAAGTTACCAAAATTTATGAATGAGAAAGGGAAAAAGAGAATTCATAATGTTATACCACAAGCCGCTATAGCCTTTTGACAGGGTGGATACAACTTATTGATTCTGTCATGTTCAACTTTATTAATTAATCCGTTGTCTAATGCAAAATCTGTATATGCCTTGTACTGAATTTCAGGATTGGTTAATCCGTTACCAATAGCAAAACCCTGTTCGTTACAAAGTTTTACCAATTAGTTTACATTACATTGATATTATTACATTATATGACAATGTAATAATAATAATACCTTAAGATTTATATGAATTCCTTCATTTGCTTTGTTTCCTTTGTGAACCCTTGATGCAAAAGCTGGAATGTAATGTCCGGCATACGATTCTCCAGTAATATAAAAATCGTTCTTTGTGAACTGAGGATGTTCCTTGTAAAATGCCTGTCATTGTACTAGTATAACTTAGTGGATCTTGTTATGAGATTAGTTCAATAAGAGATTATTTTCTTTAATTGTTGAACAAATCAATTTACCTGCAAGAAGTCGTATAGATCATTGCTAACTCCGTCTTCGTCGTGACGAATGTCGCTATCATCAGTTGTGTAGCTGAAACCTGTTCCAGTTGGTTGGTCTACAAATATAATATTTGATGCCTGCAGAAGAGAGAAAAAATGCATATATGAGCAATGCCGCTGAACAAAAATGTGTCTGATTACTTTATTAGTTTTTTCAAATTATTACTGGTGTCAACAACGTATCAGTGAGAAGTGAGAAATAATAGATACCTTATCCCATCCATATTCATTCCAAACAAGGGACAAGTTCTTGGAGAATTGAAAAGGACCATTTTCATAAAACATAGCAATTTCACTGCTGCATCCTGGACCTCCAGTTAACCATATGACAACAGGATCATCTTTCTTGTTTCGAGATTCGAAGAAAAAATAGAACATCCTGCAATTCACAGAAGAAATTGTTCAACAAAAACACATCGATGAAGACATTGATATTACAATGCGGGGTGACAAAAAAACATTTACCTTGCAGCTTTGGTATTAGGAAGACGATAATACCCGGCATGATGACCAAGTTCTTCAACAGACAAACCAGAATGAGAAAAACCAGGGAAAGTGAACTTCTTCTCGACAAGATTTCCATGAACAATATGAGGATCATTCTGTGGTGTGTTAATGGAATCTTTGGGAAAAAGATTAAGTCCTCTGATGAGATTTTCTGCTTGTAAGTTTCCTAAGGATGATGCAGTTGGAGATGAGAAAGAAGGTGAAATGAACAAGAGGAAGAACAACAACGTTGGGAAAGAGAGACACATTTTGAGGAAGTTTAAGGATGATGATAATGATGCCATGTTGGTTTGTTTTTGGTTGAATGAATGAAGAAATGGATGTGAATTTATAGTGCTTGGAAAGTTGAGTTGAGTATGATAGGGTTAAACAGTTCCCAACAATTCTTAAGTTGCTTTATCTTTTGAAATACTTTACAATACATGCATACAAATTCTTGATTTTAATTTCAAAATTTCATGACTATATTGGTGTCAGAACTTGGAACTATTATAAATATAGATTTAACTTTTAAATTTTAAATTTATTGAATAGTTTATATTTGGAAAACATGCACTCCATCCATATCATAATAGGTATTATTTTTTAAATTTCACCTTTTTTAAAATAATAATTAATTATATTAATTTTACTAATAAAATAGGTTTCATTTATTAAAATAATCCTATTAATAATAAGTATTAAAGTGTTACATGAATTAAAATACAATAAATATAAATAAATTAGTGAAAACAAATAATAAATATTATATTGATATTTTAAAATAAAAAATAATCTAAGACAAATAAAAATATTTAAAAAATAGAATACTCAACTTATTTCATTTTTATTTTAACTTTTTTAATTTTTTATTATATAATAGATTTCTTCTCACATTTTTATTATAACTCCATTGCAAAAAATATTTTATTTATATTTTTATGTGTAGACCCTAATAATACATAAAAAGGAAAACATAATAATTTTGATGTAGACTTTTTTTATTTCAATTATATACTTTTATTTTAAAATCTTAACTTTTTTACTAACGTTATATGAATGTTTATTTATGTTTTTATTTTATTACAATTTTCTATTTTATAAATAATTTAAAAGAAAATTAAAATTCAATATAAATAAAAATAAAAATTTAGATTTAGAGATTAATTTTAACATGCACTATATATATATATATATATATATATATATATATATATATATATATATATATATATATATATATATATATATTATTAAAGATTAAATCATAGTCAAAATTAAATAATTTTAAAACAAATTATATGTTAAAAATAAATTTTATAAAAAATTCAAAAAATTATTTCAAATTTAAATATTTTTTAAAATTTTGATATTGAAAAATTATAATAAAAAGGTTTAAATAAAATATTTGTAAAAAAATATTTAAACTAATTCGTTATTTACAGTGTCTTTAAATTTTTTAAACAAAAATATTTAATATTTTAAAAATTACTATTAGAAAAAAAAGCTGAAACAATGTAATGAGTAACAAATTCCGTCTAATCCTTTCTAAGTTCCATTTTACATATAAATTCCATTTTAAATATAAAAAGAAATAGTTTAAACCTTTTTTAAAGACTATATAAATACAGAAATATTTTTTGTCAATAAGGGAAAATTTCTTTAAAGTACCAAAATTTCATGGTGTCACTTTTTTTTTCAGGCCATATTTATGACGTCTTTATGTAAAAAAAAAAAAGGTGATTCAACATAAAAAGATAATCTTAAACATTAAGCTTCTGAGATCAATACCAAAATTCACATGTGAAAACCACTTTAATTAGTAACGAGTAGATTATATATTTTTCACGAGAACATAGATTATGTGAGCACTCATTACGTGATCAAATGTATATTAGACAAACTTTATATAAAAAAGTGTATACATTACAAAAAAAGAAATTAGTAATTTTAATAAAATTATTTAAACATTCACATATTGTGTAGTATTTGTGAAGCTAGAAAATTAGTGTAGCGTGTACGATATGATAGTGGTGCTTTTTTTTAAGTGAGAAATTCCAATTTTATTATTCATTTTTATTGATTATAGTTTTTTTATCACGATGATGTAAGTTGTAAGTATGAGTGGCGTAAAAGATCATCAACCATCTCTCTATACAAATAGCAGCTACACAAAAACAATCCTGTCAAATCTTAAACTATAATTTTGACTTCCATGTCACAAATTTGAATTTTTTTTCTTTTTAAAATACAATTTTTTTCTAAATAACTAATTTTTTTAAAAAAAACTTAAATAACCATGTATTAAAATTAATTACCTAAATAACTATGTTTCAGATTTAACATACATGAGCTATCTCAAATGGCTCCTGCATTATTTTTAAACAAGTAGGTGCCTATGTGTTAGTAATAATCTTAAATGTCAAAAGTTTATAAATTAGGATTTCTTGATGAAAAGTCAACAGAACTTTGACCAGACATAATTTTCACATACTTCATCAATTTTTTTTCCACCAAAGCTAATATTAAAGTGAAATCAATTCTCTACAACTTTGTGTCTCACAAGCTTTGCCCAAAAAATGCTTCATTTGAGAGTTATGGGTCAAGACATTATAAGTCCTTCTAAAAGTCAACAAAAATTCATCTTTTTCCAAATAGATGTACATGAATATGGAAGCTTCAATGAAGATGAAACCAAAAGGAGCTCTTAGAGGACATCTTAATCTTTCTAAAAAGTCCAAGAACACTCTCAAATGATAAAAATTGAGCAAGTTATGGCTTGGGCAAAAACAGAAATTTTGAAGAAATGCATGAAGAAAATATTGATCAAACTTGAAATTTTTTCAAATAGGCCTATATTTCTTTTATTCAAACTTGTTTCTAACATTACCAAGAGCTTCCAAAGCCCATCTACACACCATGGTCCTATTTATTTTATTTATTTTTGGATTAATTCTTTTTAATTCAATTTTAAATAAAATAAAATATCAAGTTATTACATGAGGCGCAAGAGGTTTGTTTTCAATCTGAAAATCAATCAAATATTTGCCTTGGAGCTCAAGCAAATCATTGCAAGCTTGATTGGTGCAAGATTGATCCAAAATATCAAGTTTTAAATTAATTTTCAATCAAATATCTCCACATCAATTATCATATATTTGATTGCAATCACTTGACCTAATTCTTCCTCTATATAAACACATTGAATCCAAATGATCAAAAGACGAAACCCTTACCTCAAGAACCCTAACAAAACTTCAAAAATTTGTGACTTCCAAGTTACTTGCAAACCAATAACTCCATCATTCAAGCAATTCTAAGGTGTTCATTAGCTCTATCGGTGCTCTCTGGTCAATTCCAGCCATTCACAAGCCATCAAAACACCTTGAAACGTAAAATCACGATTCCAGTTTTCATTCATACTTTTGATTTTCGATTTCGTATTTACATGCACTTTTAACATGAATTGCTGATATATTTGTGTTCACAATGAGGTTTCGATGCTTTTTGTATGGTCACGAATCCACCATTGTTAGGGTTTGAAGCTCCAATTTGGGGTTTTCTTGTTTAGGCAAAATTAGACAAAACGATGAGTACCATCGTGCTCATGACGTCAATTGCAATCAAACCATGGTATCATAAGTAATTTATATTGCTTGTATTTGATTTTTGAAAGTTGAAGGTGTATCGTAACGCCCGTTTTTATTAATATTATATTATATTAATATTTTCGAGTTACCGATTGATATCTATTTCGCGACGAGAATATTTATATTAATCATTATACCTATTAATATATTTGGCGACGTTTCGATTCGGTTCGGTAAAATATTATTTGGATCCGATATTTGATTCCCCTGAATTGTTTTAATTGATTGAAGTAATAATATTGGTAGATATTATTAGTGCGTTAATTTATAAGAATAGTTGGGGGTGTGCAGATTAATTGATGAGAATTGGGTTTTCACCCTTGTTGCTAGTAAGGAACACATTATAAACCATTTCTCCTCATTTACCTTCCATTTAAAATACCAAAACCAAACATAGAACTTGGAAGCTAGTAAGTTATAAAAGCCATTTCCCTTCCTTTTCTTTCCATCTTTCCTCACATAAAACCAAACTTGGTCTTAGAGAGAAAAAGAGAGGGTTTTAGAAAGAAGAAGAAGAAGAAGAGCAAGAGAGGAAGCTTGAGGTTGAGCTTTGTAGAATCATCATGGATAATCCAAACTAGAGGTAAGAGGTTTGATTCTCCATCTCATATTGTTAGGTTTTGATGATTATGTTTTCGATTTGGGGAAAACATTGATAGGTCGATTTATGGGTTTTGTGTTTGATTGTTTGATTGAAATAGATTAGAAAAGTTGAATTAGGTGTAGGGATTATGAGGTTGATGATGATTAGAATCAATGGGAATGGTAAAAGGGAGGTTGGGAATGTTAAAAATGGAGTTTTCACGCAGGTCAATCAATACGGGCCGTGTTGATTCACACGGGCGCCCGTGTTGACCTATTATAGAGGGAAGAGTTGTTGACAGGACAATCAACACGGGCCGTGTTGATCCACACGGGTGCCCGTGTTGATGCACTGTCTTGGGCATTTTGCACGTTCTGGTGGCTTTTCAACACGGGCCGTGTTGATGCACACAGGGGGCCGTGTTGATGCATCTGTAGCCTCCAAAATTCTGATTTTTTGCACTTCTTTTGGAACCCGGTTGTGTTCTGATTTTTCGATTTCGGTAAATTTGACGACAGAGCAAGTTGCTCTGAATTCAAGGAAAATTGACGTGCTAGCTAAGTTCGACGTGTAGAACGTAGTGGTGAGGTTAGTTTTTAGAAATTACGAGTTTTTACGAGATGACCAGAAATAGGCTTAATTACGGTTTAATCGAATCAGATTTCGTTTTAGTGGATTTAAGACACGTATGGACAATCCGATTGCGATGTTGACGATTAGGAGTAATGCCGGTTATTAGGGATGGCTTTTGCGACAATGATAGGTTTTTGACTATTTTTCCGTATTTAGAATTTAGTGAACAAATCGATAATGAGGTGGGGTGATTAAACATAATGTTTGCGACGACGTATCAATTAATGAATACTTGATGATTTGCGATGCAATAATATATGTCTTTGTACATGATGATGTGACGCTTATATTGATGTTGTTAATAAATGCTTCCGATTTGTGAATGCATGATTTTGATGATAATGAATTATTGGTGATGTTTTGCATAATGCAAATATGAGGCGATGATATATATTTATCTTGTTTTGGATGAATTATGGCGATGTGGGCTTTATGCCAATTTTGATGAGCGACGATGATGTTTTTGGGTTGTGTTGTTTTATTGTCGAGTCACATATGCAAACATTGCATTGGCGACGATGGGATTTTATGCCAAGCGACGAGGCTTTTATGCCAAGTGTTCCTATTTATGGACAAAGCGACGGGTACCACATGCATAACATAGTCGTGTCTCATGGAGTCGGTTATGTTTATGTTTGAGTTGTTTGACGTTGGGTTTTAATTAAATTGACGATGTTAAATTGCGATGATATATGATGTTTTGTTTGGTGAGGATCTTTATGATAAACATGAAATGAATATAACTTGATAATTTCATTATAACTAGGCGATGAATATAAATGATGAACTTTGTGACGATTTAATTTAGATGAAATGCTTAATGCAAATATGATGTGATGATGTTTGTGACGATGGGCTTTTATGCCAAAAGCGACGATGGGCTTTAGCCAATTTGTGATAATTTGTTTATGTTGCTTATGATATTAGCATTATTTAATGTTGTTGGTTGATGTTGTTGTTTAAGACTATCGTGTTAATTAGTGATGTATTAGCTTGTGACGATTTCATGGTGACGGATGTTTATGTGTTGTTGTGATGATTTATGCCGATGAGGTTAAGGCGATTAAGTGTAGATTATACACTTAGAATGACGATCAAAGTAAGTGAGATTGATATAGGTGTTGGAATGCACTTACTAATTTATAACGTTTATATTTCCAAAACTATATATATATATATATATATATATATATATATATATATATATATATATATATATATCATGCCTTTAATTATATGTTTTGGAGTATCTCACCCTTTACTTGTTTCGCGCTACCTTTATATTAGTAACGCAGTTATGAAGAGAGATTATAAATGCTATTAGTTGAGTCGGTGTCACTCTGATACGTAGCACTCGGGGGGAATATTTATGTTGTCTTGTTGTTGTTCTTTTGTTGTTCTTCCTTTTGTAAATAAGAATCATACTTTGTGAAAATATGATTTATTAAGGAAGTTTATTAAAGAAGATGTTTTGATGTGTTTGAATCCATTTATGTCTTCCGGCGATGCTATGTATCCGAAATTTATACTTTAAAGAAAATTGTTTAAAGTGAGTTATTTTTGAAGGTGTGATGCCTCAGTATTTAACTTATGAAATTTTTAAATTACTCTGATTTTTGCATATTAAACTTTGGGTAATATTGGGGTGTTACATTAGTGATATCATACAGGTCGGTCTGTCGGCCAGGTTATTAGTGTGTTTAACACTGTTGTATGCGACATGTGTGTGAAACACTGTTAGTACTTGCTTGTTTCTATTTGTTTTTCTGCAGAGATGAGTTTGAAATAAGTGGGGGAGAAGTTTTACTTCTTGGTGGCGCTTGTGGCTTAGAGATGGAGCCTCAAACAGGGTTATGCTTTGGTAACTTGAAGTGTAAGTTTGAAGACGCTGTTGTAGTTTGGTAGAGATGTTTTATGTCACCATCATGATTGTCGACTGTCTATTAACGAATTGAGGGACTGATCATCCTTAATCTCTTGTTGATAGTAGTCGGGAATTGTGTTGGTTGGGATAGACTTGTCTTGCCAACTTAATAGTGTGTGAAGCAGACGAGTGGGCACAAGGTGGTGCATGGTTACTTGAGTTGTGGGCGAATTTGGATTTTGATGAGAAACAAGATTTTGGCAAGCGAGCTTCTTGTTGTGATTCTTCCGAAGCCTGTTGCGAAGATGTGAGTGAATTACCGCCATAGTGCGAGGTGAATTTTTGATGGATTTAGTTTCTGGAATTAGTTGTGATTCGAAGTATCCTTAAGGGACGTTTGCTTCTAGATTAGAGTTAAATAGTCAACTTGAGGATTGGTTTGAGCAGAGTTTGTTTATTCGAGCGGGTCACCGTGGAGTGCTACCGTTGTGTTGTTCGAGGAGAGCAAAAGGTTGCCCGAGTTGGTGTGTTGTTTGCAGTCAAGGAACGAAGTGGATATTGAGGGCAAGTGCCTACTTCCGAGGATTGATATTTGGATGAACCAGTCATTTGGAGTTTATGTGTTTAGTGAGATCGATGTAAATTCCAGTTGTCTACGGGTTAGTGTGAGAACTGAAGATGTTTAGCCAATGATTTTCAAGATAGCGTATGGTCCGGGCGAGTATATGCTGATGTCATTAGTGTGACTAATGCGTTAGGTATGATTTTGGAATGTTCAGAAAATACTCTCATGAGTAGCTGTAAGAGTTATTTCTTTTTCATGGATATTATTTGGTTCACATCAAGTTAAGAAATTGTGGCAAGCATCCGAGCGTTGCGTTGTCAGTAGTGAAGTTAGATCGGTGCATGTCGGGTATTCTAAAGATAGAGTTTTTGTATTGTTGAACGTAAGTGCCTTAAGTAAGCGACTTAGATGGTAATATTATGGATTTCGTCGGATACTAATGGTCGCGGCGGATTATTAGATTATGACTAAAATAAGTCTTGACGGTAAGGAATTTGGTGATGGTTTGGTAACCACAGGTACTTAAAGATGATTGATGTTTTATAGAGGAAGGTGTGCTATTGTGACTTAAGTCGGTCGCGACGGTGTTCACGTTGGATCCCATGAAAAGGATGTTGTGGTTCTAGTCCAACCTGTGTTGTAAGTCAGGAGTATGAGACGACGTTGATGGGTTGAGTTCTTGAGAGAGTGTTTTGGTCTAAGTTACCACTTTGAAGGATTGAGAGTTATGAAGGTGTTTCGAATAAGAAGCCTGTGTATTGATTGTTGCGACGATGCGATGATGGTGATTACTTGTTACAAATGTTGGGAATTGAGTTGGTATGAGGGAGGACTTTGTTGAAGTCAAGTATATACGTCGAAGTTTCACAAGTGGATATTTGGACAATATTTGAAAAGGACAAACTATGTCATGTATTTAGAGGACCAATGGACGTTGATCAATCGAGAATGAAAGAGTGATTCTTCGAGTTGATGAAGCTGATGTTGCGAGGTGTCTTGATGGGTGCATCTTTGAATGTATCCATTTTGGGTGATTGTGAAGCTGAGGATTAACCAAGTTGTTTTACGGTTAGCATCTTAAGCAAAAAGGTGACGCAACATGGTTTAGATATCGAGCATTGAATTTTTAACGAGTATGCAGGATTGTTGGATTTGGGCTAGTGAGTTATAGTCGCAAGTCGTCAGTATACGCCCTAGGATGAGTGGTGTATCGCAGTTCAGTTATGTTTGTGTAACTTGTTATGGTTCAAGGGTTGTACGTTGGTAATCTACAAGGATGATGTGACCTTGTGATTTTCTAGAATGAGAGCGATAACTGCAAGTATAATTCTTGAGTTCGTACTTATGCGTGAATGAAGGCATCTTTTCGTGTTTGCGTAGCACACGTGGTTTTATCCTTTTCTGATTGTTTCAGTTTTGGTTTGTATAACCATTTTGTTGTTTTCGTTTTAGCGATGATGTCGGTGTTGTGTCGTAGGACTTTATGTTCCTATCTTTGGTGACTCGTTTCCAAGGCGTCGGTTCGAGTGTGTGACTAATTCCATGATTGAGACGTTAGGATGGTATCGATCTTGTTTGTTTGGTTCTCGAGTGAACCGTGTGTCTGCGACTTGTTTAGTTGTTGGGTGATAGTTGGTTGTCGAGTGCATTGTATAGGCTTTGCATCTCGGCATGGTTGTTCTTGACGGGACGATGTAGTTAGGGATATTTCCTTGTTTTTGGTGTATTGTGTATGTTGGTTAATTGACGCGAGGATTTAGTGGACGAATGCGTAGGCATGTCCCGATTTGTTCGTTTTGGTCGAAATTTCAAGGACAAAAAGTTTATAAGTGGGGGAGAGTTGTAACGCCCGTTTTTATTAATATTATATTATATTAATATTTTCGAGTTACCGATTGATATCTATTTCGCGACGAGAATATTTATATTAATCATTATACCTATTAATATATTTGGCGACGTTTCGATTCGGTTCGGTAAAATATTATTTGGATCCGATATTTGATTCCCCTGAATTGTTTTAATTGATTGAAGTAATAATATTGGTAGATATTATTAGTGCGTTAATTTATAAGAATAGTTGGGGGTGTGCAGATTAATTGATGAGAATTGGGTTTTCACCCTTGTTGCTAGTAAGGAACACATTATAAACCATTTCTCCTCATTTACCTTCCATTTAAAATACCAAAACCAAACATAGAACTTGGAAGCTAGTAAGTTATAAAAGCCATTTACCTTCCTTTTCTTTCCATCTTTCCTCACATAAAATCAAACTTGGTCTTAGAGAGAAAAAGAGAGGGTATTTGAAAGAAGAAGAAGAAGAAGAAGAAGAAGAGCAAGAGAGCAAGAGAGGAAGCTTGAGGTTGAGCTTTGTAGAATCATCATGGACCATCCAAACTAAAGGTAAGGGGTTTGATTCTCCATCTCATATTGTTAGGTTTTGATGTTTATGTTTTGGATTTGGGGGAAAAATTCATAGGTTGATTTATGGGTTGTGTGTTTGATTGAAATAGATTAGAAAAGTTGAATTAGGTGTAGGGATTATGAGGTTGATGATGATTAGAATCAATGGGAATGGTAAAAGGGAGGTTGGGAATGTTAAAAATGGAGTTTTCGCGCAGGTCAATCAACACGGGCCGTGTTGATTCACACGAGCGCCCGTGTTGACCTATTGTAGAGGGAAGAGTTGTTGACAGGACAATCAACATGGGTCGTGTTGATCCACACGAGTGCCCGTGTTGATGCACTGTCTTGGGCATTTTTGCACGTTCTGGTGGATTTTCAACACGGGCCGTGTTGATGCACACGGGGGACCGTGTTGATGCACATGGGGGACCGTGTTGATGCATCTGTAGCCTCCAAAATTCTGATTTTTCGCACTTCTTTTGGAACCCGGTTGTGTTCTGATATTCCGATTCCGGTAAATTTGACGACGGAGCAAGTTGCTCCGAATTCAACGAAAATTGACGTGCTAGCTAAGTTCGACGTGTAGAACGTAGTGGTGAGGTTAGTTTTTAGAAATTACGAGTTTTTACGAGATGACCCGAAATAGGCTTAATTACGGTTTAATTGAATCGGATTTCGTTTTAGTGGATTTAAGACACGTATGGACAATCTGATTGCGATGTTGACGATTAGGAGTAATGTCGATTATTAGGGATGGCTTTTGCGACGATGATTGGTGTTTGACTATTTTTCCGTATTTAGAATTTAGTGAACGAATCGATAATGAGGTGGGGTGATTAAACATAATGTTTGCGATGACGTATCAATTAATGAATACTTGATGATTTGCGATGCAATAATATATGTCTTTGTACATGATGATGTGACGATTATATTGATGTTGTTAATAAATGCTTCCGATTTGTGAATGCATGATTTTGATGATAATGAATTATTGGTGATGTTTTGCATAATGCAAATATGAGGCGATGATATATATTTATCTTGTTTTGGATGAATTATGGCGATGTGGGCTTTATGCAAATTTTGATGAGCGACGATGATGTTATTGGGTTGTGTTGTTTTATTGTCGAGTCACATACATTGCATTGGCGACGATGGGCTTTTATGCCAAGCGACGAGGCTTTTATGCCAAGTGTTCCTATTTATGGACAAAGCAACGGGTACCACATGCATAACATAGTCGTGTCTCATGGAGTCGGTTATGTTTATGTTTGAGTTGTTTGGCGTTGGGTTTTAATTAAATTTACGATGTTAAATTGCGATGATATATGATGTTTTGTTTGGTGAGGATCTTTATGATAAACATGAAATGAATATAACTTGATAATTTCATGATAACTAGGCGATGAATATAAATGATGAACTTTGTGACGATTTAATTTAGATGAAATGCTTAATGAAAATATGATGTGATGATGTTTGTGACGATGGGCTTTTATGCCAAAAGCGACGATGGGATTTTATGCTAAAAGCGACGATGAGCTTTAGCCAATTTGTGATGATTTGTTTATGTTGCTTATGATATTAGCATTATTTAATGTTGTTGGTTGATGTTGTTGTTTAAGACTGCCGTGTTAATTAGTGATGTATTAGCTTGTGACGATTTCGTGGTGACGGATGTTTATGTGTTGTTGTGATGATTTATGCCGATGAGATTAAGGCGATTAAGTGTAGATTATACACTTAGAATGACGATCAAAGTAAGTGAGATTTAGATAGGTGTTGGAATGCACTTACTAATTTATAACGTTTATATTTCCAAAACTATATATATATTTATCATGCCTTTAATTATATGTTTTGGAGTATCTCACTCTTTACTTGTTTCGCCGTTACCTTTATATTGGTAACGTGCAGGTTATGAAGACGAAGATTATAGATGCTATTAGTTGAGTCGGTGTCGCTCTGATACGTAGCACTCGGGGGGAATATTTATGTTGTCTTGTTGTTGTTCTTTAGTTGTTCTTCCTTTTGTAAATAAGAATCATACTTTGTGAAAATATGATTTATTAAGGAAGTTTATTAAAGAAGATGTTTTGATGTGTTTGAATCAATTTATGTCTTCCGGCGATGCTATGTATCCGAGATTTATACTTTAAAGCAAATAGTTTAAAGTGAGTTATTTTTGAAGGTGTGATGCCTCAGTATGTAACTTATGAAATTTTTAAATTACTCTGATTTTTGCATATTAAACTTTGGGTAATATTGGGGTGTTACAAATACGATCTTCTCTTCTCCACACCATTGTTCTCCATTATTCAACCCCCCTCTTCATCGCCGTTTCACAATCTCGCCCCCGTTTCACAACCTCCCTCTCGTCGCCCTTCATTCATCGTAACTCATCATCGCCATTTCATAATCTCGCTGTTGTTCCTCATCACAATCACAACCGATTCAGCACTTATCTTATCTCTGTCACTCCATCCTCTTCATCTGTTCGACGGAAGTTGCTATCTCCGTGACAACCAATCGCTTCATCAACTCTTCATCAACTTCAACAACTAGCTACTTTCATTTTTCGTAAGATCCTGTTTCATTATCTGATCTAAATATCTTATGTTAGTTTGTTATACTGTGATTGTGGTTTGAGCTTAAAACTTATGTTGATAACAGTATCGCAAATCATGAAATTCTAACGGCTAAAATTGCATAAGTTATAGCCACGATAGTATTTGTTTGCATGTGTTATATAGTTAATCTCTAATTTAAATATGGGTGTATTTGTACCCATCCTTGATTCTAATAGAAGGCTCACATTAATATTTGCTTCAGACATTTGCCATCTCATTTTCTATGGCTGCATTTAACTCTGCCTGTGCTAACTCCTGGACTGTCTTCAATTTTTAATTCTGCTTCGATATTCTGTAATTATGAATGATGCGACTGATTTTAACAAAAACTGTGTCATATATATATATATATATATATATATATATATAGAGAGAGAGAGAGAGAGAGAGAGATTAATAATTGTGGATATATAAAGGGAAAGGGGGAGGGGCGGTACTTGTATTACCAATAAAAAACAATGTGCACCTTTTGTTCAAGTTCTATCTTAAGTTTACCGTCCATCTTTTCTTGAAGTGACTTAATATCAAGAGATTCTTTTGCCGCCTCTCACTTTAGCTCCTGAAAATATTGAGATAAAATAAAGGGATTAAGACTTAGTAACTTTGTAAAACCAAACAACATATATAAAAAAATTGTTTGACTTGATCAGTGGACACGAAACAAACTAGACACGTTGATAGTTCAAATTTGATTCTGATTATTTTTGTGTGATCGTTATTAAGTCATATCAATATAATCGTACCTTGACTTTTAATATGAACGATTGTTCTCAATCGAGAGACCACATAACTAACAAGTTCAATCTATATACATTGAACAGCAAAACTATAGTCTTACCCCCGCATACAGAATTATTATTCTTGTTGTTTCCGACTCAGGTATTTAAGACAAAAAGGGAAGAAAACTAAAAAACATCTTTACCTCGTCAAGATTGATTCTTGACAAGCTTAAGTTCTCTGGCAGCTGCATCTTTTAACTTTTTTTCATATTTTTCCTAGCACAAAGTTGCAAGTAAAAATTAATATTATAAACTCATAAATAAACAAAAAAAAAAGAGCAACAAATGCTAAGCCGAATCGCATAAATTAGAGAGTAAGTTAACCTTCAATGTTTTCTTCTCTTCATTAAAAGCATGAACATCTATTGCAGCTTGCCTTTTCTCTACAGCATGGATAGCTTGTACCAATTCAATAACCAGTTTTCCATCCTTAGACGTGGCATAATCATCTTTCAATTCCTCTATCGCACCACTAAGTGCCTAGTGTTTCAATAAGTTAGCTTTCACACATGATCATAAACACAAAATAATGTACAATTGTACCACTAAAATATTAACAAAAAATAAAAGCAGGATCATAAATAAACCTCTTTTTCTTTAGGAAAATGATTGTTCTCAATAAATCCATGACCATGTAAATGAATTGGAGAGCTTCCTTCCGACTTATTCCTTAAATGATATTCCCCAATCAGGGTAGGTGGTTGTTCTATATCTTTAGCTAATACATTCTTCCATGGGAGTAACAAAGGAAGTATATTAATAATAAATAAATATAAAAATTCAATTTAGAAAGAAAATGTGTAAGGAAAAATTCATTGCTTAAAGGGATAACCAAATCATTTGATTAGTTTAATAAGCTAACATTCTATTATAAAGTTTAAACGTGTCTCGACTCTAAAAATAGTTTGGAGGTGTTAGTGTGATCCTTGAGCTTAAATATCTTGTTTTCTATGTTTGATTTCATGATGGATTGCCGAGTTCGATTTATTCTCGAGTCATAACGATTATGTTGTTACAAATTCTGTGAAGTAACATTTGTATTAATTTTCAGTGATGATGAGAAATGTTTATGTCATTATATAGTGTTTATTCATTCAATACTATTTGAACTTTCTAAATGTTTTATGTTTTTATATTGTTTTTTCTAAATGATACAATTCAAGATAATGATGGAAATGAAACAGTTAAAGATGTGGAGAAGGATATTAGACGAGGAATAACCATCATGAAGTCAATCATTCGTGATAGAGATATGGGAGTCAAGTATGACGTACATTGGAATCAAGAAATCCAACTAATTGAGCCCAACGGTTCAAAGTTGACAATTTATATTGGTTCCCTTGTACGGAGAGAGGTTCCTATCACTTGTGATCGATGGAGTCTAAAAGAGGTGAAACTCGCTAAGAAAAAAATTTGGAGTGAGATAAAGGTACCACAAGTGATGTTTTTTGTTTTTGTTGACGAATATGTCTTTAAATTACTAACACACTCAATGTATGTTTTTTTTTGTAGCGGTCTTTTAACATTGAAGATAATCGTGAGACCTATTGTCTTCAACTGGCCGGAAAAAGACTTAGAGGGTTTCAAACTTTTTTAACAAAAAAGTACCTTAGGGACGCCGATGAAAATTATGTTGATGGAGAATATCCAGAAAGGTATGCCGACTTTGTCTCATGTGAAGAATGGTATAGTTTTAAATCCAAAAGAAGAGACAAAAAATTTCAGACTGTGAGTGTCGTTAATAGCGAAAGAGCATCAAGTTTGTCGTATCTATACAAAAAGGGGCGTACGGGATATGCACGTTTACAACAAAGAATAGTAAGTACTTGTTAAATGCTATGATATACTTGATGTTATTATTTATCATGTGTTATATTCTTGATCTTAATACTACTTTATTTCTCTTGACGTGTAGTTGGATGATGAGAAAAGTCAAGAAAAAACATCTCTACCGGAATATGTTTTGTGGCGGGCTGCTCGTGTTGGCAAGAATGGAATTGCTAAGGAAGATGTGCAACAAATTTATCAAAAATGTGTAAGTATATCGTTATTCCAACTGTAACTTATCCTGAAACTCTATAAATTACTCTGAAAACTTTGTAACTTTCCCTGAAAACCTTGTAACTTACCCTAAGAACTTCGTAACTTTTCCTGAAACTTTTGTAACTTTTCCTGAAAAATTAAGTAACTTATCCTGAAACTCTATAAGTTACTCTGAAAACTTTGTAACTTTCCTTGAAAACCTTGTAACTTACCCTGAGAACTTCGTAAATTTTCCTAAAACTTTTGTAACTTTTCCTAAAAAAATTCTATAACTTATCCTGAAACTCTATAAGTTACTCTGAAAACTTTCTAACTTTCCCTGAAAACCTTGTAACTTACCCTGAGAACTTCGTAACGTTTCTTGAAGCTTTTGTAACTTTTCCTGAAAAATTCTGTAACTTATCCTAAAACTCTATAAGTTACTCTGAAAACTTTGTAACTTTCCCTGAAAACCTTGTAACTTACCCTAAGAACTTCGTAACTTTTCCTGAAACTTTTGTAACTTTTCCTGAAATTTTTTGTAACTTATCATATTGTCGCACCCCAAAATTTACCCTCTTAAGCTCAGGGTTTCATCTTCCGAAAACGACTTTTGAGTTTGTGGTTGTGAGGAGTGATTATAAGGCATTCCTTCTTCAAGGAATACACTCTTTTAAATTTCGTCAGTGCACAAGATCAAAAAGTCAAAATTAGGATTTTATCATAACAGGATAGATCGTGTGTGTGCTCCTGAAGTCAAAATTAGGATTTTATCAAAAATTCATCTTCTCAAGATAGGATCAATTAGGGTTTGAGTCTCCACTCACTTCAATTGATCTATCTTAGTCAATCATCAACATTTGATCTTCAAATTCCCAACTTTTTCTCATGATCTACCTTGAATCGACTAATTAGGGTTTTGATCGAAGATAGTGAATCATTGACTTTCTGCTCAATGGATGACCTATTTGCTTAAAGATTGATCTTAACATCCTCAATGCAACATCTTGACCTAATTTCTTGGTTCAAAACATTGCAAAATCCATGTTTCTTCATCAGACAAATTCTGAATCATTTGATGAAAATTCATCTGCTCAAAAAGTCAAACTTTGACTTTTGGTCAACTTTTTCAAGTCTAAACTTTTTAATCATAAAATAATTTCAAATAATCCATCATGATCATAAAAAATCAAGAAATGTGAAAAGGTCAACAAAAAGTCAAGATTGGAATTTTTTCTAACACTTAGAAAAAATTTCAAGTGTTAAGAAACATGGTTTTTCCTTACTTTCATGACCATTTTTCACCTAGATCTATTTTGATTCAAGAAAAACTCAAAACATGAAAGTTGTAGGTCTTGTTACAACCTTTCTAAAATGTCCAAGAACTTGCAAAAACACTTTGTGTATCTAGGGTTTTGATTTTGAAACATAGAGCTCCAAAACCATGGATTTCCAAAATCATGCATCAAAATTACAAGTTATTTTGCAACTTTCTCCCTTCTAGAAGCCTTGTCACTAAATAAGATAGGATTTTAGAGAAAAAAATCTGATGGAAATGGTTAGGAAAGGATAAAAACACTTGAGTTTTTTTAAGTAATGATTAGAAAGATTCCATGTGCATTTAATGAAGGAATATTCTTTTCTTAAACCTTAAGCTTCCAAGTTGCAAGCTCTAAGCTTATCTTGCCTTGCCATTTCATAATTCCTTGCCTATAAATAGGAGTTCTTCTTCATTCAAAAACTACACCTAAAATAATCCAAACTTGCTTTCTCACTCATTTCTTATTTTGCAAGTTTCTAAGTTTCAAAGAGGTTAGAATTCCAAATTGCAAATCCTGCAAGTTCTAACCAAAGGTGTCATTCAAACCACTTCTAAACATCATTTAGAAGTTGTTTGAAGCTTCAAACCATCATAAAACAAGCCAAGAGTCAGTTTGCTCAGAAACCATTTCCAAAATCCATGAATTGCAATTTTGAGCCAAAACTTCCACACTCTTAATTCACTCGTGCTTATTCTGATTTTTCACTTCAAACACACTCTATACAACATATAGAGACTGTCCAAACACTTAAACCACTTCTGGAACAGCTCCATCATCATCTTCCATTTCAAAACCAGCCACCTGCAACTGGACTTGGGTAGGAGGGTTCAGAGACCTTCAAAGCAAGGTAAGTGATGGAACACACTCAATAACACTCAAGGAAGCTTTTGAGATCAATAAAAACGCATCTGGAAGTCCCCAGCTGGTTTCTGAAAATTCCAGCCAAAGTAAGTTTTATGTGTTTTTTGAATATCATGTTACATGTATTTTTAACATAAAATTTGCAAAGGTAAGTGTTCATATGATCATTGTGAAGCTATCTGGGTATTTAATTAGAATTAAAATCAATCGTGCCCTGAGATACATGAGTTTTTCAGTTAGGGTTTATTTGGGGATTTCCATAATTCATGATCATCTTTGATTTATAGCTTTAATAAGTTATATGGTTGAACATGGTTGAACTCATGTTTAAATTCTGCATAAATTGGTATTTTACATTTTTCAAATTGATGAGAAATGGAGAGAATCCAAGTTTGGCTATGGAGATGTCACGAGGTTGAAGATGAAGTGAGAAATTCAAAAATTCAAAACTTAGTTTATAATATATATTTGTGGTTTGAGTTAAGACAATGGATGTATTACCGCCCCAGCGGTTGCCAGCACGCTCTTAAACCTCTTGCCTCGCCTCAAGGTCTAGGGTTCGAATCCCCCTGGGACCTTTTTTTAAATAAAAGACATCATCAGCTTCTGATGCTTGCTTCTCCAGAAGCGTTTCTGAGGCTCAACCCTCCAGAAGTAATTTTGAAGCTTCTACCCCTTAGAAGCTTTCAGTTTCTACCCTCTTCAAAAGCACTTCTAGTGCTTCTACCTCCAGAAGCATCAAGCTTCTCACCCTTTAGAAGCATCAAGCTTCTAACATTGCTAGAACAGAAGCACTTCTAGTACTTCTACCTCCAGAAGCATCAAGCTTCTCTCCCTCTAGAAGCATCAAGCTTCTAACATTGCTAGAAGCATCAAGCTTCTCATGCTCCCGAAGCAATGTGCTTCTTATCCATCCAGAAACAGCATGCCTCCAAGGCCTTCCAAAAGCAGCCAGCTTCTAAGCCCCCTTCCTCCAGAAGCAAGCCATGCTTCTGACCCCACCAGAAGCAGCCACCTTCTGATCCCTTCAAAAGTGTCCAACTTCTGGCCCTTTCTCAAAACTTCATTTTTTTTCAAAAGTCCAAGGTTCAAACCTCCTTAGGACCAAAAACTCTTTTTTATCACTAATTTCTCAATTTTTTTTAACAAACTTCAACATTTTCAAAAACTAATCAAAACTTCTCATTTTGAGATGATTTTTTGCACACTTGTCATTTAATATACCTATTTTATGATTATTTCAAAAAAATCCAAAAATATTTTCTTTTTGATTATATTTAAAAATGAAACATTTTAAGTATTTTTTAATACTTTTCAAAAATGCTTTCTTTCCAATTTTCAAACTTACATTTTTTTTAAAAGCTTCTTGTGAATATCCTTCACTTTTCAAAATCATTTTCAAAACCCCATGTAAAACACTTTCACAATTAACTTACAAACCTCGATCCAACATCGAGTGCATTTTCAAATTTCTTTTCATAATAAAAACCCAAGTATTTAAATCGTTGGTTGCTAGACCAATTGTTTAAACACTTGTAAAAAATGAACTTCGAATCTTTAAATCATTGGATGCTAGTCCAATTGTTTAAAGATTCTTAATAACGTGAACTTTGTTTCACTTCACTCTTTCATAAGAAAAACTTTGGGATGATAGACGACTCGTTGAGCATTGAACTCCTCTTGTTTCTAGTATTTGAATCGTAGGATGCTAGTCCTATTGTTCGGTACTTTTTCACCCACTTAAAATCAATTCAACTCACTCAAATCCTTTTTCGCTCATATGCGATTATCAAACTCTTTAATGACAAAGAGTGTGCAATAGCCATTTCAAACACGAACGCGGACTTAAGCTTTTCAAACAAACTAAACAAGTCCGAGTTCAAGCATTTGAAATGTCTAATGCATGATTTTTCTTATAAAATCAACACAAACAATTTAAAACCTTTTCAAGAGGAACTACAGAGTTTTGACTTTCCCATTGCACAAGGGAATACGTAAGCACACGGTTTCGAAACCGTGCCAAACTCAAAATAATAATAAACAAACCCTTTTCTCCTCTTTATTCATAACTTAGCAATAAACACACACAAACACTTAGAACTAAATGGGTCCCATCGAGTACGATGGATGTAAGGGGTGCTAATATCTTCCCCTTGCATAACCGACTCCCGATTCCATGTTTTTTGGTCACGTAGACCGCCTTATCCACATCTGTGGGGTTTTATCTATATTTTCCCGTTCTTTTTAGAACAAATAAAATTAGGTGGCGACTTCATTATTTTTAAAACAACCGATGAAAAAACCAGTCATCACACATATTAATACAAATAATTCATTCTTAATCACCACTAATTTCGATATGCATGTGAATTTCAGGAGACTCTATCTCAATCTTTAACTCTAGGCGAAGACCATGATTCCAGGAGCTTACTTAGCCGAGTGTTAAACGTTCCTGAGTACTTCGGTCGTGTGAGGGGTAAGGGATTTGGGGAAACTCCAACATCTTTGGATATCAAGAAAAAGGGGAAAGTTCATAGCAACAAAGAAGTGATGGAGGAGCTGGAAAAGGATAAAGAAAGACGTTAGGCAGAAGGGAAGGTTCAGCGATCAAGGATACTAGTGAGAAAAATAATATCAATTGTGATTTTCAAACGAAATTTCCTGAAGTAACATATATAATTATGAAATTAAATTCGTGTAATTTATTTAATTGACATATATATATATATATATATAGATATACACACACACATTAACAATGTCATATTTATTATTGGTTTAGGGCATTTCATCTTGTCAGCTATATTTATCATCACCGACTTATCGCATAGTTAGCAAGGGAAAAGTGCATAACACTTTGGGAGATTTACTTCACCATAGACCGCTCCCTGATGGACATCTGAAAGTATCGGTTGATGTTGCATTAGATCTAGATGGGTTGCTACCGATACCTAACATTATTTAAGAGACAATATTGTTGCGAGAAGCAATAGAATCGTTTGTTGCATGGCCATCAGACCTCATTATCATAGATGATCAGGTATGTTGAAAACCATTATGAAACTTTTAGTATTCAAATGTTTATTCTGAATCATTACGTACATTTTTTTACATGATAATGTTAGACTCCTACAAAACCCACATCGAAGGATAAATGGATTTTGCGGCACAATGAGTCTGTTGCATCACAAAAAGAGGTACATTGAAAGTGTTAATTCTATGATCTGAATACAAAAACTGTATGATTTTATAATTTACTTTAAGTTATATGATTTTTAGGTACCTACTCAAGAGTCACAACAAGTGAGCCAGAAAATTAGTAGTGTACCCAACAAGAAAAAAGATCTTCCAAAAACCGTGCCAAGAAGAGCTTTGGTACCTCAATTCTAGATGTGTCTTGAAACACTTGTGGTAACATCAGATTTGATGAATGGTGCTTTCGTCAAATGGATATGGCGGAAGGTATCTTTGGTTTTTCTTGCCTCAAAACAATTACAAAAGAGGACATGGTACAGATTTTTCAGCATACAGAATTAGGCATCGGTGTTGTACACTCATACATCTGGTAATGCGATTAATCTACTATTTAATTAGCGGAACAATTTATTTACACATCTCAATGAAAATAGTCTAATCTTTATTATATTTTTATTTAAGGTTCTTGTATGATAAATTGATGCGCGGGAATCAATTGTCAAACATATTCCATTTTGTGTCTTCCTCCCGTGTCAACCGACAGACAATTGTTAATGATCCAGATTCAGTAAGAGAGCACTTAGTTGAGAGATTCATGGCCATCCGTACAGAAATCTTGTATCTTTGGGCGTATAATACTATTCCTAGAGGGTTAGGTTTTCAATCTAAGTTCATTTTAATCTTTGTATTTTTTGCGTAGAAAATTTCCATCTAAACTTTTGTTTTAATTTATAGACGTCATTGGTTGTTGGTTACTATGGATCCTATAAAAGAAGTGGTCTATTATCTGAATTCGGTAGATGGTGATTGGACAAATTATCCGGATGTGAAGTTAATGATTGATACGTAAGTGAGATTGTTCTAAATATTCGTGTGTATTTATATATCTAATTATTTCTGTGAGATTGTTCTAAATATATGTTTTTATTTTGTTAGAGAAATACAAGTATTCCGATGTCAAAGAGAAGCTCGAGTACCATGGTCTAAATCAAGCAACATTACGTGGATCAAAGTGCAGATATATTAATTTCCACAATTTTTCTTATGATAGTTATGCTACTTGATAAAATAGGACAACTATATATTCTTATTTGTTTTTCTATGTAGTGTGCTCAACAGCGCAGCGGTACAGATTGTGGATACTTTGTTATGAGGTTTATGAGAGAAATCATTCATTTGGATCGAATATAGATTCCAATCACGGTATGGATTTATAACTTATGATTTGTTTTAATATTTATCGGATATTTCATATAATTTATTACTTTTAACTAAATCATGCATATTATGTTTTGTTATGTAGTACTTTGATGAATACAAGTGTGCTCATTACACGAAAAATCAGTTGGAAGAAATCAAGGAGGAATTGTGTGAATATTTTATTGAGCAAAGAATCATATAACGTATTCAAAGTTGAAAGTGTTAAGAAAAATTAGGTTATGTTAGGGTTGATTTTGGTTATGTTATAACAAATGGTTTATGTGTATTGAACTATAATATAATGGTGTATATAGTTTTGATTATAATGGTGTATTTTTTATTATAATGGTGTATATATTTTGGATAGTTTGTTTATAATGACGTATATATTTTTTATTATAATGTCTATGTTTATAAAGGCTTGTTTGTTGAAATAAAGGCCAATAATGGTATATAATGTTGTAATGGAATTATAGGTTTATGGAATTACATGTTTATGAGAATTACAGGTTTATGGAATTACAGGTTTATGGGAAAATAAGTCAAATATATAAAACAAATCGTTGTTTTTAGACAGCGTTTATATACAAAAGCGCTGCCTAAAGAGAACCAATGAAAGCGCTTTATAAAAGCGTTGCCTAAAACAGGAATTTTTATAAAGCCTAAGGCAACGCTCTTAAGAAAGAGTTGTCTAAGGTGCCCTTTAGGCAGCATTTTTTTTCAAAAACGCTGTCTAAAGTAATTAATAGGCAGCGCATTTGACTAAAAAAAGTGTTACCTAAAGTAAAAAATAGGCAATGCGTTTGACTAAAAAAAAGCGCTGCCTAAGGTAGACAAAAGGCATCGCTTATGGAAAAAAAGCTTTGTCTAAAGGCCACTTTAAGAAGCGCTTTTATATTGAAACAAAGCGTTGCCTAAACCTATAGCAGCGCAGGCTTAGGCAACGCTTTAAAGCGCTGCCTAAAGCCAAAACAACGTGGTCTATGTGCTTGTACGACATAGTGACGCATTAATTTGAATCACGCGGTACTAGAAGTCCTCGCCTGGAAAAGGCTTGATGTTCACAAAGAATAATCATGTATAAGTAGAAGGCTATACAGACGCAGACTGGGCAGGAAATATCACCAATAGAAAATCCACCTCGGGCTATTTTACCTTTGTTCGAGGAATTTGGTTACAAGGACATGTAAAAAAAAACAAAAGGTTGTAGCATTATCAAGTGCTAAAGCAGAGTTTCGAGGGATGGATAAAGGTCTTTGTGAGCTTCTCTAGCTTCGAAGACTGTTAATTGAAATTGGCTTTGCTCCGAAAGTCTGCAATTGAAATTGCTCATAATTCGGTTTAACATGATCGAACAAAACACGTGGAAGTAGATCGACACTTTATTAAGCAAAATTTGGAGACCAAGATAATTCAATTTCTGTTTTTTAAATCTGAAGATCAATTAGAAGATATACTCATAAAAGATGTATATAGTAGAGACTTCTACAACGCACTTGACAAGTTGGGCATTCGAGATATCTATTCACCAACTTGAGGGAGCGTGTTGGCGTTAGCTATGAACAAGATTGTAGAAACTATAATAGGAATATAATTATTAATTGTTAATTACCTTGATTTGGTTATAATTATCATGATTTAGTTATAATTAAAAATAAGGTTGTTTGTGTTTATAAATATAACTTATTTCCCTTTTTAATATACGATTAAAATATATGAAAGATATATCAATTTAACAAGTTGATGTTAAGGTAGCATAGTTGTTAGGAAAAATCACATTTGCAAGAGTAGAATTTGATAAGAATGAAATGAGATAGTAGGAATTCACATCTAATTATTCATGATAATATGAATCCACATCTACAAGAGTAGAATTTGATAAGACATAATCATTCTCTTTCTGGTCTTTCATTTGATTATATAAATAAAATAAACGTGTATTTACATTAATGAAATGCGGTAAGATCAAATTAAGATATTTGATCAGATAATAACGATAAATATTATTTTTTCCATCTAGGAATCATAAATAAGTTGAGAAATGGTGGTGACAGTAGATCAAGGCTTCAAATGCAAGGATATGGGGAACTTTGCAAGATTAGAACTCCAACGCTCAAGTCAGTATGCGAGGGAGAAGACTGAAGTGATACTGAATTTAAAATTGGTTACCTCAATTTGACGTTTTCTATATTTAGAGAGAAAGGAAGTAATGAACTTGTTATTTATTATGAGTAGATTGTGGAGAGCCATTGGATTTACATGCAGTTGATCCCAACAAGACGATAATTCTCATGTATTGAGAAGTTTCAGGAAGGAATAAGATCCCTCTATGGTGGTCAGACAAGGTTGATATGGTCGGTCCAAAACAGCTGCCTCCCAACCCCTTATTCTTGCATAATGGGGCGATGATTTGTTACGTCAGCTTCAGATGTTGACTGCTCTTCTGATTGCTTTTGGACAGGCAAAAGGGAAACATTAAAATTTCTCGGGGATTCATGCATTTAAGGCTACATGCTTCAAAAACATCTTTTCAAAAGCCCTGTCATTACGGCTCTTGGGAACCAAAACTCTTGAGTGCTATGTGTGAGTGATTACACACATTCGGTGTAGTCTTTTTGTATGCTAGATTATAATCTTTGAAGAGTCAATATTGTTGTCTTTGAGGCATTCCTTAGTTTAGAAACTATCTTCTTCTTTCGCATTTTGATTCCCCGCACCTGAAAACTTAGTAAATTATAGGAAAGAAATCATAGAAAATACTCACAAGTTACAGAAGAATACCCAATATTAATTGGATGGGTTATGTCTACTATTCCATTGTTTCTTCCTTTGCGAAATTGAGTGGTCTGGTTAACGCTTTTACAAAAGTGGGTCCACCTTTCTATTAGGTAATCTTGAGTTTTGTCTAGTTTTACTGATATCTTTGAAATTGTTGTTTGTTTTTTTATTTTCCATGGGACAAGGGAGTTTCTAAGAAATATACAATAACATGTTACATAATAAAGTGTGGTTGAGCATCTTACCCAATCAACATCAAAATATCCAACCAAATAAAGTGAGCCATATGATGGTAATGATAACCCTTTTTCTAGAGTTACTTTCAAGTGTTGAAAAAATATTTAGACAACCTTCATGTGGTGTACTTTGGGTTTTTGTATGAATTGACTAACTGTGTTCATAGAGTATTTTATTTCTAGACAAATAATTATGAGGTAAATTAGTTTCCCAACAAGCATGTGATATCGAGTGGGATCCTGGAGATCTTCACTCCCATTTTTTCCCAACACCAAGTCTGATTTCATAAGGACAATGCTTGGTTTTTCTTCAAGTATCCCAACTTCATCTAATATCTCTAGTGTATATTTTCTTTGATAAACTATTATTCCTTCCTTAGATCTAGCCACTTTAATGCTTAAAAAATATTTAAGCAATCCAAGGCCTTTAATCTTGAAACAGCTATTGAGAAATTTCTTGTGATCTTTGATAGATATCTTATTTTTCCAAATAGTGATCATGTCATCAACATAAAAGTATCCTCACGATAATACAATACCAACAAATCTATGTAAATAGTGAGTAATTAGAATTTTATTATTAAATAGATAATTTTATAATCACGTGAAAAAACTCTAATTTATCATAAAAAGATAATAAAACACAAGTATGTCATTCATAAGGCATATGAAAATGATTCAAAAAATTCAAAAGTATCGAGCAAAGAGGAAATGAGCTCGCTAGGCGAGACATGGGCACTTTTAGAAAAATTTGAGCAGTCTCAATGAAAAATGTAAAGAAGTTAAATACTTCTTCTATCCTAAAATAAGTGTTTTTTTAGCCATAAAAAATTGTTTCAAAATGATTCTCTATTTACTTGTCCAAAGCAATGTTAATTAACTTTTATAAATTTTACCCCTTATTTACACTTTTTTAAGTTATGACAATATATAACCATCAATAATAATTAAAGATAATTTTGTAAAAATATTATTTTTATTGACTCTATCATTATTTTTTTAAAATTTGTGTATAATATTGAGACGGATGTAGTAAAAATAACCTTAAATGATATTTATTTTGAGACGGATGTAGTATAATATTATTGATTCATTATTGAAACAAATGTTTACTCAACTTAAGTGATTTAGCCAAGAAGCGACATTCCACTTGTTGGATGGGGATTGGGGAGCTCAATTATCTATAATGGAACAAGCTTGTATTGGTGATGAAAAGGTAATTGACACCTACTTTGAAAGATAAAGTGTTAGAACATGTAATCTCTAAACAATATTGGAAATTCACCAAAATCTATGACGAATTTCTATTAATTTTGATGTATAAGATTGTTATTAATCACACAATGACGATGACAAAAAAATTTAAAGAAGAAATGGAGATTAGAGTTTCTGTGGAGTTTCTCTCGGTCCACAAATTGTGGAAAATTTTATTCATTTGCAACCACAAATTTTGTGAATAGTCAATCTGAGTTGATTACAAACATAGGAGTTACTCACTTTATTTATAATTGAGTTTGCTTTCTCCCAAAACAAAAAGCTCAAAACTATAAAAACTCAAAATACATATTTTAGACTTAAATAAAATCTTATCTATTTTAGACATAAATCAAATCTATCTATTTTAGATCTATTTTAGATCTATTTTAAATCTAAATCGATAGCATTACAACTCAACTCTTTTAAAATTCGACAAAACTTCTATTCGAGCAACATTCTGCTTCGACACAAAGAATTAGACTTTCAACAAAGAAGACAGGAAGACATCAATAAAAAAGACAAGAAGAATTCTTGTGAGTAAAATAATTTATCAAATAATAACCAAAACCCAAATTTATATTATCCAACATAACAACACATTGACTTTACTATGTAGATTAGTCATGAAGCTCCCGTGACAGGTGGTTTTAGTTCTGAATTCTCGGATTCAATTCTTGAATGCTTCTTCTCAAGCGTATGTATTCAACCTTTAGTTCATAACCAAGTGAAAAATATTAGGCTAATAGGGTACAGTTTCCAATAGGATTGGAGAGAAATTTCTACTTCAATTTCTATTTCCATCACAGTATGCTTGAATTGCCAAATATATGGTTTATATCCATCATCAGAACATTTTAACGTAGCATCACATGTGACAAGATAGAAATATCAAAGGTTTTTGGGGTTTTTGGGGGAGTAAGGGAATTTATTTTAGAAGTTGGGATCACTGGTTAAATTATTTAGAACCATGTTTCGAAATATGCGGATTTAAAGGATATAAATTAGTGTAAACTAGTTTTACAGATATAGTTATATTCAATCACTTATATTTTATAAAATTATTATCGAAGACATGTACATGCGGATTTAAAAGACATAAATCTATGTAAACTAGTTTTACATATATAGTTATATTCGATTGTTTATATTTTCTTAAATTATCTTAGATATATTTTTGACGAAGAAGTGTTTGGTGTCCACATGTGTGTCTGTACTTCACTGGCAACCTCTTTGTTTCATATTCATAGATGGAGGTTGGAGTCATCAATTCTCTTCAAGTTCATGCTTGAAGTTTGGACCTCAACTCTAGCTAGATTATTTTATAGTCTATTTTTTCATTTGATTTTTGAAACTCAACTTGAGCATGTTGTTGCGTTTGCTCAAAAATATTTTCATTATGCTAATCACTGATTTTGTGTCTTATTTTCTTTAATTTTTTCTCAGACACTTATTATTGGAATATATAATAAGTGTGAGTAAGTGGGGAAATAGTCTTACATTTAGTAAGAATGTGGAGACTTAAACATATATAAATGAGAGAACCTATTCACCTATCATCTTAAAGTTTTAAATAGACAAGTGGTGTGTCTCGCATAAGAGTGTTTGTT
Source organism: Vicia sativa (assembly GCA_021764765.1). Taxonomy (NCBI): domain Eukaryota; kingdom Viridiplantae; phylum Streptophyta; class Magnoliopsida; order Fabales; family Fabaceae; genus Vicia; species Vicia sativa. Next base: position 143,804,972 of record CM038792.1, read on the forward strand.
TCTCAATTTTATATCAATACTCCTACTATTAACTTTCCATAACACTTATCTAATTCTTCAACTTTATATCAATACTCCTACTATTAACTTTTCTTAACACTTACCTACTTCTAAATATAATACATGTCAACTAAACACCCTTTGTGACTTGATCCTAAGAACAACAAACTCTCTAATCAAATTTACGAGGTTTTGTATCTAGTTATGAATGTTTTAATTTTCAATTCTCTTCAACATTCACAGATATAATATATATTAAGTTCATATTATAAAACAAAAATTTTTTTTAAGTTAATTATATGTTAGGTGCATTGTAAATTCAGTTAATTTATGAATTATTTTCTGATATTTACAGTTTTCTTTCAACATATTGAAGATGTTAGAATTTTTTAATATTTTAATAGTTATATTAAATAATGCTAATGTTTTAATCATTGTAAATTTTTTTGAATTTGTCATTTATATAAATTGAAATTACGAAGTTTCCTAGTTGAACAAGCTCATATTTCAATAGTCATGGCAAAGTGGCAATTTTGCACTTTATTAGCTCCTATTATACATTAGTAAATTAACCATCATAAAAAAGGAGCTAATAGCTACCAGATGGTTATAACTGAAAATTCTGAATTAGAGCTGGAGTGTTTTCTAGTAATTTGGTTGCGCTTGTTAGTGGCTTTCCGGTCTAAGAGATTCAGATCCAAATGAGCCTAAAATAGGAACAACCTTTAGCATATTTTCTCTTTCTTCTAGTTGCCGAAGGCTTTAGTGATTTAATTATGAGGGTCATTTATTTTAGTATTTTCACAAGGTTTAAAGCGGGTTTTTGTAATTTTGAGATTTCCCATCTTCAGCATGTTAGTGATAGCTTGATCTTGAAAATTCCATCGGTTGAGAAATTATGGGCTATTACAGTAGTTTTGAGGGGGTTTGAGTTAGTGTCGGAGTTTGGTGTTAATTTTAATAAGAGTAATCTGATTGGGTTAATGTTGACCCTTCCTTCTTAGCCTTTGCTAAGAATTTTCTCCATCGTAAGATTGAGTTTATTTCCTTTAAGTATTTAGGGTTTCCTATAAGTATTAATCCTCGATTAGAGTCTACTTGGGAACCCTTATGTCATACCCCAAAATTTGCCCTCCTACTTCTCAAAACATTTCATACATCTATACTCAAGGATTCCTCAAGGGTTGATCAGACAAACCTTCTCCTAGACAATCAACCCAAACTAGGGTTTGGCAATTCTCAGATCAAGATGGACTTCCAACATCTCCAATGGTCATCATGCCTCCTCATATGCTTCAAAGATTCTCCATGTCAAGTTTCAAGCCTCACAAGTCAAGTTTCCTCAGACAATTGCTCAGATGGTTGAAAATCAGTTGTATTGGACAAAAAGTCAATTGTGGTCAACATACAGTCAAACTTCCTGATTTTTGGTCAACATCCTCATTTTAAAGTCATATTCATCATTTGGTCAAGGGTTGATCATGATTCATCAAGAAAACTCAAGATTTGCTCAAAAGTCAAACTTTCCAAATTAGGGTTTTTCAATGAAAAGTCAACTGAACTTTGACTGAGCATAAATTCTTCATACTTTCTCAGAAATTTTTCCACCACCTCTCATTTTGAAGGAAATTCAATTCTCTACAACTTCATGTCTCACAAGAATGTTCAAAAAATGCCTCATTTGGAAGGTATGGATCAAAACATTACAGGTCCTTTTCAAAGTCAACAAAAAGTCAACTTTTTGTATTGAAGATTTATTACGCATGGAAACTCCAATTGAGATGAAACCAAAGAGGTTGTTTAGAGGACACCTGGAGCTTTCTAAAAAGTCTGAGAACACTCAAAAATATGGAAAATTGAGCAAAATACACCTTGCACAAGTTGGGCATTTTTAGACAATTGCACAAAGAGAGATATTTGTCAAAATCCAATTTTTTCCAAATGGGCCTATAATTTTATGATCCAAACTTGATCATAATATTATTTGTGACCTATTGATGCCTTGCCACGACCACATTCTATTTTTTTTTTTTTTTGAATTTAAAAGCATTTAGTTCAAATTTAAATTATATAAAATATGAAAACAAGGTATATTTTCAAATGGATTGGATTTTTATCAAACTTGAGGTCCAAGATAGCCCACAAGACTTGCCAAATTCGTGCTAGCTCTCATATGGAAGAGAAAATCAAATTTTCAAAAAGATTTGATTTTATTTGAAAGGAAATTATTTTGCATCGAATGGCATATCTTTTTTTCCCTTCCTTTTGCTCTCATTCCTCACTCTATAAATACTGATCACATTGCACAAGACCAAGGACGAAACCCTAGCCTATGCAAGTAACCCTTATTCTCAAAAAAATTCTCAAAGTTGCAAAAATCGTGTTTCATTCTCCAGCCATTTTCAATCCAATTTGAGCATTCTATCGTGTCCCTGAGGTTCCCAGGGATCGTTCCCAATCCTTACTCGAAGCAAAATCATCCAGAATCGTGCTATCTAGCTCTCACCGGTTTGAATTTTTCTCAATTTCGATTCCTGTATTTCATGTATTGCTAACTATTTTCATGTGTTTATTTGAGTTCAGGATATTCATTAGAGTGTATTTGATGCCTTACATGTAAGGTTTTACGCATAAAACTCATACAGCCATTGTTAGGGTTCCAAGAACTGTTTGATTCGAAACTCAGAATCCAAGACGATTCAGGGCAAAAGAACCTCACCATTGTGTTCGCAGCCCTCGATTTAGGAGGGTATGGTCCCTCTTTGTTCTTTATTCGCGTTATTTTGCAGGTTCCAGAAATATAGTCACCGGAGAAGACGACCGGAGCTAGAGCTCCGACGTCGTTGACTGTGTTGAATCCGGCGAGGCTGGCGTGGCGCGAGGGAGCTCTCTGATTCGTCCATTCATTACAATTCGGGCCCACTTGTTGACTGCGTTTGAATTTCAAAATAGAACACGTTGCAACGCTTATAAACCACTCTTTCCATTTTCCAAACACAAGAGCCACTTGGCTCAGTTGGTAAGCAGGCGTGTGATTTCCTCAGAGGTCCCGGGTTCGATTCCTTGCCATGACAAATATTTTTTACAAGTTTGCAAAACTAACTTATTTTTTCTTATTTTCTTTAATACTTTTCATCTAATTTAATTTATCTTCAATATTTTTTATCATGCATCTAAAAAACTCCAAAAATATTTCTTTTTTGCATAATTATCAGAAAAATACTTATTTAATTTTTAACATTAAAATTATTATTTTTGCATGCATATTTAATTTAATTTCTAATTAATCATTAACTTGACTTTTAATTGTTTTTAAATTATCAAAACGATTCCAAAAATTACCAAAAATTTATTTTATCATATTAATGTCATTGCTAACATAAAACCTTTTTTCTCATTCAAAAATCATGCTTTTTACTAACATTTTCCTCTTATGCAATTTTCCCGTATTTCCGATTATGTATCTGTTCACAGGTTGTAGCGTTTCGGACGATTTTTCTTGCTTTTCTTTTCAAATTATGTAACTGCCTATGGGATGTAATAGTTTAATTAGGACTTTTATTTTCTGCACTCTTATTATGTAACTTCCCCAAAGCCATGTAATAGCGTAGGACTTTATCTTTCCGCACTTTACATTTCCGCAATTTATTTTCTGCACCCTATAAACTGTTAGTAATTAGGCGTGTATGGCAAGATAAAATCGGACATAGATCACTCATAAATTTCAAGATAACATATCTGAATTTGACACACTCTTTTCACACATGCACCCCTTAGGGTAATTCTCTCTCGTTGCCTTTACGAATACAAATGGTCAAGTCCCTCGAACGTAGAGGTATTCTAGCACCGTTGCCTTCAAAACAAATCATCATAGTCCCTTCGATACAAAGATCATAGACCCACGATGTCGCCTACGAATACATGATCTTGACCTCGATTGTTGCCACGAAAGTGATGATCGTCCCTTCGAATGTGCTAGGATACTTCCTACAAGTTGCCTTCTATGACCATCTGATGTCCCTTCGAATGTCCCTCTACATCCAACGAATAGGGTTACCTACCAACTAATGGTATGGATAGCACTATTCTAAAGGAACGTAAAACAACACGAAAACGACTATTCTGAGTAGGTAATAAGACTTTTAGTTGCTTGCTCTATCAAATTACTTTTTACACCTCACACTTTTGTCAAAGTTCAAACTCTTTTCAAAACGAAACATTTTCGAACACTTTGTATACATTCCTACATGAATCATTACAAAGTCAAAGCGAAATGCCTTTTTCAAAATATTTTTTCAAACACACAGAAAGCACTTTTTAAAAATGATCTAAGAGCAACTAAGAGCCCGTAGATAACTACGGATGAAAAGGGGTGCTAATACCTTCCCTTTTCATAACCTTCTCCCTTACTCAGAATCTAACGAAGGTCTTTTCCTGTTCTTTTCACCTTCCCTTAATTGGATAAAAGAAAAGTCGGTGGCGACTCTTGCTATCCGCACATTTGCGATACAAAAATCTCAAAGTCAGTTCACCGTATTACACCTTAGTCAACTTAATTTCAAAGAGATTACACTCTTGGAATTATAGGCATGTCTAGATTGTAGAGTCACCCTACTTAATTATGTTCTTAATGATATTCCTGTCTTCTTCCTAACATTCATTAAGATATCGACGAAATTTTGGAATAAGTTAGTTAGGATTCAAAGGAGATTCCTCTGGATAGGTGTCAAAGGGAATCTAAGATCTTCTTGGTGAGATGGTCTAATGTGTGCATGCCTAAAAAGGTTGAGGTTTAGGTGTTAGAGATCTTTAGATGGTTAATTTAGCACTTCAAACTAAATGGATATGGGCCTTCTAGAGGGTACTTCTAACATGTGGGTTGATATTTTCTCTGCTAGATATGGTCATTCTACTATTATTTCCTTGTGTAAGGGTCGAGCATTAGGGTCCTGCTTTATCCCCTCTTGATGGAATGAAGTGTTTGTTCTTAGTTCAAGAAAGGACAACCCCCAAAATTAGTTTGAGGTAAGTTTTGCTAAGAAGGTAGGACCAGGTCTCGATAACTTCTTTTGGGATAACCTTGGATAACGATATTCCTCTTATTACTTGGTTTCATAAACTCTTTACTATCTTTCAAATGCAAAAATATATTGAGTAAGATTGGGATATGGGAAGCTCTCTTGGGATTTAGGTAGGATGAGACATTACTCCGTTCATGAGGAAACTTTGGCCAAAGAATTCATCATGACCTTGCAAGAGATCTAGTTCAATATGGAGAAATATGAATGGTGTGGAGATACTCTATATATGGTGTGTTCTCTATTGTAACTGCTTATCAAATCCAAGTTGTACTTCGACCTTCTTCAGATGTTCATCTATCTTGAGAGAATCCAATTCCTCCTCTTATTTGGGATAATTGGGCTCCTTATAAGATTGTATTTTATCTTGGAAACTCATGAATGATAGATTATCGTCTAAATAAATATTTTTAAGCGAAGGGTCATTACTGATATAAGGGGATTTCTTGTACTTTTGTGGGAATTGCCTTGAATCAGCTTCTCACTTATTTGTTATTTGTATCCTAACTTCCAGTGATTGGTATATGGTGTTTAGGTGGTTAGAGGTTCAGTTAGATATTCCTACGGAGATTCAGGGTCTGTTGAGTTTTTTTTATCTCTTTAGATGGAAAGTTTAAGTCAAGGGGAGATTTTTCCATGACTTGACATGCAGTAGTGTGGACTATCTAGTTAGTGTAGAATGATAAAATATTTTTTGTTTCGTCAAAAAACTTGAAAGAGGTGGAGGAAAATAACACGTTTTGACATGGACTTGGTTTTTTAATAGCTCGACTCCAAACTCACCACCCTTCATTGAATGGCTTTAGAATCCTAAGCCAATAGTGGTTTAAGTGGTGTGGCATTCTCCTTTCCTGCTAGTAATTTCATTGTTGCTAGGAGTTCTCCTGTTCTATTGATGGTGGGTATGACCATTAGAGCTCTAGCTCATTTTTACTAGTCATTGCTTTGGTGCTTGTGAGCCTTGATATTTTGGCTATTTTGGCTTCTTGTTGTTGGATGTTGCTTTCCTCCTTCTTTGGGCTTGTATCCCCTTGATTTTTAGCTTTCTGTTATTTGCTTTGTGTTTCTTAACACTCTTTGTGTCACCCGTATTTATTTTCAGTTTGTAAGGGGTTTCCTCCCTTTCAAAAAACTAATGCATGTAACTCTCAAGACACATCTCTCAATGTTTTAGAGGTAATTTCTACTTGACTTTATGGAATAATAGAACTAATGGATTTATTTTGTAACAATTTATGATGAAATGAAATATCTCTCAATAAAATTTTGCGACATTAAAATTTAATACAGATATATGTTCATTACAAAATCTATCACTAAATTTATTTGTGACGAAATTCCATTCAATTAGTGACAGAAATCCATTACTAAATAATAATTCTTGTACTTTCCTCATTTGATTGAAGAATCATACCCTACATATGAACCAATAGTGGTTTGAGAGACTTTATCTTAACTTCTATAGTAGAATATTCTTGGTACTTTTTTTTGAAGGACTCTGTTTATGTTTATGGTGGTTCAAACAAGTTGAGGGACTCAGAAGGTTGTTGTCTTATCAACCACTGAAGCGGAATATATTGTCCCCGCGAAAGTTGTGAAAGAATCATTGTAGTTTGAAGGTTTTTCTAAGGAACTGAAACTTCAAGGTCGAGCAATCACTATTAAATGTGATAGCCAAAATGCAATACACATGTCAAAGAACTCAACCTATCATGAGTGAACCAAGCACATCAAAGTGAGGTTGCATTTCGTTAAAGAAATAATTTAGCGTCGAGAAGTCCAAATGTTGAAGGTTTCAACTGAACACAATGTTGTTGATATAATCACCAAGACATTGTTAAGGTATACGTTTTTCCACTGTATGCACTTGATAAAGATGCATGAAGAAATCTAGTTTGTTTCCTTAATGATGTAGGGTTTGTTCCACTGTGGTAATTTGTTCGAACTCTAGTCTCGACAAGGATAGCTTCTGGGTTGGATATAGGTTAAGCATGCAGTCGAAGTTTGTTCATATGTTGATGTCGAAATATGATATGTTTGTTAGCATGCCAAATTTGGATAATCTGTTAGCCTAGTTTTTTAAGTTACCATGTATCTTAAGTTAGCTTATTAGTCTATAAATAGATTGTTTCTCTCAGGTTGTTGAGAGAGGTTGGTTGTTGATATTCACTTGTAAATCTTTAATAAAAAAGTCAGTAGTAAAACAGTTATAATCAATACTGATTTTCTTCTTCTTCACTCTTCTCTCTCTTTCGAAAAATCTAATAAGGTTTTCGTGTTTGTTCAAGAGATTGAATTTTTCTCATAATTTTGATTTATTCTTGACGACACTCCTTTACAACTGTTTCATATCCTTAATTCTCTATATAAAAACCACATAAATTTAATGTTTCTAGATGTGTTTCTCAATCATTATATATATATATAATTCAAAACACATATTATTAACAAAAGGATATGGAACTGAAACGACCAAACTCGATACATGTGAACCACCCGAACTAAGTCCACTGCTCGAGGACTACTGTAAGACTGTTAGAACTCGGCTTTGGTGTCCTTCATCAATTTTCTTACCGCTTTTTTGACATTGTTTTGTCAATCTCAAAATATATTTCCCTTCCTTTTGATTTGATAATGATATCATAAAAATAAATTGAAATGTGAAAAATATGGCAGAAACATTTATAGACAACAAATTTAATGTAAAAGTTGTTTTTCTTTTCATTTTCTCAATCAACCCCTACATGAAGGATTTATCTGAGAGAATGTTGTTGCGGTAGAGCGACAAGCAAAGAGTTGGTATTATTTTTACCGGGTGATATATACCGGTTAGGTTATATCGTATCGTGTCCACAGAGATTGGTTATTGATTCGTCGTTCGAAAATTCTACCGTTAATGAGTTTGAGATTAAAAGAAATGAAAATAAAAGACAAAAAGTAAATGAACAAAAAGTATAAAGGATAGACAACTTGTCTCGAACGAATGTAAACTACCCGTCACAGACTTAAATCTACCACCCATGTCATACTCGGCCTACGATACTTGTCCGTGTCATCACATACCTCTCACAACCTTGGTTATTTCTAACCCAAATTGAGAATCCTTCTAAATCATCTCAATAGCCATGTTTGGCCTATCTCAACAACATAGGAGTCAACTGCGTCACCTCCATAACCATCTCTAGCATACTTCACCAACGCAGAGGCATTAAGTTCAGATACTCTATAGTGAATGTTAGATCTAAACCCATTTCTAGTATTCAGAAACTAACAGATAATCATCCTAGGTAAGAATCTAAGCAATCTATCTCTAGTAAAGCTTAAATCCCTAACATAAAGTAAAAACCCAAGACAATCACCGACACAAATTCGTAAAGCAAGCTTTATATAACACCAAAGACAATAAATACACAGGAGTTATGAGTAGAAATACATACAAACCCAACAAAAGGGAAATACACAAAGAGGAGAAGAGATAAACCACAGATCTACACTGGTTATCAAAGTCAATCGAAGAGCAATCCACGTCCAATCATCCATGAGCAAGCCCTAATGTTGTTTTCTAAGCTAATCTACCAAAAATGAAGGTTGATGGAAATGGGGATCAAAAACCAACCCAAAACCATAACCTAGAAATCTGTTTTGAAAAGTATTTATAAACAAAATCCCGCAGACCGCGCTAAGCGACTTACTTTATTACTTAAAACCACAAAACCGCGCTCAAAACCGCGCTAAGCGCGAAAGTTGCTGTTTTTCTTTCCAAAAATGCGTCTTCAGAGCCGTGTCTTCGACACTTTATTCCTCCATGCTCCAAATATGCAACAAATACCTACAAAAATAGATGCAAAACTATCATACGGTACATTATGTACACAAAACACAATAAAACGTATTTATAATAAAAATTGGGGTTATTCAACGATTATTAACAAACAAAAATAAATAAGTGCCACAAAACATATATACAAAATAACTACATTTTGACACTTATCAGAGAAATAATATTTATATAAAAAGGTATTCCTTATAATTTTATGATACATTAGTGTATTTTTGAAATTTATGTTACTGTATAATATTAAAATTAGGAAAAGATAGAAACACTAGTATACGATTGATATTTGCTATTAAATACTGTGTTAAAATTTTGATGTTCAAAGAGTTTCTTTTGTTGGTCTAAAACCTTTCAGAAATGTATCTTAACATATTTAAAGAAATAGAAGTTGGATTGAGAATCTGCCAAACTTTTTTCTATTGGCTTCATACACTAATTTAGTTCCAATTAGATGTGTGTTAATTTGCTTTCATTGGGTTAACCTGCAAAGTCTTGATTATAACTGAAGGGGTTTGGTTTCTCAAGGGACTAAGTTTCTCAACTATGTGGCAACTGGCCTACCAACACCAAGGGACACCAAGAAAAGAAAAGGTTAATTTGCAAAACTCTCTAATCACTTTCAGTAGCTTCCTAGTCCTATTTCTTATCTTATCATTCTTATTTTTATATGAATTACACATTCATGTTGTTAAAGAACTTTAAATATTTAACTTTCTTATTTCTATATTTAAGTTGTTGAGATTTGATGTTTTTTATTTTTTTATGATCAACAAAAGAACACTCAAAACATTGTTGTGAAATCACAACATGACATAAGGGTAGTGTTGTGGTAGTTATAAGTTCCTCTCATAGATTTGATGTGTCCCAAATATTAATCCCCAAATGAGTATCAAATTTTAACTCTATTAAAGATCTATGTATACACATCGTAAATTGTTCAAGTATATGATATTTTACGCAAAAAATAATGAGTTCTATCTGTATTAGTTCACTATTCGAATTCATAGAAAGAGTGGTGTTTATTTTTTTTTTTAATCTAATCGAAAAAAGAAGAAAAAAAAACTGTTGTAAAAGTTACAAACTACAATAAATAAGTTTTTAAAATTCTTTAAGAATAATCCATAATTTCGACCTGTTGCGTTTTTCACTCAATCTGTAATCTGTAAGAAGATCATATAAAAAGTGAGAGAAAGTTTATTTACTTGTCAATAAAATCTCAACAAATGTTTAGATTCATTCAAGTATCTAAAAAAACAATTTCGAATTTTCTCAAAGCACATGACTAAGTTTTTCTTTAACCAACTTACTATGGTAATTATAATGCTAGAAGATACTATTTGCAGACTTTGCTTATTCAAACTAATAAGAATAATAATGGAATAACTTCAAACATTAATAAAAATTATATCGGTGGAACAATCACACAAACTGATCGAAGCACGAGATAAAAGAAAAAGATGAACAAACACAGTAAAATTTATTCATTTAATTTGATCAAAAAATTTATGTCAAAAGAGTCTAGTGCTTTTTTCATCCACTATGAATAAGTTGATACAAAAGATACAAAGAAATTGCGTGAAATTAGTATTCAATTAGAAAAAAATAAGAGAAACCTCTTTCAGTTTCTCAAAATTAACAATAAAAAGAGAAAAAATACCTGCAATAATTAAAAAATAGCACATGCATTTAAAATTAAAAAATAAATTTATACGGGATATGAGAAGACTAATAAGTGACATCATAGTACGTGATGTCACATATTAATCATCTTATATAGCATATATATTCAAAAAAAAATTTATACTTAAATCAAAAATCAAACCTAATTATTTAAATAATTTTCAAAATTTTTAAATAAAATAAAATAAATATTTCTATTTCACTCAAATTGAGCATACACCTCTCTATGTAGCTCACGCCTAAGCACAACCACCTACAGGATGAGGCAGAATCGAAACACCAGAAAAACACTTGTTGCACCTACCTGGTGGCCCATGTTTGGTGATTGCATGTGTGGCGGGTGCATGATCAAAGATTTTTCATTCGAAGAAATTTTAGGACATATACAACATAAATAAATTAAAATTAACTACAATAAATTGATAATATACTTTATATAGTAATTCTAATTAAGCTAATAAGTCTTAAACAACTTACTACTACCTAAAAAAACTCCAACTAAACTAATTGTTTTAACACGTAATGTTTCCAATAAAATTGTCTCTATTAGAAGAGTTTAACAACTTCCCAAAACAATAATGTGTATAATTAACCAAATCAATGTCACAAACAAAACAATAAGAGCTTCTTTCCTCATTCATATTTTCTTTCCCAAAATTGATGTATTATAAAAAGCACTAGTTCCACTTAAAATGGAAGTTCCACATCAAGATCAATGAAAGTAAAAAGGACCCAGTAAAAATATCAATGAAACTTAAAATGTACTATATGGTACTATTATCACCATTATAGTACCATAGGGTCCTCAAAATCTCTTTATATATCAACAACTATGTAGTCATAATTATCTTTCATAAGCACCAATTCTACCTCAAGTTTTCCATGTTCTCAAAAACTACAATGCTTTCATCACTCTATATGGTCCCTCTCTTCTCTCTTTTATTCTCATTCATGATTTGTTGTAATAATGCTGAGGGTCCACCTTCACCAGGGTACTACCCTAGCTCCAAAGTAATCCCTATTAGCTTTGATCATGGATTTAGAAACCTATGGGGACCTCAACATCAGAAACTAGACCAAGGATCATTAAAAATCTGGCTTGACTCTACTTCAGGTATATGAAATGTCTAAGACATTATGTCTCAAATCATAGCTCTTGAAATTTTAATAATTTCATAATTTGTTACAAATATCATTGTACTATTAAATAGTTAATTTTTTCCGCTCGTCTGAGTCTATTTAATTTGAGAAATTAGTCTCCGCAACTAACATCCTACGACTTTTTGTAGGGAGTGGATTCAAGTCGCTTCACTCTTATCGATCTGGATATTTCGGTGCTGCGGTTAAGCTTCAAACCGGGTATACCGCGGGAGTCATTACTTGTTTCTATGTGAGGATTACTTTATATTTTGAATTAATGATGAAAATTGACTATATATATAACCATGTTTTCATTTGAGAATTGTAGCTTTCAAACAACCAAGACTATCCAGGAAACCATGACGAAGTAGATATTGAGTTCCTTGGTACCACACTAGATAAACCATACGTGTTGCAAACAAATGTGTACATAAGAGGAAGTGGAGATGGAAAGGTTATAGGAAGAGAGATGAGATTTCATCTTTGGTTCAATCCAACTCAAGATTTTCACTACTATGCTATTCTATGGAAACCTAGTGAGATCATGTAATATTTTTATACACTATATTTTTTATGTTATTTCATGGTTTATAAGCTTTATATATCTTATGATTAATATATGAAAAATGCAGATTTTTTGTGGATGATGTTCCAATAAGAAGGTATCCTAGGAAGAGTGATGTTACATTCCCTTCAAGATCAATGTATGTGTATGGATCAATATGGGATGCATCTTCTTGGGCTACTGAGAATGGAAAATACAAAGCAAATTATGCTTATCAACCTTTCATTGGTAGATACAAAAACTTCAAACTTCAAGGTTGTACAAATTATTCCACCTCATGTCGGCCACCCTCGGCCTCGCCTCCGGGCTATGGTGGTAGACTGAGCCCTAAGCAAAATGTTGCGATGCAATGGGTTCAAAAGAATTACTTGGTGTATGATTATTGTCGGGATAATACGAGAGATCATACACACACTCCAGAATGTTAAGATTTGATTTGGTTGATGGAATGATTTTTTTAATTGTCATATGTTTGTGTGTAATACTGATTAAACTGTGATCTTATAAGAAATCACAGGAAAAGACACTCTCCCACTTATATATGTTTAAGTCTTTATATTCTTATTTATTCTCCCACTTATATATGTTTAAGTCTTCATATTCTTATCTATTGTGGGATTATTTCCTCACTTACTCATACTTACTATATATTTTAACAATTAGAGTCTTATAGTATTGCTGATGAAATTAAATGTATCTGGATGGTTTTCTAATAATGGTTTAAGGTATCACAAAATGAGAAAAGTAACCTTGTTCCTTGAAAGTAGGCAATTTAAAGGAACCTTCTTATTGGAATTTTGTTGCTGAATTGGACCTCACAAATTGTCGGTACAACTTCTCTGTTCCATAAATTTGTATATCAATAATAATTATCCATAAGAATATTAGAAATTTAGAATAATATAAGTTTATTTGTCTTTTATGCATGAAATTACTCCTCAATCTTATTTATTTTCAAATAAGGGGTAATAAAATGGGTTCCGTCATTTCACATACATATTTTTTTCAGTACGTTTTTTTATGAGACAGGATCAAAATTTTATGTTTGCTTCCTTTAAAATGCCCCTTTCACGTTGTTTTTTTCAACGTACATTAACAAATTTTTTTTTGAAATTTTATCCTTTATGCATGTTCCGATATGTCCGCTCCACTGCTCCACTGTTTTTTTTAAGATGATACTCCTTCCTTCTGTTCTAAAATAAATATCAAATTTAGGGGGAAAATTGTCCCAAAATACTTGTTACTTTATATTACCAATACAATTTTATATTATTTTTTCAATTGTACTTTTTAACAAATACTCTTAATTTATTGTTTTTACACTTAATATTAATATTAATTTGAATAAATTAATGGTTAAACAAGATAATTTAGTAAATTTATCATTATTTCTTTTTCATTTATTATTGTTTCTTAATCGGTGTGAAATGACTCATTATGACAAATAATATGGAATAGACGGATTACATGATTTTAGTCTTACAACTTCAACTAAATCAAATCCATTCTATTTTTATTTTAGAATTTTGTAAGACGAGCTTAAATGGATGGGATGGCCGTTTGTCATCACTATATTTAATAAGTAAAATTCCGTATCGGATTAGATGCGTTTGCAAGGCTTGTTTTTAACAATTTGGGCCACATTATAATCTCAGAATTCAAACCAGCTCATATATTGGCATCAACAATCTCATACATTGAATTTCTACTTGATTATGTGATTGACCAGAAGCTTCACTTAGTAGGGATGCTTGTCTAGTTGTGGCATAGTCAAATGTCACATGAATGACTTTAGTATCTTCACAATATTTGGTATGATGCTATATTCTCACATGCTTAACATAAATTTGTATTTGTTTATACAATACAATACAATTTGACTATTAAGTTATTTCACATCGTTCTTCATACATTTGCAATCTGATTCCGCTTTCTATGCCTCGTGTGAGAAGATGTGTATGTACGCACCGAGCAGATGAGCATTATTCCCGGAGTCTCTTTGTCGTTTTACTTTTACCTAAAGTTTCTTTCTATTTTAATATCAAAGTTTTATTAGATTAAAAGGAATAAAAAATAATTTGAAAATTTTCATCACGTAATGTTTACATAAAACTTATAAATTGTTACTTTACACAATATTTGAATTTGTAAGACTCATTCTAAATTTGGACTAGAAAATTATTTTTTAAAAAAAGTTTGAAAAGTTATATTTTGATTAAACTTGCTATATAAAAATTTTCAAAAAAAAAAAATTATAAGTGTATTTTGTGAGCATTGAAGTGTAAATTATAAATAAATTTTGTTGGGACTTCAAAAGTTAATGAAATGTGGTTACAAGATTGGTGAAAAATTAAAATTATTGACAAATGATAAAGGAGCTCTTGTATATGTCGGAAAAAATGGAAAATGTAAACATGGATTTAGTAATATCCTAATCTCCCACCAATTTTGATTCTTGAAATTGAACATGGATCATGTGATAATGTTGAGGCTCGTTTGTATAACTCTAAACTATTTTCAAAATTATTGACTAACCATACAAATTAACACAAGTTTTTTTAACATTTTAGCATGTTTTGTTGTCACACATTCTTTGAAAAACTTTTCAAAAAATGTTGAGGCCCAAGTCACACTTGATGAAAATGTAGAGGATCATGATAATGTTGATGATTCTTAATACAGAGAATTGCATTATAGGTTTGATGAGTCTGATGATGAGATTAACGATGGTTTGATTTAGTGAGGTGGTAGTGTATGAACAAAATGGGAAGTAGAAAAGGAAAAGATAGAAAGAAAAAAAAGAGCAAGGGTGGAAAGTCTAAGTTGCAAACCATAACTTCAAACTCTTACTTCTACGCTGAATATACTCTTCACAAATACGTAAATAATATTTTATTATTATTTTAATTTTTTAATATATTTTTATATTTTAAAATTATTTTGATTAATAAAATATTAAATTTTGATTAATAGTTTAAAATTTGATATATATATATATATATATATATATATATATATATATATATATATATATATATATATATATATATATATATATATATATCGCTCGACTTTAGTTAATAGTTTATATAAAGTTAGTTAATAGAGTATAAAAATTGATTAATACATTTATAATATAATGTCAAAATACGGTTAATATTTTATTTGTTAATAAAGTAGTGAAAATGATTAATAAATTATAAGTAAAATAATTGGTTAATGACGTATATTTTGGTGATTAACACAATTGTGAACTTTATTAATGACACAAATATATACTTGTATTATAAAATATCTTTTAAAAACACACACACATATTTTTCTATTATATTTTTTTTACATAGTTTATTTTTCTTTTACCTAATTTATTTTATAAAAAAATACATGTACAATATTTTGCACCAAATGTTCACATTAAATTTTTAATTTTTCAAGAATAAAAAAATTAAAAATAATCATAAATTTAAATGTAAATATTGTCCTTGCTACTCAAATGTTCTAACTCCATCCTATTAGTGTAAGTATTTGGTATCAAAGTATCAAAGAATTACACTGAAAATAAGAGAAATGATAACTTGACATAATTTGATACATGTAAGCCCTATAATTATAACTATATAGTACACTTAATTTTTCAACATTGTTATTCCTACTATTTTTCCACACTACCGTGTATGGCAATCCTCAATTATAGTCAAATAAATTATAAATAGTATATAGGTCCTATTCAATTTCTCTTTCTTAAATAAAAATATATATTTATGAACAGTATTACGAATAATAATATAAATAGTGCATAAGTAGTACTTATGAACAGTTTCGTGAAAAGTGTGTGAACAGTAATTTTTAATGATAAAATAATTTTTTTTAATAAAATATAAAAAATTGATCAATGAAGTGATAAAGGCAGTTAATAACTATTTAGATATTAAAAATATTTAGTAGTAAAATAAAGTTGGTTAATAAAATGTAAAAAAACTTGGTTAAATAAGTTAAAAATATTTGATATCAAATACTTACACTCCATCCCTATTAGTGTAAGTATTTGGTATCAAATATAGTATCAAAGAATTACTCTGAAAATAAGAGAAATGATAACTTGACATAATTTGATACATGTACGCCCTATAATTATAACTATATAGTACACTTAATTTTTCAACATTGTTATTCCTACTATTTTTCCACACTACCGTGTATGGCTATCCTCAATTATAGTCAAATAAATTATAAATAGTATATAGGTCCTATTCAATTTCTCTTTCTTAAATAAAAATATATATTTATAAACAGTATTACGAATAGTAATATAAATAGTGCATAAGTAGTACTTCTAAACAGTTTCGTGAAAAGTGTGTGAACAGTAATTTTTAATGATAAAATAAATTTTTTTAATAAAATATAAAAAATTGATCAATGAAGTGATAAAGGCAGTTAATAACTGTTCAGATATTAAAAATATTTAGTAGTAAAATAAAGTTGGTTAATAAAATATAAAAATTTGGTTAAATAAGTGATAAAATTAATTAATACACACCTAGATATTAAAAATAATTTTTAATAATAAAAAAAATTGATTAATAAAATATAAAATGTTGATTAGTAAATTTATGAAGTTAATTGATAGACTATCAAACTTTTAGTAAGTATGAAATTGATTAATAATAAATAAAATATTGATTAATGAAATTATAAAATTGATTAATAATTTTTTTCGTACTCTTTAATCTAAAGATA
Organism: Vicia sativa; assembly: GCA_021764765.1. Classification (NCBI taxonomy): domain Eukaryota; kingdom Viridiplantae; phylum Streptophyta; class Magnoliopsida; order Fabales; family Fabaceae; genus Vicia; species Vicia sativa. Next base: position 143,822,007 of record CM038792.1, read on the forward strand.
ATAATAAAAATATATTTTAAAAATATATTTGTTTTAATTAAAAAATAAATATTATTATTTAAATATTTTAGTATTAACAATAATAAACGGTGAAATACGATAAAGGGTAAGTATTTGGAATAAAAATAGCATTTTTCTTAATTTTTCCATTAATATACATGGTGTTTTGATTTCCGTGCAAGGCTAAAAATATCATTGCTCTAAAAAATACCAGGTTGGATAATGAGAATGAGTTAGTTAGAAGATTACTTGATTATTAACATTGGCAAGAAGAGAAAGAGACTTAAACAGTGCCACAACACAGGAACTTAGATTTACAGGGGCCTAATAACTTTGTATTAAAATATAGGAATTTTTTTAAATTTTTTTCCAAAATTCATAAATGCACTTACGAATTTATCACAAACGTGAATTATTTAAATTGCTTCGTAAGTGTATTTGTAAATATATCTATTGGGACTGTGAATTCGCAGATACATATGCGAATTAAGTTTTGTATTGTTTTTTTTTAATATTTAAGGTTAATTCGTATGTGCACTTGCGAAAAACTACCTGTTAGGAGGTGAATTTGTAGATACATATCTGAAGTCACCAATATTCCAAATTTATTATAATTTCATTTTGATTTTTATTCTCATGAGATATATATTTATTTAATATAGAATATTAAATAGATAGTTTAAAAATTATTCATCATTTTTACAAGAATCTAATCATTTAATATTAAATATTCTATTTTAATAAGAAGATAATTTTTATACAAATTTGTTTACACAATTAACCAATTGAAATTTAAAGCATGTCATGTTATTAAAAAAAATTAAAATAAAAGTGGATCATAATTAGATACATAATTGTGATTAGTTGACAGTGTAAAATTATTTTACACCGTCAGAGCGTCAGTGTATGATTAATTTTCTCTTTTAATAATATTAATTATTAATAACATTAAAAAAATTTATTATAATATAAATATTTTTTAATATAATAAATTTTTAATTACTACATAATAATTAATTATCAATTCTATAATAAATTAAAAAGTGTCATCTAAATTAAATTTAACTTTTAAAATTACAATTAAAAAATCTTTCTTATATTTTTTATCCAAAATTATTCACAATTTTAAATAAATAATTAAAAGACAATTACATTTCACTATTATAATTTAAAAATTAATTATTATATTTATTTTTTAATTTTATATTATAAATTTTATTTAATAATTTTTAATTATAAATTCAATTTATTTTTTATTAATAATAATTTAATTAATTATATTATTATATTATAAATAAATATTTTTCAAAATAAAATTATAATAAATTTAAAATATTTAATAAACTCGTAAGTACACTTACAAAATACTCTACAAAATAAATTTATAAATCTATTTATCAAGAAAATTTTAAGATTTTAAATGGTGTGAAAAAAAACAGTAGGTGAAAAAAAAATTCCCTTAAAATATTATAGATGCTATGTATTCATAATGTTTATACGGCCATACATAATTAATGCAACCAGTGCATTTAGGCTTTAGACTTTTTTTTTTTTTTTTTAATAAGCTAAATAGATTAAATTAAAGCACCAGAAGTGCTATAGTACATAGAAATATATGTTCACCCTACAAAATGATATGACAGGAACTTGCAGACCTGCACCATTAACAACTTCTCAAAATATCTATTTTCACTATTAGAAAAATTAGAGATCTTCATGCGGAAACATATCTGTGGGACTACCTGCGGATTTTCCTGCAGCTTTATTAAATATAATAAATTTTTTTGCAAAATACTATACCGCAACAAATTCCGCAGGTATTCTTGCGGATTTTCCTACGAATTTTAAATAAAACGAGCCCTTAGCTTTCTTGGATCCATTACTTGTGGATGTTCCTTCTGAAATCTATGTTGATGACGAGGGTGCGTTTTTTCCAACCAGTACTTGCAGTAGCCCTTTAATCACGTCTCCACATCCTATTTCTTTACAATTTGTGGAAAGAAACTTTCGCATTGCTCCTCCTCTAAATTGCTCTAGATTCAAGGCCTGGATGGCACATTTGGAACCCGGCAAAGGCCAGTAATGGAAAGAAATGGGTATTTATGATTTGAACTTTCTATCGGCCAATTCGCGACATGCTATGCCTTTCACGGGAGGATCGACCAACACTTTCCACACTAAGTGTGGTATGATAACTCCCACTCTCCTCGACCTAGCAGCTCTAACAGGAGTGAAACCTGCTAGCAAAATGTTTAATCATACTGAACATACTCCTATTGCAATAAAATTCGACGTTGGCGAATCCAAACATCCAACATACATTAATTTTATCAACTATCACCAACAAGACTCTGGCGACGTTTCTGATGAGGAGCACGTTGCATTTCTAACCCTTTGGCTATCTCGTTTCTTTTTTTGTTCGCAATCGATGCATATAGCCAAACAATTTAATTATCTGGCCACCCCGCTGCACAGGGGTGAAAATATTGCCCTTAGCCAGCTAATTTTTCGCCTCTTTATACGCTTCTATAACTGACGTGGTCAACCAAATAAAAAGTTTTGATCCCAACATCCAAAAAAGAAAAGCGTTTTGGTACATGGCCCCTTTTGGCTCTTACAACTGTGGTTAAACACTACTTTCTCTGAAGACATCAAACCTCCTCGACAAAAGAAAGTCTCAATTTCCAACAATCGAAATGTAGTTGTCTGACCATGTTATCTTCCTTTGACTCCTGTCGATAAAACCTCCCCGAATGATGAGGTATTCAAACTACTGTTCAATATTATGTTGACAAGAGAAGATTTCACACCCTATATGGCTCCGTTTTCTAATGGTAAAAGTGGACCAGAGTGGCTCACCAACTCCTTCCCACCAGTCCAAGAGGCGAACCGACAAAATTCTTTGGTATATTGGAGGAGATTTTTGACTCCCCAATTTCTCACTTACGCTATCACCAACATCAGTCCATGTTTGACAGCTTACCAACCCAACTTGGTAGCTCGACAGTTTGGACTTTGCCAGCTTGTTCCCAAATCTTTCTATACTTCTCATGAGCTTCTTACCGACATCTTAAATGATCGACATTGGGAAGTTATTAAAGAAGACGTCGATTACCTTTGGCTGCAATATTAGATCATGGACTACCTTCATAGATTCCACCTTCAGAGGCTTGACCCCCTTTCAGACGCTTGACCACCAGAGTCTGGATCATCATAATAATATAGATCAGAATAAGATTCACCTTCAAATTTTGACTTGTCTTCAGAGTCTCTTTCAGAATCAGACTCAACTTCAGCTTTAAGGTCATCCTCCAACTCTGGCTCATCTTTAAGGGAAGAATTTCCTTCTGCTTCAGAAGTATCGTAAAAATATAACTCATGTATTGACACTACACCATAGTTGGATTGATACTTGCTTTAATACCATACTTTTGATTCTTTCACAATGACGCCTCTAGTGACTTCAAAATTGTTGGTGACTGGATAATAAAGTTTATAAGCACTTGTATTATGGTACCCAATCAACAACATTACTTTGCTTCTATCATCCAACTTCTTTCTAGTAGCACCTGGAACATGTTTTTAATAAATAGAACCAAATACTCTGAAATGGATCATAGTTCGCTTATATCCAATCCACTTATCCAAAAGGAATAGTTTCCTTCAGCTTCTTTGTTAGACACTTGTTGAGCATATATGTTGCATCAACAATAGTTTCTCCCCACAAGGTGTGATGGAGCTTCCTCTCTTTCAGCATGCTCCTTGTCTTATCAAGAAAAGTTTTATTTATTCTTTTAACAATACCATTATGTTGAGGAGTATATGGAGCACTAACCTTATGCTCAATTCCTTTCTCCTCACATAATATCTTGAACTCTATAAAGTTGTACTCACCTTTGTAACACCCCATTTCTACCCGACAATTATTAATAAAATCAGACTTCCAAAATTTCAACATACGAATGGAATGATACACATACTACTTGAAAAACAACTGCATAAGTAGCATATAAACAGATATATAACACTGAAACTCAGATGAATCAATAGCAACATAATTTTAATCTTTGAAAATAAAACAACTTTCATAACTACGCAGCGGAATCATAATTTCTCAACTTAAATGACATAACATCTTTGCCCAACTTAAAACAACTTCGAAGCAATATAAAATTGAAATAGAAGTAATAACAACAATAAACAACAATCATTCATCCCCCAAAGTGTTATGTATCAAAGCAACGACACTGACTCGAACTAATGAATGTAAGCCTTCACTCTGGATTACATGCACATTACCAACATAGGATAACATTCAAACAGAAGGGGTGAGGTATCAAACCATATAATCGGATGTATGATAAATACTATATTAGGACATGTTCATGGAAAAATCACCACTTCACAATTTTTAAATAACATTTATCACAACAAAATTAACAACACGACATAACAACTATCTCATCATCACAACAACTCAAATTACAACCAGAATTGCGACTCGCTACAATACACATGCATGTGGTACCAATGGAGCAGAACTCTCAACTTAAAAACGGAGTAAAACTCCCAACTTAATAATTTCCAATTAATAGAGGCATCAACAAGGCATAAGCCTTCAACTTCAACTTTTTGTCAATCCATGCCAACTTACAGAGCATGAGCTCCGAACTTATTATGCTATACATGCGACAACAACTACAACATCAACCATTCAACAACAACAACACAACAATGACAAACAATAACAGCAACACAACAACAACAATTCAACACTGGCCACAGGCCTACAACTTAGTCTTTCCAATAAATATAGGCATTTCAGTAACAACATATCCACAACAATGATTCAACAACTACTCAATACAAATCAACATTGGCCATAAGCCTACAACATGATATCTCAACAACAACATATTAACAACAATACTTCAACACCACCTGCAATTTTACATATTACAGCAAAGTATACAATACACCGCATCAACCAAAATACACTACAAACACTCCGCAAAATTGTTCGGACAATTCAGCTATTTCCGGTTAATTAATCTTCTGTTAAATTGCTAAGATTTTCTACTTTGCACTACTCTTATTAAGTCTATGCAGTTACTGCTAGTATATGTACTACCTATTACCAACATACACTACATGTGATCCACTTAATAAATTATACTAGTTACTACATAAATCTTCTGCCAATTTATTCTACTAATTACCTCTACTGATAATTCTCTACTAAATTATTGCATCTGCTATTAAATTGTACATATCAGTTACTAAGTTCTTCTACTAAATTACTAGCTCTATTATATCAGTACTAACTTCTGATGTCATCCTTCTGCTATTTCATTTTACCAACACTGCTACTGATAATAATATTGTGATATGTTCCTGTTATCATTTGCAACAATTAAACATAATTGTTCTATCATTCATAATACTATGATATTTTGCTTTAGCTCATCATGGTCATAACTTAGAACTAACAAAAATATTTGGAATATACATAAAAAAAATCAACAAAAAGTGATCATTTAAGGGCATGGGGCCCACCTAAACTTCCCAGGTGCCCTCCTTATCTTCCCTAGTGCCCACCTAGTTCCATGTGGCCCTCGCCACCCTTACCTGCACCTCTGAGGCGCCCAACTTAGGTTATGTGGCCCCCGCCACATAACCCCCTTCACCCAGGCACCCGTCTTGCATTTTGTGGCCCCCGTCTTGGCATTCTTCCTCCAGTCTCCATTATAACAACAATCTTCATCAACTTAATTTCGTTCTAATTCTCAACAACATGACAATTCTAACCTGATCCTTACTAATAATCAATTAATCGTGAACATAGTTCAAGTTTACAACATAGATCAAGTTTACAACATATATCAGTTATAATTCTAGTTCTAGAAATAACTTCCAACTCGATTCAACAACAACATGATTTATCAACAGACAACATTTATACCAGATAAATTACACATACACACAACAAAATTTGCACAACCCAAATCCCTACATACTATTTATCATAAATCTCATTATAGAGTCAGAACCCCACCCTTACCTCGAATTGGAGATCGCTCTACTGTTCTTCGATCGAACCTAGCTTTGCATCTTTTCCCCTTGTGCCTCTTCTCTACAACTTCTATGGACTCCTTCTTTTTCTCCAAAGCCTTATTCTTCTCCTATTGATAAAAACCTATTTTCCTCTCGCTGCTACTTCAAAAAAAATATTTATTTCTAATTAACCTAATTTCTCTTATAATATTACTATTCTTATTAATTCCATCGGGCCTAATTTTCACACCCAACTTTTACTATAACCAACCACTTTATTAAGCCCATATAATAATCTTATAATTATTCCAATATAATGGCTACTACAACTCAACTAAATAATCAACGTCTAACAACATAGAAACATATCACAACGTTTCAACAATTCCAACAATTAATCCGTAAATAATTTAATTAAATAATTAATTAAATTAAGGGGCGTTACAACCGTCATTTTCAGAGAATTTTCAACTTCTAACTACTCTGTTTTTCAACTTTCACTTTGAACTTCTAAAATCTAGTATACACTTCATGCTTAAAATTTATGAGTGATACCCATGTCATCCTTGTGAGTTCACCCACAAACGGCACAAAAAAACTTGTTTCATACAAGTAAAGATACTTCAAATGACTCACATACATCAAAATGCACTACTTCCAAAGCATGCTTTGCTCTTAGAGCCATTTTTGATGCAAATGGAAATTTAGGTTTCTTGTCTTTCATGCGTATCTCACATGACTTATCAAACTTCACAATCTTAGTAATGCTATGTATCAGCTTCTTACAATTTAGATGCCCTAAGCTTCTGAAGTTCAGATGCTCTAAGCTTCTGAATTTTAGATGCCTCAATCTGTTAAGCCACAAATCAGTGTCACCTTTTGCACTAAGGTATTTGGTTTCAGCTGTCTCTACATTTACCTTGAATATTCTGTTACATTCCGACTCATATTGCATAATCATCTTTGATCAGAATCATACAACTTCAAGAGATTGTTCTTTATGGTAATTGAGAAACCTTTCTTAATGAGATGACATACACTCATCAAATTTCTCTTCATGCCATGAACATACCAAACATCCTTGATTATAATAGTTTTACCATTATTCACTTTGACTTTGACATTTCCCATGCCTTCGGCATTAAGGTATTTATCATTAGCACATCTGGTCTTTGTCCTCTTTCTAGTGTCAAAATAAATCAAACATTGTTTATTTTCAGTTAAGTGATTTGAGAAGCCAATGTCCATATACCACCATTCTACCAAATATTTACTATCAGATTCAGAAGTCATCAATAACATAGGTTCATCATCAAAATCCCCTCTAGTTATGTCTGCTTCTTCTGACTTCCTTTCCTTGTTTGACCAACATTCCTTAGTAAAATAATCAAACCTATTACAGTCTAACATTAGACCTTTCTCTTTTCAAGCTTCTAATTTCCCTTATGATGTTTCTTTTCATCGGATTTGGAGGATTATGACTTATGAGAACCACCATGTCTTTTCTTGGCCTCTGATCAAGACTTCTTTTGATTCTTCTTACCAGAAGATGTTTTCAGAGCATACTCTACCACTCTTTCATAGTTTATCTCATTCAGACGCAACTCTTATGCCTCTAGACTAATCTGCAACTCCTTAATTCTCATGGTTCTGAGGTTCTTAGAATGTTCAATTACTTCAACAATGTAATCAAACTGAGGAGCAAGATATCTTAATACCTTCTAAATAATTACTTGTTATGAAAATGTTTCTCCATAAGATTTCATATCATTTGTGATCAGAATCACTCTAGAGATGTAATATGGTATCTTCTCATTGTTCTTTATGTTGATATTTTCATACTGCTTTTATAGAGTGATGCATCGCTGTTGTAGCATCATGCCAGTATGTCCCACGCAACCGTCGCCATTGTTGAATCAACGATTTTCTCAAACACATTTGCATCCACACACTGATGGATGTTAAACAAATACTTTTGATATTTCTTTCTTGTATCTCTTTGTGAGTTTCTCTATTCCTCTGTCGCATCTTCTGCAACCAGAACATAACCGTTAGTGACGAGATCAAGAACATCTTGAGAACCAAACAACGCAGGCATTTGAGTCACCCACCGATTCCAATTCTTTCCATCAAACACTGGAAGATTTATATTCAAGTTGTTTATGTCGTTCAGCTTCATTCTTGTGCACTGAAACTCACTCAAATCTCACCTAACACTCGTGTTTCCCAATCTCTCAAAATCAAGAAATTCAATTATGTTACAATTCTGATCGAGAATTCAAGAAACAAAATAAGACACATGCCTCACATACACTCGCGTTTCCCTATGAATCAAAGTGAAGCTCTAGAGACCAATTGTTGGCACGCAATGTTGAAAATGAAGATGAATGTTATAACAAAGTTGTCTAAATACATTGGAAGAAGAGAGAGAAAAACAATTATAACAAACTTTGATTGAAAAAACTCAATTGCCACATTATGAAAAACTAGTTACAAAGTTGTCTAAATACATAAAATTCAAATGCCATATAAGCAAAATTAATTATGCTAATAAAACTCAGAACAAGGTTCTAAACATGCAACTTTCTATCTAAAACATGTAGCTTTAGAACAACGGAGCTTATGACCAACACAACTTCTAAAACAACAACTTATGAATATGAATTACTTCTAACAATTACAAATCTCGATACCAACACGACCTAGCTGTGTCCCATGACATGAGCCATTTTGGCCCTTGATTCCCCTCCCATACAAGAAATCTAGGAGCAACATGTCTACCTGTGTCCCTTGACACACCCCTAGTTGGCTCCCAGGCAGTTACAAACTTTTGGTTTCTTTGGACATTTTTTGTGGCTTTTGGACCTTTGTAAACCTCCAAAACTTTAAGTTAGTGTATAATGATGATTAAGCTCAAATTCATGATTGCTTATGAGTGAATTATGATTTAATTTAGTATAAATAAAAGCTTAGAGCTTGACATTAGGGGGATTCATCAATTGCTGCTTTTCTCTTGTTTTTTGCTTCCATTTTGAGCTTTTATTCTTTTTTACTCTTGTAATCATTCAACAATTTTGGTATAATAGTTTTTTCTTTCTTTATTTTAAATCTATTTCAATTTAGCTTTGATTGCATGGTTTTATTTTTAGTTGTTTGTTATGCCTTATTATTATTTTATTGTTATTTGTTTCATTATATGTGAGTAGTCTTATAGGATAGGGGGTTGTGAGGGCCTAACTCATGACAATCCCTATTTGATTAATTCATTGTGCTTTTTGCACTACTTAACATAGTCGTGCACTTAAGTCTTCACACGTCATGTCTTCGACATTTGAACATCTTCAAAGCACCATTGCCGTCAGAAACATCTATAAGTCATCCAATATATGAACTAAAATATATATTAAGTCCCAAACATCCAATTTCATAGGCGAGTCGAACACATTATATCTATAGAAAATGTTAGTATATCGAGTTTGTGACTCGATGTCAAAAATATGATTTGATTATCTACACTTAACATTTTTATATATCTTATATCACACAGCCATATCAAAATACTAATATAAAAATCTCATGTTAATAGTATCCAAATATAAATCAATTGTGCTGAATTTAGTTATCTTAATTTTTTTTAATAAGCCAAATATATTAAAACAAAAGAGAAGAAATGATTACAAGAGACGCAAGAGGGGCCAAACCAAAATCTCTTATAGATAAAGTCTTAGTCTAGGGGTATCATTCTTTCCTATCAAGTAATCAGAATTAATGCCAATATGAACAAAATTGTACTAAGTAGAAGATTTAGATTTAAGGCCTATATTCGCAAGAAAATTGGCGCAAAAATTGGCTTCCCTAAAGATATGAGTAATCATGAAATCAATAGAAATGAGTGTGTCCAACACGCAAGCCAACGAGATTTAATTTTTCACAGGACTAATTTGTGATTTGAGAAAACATTTACCCCACGAATACAGTCAGATTCAATCCAAAGCTTATCAATTCTCAACTCGATGGATTTTTCAATAGCAATAATGGCAGTCATAAATTCAACAAAAACCGCATTTCCTTTATTAAGGAAGGTGCTAAAGCTATATAAATGAGAGGCATTGGAATCCCAAAAAATGCCACCACATGCAGAGAGAAGAGGTGAGCCATAAGCAGCTCTATCAATGTTGCACTTAGTCCATCCAAGAAGTGGAGGCTACCAGATAACATCAATCAAGTGCCGAGTGGACTGAGGATTTATGGTGACTTCAAAGTTTTTGAGCAGAACAAAACTAGAGATGCGAGCATCTGAATATTTGGAAGAGTAATTACCAACTAACTTAGCATTGGTTGAAATTAATGTAGTACAATACTTGGAAGTTATCTTAAAATTAATTTTAGCATTGAGGTCTGGAATGGAAAAGCGTAATCGAGGTCGACCGCCAAAACTGCCGGTGGCATCGAGTCCGGCCTATCAACCAACTCCTCCGCCGCAATTGCACATTCCGACGGCTACTGTGACCACAAGTTCTATTGACACTACTACTGAATCTGAAGCTGAAGATGGCGAAACACACAATTCTACAAGCAACTTAGGGCAAAATGTGAATGTTAAAACTCGAGATCCTGAGATGACGGTGACTGATGAAAAGAAGGATCATAAACTTTGGGTGGATGTGATATCGGAGAATCGAAATCCTACTAAAGGATTGGTGATGAAGTATATTGCACCAACAGTTATTGATGGCAGAGTTGAAATTGAGATAGACGAAGAAGATGAGGATCGTGAAATTGAATACTGGAGGAATTCTCTAATCATGTATGTGTTAGGTGATGATCTCAGTATGAATTCTGTCAAGAATTACATGTTAAAGACATGGAACTATGTGAAACTCCCTGACATTTACTTCCATGGTGAAGGCTATTTCATTCTTCAATTCAAGGATTGTGAGGATATGGATGCAGTGATGATGAAATGGTCATATACATTTAGAGGAATGCCTATGATTCTAAAGGAGTGGAGGCCAGGTTTCAATCTTAAGAAAGATATGACGAGAACGATCCCAATTTGGATAAAATTTCCAATGCTTCCTTTGAACCTATGGGGAGGAGCTAACCTAAGTATGATGGCAAGTGTGTTTGGGACTCCAATAGTGACTGATGAATGCACAACTAGGAAGCTAAGAGTGTCATATGCGAGAGTCCTTGTTGAAGTGGATATCACTCAGAAACTCCTCGAAGAAATTAACATTAAAGATAAGAAGGGCAAGGTTGTTATCCAGAAGGTGGAGTATGAATGGAGGCTACAATTTTGTGATAAATGCCAAGCAGTGGGACATAACTGTGACATAAGAATTAAGAGGAAGAAATGAAAGCCTAAAGGTAAGTTTGAGACTGTTGTGGAACAACCAAAAGCAAGGATGGAGGCAAAAGAGGAGATGAACATCATGAAAGGTCCAACTGAGCCTGCATCCATCATAGAAGTAAGAGGTAAATAAGATATTGTATCAACCCCTAAAAGGAGCAGTAATCCAGGGCCTTTTGATAAAGATATCTGGATTGTGATAGGGAAAAATGGAAGAAACAGAGGGAGTAACTCATTATATGCAGGTTCATCCTCTCAAGTTTATTGTGATAATGGGTATGGGGTGCTAGGGGGTTTGAACAAGCCTCTAGTGGCCTTTGACAGGGGGCCATGATTGTTTCTTGGAACATTCGGGGGTTGAATAAAGTTGGGAAGATTAAAGAGATTAGCTATCGTCTCTTATCCATTCAACCAACAATTTGTATTCTAATTAAAACTAGAGTTAAAGAAAGTAAAGCTACAAGAGTTAAAGAAAAGCTTAATTTACCTGGAAGCTATATAGATAACTATAATGATCACTCGAATGGTAGGATCTGGGTAGTTTGGGATGACTCAAAAGTGGATATGAGAGTGGAAAACAAATCCAGCCAACACATCCATTGTGGTGTTTACTCTATCAGTGGAGAATTCCAGTTCTGGCTAACAGCCATTTATGTGCATAACCATCTTGAAGACAAGAAGTTGCTTTAGAATAAGCTTGTCAATATCCATCTAGCTCAATCGGGGGCTTGGTGTGTTATAGGAGATTTTAACAATGTAGCCTCTGCTCAAGACAGGCTATGAGGGAATTTGGTTAGTGAAAGAGAATACAGTGATATGAATGCCATGATGAGGGAGACTGACTTGCCTGAAATGGATAGTATGGGGGACCACTTCACCTGGTCTAATAAGCAGGCTGGAAGCACCATTTAATCTAGGATTGATAGGGCAATCTGTAATGTTGACTGGTTTCTCCTCTTCAACAATCATGTCATGTATATTGTACCTCCTAATATATCTGATCATGCTTTGCTCCACATTAGTAGGCCTTCAGATTCTAGACATGTTAATCATTTCAAATTTAATAACTACCTTCTGGATCTGGAGGGATTTCATGATATGGTTCAAAAATCCTGGGCTAACCCAATTTATGGGAGTCCTATGCATATTCTTTGGACTAAATTGCAAAGACTCAAGTTTGAAATAAAGAGGTTCAGTAAGAATGTTGGTAATCAGAAGCAGAGATTAAGTGAAGTTAGAGCTAAGCTTTACCAAGCTCAGACTGATCTTATACATAATAGGCAGGATACCAGACTAACAGAGGCAATTAAGCAGCTCACTGAGGAAATTGTTAAGATACATGATCATGAAGAAAGTATATTGATGCAGAGAGCTAAAGTCAACTAGATTAGAAGTGGTGATGAGAATAACTCCTATTTCCATGCTTATCTGAAGTGGTGATGAGACAAAATAGGAATATCATTAAGTACTTGCAGCAAGAGGATGGAGAGATCATAACTGAGTAGCGTGATATAGAGAAGGAGATTATGGAGTTCTATAAAAGCCTCATGGGTGATAATTTGACTAGCCTAAAACATATTGATGTTGAAGCTATGAGAGGTGGTAACCAACTTTCTATGGAGCATAAAGAGTACCTTTTGAGTGATATCACTTATAAAGAGATAGAAGTGGCTCTGAATGACATTGGAGATAACAAATCCCCAGGGGTGGATGGATATAGTTCTAAGATATTCAAGAGCTCCTAGCATATTATGCAGAATGATGTGTGTGATGCAGTTAGAGATTTCTTCAGAACTGGTCAGATCCACAAAGGCTTCAACAAGACTGTGGTCACCCTAATTCCTAAAGTTGATCATGCCAAGAGTACTCGAGAGTATAGGCCCATTGTTGGTTGTACAGTGTTCTTAAAGATAATTTCCAAAATTCTTACTGCTAGATTGAGATCCATCATGCCTTTTATTATCAACAAGAACCAAGTTGCTTTTGTTGCAGGGCAAGACATTCACAATCATTTTCACTTAGCCCAGGAACTTATTAAAGGTTATGACAGGAAATCAGGAACTCCAAGATGTATGTTTTAGATTGATCTCCAGAAGGCTTATGATATGGTTCATTGGGACGCTTTAGAAGGTATTATGAAGGAGATGAGATTCCCTAGTTTGTTTGTTAGTAGAATCATGAATCTGGTCAGTACAGTTTCATACACCTTCAAAATAAATGAGCAGTATTATGAAGTGTTGCAAGCTAAAATAGGTATCAGACAGGGTGATCCCATTTCACCACTGTTGTTTGTTATTGTAATGGAGTATTTGAACAGGTGTATGAGCAAAATGCAGAAGAATCATGACTTTAATCATCATGCAAAGTGTGAGGGCTTAGGATTGACTAACCTCACCTTTGTTGATGACATTCTACTTTTCTGCAGGGGTGATCAAGGATTTATTACTCTCATGCTGGCTGTGTTCAACCAATTTTCCAATTCCACAGGGCTCATTATTAATCTTAGCAAAAGTAAGGTTTTCTTTGGCTGTCTGACAGATGATGTTAAGGAAAGCATTATAAGAACTACTAGTTTTGTTGAAGGCAGATTTCCTGTCAGATATTTGGGAATGCCTCTGAGTAGTAAGAAGCTAAATATCCAACACTATCTTCCTCTCATTGATAAAGTTACTGGTAGAGTAAAGCACTGGTCCTCAAAACTGTTAAGCTGTGCTGGAAGAATTCTGCTTGTTAAGAGTATTATATGTTTCATTACTCAATATTGGATGATGAACTTCCCTATCCTAAAGGTTGTGCTTAAAAATATTGATGTTGTTTGTAGAGTTTTTGTTTGGACAGAGAAAATTGATGCGTGCAGAAAAAATCTAGTTGCTTGGAGCAAAGTCTGCAGACCTCTGAAACAGGGTGGCCTTGGTCTGATTAACTTAGGCATCTGGAACAAAAATACTATGCTTAAATGCTTGTGGTATATATGTAACAAAAGTGATAGCTTGTGGATTCAATGGATTCACCAAGTCTATCTGAAAATCGGGACCCCTTGAATATGGAACCTGGAGCGAATTGGTCTTGGTGTCTAAAGAAAATTCTAAAGAGCAGTAAGATGATTTTAATTCTGCAGCAGGTCTGGAACCAGATGCTTGCTGTTGGAAAATTCTCTATGCGATTAGTTTATAAGGAACTTGTTGATGATATGGAGAGAGTGACCTAGAGTATGTTGCTGCATAACAAAGGCAGACCTAAGGCTTTAATCACCCTGTGGTTTCTGTGTCAGGACCGTCTTCCTACAAAAGATAGACTTATGCGGTTTGATATTATTAATGATAGTATTTGCAGTCTGTGTGGACATGAAAAGGAAAGTGCTAACCACCTTCTTTGGTTGCGAGGGAACCATGAGTATTTGGCATGATATTCTTCTCTGGCTGGGTGAGACTCATAAACCTCATGATTGGCAAACGGAGCAACACTGGATCTTGGAAGAGTGAACAGAAAAGGATGGCGTGGAAGAATTCTAAAGGTGACAATAGCTCCTTTATCATGTTACGTCATTAGCAAGAGCTCATTTACCACTGGAACTCAAGTGCTTGGTTTCCTTGAGATTGCTTTTATTTGTATTGTTTTTTGAATTAATATATTGTTTGGTTAAAAAAAATTTTTTTTTTAGCAAACTCAATTTTGTCAATATTTAAAAAAATTGAGAAATTAACATAAAATAAAATCAATTCTAAAATGTTTGTTTAACGAGCAACAAACTCTTGCAATCGACATTCGTTCCACAGTTAGCACTCAGTTGCTTCCGAAGATACAATGAGCTTCCGTCTCCTAACCAAAGCATGGCGACAACAGTCCCAATCCAAAAACCCCACCGCCTTTTCCTACACACTCCCCCGCTCTTTTTCTCACAAATCCCAACGGTTCAGCAGGCCATCATTCGGCATTGCTTTCGACATCGACGGCGTCATTCTCCTCGGTAACACTCCCGTCGGCGGCTCTCCGGCAGCATTGAGAAAACTATACGACGCACAAGGTAAACAAGAAAAAACTGTATCAATTTTCGCTATTTCCTGTTTACAATCGTAAATTTATTGATCTTTTTATTTTGTTAGGTAGAATGAAAATCCCCTACGTTTTCCTTACCAATGGTTAGTACTTGTTACTCTTTTTTCATTTCTTCTCAAATTTCGCATTTCATGATACAATTATTTATATCAATATTTTTTACTATTTGCATGAATATGGTTCAAATTCAATCAATTTTCCATTGGTGAATATTTTGTTTGGAAATGATGCACTGCTTATTTTGATTTTTATCTTTTACAAAGGTGGTGGCATTCCTGAAGCTAAAAGAGCCTCTGAACTTAGTGAACTCTTGGGTTTAAGTGTCTCACCTTCTCAGGTATGTTGGATAACTTGTTTAAGTATAGCGGTGGACAAAATGTATTCTACCAGAATTGAGTTTGGTATAATTGATTTTTACAAAATTGAGTTTAGCATAATTGGTTTATGTTCGGATACATTTATGTAAAAGTGAGTTGAATTTAAGTGTAAAAATCATTCTGAATCAATTCTGGAGGTAGAAGCTACAAATTCTAGCTTCTAAGTATAATCAATTCTGGAGGCAGAATCAATTCTACTTTTGATAAAACAAACATAACAAAATCACCCTGAATCAATTCTACACCTCTAAAATTGATTCTGGATCTTCCAAAAGCCAATCCAAACATGCTAGTAGCATATTAGGGGCCACGAAAATGAATTTCCTGAAATTTTTCCATTGAAGATGCTCTTAGTATAGTGCAGTAGTAATATTTAGTAACTCATGCTTCGTTCTCTTCCCCTGTATGATAACAATAATGTTTATAGTATATTCAATACATGTGGTTTAGTTTTCTGTTTGTTTCCGCAGGCGTGTTTATCTAAAATGTCACAACTAGGGACTACTTTTTCACATTGTTGTCCTGAATTCTTTTTGTGACATTACTCAGGTTATGCCCTTAATTGAATGTGATCATTATGCAGGTTTTGCAGGGCCATTCACCATTTAGACAATTGGTTGATAGGTATATGTGTGCTTCTTATCTGAACTGGTTGTATATGGTTTATATGCTGAAACCAACAATTATTGTGTTGCATTATATTTATCATATAGAATTTTAGTTTACAGATTTGAGCATGAACTCGTTGTTGCTGTGGGAAAAGGGGAACCAGCTTCGGTGATGTCTGAATATGGTTTTAAGTAAGGTTTCAAGATAATTGCCGTGTCTGATATTTCATGATTTTATTTAGCAATCAATCTAACGTCATTTTCATTGTCTTGTTATTTTGTTCTTGTTGTTTTTTTATGTTCAGAAATGTTATCTCAATTGATGAATATGCATCGTGCTTTGAAAACATTGATCCATTGGCACCGTACAAGAAATGGACGACCAAGTTGGCTGCTACTCAGAATCCAAAGTTTGATGAGAATGGTTCACGAATTGATGTCTTCTCTGAAAGGGTTCAAGCAGCATTCGTAGTTAGCGATCCTGTTGATTGGAGCAGGGACATACAGGTAACAGATTACAACAATCTTATATGACTGTTCCACATCAATTGATTTTCCTTTTCCTCTCCTGCATATTGAGGGACATTCAGGATCAAAGTTACAATGACTTTTTTGTATGCATGGTTGTCAGAATTTCATAAAACTATGAGTTTACGAACAACTCTTGGTATCAAAATTAAGCTAACTTGCTTAGAAAATTGTTTCTGCGTAAACTCAGGTAGACTAACATCGAGTTATGATTTAGAGGACAGTTGATCAAGTCTATACATAATGGTCATTTTTCACTAGAGTGACACCTAACTAAATTTGACGGTTGAGACTATCAAACTGCTATTCACTTTTACTAGATTAAGTTTAATCACATTTGAATTTTAATTTGGTTTCTGTTTCTAAGAACCAAGAATAAATAACAAAATTCTCCACTTCTTTCTGGTTTCTAAAAGTTCTTATATTTTTATTTTATGAATCAAATCGATGGATCTGAGTGTGAACTGACCAAGACTACTTACTTATTCAGGTTCTCTGTGACATCTTGAAAACTGGAGGGCTTCCTGGAAGAAATGTTGGAATGCAACCACAATTATATTTTGCAAATGATGACCTTGAATACCAGGTTGGTTGATGTTTGCTACAGATAAGACTTATGATACAGATCATATGAA
Source organism: Vicia sativa (assembly GCA_021764765.1). Taxonomy (NCBI): domain Eukaryota; kingdom Viridiplantae; phylum Streptophyta; class Magnoliopsida; order Fabales; family Fabaceae; genus Vicia; species Vicia sativa. The sequence goes on from CM038792.1 coordinate 143,839,618, forward strand.
TCCCATTTAAAATATTATATTACTATACTTGCTAACAAGGTTCTACAAAAGGTAGACTAAATTTCCTTCTGAACGTTTGGGCATGGGAGCTTTCAGAATTGCATTAGAATCCATCTTCAATCGGTAAGACCTGCTTATTATCTTATCGTTAATGGGTGTTTTCTACTTTAGTTTCTTTAAATCGTTCACCTATGACTCTGAAACACTCTATCTGCAGGACTCATTCTCATTCCCTGGAGTACACCAGTTTTGGAAAGCCACAACCATTTGTATTCAAGAATGCCGCAACTGTGTTACAGCAACATGTGCCTCAAGTCTATGAAGATTTCAACGACATAAATGATAAAAATGCTCAACATTTTCAAACACTTTACATGATTGGAGATAATCCTGCAGTGGATATCAGAGGTGCACGACAGGTATGTCTACTGAATATGGAATTCAAAAGTGTTATGGTTTAGGTACAATTATTTGTTTACAAAATGGTTCTGACGAAAATACTACATTTCAGACCGGGCATCCTTGGTTTTCTATTCTCACGAGAACCGGTGTTTTCAAGGGGAAGGAAAATCATGACAAATTTCCTGCAGATCTGGTAAAATCATGACAAAGTGTTGTATATTTAACAATGGATGGTTATTATTAATTTATAATACAACTTCGCTTATGCAGGTTGTTGACACCGTGGAAGAAGCTGTGGACTACATCCTGGCAAAGGAATCCGTTTAGTTTGTCTGATGACTCTGATCTGTTTTACCTTGCATTGCAAAGGCTTTGATTCTTAGTAGAAAGGGTTAGTGATTAAAAATACTATGGAATAATTTATGGTTTAATCTTGCCATAATCCATTCATTTAGCGGAACATGTAATTGATTATTTTTCCATTTCCACATGTTTGTTTTTTTTTCATCTGATGGAGAACATTCTTTACAAATAAACTAGGAAAATGGTAACAAGGATGTGGTGTTATGTGATTGTCTCGCTTTCTCAAATAAGTAAATAAATTGAAGTTTGTTTACTTTGTAAAAATATTTTTATTTTATTTTTCAACATCTGTTAATTTTAACTTAATAATTAAATATGTGAAATTATTAGAATAGATTATTATGATGAAGAAAGGATTAAAGGCTAGTTAAAGGTGATGCATTGTTATTTTATTGAGTTGAATCAAGTATTATCTGAATGCCTCTTTAGATATTAATCTCTTGAGTTAAAAATGACTTCATCTTTTTTTCTTTTTTTTAATAAAGATGGATATAATAAAAAGAAAAGGAGAGTACACGATAGGGGAAAGGGGACATACACCAAAACCCTATCTATGAGAAACAAAGCGAAAGAACGGCATGTTTAATCTATTCTTCACAAAATTCGCTATAATACAATCAGGGATAGAAGAAAAGTAAGTAGTATTGATAACGGTAAGACCTAAGTTAGCAAGACGGCCTGCACAACTATTTTCTTCTCTAAAAATATGGGAAGCAACAAAATTTCAATTAGATACTATATACAGTTAAGCCACCTATTCTTAATAGATCAAACCATATTATACGGAGATTTGAACGCTTTGACAACGGCCATTGAGTCGGTTTCTAACCAAATAAAATTCCAATTCCTCTCATAAGCGAACTTTATTACAATCATAGCACTGAAAAGTTCGGCGATGAGAGAGTTGGAAACTCCCAAAAAAGAGGCGAAAGCTCCCAAAAAATAACCACCATAGTTTCACACAATTCCCCCACAAGCAGAAGACTCCGAAGGAGCAATCGAAGCTTCATCACAATTAATTTTAAGTGAATTTCTTAACTTACGCCATGACCTTCTTACCCATCCCGGCGAAATTCCCAAGTTGCCCCTTGAAAACCGAAAATGTACTTCTGGTTAGCATCTCATATCATAAAAATCACCTTGAAAAGGGTTGGGTGTGAACCGGAAGTATATTTCCAGTTTCAACCTATGTGTAATTTTTAAGACTGTAGTTGTTCATCAAATATTGAGAAATTATTCTCAATTCAGTTTCATATACACGTTTTATTCTATTGGTTCTATTGATAAAATAAAACAATTTGATTTAACAAAATAAAATCAAACATTAAGATTTAATTTAGACAGATAAATATCGTATGTTTTGGTCTAAAAATCAAGCAAAATCATGATCAATAATTACAGTGTTAAATAATTGATGCCTGATTTTTAGAGCAAAATATACGATAATTTTTTATCTGTCTAAATTAAATCTTAATGTTTGATTTTATTTTGTTAAATCAAATTGTTTTATTTTACCAATAGAATAAAGTGTGTATGTGACACCAAATTTGAAATAAATTCATAATATTACATTATTTAGTATGGAACCATAACTATATTTCCTTTTTCACTCAAAAATTATAGTAAGTGGTGCGAACCGGAAATAAACTTCTGAATTTGTGAAAGACATTTTGGGATTTTCATGGGGTGCGCCTCACCCTTATGGGGTGGATTAAGAAATTCACAATTTTAATCCAAGTATCGATCGTCGGTTTCCAAATAACCTCAACAATGTTAGGAGCTCTAGGCGAAGGAATAACAACCTTAAAACTCTTCAACAAAACAAATTCCTGCATATTCAAGGAAAACCAACCGAATTCGAGCTACCAGCTAACGAAACGACCTCAGAAATATATGATAAGACAGCAAAGAAATTAGGCTTAATATTCTGGTATCTCACCTTATTACGGGCCAAGCATATAGCATTAAGGCTGAAAACAACAGATGTTGCAGCAATAATTTTGCATTGACCAGATTTAAATTTGCTACAGAGGCTCCAAAGATCAGACCACCCAACAATAGGAGAAGAAAGGGAAAAGTTGTTACCAATCCACGCCCAAAGTTTAGAAGCGAAAGGACAATCAAAAAATAAATGCGGAATAAATTCCTCCGCCTCCAAACACAAGTCACATCTAGAAGGGAAGCTGAAATTACGCCTTTTCTATTGATCATCCGAAGGAATTTTGTTAAGAAGGAGTTTCCAAACAAAACAGGATTTCGAGGGTGGGATGGATTTGGCCCAAATCTACCACCACCAAATATGTTGGGGGCCCTTCCGCCGCTTGAACTCAAAATTAATCTTAGCATTTAACTCACCATTCAAATCGTGCTCCCAAACTCGCGAGTCAAGCCGAAGAATAGAAGGGATCCGCGAGTCAGAAATTCTACTCTGCACCGCAACGAGAAGAAGAGTGATGGCCTTGGTAAAATCCCAGCAACCATTAGAAATAATGTCACCAACAGGTTGATCCACAATATCATTTTGATTTCTCAGAGTAGAGTGAAATGAGTCAACACACCACCTGTCAAACCATAACCTAATATCCTTACCGTTACCCAACATCCGTGATGAGTTCTCCTCCACCACGAAAATGTGTTGTTTCAAACTGGACCAAATGGAAGAAAAAATGTGATTCATGATGTACTTGTTCTTCCTGCAAACCCTTTACCGAAGCAACACAATCCAAGAAAGATGAGAGTTAAGAAAATCCCAAGCGCGCTTAAGATTGAAGGCTAAGGTCAACGAAACGAGAGAACGAATACCAAGCCCCATTTCCTTGACCGGAAGGCACATGTGCTTCCAAGCCACCATTATAACTTTGTTTGACGAGCAATCTCCACTCAAATAAACCTCTTAACGACACGCTTGACATCCCGAATAAGAGATATAGGCCAGTTGTAAATAATCATACTATGGACAAACATACCCTGGATGACTGATTTCACCAACTTCATATGACCAGCGAAAGAAAGTAACAACCCTCTCCAACTAACAAGCGTGTTAATAATTTTATCCGTAATCGGCCTTAGATAGACCGCCTTAGGCTTACCTTTGAAGATAGGTACCCCTAGATAAAGAAAAGGTCCAGATCCTTTCAAGAAACTAGAGCGATCCACCAGAATATTCAACCGGGCATTAGGCATTGCACCGCCAAAAATAAGGGACTTCCTACAGTTTACTCTTTAGCCAGAAACAACTGCATAGTCTTTAAAAGTATCAGTAGAATTTTGAGGTTAGAAAATTTCCCTTTACAAAATATAAACATATCATCGACATAGAGGATATGGGAAGGTGTAATACATGGGGAAATTAATGAAGTCGCCACCATTATTTATTTGTCCTAAGGACGGGGAATCTAATAGGAAAACCCTAATAGTAAGGATAAGGCGGTCATTGTAATAAGTTAAGAGTTCGGGAGTCAATTAAGCAAGGGGAAGGTGTTAGGCACCTCTCACTTCCCTTGTACTCAAGGGGAACCTTCTCTAATTTTAGGATTTGGTGTGTTTGCTAAGGTTTATTGTCTAATGCCTAATTTTATTTTATTTATTATTTGCAGAAACATAGAAAATATTTTAATTATTAGTTAGGGGACAGGGTTTTATTTTTTAATAGCTGGACTCGCCTCGATTTTAATCGAGTGACTACGTATCTCCTCGTGGAGAATCAGAGTCCAATTTCGTAGTTCGTAGTGTTTGTTTAGTGTTTTTTATGGATTGTAGAAATTGCTTTCGAATTTATCCTTGAACCTTATCTGGGTTTTGTAGAAGAGTGATCGTAGACGCAGTTCGCAGTTAATTTTGAAAGTAATGCTATTTAATCTTTTTTTGAAAATATCTTGTAGTTTTTGATTATGTTAGTAAAAAATGGTTTTGTTGTTGGTTAGCTATTTTAGTGTTTTGATTTCGTTGGTTAGAAATTCTTCTCATCACGTGGTTAAGTATTGGCCACGTGGTGTTCACGGATGAAATATTTGAGAAATTGTGCAGGTATTAATTATTGATTTTGAATAATTAATTAACTGATAGACGATGAGTCGACCAATTACTTATTTGAGGACATGGTAGATGAATAATCTACCAATCCAAAAAGTGTTAAATTAATCTAAATTATTGTCTTTTTTCATATTAATAATTATTAGAATCAAAACAAATAATTAATCTAATATCTTAATTTAAACTTTCAAAAACACACCGGATAACCCACTTACCATGTTATCCGGTTTGTAAAAAAATTATCTTTCTCTCTCCTTTTTCAGAAGTTAAAATGGTAAAAAATAAAAAAAATAAAAAAGTAATTAGTATTTATTCAAGGGCAATTTCGTTCAAATATCAAATTTGTAGGGGTATGGGAATAAATATAGGGGTACGTGGTAAAATTTTCATGTCGTAAATATTAGTGCCAAAGGATGTGGATTTAGTAAAACTAATGGCCCAAACCTGAACTCATTTAAATGATAAGATAAATAGTAATACTAAATAAATATTTTAAATTAAATTAAATTAAATAATTAGAATTTTGGGGAGCATACTTCTCCTCACGTGTATACATACATACAACTTAACAACACATCCATTTATTTGACTTCTTCATCACAAAATTGATCTTTTTAGAAGATTCAATTGGTTTTGACTTATTTTCACCAAATATTTGATTTTGTGATTGAAGAACATATATGGGAAGATTTGATATTTTGTGACGAAGAAAACAACAAATTAATTTTGGAATGGAATATGCGAAGAAACTGTGGCAGTTAATTTTGTGATACTCTCCTACTTAATTTTCGATTCTCTTTTATACTAAAAATAAACTTGTAAAGTCTAACTAATAAAATAACATTATTTTCTTCCTTTAATTTGCTAACTAGCGTAGAATACAGCCTAAAAATTAGTAACCATTTTGAAAACCTAGTAATAATTAGGGGTGTTCAAAACCAAACAAATCCAATAGAAAACCGCAAAATCAAATCAAACCAAATCGAAACCGCAAAAAATCGCATTTGATTCGGATTAGTTTGGATCATTTTTTAATAATACCGCATGGTTTGGTTCGGTTTGCGGTTTGTATTTTACAAACCGAACCAAACCGAACTAAACCGCATTATGTTACAACTTAAATTTTACTTAACTCGCATCTAACCCAAACCTAAATCTATTATACATTAGCATTATGATTACAAACAATTTTCTCATCTTTACAGTTATGATTTCATTTTCAATCTTCTTAAATATCTCCTAACATTATCACTTCTATTATATTGTTTCCTTTGCACGTTCTTATTTTTTATGCAATTTTTCTCTCTTTCAATTTCATTTTATCACACATCTTTATCTCTAATCTCTCCTCTCTTATGTTCTTTCTTTTTCATCTTCACTAATTTCTCATCTCTTCTATTTTTTTATTTTATTATAATATTTTTTATATTGTTTTATGCTATTATTTTATGTTTATTATTTCATTTTTGTCTAATCTAACTTTTACATATTAAATGAGAAGTTATTGTCCAAATATGATTAGTTTTTTGGTTATAATTTAGTAGTGTATCATGTATGAATGACCAAATACAAAGTTATGTTGTCATATATATGTGAATGTATGACTCAACAAATTATTTGTAGAAAATCGAACCAACCGCACCGAACCAAACCGCATTGGTTTGGTTTGGTTTGTTTTTTTTTCTAAAAGTCAACCGAACCAAACCAAACCGCATGTCTTTTTCTCTCGCGGTTCGGATGATTTTTTGCGTCAAAACCGCCTAAACCGCACCGCGAACACCCCTAGTAATAACTGTATAAAGTGTAATTTTACCCTAATAAAAAAATAATACCAAGAAGTGTAACACAAATATTGACAAAATTCTAAAAGAAAAAGTTAAGATATAGATTGAACTAAGACCTTCATCTTCTAATTAGTACTCTCCACCAATTGTGCTAAAACAAACTATCACATGAATAAAAAATTAGATTAGTAAGAATACACCTATTTTAACCTAAATAAATAATTTCAAATTAAATCATTAGTTATTATTATTATTATTATTATTATTATTATTATTATTATCATTATTATCAATATTATTTTAAAATAAACTAAAAATGAATTAAAGTTAAATGTTAGAAATATGAAAACCCAATTTAAAAACAATTTGAATGATAAATATAGAGAGAACAAATTTGGGGTATAAAAGAAGGCACATCAATATTATTGGGAAGGCACAGCAATATTATTGGGACTCCTAATTAAATCAATCTTCTTAGAATCAACTAGATGAAGAATCTTCCAAAAAAAGCAAAGGGGGAAAGAGGATCCCCTGTCGGACTCCGCGAGAGCACTTAAAATACCCCGAGAGAGTACCATTAACATTAACCGACAAATGAGCAGAAAGCAACAAACTATGAATCCAACAGAAAATCTGATGGAAACCAAATTTCTGAAGCACTTTCAACAAGAAATTCCACTCAAGAGTATCAAAGGTCTTGGAAATGTCGACTTTAAGAGCAACATTACCGCACCAGGACTTAGAATCTAGTAAATTAAAGGCCTCTGAAGTCAATCCTATGCAATCATGGATACGTCTGCCTTGGATAAAACCCCTCTGCTGCACAGAAACCAGTAAAGGCATGATGGCAGCCAACCGGTCAGCAAGAATCTTTGATATAATCTGGATTTTGAAATTGGAAACGACTATTGGACGAAAGAGATCCAACCGATCAGCCCCTTTAATCTTAGAAAAAGTTGTTGATTGCACATTTAGTACTACTCTAAACCTCATGAAAATTTTGAAAATCTACCTCTCACATTGTTCAAATATTAAAATCTGAACATACATACTACGTATTATTATAAAAAAAAAGTTTAAATTTCGCGTCAAATATATATATAGTTTTGTCAGGATTTTAAAATCTGGATATTTATCAGACTTTTTTTTCTTTCTTTCAAATTAGAAGTTTTTTACTCTCAAATTTTTAATAATGCTGCAATTGTTGAGGTTGGAAGTCTCCTCTATATGTCTCAACTTTATTTTATTTAATATTTTATTAAATTTTTTTATATTTGACTTTGCCACATACTAATTCAAAAAAATCTATTTTGTGAGAGCTTTTAAAATTAGCACAAAGTTTTGTATGAATATGACCAATACAAAAATTGTTCATTTAAGAGATTTGAAGCCGAAATCTTAAAAATAACACTATCTCAAAATTAAGTCTTCACTACTAAGTCAATTTTTATATATATATATATATATATATATATATATATATATATATATATATATATATATATATATATATATATATATATATATATATATATATATATTTACTTTATATACATTTAACAGTGACAGTAGATTAAACCATACAGGTCTAAAAATAACATGGTCAAAATGGTCAAAATATTTTGTTCTTATATACTTAACCTACTTAACCTGCTTAACCTGTTATTTTTTATATATCTTTTAGAGTTTGAGTTCCACAATTTTAAAGTTTGATATGATTTGTAAGTTTGTTTAAAAAATATTTCATATCATATATTAAAGGCTAATTTTTGAATCAGAGTTAGGGATGACAATGGGTATCTATGAGCACGGGTACTAGTTTCTCGCTACCCGCCCCGTTTAGTAAATATGATATTCGTACCCTCCTCATATTCGTGCGGGTATCTGTTAGATAGATATCCGTTAATTTTAAGATATACACGAGTATTAACGGGTATCCACGGATACTATTATTTAAATATATTTTAAAAATATGTATATTTAAATAACTATTTTTTAATCTCTTTTAAAGTAAAAAAAAAAAAATTTCAAAGTTAACACATAATAAATATTAATAAAAATAAATCACTTTCATTTTATTTCTTCTTATATCCAAATAATAATAATAATAGTAATAATAATATCATATTTAAGAAAATAACAATAATAATTTTGATCAAACAAATTAACATTTAAGTATTTTTTTCTAATTATTAACGGACACAGATATCCATGGGTACCATCAAATCCATATCCGTATCCGTAAATAATCGGGTAATCAAATATCCGTTTATTTTACCCGTGGATATCCATTAAGCCATCATATCCATATTTGTGACGGGTTTTATCTGCGGGTATCCACGGGTACGAGTTTTTTTGTCATTCCTAATCAGAGTTTAGAATTTGTTTTTAAATATGATATTATCTTTAAATATATTTAAAGACAATTTTCATATCAAGGTATTTTTCAAAAAAATATAGACAGAATTTTAATAATTATTAAAATTAAAATCTAACACACAATCCTGAGATAGAGAGATTAAAAGTTTGTGATGACATTTAACTAAATAATATCGATTTTTAATATTTTTAATTAAAAATCTTATTTATATTTAAATAGATTATAAAACTAATATAATCATGAGTGTATGCTCTATTTTAATATTTAAATAATATTTTATAAAACTGAATTTAATATCATATCATATTTTAATTCTTTTTTATAATATACATTACTGTGGTTAAATTTTTGGATCTCAAATTTATAAGTTTATATAAAATTTGATGTAATAATAATATAAATAATAGCCTAAATGAATTTTTATGGTTTATTTTATAATATGGTTTCTTTTGCTTAAATATACTTTTGAAAACAGCTTAGCCTTCTCTACTAAAATCAATGAGTCTAAAAAATAGTATTGTAAAAAAAAAATAGTAGTATCAAACATATTTTATTAAGTATATAATTTAATAAAAGAATCAAACATAATTATATTAATGCACAATTCATCTTAAAAAATATCCTTATATATGGTTTAAATATATTTACTCATATTTTATTAATAAAAAATTTCAATAAATCCTCTTCATAATTTAATTAGTGAAAATATAATATAAGAATAGATAAAGTATGCTAAATTGATTATCAAATAAAATCTTTTATAATTTAATGATCTTATTTACATTCAATTAGCATATATACAAATCTTTTCATATATTTAGCAAAATCTTTTCCTCTACATATCCCGTATTTTCTCTTTCTTTTCCTTCAATAATCCAATTTGTTTACATTCTTTCACCAAAGGTATCTTTAATTTGACGATCTATTCAAAAGATTTGGTGAACACAATTATATATATCGTCATAATTATCATTAAATTCAAGATGTTTATCTATTTTGTAGATCCTATATTTTCTCCATCTTTCTTGCTAACCACTTCTCCTATATATATAACTTAATAAATCACAACTTAAATCAATATATCATATCAACAAAAATTAGTGAAGACATAGTTTGCTACTATGGTTGAAGAAAGAGTTGAATTCAGTATTAATGTTTCTAAAGGCCAATCAAGAAATCGACAAATCTCAAACCCCACATACTCATTAGATATATTTGAGTTAGATGTTTCCGCTATACTTCGAAATCGTTCAAGTTCTCTAAGTCAGATTACGAATGTATCAACCATGTTTAGAAGACCATTGCTTATAAATTGCGAACATTTCTTCGCAAGTAATCAATATTTGTTATGGTTTTATTTACATAGAATCACTTCGTCATTCCCTTATTTCACTTTTGAAAACCTTAAACATATAACAAGAAATTTAATACCTCAAGTCAAAGAGTTATACAACATTTCCGATAAGTTTGTTGGACTCGAAGAACCGGTGAATAATGATTATCGAGAGAGGGTCATTCCTTTGATTCTAAATATTTTTGTGGACGTGTATCCATGCGAAGAAAGAAGAAATCAAGAGATGATAGAAGAGTCTTTGCGACTGGTCAAAATGATTCCTGCATCCAATGAAGCTATCTTGTCTTTGAAGCCCTATTCACTTCCTCGTAATTGTTCCATATGCTTGGAAAAATTTCATCATGATTTTGAAGGAGATGGTGATAGTGATGAAGTGAAAGTTTCAACAATGGCGTGTGGTCATACATTTCACTATAATTGTATTGTGCAATGGCTACAAACAAGTCATGTATGCCCCTTGTGTCGTTATGCTATGCCTACTTGAACATGGTGTTTGGTTACTCTTAGTTGATATATTTTCATATAATTTTCTTCTTTTCTTTTACACACGACATTCAAGTGTATTAACATTAAATTTAATTAAGATCAATTCTTATAACTTGTGTTAAAGTATTTATCACTCATCATTATTAAATGATATTAATCTATATATAGTGTAAATTTGGGGAGCACCACAACAGTGGCCCCAAAAAAATAGCTGATGGAAAAATCATAAATTGTTCTGGCCCTAAAAAATTCATAGGATGCATATTTAGCAAAAAAAGTGAACAGTAGGTTGTTTTTTCGAAAGTAATGATCAAGTATGAATTCAATTGTCATCCCTAATCATATCTCTAATCATACACACGAGATTCCTACCAGAACAAGATAGAATGCATAACTACTACCTAGAAGAAAGTAACATCAAATTTAGAATTTGATCACTTGCTTGGGCTGGCTCCCAAGTTTTCCTAGAGCTTTATCCAATGCTGTATTGAAATCGTTAAAGGGTGTCAATTCCATCCTGCAGAAAAGGGTGACCCACCCGTTAATGTGTAACTGAATGAGATAAACAGAGAGGGTCATGAATTTTAAATTTTATGAGCAATTGTATTTTAAGACATACGTGTATTTTAACTTTCCATCTTGTACAAGACCCAAAAGCCTGTCTATCATTCTTCTGCCTTCTTCAGCTTTATCAGAGTTCAACCAATTCTGCAACCAGAAACCCCTCAAGGAAAGTTCCTGCAAATATGTGATTTCAAACTAAGATTACATATACATATGATAAACTAGGGCAATGCCATATTTCTAGTAAAAATATAATCATGTGTTATTGAAAGGTTGTGCCATAACTAAGTCATGATACTAGTTTTGGACGTCCGAAAGAGCCCAGTTTTGGCCAACAGGATATGGCCCGAGTAGCTACTTCAAACATGTGTCCAAGGCTCAAATCCTTGTGATGGAGGAGTTGCTCTTGCCGCTTAAATGTACTCTACATCCTCGAGGGATTAATTTTACGGAACACCCTAAATTCACCCACTCCCTGAATAAAAAAAACAACCCGTCTCATTCCTCAGCACAAACCAGCTGTAATTAACTTGATCCGTGTAGCCAGAGTAGGGTAAAGAACGAAACACACTTCAGACCAAGGAGTTACACTTCCCGGAGGTTGAGAAACGTGGCCTCATGTCATGGAGTTGTGACTCTCCAACAGTCAACATCCAAACTTAAAGTATTTACAGGCCTGATAGACCTCAGGTACCAGTTTGTAACATACCTAACAATTTCTTGCTTAATTGATTATTGGAGTGTCTTTGCAAATACTCATTTCTGCATCCCCAGCCTCCCAAAATAGTAACACAATGTTTGAGCATAGAAACCAACTTTGTTCTCTGCGCATCAGGTATTAAGGGATCCCAAGGCTCATGGACCAACATAACTATTTTTTATTGCCATTTTCCAGCTCATTTTCTATTTTGATTGAGGAATCAATATGACTTTTAAGAGATACCATTTCTAGTCAAGATAAACAATCCGTATTCTTCATTTCAGCACTTCATTCTGATTCTTTACACAGAAAATGTTATGTAGCCTCCGAGCAGGCAAGTGAAAGATTTGTTAGCTAAATATAAATCCCATTTTCAGTTTTTCAACCAATCATTTAAATATGTAGGCATCTTGGTATCTATATATTCCATTAACTTTTCTATAAGCAACACAAAACCACTACAGAGTACAGATGGAGAGGTAAACATGCATTTCCTAAGGAAATATCAACCACTATAGAATCGCAGCACTGCAAAGGGACCAATAGGTGACAGAAGTATTGTTAGCAAACACGAAGCCCTGTAAAAAATTAGGTCATATGGAGTATGTATGGAGCTACAACAAGGTTTGTAGACTCGTAAATACTTGTTGAGCTTAAGTTTCTTCCCTAGCCCAAAGTTAAAATCCGCTAATCCTTCACCAAACTCGGGTTAAATGGCAAAGTATTAGTACCATTAATTTTATACCCAGCTACAACAACTTCACCTTCATAGAATATAATATATCAATTTTCAGAGTTGCGGACAATAATCTTAACAACTTAGTAACTCCTTCATCTCAATTACTTCCAAGTTCCAACTATTGCTCTGTAATTTATATCAGTTGAAGATGCAAACTCCTCAGTCAGATAGACACAAAACTTTCTGGCAATTTTAGCTTGATTCTACTTTATATACAAGTGAGTCGTGATTGGCTATCTTTATGCTTCATGTCAACCATAATTAACCATGATAAAAAAAAGATATTAACTAAACAATGGTTCTGCACAGTAGACTGAAGAAATCAATTTTGAGAGTGTTACAGCCTGACCTTAAATATGAAGGATGAAGTAGATACAGTGACAGGTTTTTTAGACATTCCACCATATGTCACCATAGTTCCTCCCTGTCTACAAGGCATAAACTTGCTTAAAATCTTCATAATAACGATAGTTCATAACAGAAAAAACATTATTAAAGCCTTTACAGATTATATCATATCATATCATACCTTAAAAATTTGAGAACCATAGAAGCAGAATTGCCGCCAACGCAGTTAAATCCCAGTGCAGGTTCAGGTATACCACCCTACCATGTCAATTTGATGTCAAGTAATCATTCAATTCTATATTTTTAGTATAGAAGATAACCCTTAAAACAATTTTGTTTGTTTTCAGCTTCGATAGCATCTCAGAGCATAAGCCATAACAAGAACAATAAATCCAGGGTATACCAGAAGACTCTTGACATTCTTCCCTTCCAATTCATTTTCAGTGAAAACTTCATCTGCGCCCAAATCCTTAAGTGTTTCTTTGACTTCATCAACCCCAGGCCTACAGAAGCAAAAGGATTAGCAAAGCAAAAAATAAGTTTCAAGACAAACATCTTCCTTAAGCCCAATGAGATAGAAAGTGAGAAGAAGAAGAACATGGTTTAAGAAACATTCAGAAGCAATCATGCTGGTTGCTCCCAATTTTGCACAACAGTAACCAAAAAACATGCAAAGAGCCTTTAAAGAGTGTACCTGTCCCGTATAATATTAATGCTGTGAATGCCACGAGTTTTTGCAAGCTGAATGACACACTGGCCAACCATGCTGGTTGCCCCATTTTGCACAATAGCATCTCCTGTTAAAAATATGCAATGCATAACATAAGCACAAACAATTCCGCTCAAGATCCAACTAAAAAAACAAGTATTGCAACTAAAGGGACAGTGCCTGAGTTCAAAGTAATGCATTTTTCAAGCATGAGAAGAGCAGTGAGAGGATTAACAGTAATTGTAGCAGCATATTCCATAGGCACACTCTTGTTAACCTTGTGCCACACATTCTGGTCCTTCACAATGTATGTCTGCCATGTCCCTGAAAACATAAATAACCAAATTTTCAAATATAACGGATAACAAATGAGTCACTGACTTGGACTCTTATACTATAAAGCAGAATAACAGCATCTAATTTCATTCCTAAAATTGGATGACTGTATCAACTTAGGATTTGTTTAGCATGAATATTTTTGAGCTTATAATTTATAGCTTATAACCTCATATAGTCATATGACAATAAAAGACTTGATTGATAACAGTTTTTTCATCACGAACTTATAGCTTATTTTCCATACGCTATTTTGAATAGCATTTTAACTTACAGCTTATCATTTTTCTTTCATTTTTACCCTTATTATTTTAACAAAAATTCACTTTTATCTTTTATAATATATTTTACTTTAATATAAAACAATTACGTGTTAAATGCAAATAGTAACATAAACATTTGTGTCATTTCCAATTTTTCGGCTAGTTAGGCACTAATTTTTACTAAACACTTTTACTATAAAGCAAAATAAGAGCATCTAATTTCATTCCTAAAATTGGATGACTGCATGAATATTTTTGAGATTATAATTTATACTCCCTTCGTTTCAAAATGACTGTCGTTTTAGCAAATAAATTTTGTTTTAAAATGATTGTTGTTTTCACTTTTTAATGTAGTAATGATTATCATTTTTCTAATTGTACCGTTTACTTTTTACTCTGGACACTATTTTCAATACATTAATAAAGTTAATTTCGTAAAAGTGTATTGTCTTAAGACAACATTATTACATTCTTCAATTTATATGCAAAAACCTTAAACGACAGTCGTTTTGAAACGGAAGGAATAGTTTATAATCTCATATGACAATAAAATACATGATTAATAACAGTTTTTTCATCACGAATTTATATCTTATTTTTTAGATATTATTTCAAATAGCATTTTAACTTATAACTTATTATTACTTTTTCATTTTTTACCCTTATTTTTCCATTTTTACCCTTATGTATTAAAGGCAAATAATAACAAACAATTGCCATTATCCATTTACCAGTTAGTTAGCCCCTATAATATGTTTTAATTAGCTTATCATATATGAGTATCAAGCTATAAACTATTTAGTCATAAGCTATAATCTATTAGTTGATAAGCTATAACCTATTAGTCATTGGTCATAAGTTATAAACTATTAGTTGTGATCAGTAATCAAATCAACATTGTAAACGATACATCAAATTTCAAAATAATAATAATAATAATAAAATGAAAATAAGAAATTAAAGGAAGGAAAAAAAGCACCGGAAGTAGGAGGAGAGGGAATAACCCAATCGCCGGGAGAGAACGAGTTTACACCGGAGCCAACGGAGTGAACCTCTCCGACGCCTTCATAACCACCAACAGCAGGTGGTTCAGGCCTGACGGGATACACACCTTGTATCCTGTTAATATCGGACGGGTTTATCGGAGCAGCCAGCATCTTGACGCACACATCATTCTCTTTCAATTCCTTGCCCGGAACGTTCACCAGCTTCGTGACCGCGTCTGGTTGGCCGTGCGCCTCGTACACGATCGCGTTCGACGGCGGTGATACGGCGGAGGAGAATGGTTTCATGTTTAGAAGTCTAATCGGAAGAGAAGTGGTGTTGAAATTGAATTTGAGAAGGGAAGAAGATGGGTTAAGAATGAGTGATCGCAACATTTTGATCGCTCTCAGAGTTTCTCTCGCTTCCTACTCCGCTGCTTGTGCTGCGCGCTCTTCAATCAGAGGTCCTCAGAGTTTTTTCTTGTAAAATTTTTCTCTCATTAGTTTTTATTGGAAATGGATATGTTACCCTCTATTTCTTTTCAAAATAATAATAATAATCTTATTCAAATCTTTTTATCTCTTAAAATAAATATATATTTAAAATATTAATACAATATTTGTTATTTTTCACTATCATATTCATATTTATTAATTTTCACACTTATTATAATTATAATAATAAATAAGAATTTTAGTAAATACTAATTTTATCATTAAAAACGCACCTAATCATTTTCTTAAAATCCACATAAGCATTTATCACGAGATTGATAATAATTTAAAATTTAATATAAATAAATTTTGTTTAAAATAAAATAAAAATATAATATAATATTATATTGAATAGCATAATTTAACTAATAATTAAGCTACGGGTGGATTTTCTTTGTCAGCTTTCTCAGCGAAATTTGCTCCGACAAACCATGGTGCTCTTGAATAAGAAAAAGATCAACAAAAACGATCCCCTAAGAAATTCAAAGATAAAGGATGGTATGATTGTTTATCTTATATACAGAAAGAGAACTCCATGTAGACGGGTTGTACAAGGCTTAATACTAACTATACGATCTCTTTCAAAAATATGGTGGTGAGTGAAATGATAGAGAAGACGTAAGAAGACGAGATGGAAGAAGTTGAAGATATCTGTGGAGGAGCAAAACGTTGGGACTATGAGTGCCCAAAGTTCATATTGACTACTGAAGAAGAACAGAGAACAGCAAAACTTTGACACAAAGAGGTTATAGAAAAGGAGAATCATGTATAAGGTGTTAGAATCACGGCTGAATCAGCTATGGATAAAAAGAGGAATCTTAAATATTGTTAATTAAGGGAAATAGTATTGTTAATCATATATGATTGTAAAGATCCATAATGGCTTGGAGTTTATGGTTGATGGTGGTAGAAATATGAAATTGGATGGTTGATGGTGGTAGAAATATGAAATTTATCATGTGTCTGCTGTTTAACGAAGAAGAAAGAAGATCATAAATTTGATTAAGACTAATGTTGTAGATTGGATAGAAAATCCTGAGGAGATCAAGAAACTCTTAAAAAAGAGTGGTATCATAACCTTTACACTACTGGTGTGGATTAGAAGCAAGACATAACACCAAATCCAAATTTCTAATACTGGAGCAAATTTTGAAATCCCCAGGTCCCGATAGATTCCCTGTTGGATTATACCAAAATTTCCTATAGTAAGATAGGAAGCAGAGTGTGTAGTTTTGTTCAAAATATGTGGAGAAGAGAAACCTTCATAATATTGTTGTTATTAATCACACAAGTTATGCCTTATACCAAAAATA
Organism: Vicia sativa; assembly: GCA_021764765.1. Classification (NCBI taxonomy): domain Eukaryota; kingdom Viridiplantae; phylum Streptophyta; class Magnoliopsida; order Fabales; family Fabaceae; genus Vicia; species Vicia sativa. The sequence goes on from CM038792.1 coordinate 143,856,869, forward strand.
AGTAATCATCAGTTTGTTACTCAATTTCAGCTCATAGCTTTGTGTAACACGGTCTACAAGTTGTTGAGTAAATGCATGGTGCATAGATTTCAAAAGGTGGTCGACAAGCTCATCTCACCTAATCAAACTAGTTTCATAGTTGAATGTAGCACTCAAGACAACATTATTGTTGCTTAAGAAATCTTTCACAATATGCATTGCATGAAAGGGGAGAAAGGATGCATTGTGCTGAAATTAGATTTAGCTAAAGCGTACGACATGCTCGACTGGAATTTTGTGTCTAAAGTGCTAGAAGAAATAGGTATCCCTGACAACCTATTTAAGGTTATCATGTCAGTTATAACTACTGTTACCATGACTAACTTACGAAAGGGATAGAAAGGAAGCTATTTTTCCATGCAAAAAGGGTTAAGACAACGCGATCATATCTCCCCTTTCTCTTCATGATTTGTATGGAGAAACCCACCCACCTAATTCAAGATGAAGTATAGTAAGGTAATTGGGGTGGTGTAAAAACGGGGAGGAATGGTCATATGATATCTCAACTTTTGTTTGTCGGTGACTTACTAATCTGTGGTAAAGTATCTCACATGCAAATACAAAAAGGTTCCAGAGTGTTGGACAAATTCTCTATTATCTCTGGAAAAAATATAAACTAAGAGAAATCTAGTCTTTTGTTTTTCAGTTAATATGGATTGTAAAACTAGGAAGGAAATTTTTGGGCTTGCGAGGATTAAAGAAACAAAGACGACGCGCCTTATTTGGGAGTGTCACTCATAGGAAAAAGTCATAGGGTAAGGGACTTTCAACATATCAATAATAAAGTGTAAAGTAAATTAAACATGTTGAAACTTGAAAGTAAATAATTTATCCCCGGCGGGAAGAGTCAGCCTTGTCAAATTTGTTTTAGAAGTCATCCCAATATACTCAATGATGAGTAATAAGGTGCCTTGGAGGAGTCTTAAAGTGACTCAAAAAGCTCAAAGACAATTCATATGGGGGATATTTGATAAGCAAGAAGTTGCACACCATTAAGTGGGAAAACATTTCCAAAGCCAAGAAGCTCATAGGACTTGGTTTGAGAAATACAATTATAATGAATAGTGGGTGTCTTGCCAAGTTGTGTTAGAAATATTTCAAAAGGGATAATGCTTTATGGTTTCGTATGCTCAAAGGAAAAGACAATACACAATATGCTAAGAAGGACATATGAGAAGTGAAATTTTTCGACTCTAGCATATGGAGGAACATTGTTACATGCAGAATGGATCTTAAGACCAATGTTATACAGAATAGAGGTAATGGTGAAACAATCAAGGCATGTGAAGGATGTTGGGTTACTCACAAGATGGTCCTTGAGGAACATGTGAAAGTCAATATCCAAGACAATCTAAACTGAAAAGTGGCGAAGTTATCAAATGAGAATGAGGAGTGGGATTGGTCGATCTTAAAAGAGATATTTCATCAAGACATATTAAATCAGATTGTTGTTATCCATCCTCCAAGTAAGTAATTTGGTCTCGATGACTATGGATGGGGAGTATAAAAAATGGAGAGTTTTCCATTGCTTATCCTTATAAACAATGGAATGGTATAGGGAACTATACTGACCATGAAAGTTGGAATGCCATTTCGACTCTGAAGGTTCCATAATGAATTTGCATTCTCATTTGGGTGATGCAACATGACTGAATGACAACAAATGACACGCTCGTTCGTAGAAGCGTCACTGATCCTTATTGCATTAACTATGGTAGCACCAAAGAAACTATGATCCATGTGTTTCGCAACTGCCCTTCTATAAGGCATATTTCGCTAGCTCTTATGGATCTTAACTACTAGGATAAGTTCTTCTCAATTGATGAGCAAGATTAGATAAAGTACAATATGCAACATAACATATACAACATGAATAGTAGGTATTGGCTGGATATCTGGGCTACCTCTTGCCATGTTATATGGTATTGGAGGAACAAGAAGATGTATGAGGATAACTATATTATGCCAACTGATTTGGTGCAAGCTATTATTAGCAGAGTGCAACTGTATCAGGAGAGTTTTATGATGGTTCAAATATTTGAAGTTCCAAAAAAGATTGTGGCCAAAGTTACCCAATGGAGGCCACCACCGAAAAACTGGGTAACACTCAACTCTGATGGGGACAGTTAGCCAAGAGTAAAGAGTAGAGTGTGGAGGAGTTTTAAGGGCTAGTAATGGCTGATGGATACGGAGATTTGCCAAATTGATATGCTGTTGCTCTATTTTTTAATGTTGAATTATGGGGCATATTCTAGAAGGTGTCAAAATGTTTAACAGTAACAATAATGGTAGAAAATTGGTTATCCATTTGGATTCAAAAGAAGCTTCTGATGTAATAATGCAAGAGCACCAAGGAAAACACAACGTCTTAATGCTAGTTTTCCTCATTCAACATGAGTTGAAGAAAATGGGAGAGTATAATTGTATCCAGGTGCTTAGAGAGTCGAATAGTTGTGTGGATGCCTTAGCCAAAATAGGAATAAGGAATAGCACAGGTATCCAATTTTTTTTATTGCCCTAGGAAGGTGAAAAAAGAGTGTGATAATGACCTTAAAGACAATTATATAGTGTAATTTGGGCTTTTCCCCTCCATGTTCACAAAAAAATAACCTACGATTATGCATACCTTCTAACAAGGCATTTACCCTTTTGGGAGGGACTTTTATCAAGACCTGATGCAAGATTTAAGACTAAGCTTCTTTTGGGAGTTACAAGGGGTGGGGTAGGGTGGATCACAATTTAATCTCAACCTTTCATCTTTAAATCTGATGGTTGTTATTCATTCTCATATAACTTATCTATTCTCATATGATATGTCATACACACACACACACACACACACACACACACACACACACACACATATATATATATATATATATATATATATATATATATATATATATATATATATATATATATATATATATATATATAGGAATTACACCGAAGAGTTACACCATGAGTTACACTCGCTCAAAAATGTCACTTCAAATTTATATTTTTTAAAATCTACCGTTGGATTGAAACATACCATCATATAGATCATACCTATAAAGTTTGAGATTAATCTATAAAGATTTACTATACGATCAAGATATCCAAAAATTAACGTCAAAATGGACTTTCAAATAACGTTAATTTTGATGTAGTTCAATGACATAGTAAATCATTATAGATTAATCTCAAATTTTATAGGTATGATCTATATGATGATATGTTTCAATCCAACGGTAGATTTTAAAAAACATAAATCTGAAGTGATGTTTTTGAGCGAGTGTAACTCATGGTGTAGCTCTTCGGGTGTAATTTGATCTCTCATCTCTCTCTCTCTCTCTCTCTCTCTCTCTCTCTCTCTATATATATATATATATATATATATATATATATATATATATATATATATATATATATATATATATATATATATATATATATATATATATATATATATTAGAAAATATTTGACATTTTTGAAAAAATGATTTTGTATAGAATGATAAATGAGTATTTATCATCGCTATATTTTTAACTTTTCAGAATACTATAACATAAAATATATTAGGAAATTTTATGTAAGCCCTCTAAAACTCTCCAAAATCCTCCTTCAATACAAATTTTGAGTTCTACAAATTAGAGAATTTTTGGTGTTATGAATAAAAACAAACACTCTAAACCTCCAAACCAAAATCACTCAATTCTTTCCACTCATTCCTTCTCTTTTTTCAAAACACTTCCCTCAATTCCCCTGTAAAATCTCAAACAGGCCCTTAGAAAAGGCGTCTATTTGGTGAGATTTATATACTTTGGTCCTGTCTTGAGAAACTCTAAGTCCTCCAGACAAAGTGTTTAAATAGCCTGAGAATTTTAAGTCCCTCATATGTGGTTAAATGTGGCCTGGACGATGAGATTATATGTCCTTTAGGTGAGGTATTTATCCTCTTGGGTGAGACTTCTATCAATCCCTCAGACAAGAATTAAAACTAAGTCTCTTAGGAAAGACTTTATTCGTGCCCCTTGGACGAGAATTATATACTTTGGTCCCGTGCGAGAAAACTCAAAGGTGAAGAGTTTACATAGCCTGAAAATTATGAGTCCCTCTGGCAAGGTTAAATATGGTTTGGGGTGATGAAACTATATCTCCTTCAGACGAGACATTGACCCTATTGGGCAGGACTTCTATCAAGCCCTGAGACAAGACTTAAGACTAAGTAACTTAAGCAAGACTTCAATTGTGTCTCTTGGACGGAATTTTTATACTTTGGTCCCGCCTTAGAAAACTCTTAGTCCCTAAATCGAAGAGTTTCAATGTCCTTGGAACGGAAATGTGGAGAGTATATATAGTTTATTTGTATTGTCTTGAAGGACGGAAATGATCTTTCATGTATTGCCCTAGGGAGATATGATCTTCCTGTGAAAGTTCAACATTTGTATTCGTCTCGTGGGCAGCAAAAATACTTTGGTGGTGATTTTACACAGGATAATCATTAATTGAATCAAAATTTTTATTGAGAAATAAAAAAAAATCATCTTTGTTGATTTCAAACTAATAAAACTTTTAAGTGGACTGAACTTAACAACCATTGAAGAGATTTTTACTAATATTTTAAAATAACTGCAATTCATATAAGAGTTTAATATCTCATAACATATTTTATTATGCACACCAGTAAGTGAGATTATAAAGGATCCAAGTATTTACTACTTGACATATTATATTGCTACGTTTTGTTCTATTAACTATGCTATATATACGGAGTTTATAATCTTAATCATTCTCGTAGAAAACTATCGAATCATACAAGATGGTTTCTTCTCTTCAAATCAAAATTTCTTCACACAAGAGTTGGGGAGCACATCTCATTTGGATCAATATATTGTTATTTCTTTTAACATACATGAAATAATAAAATAAGCTTATAATGAAAACATAAATATTGATATAGGTGTGAAGAAAGTATTTAACAGCTGAATTTAATTTTGTTGTTGCTGGTGCAGGATGGTAGGCAACATCTAGATTTGTTTTGTTGGAAATAATCAAAGCTGCATGCAGTAGGCACCAAGTTTCGTTGAAGCATAATGGAAAAGTTATTATAGACTTGCTCACCTACTTACGAAAAAATGACACTACGAACAATTTTACATTTTTTATTTATTTTGAATATACGGTGCGATCTCACATGGATTAGGAATGAAAAAATTGTGATGTTATTTATATTAATATATATGGAACAAATTATATGAGAATATAAAAATATAAATAATAATTATTGAATTTATATTTAATGATGGAGATTAAAAGATATTTTTAAAATTTGATTAATGATTTCTCTTTCTTATTAATGACACATTATTTACACTAAAGATCACACTTCAATCACAATCTTTCATTTTTAAATTTGATGGTTGTTATCTATGAAGTCCGGACTCGGACACGAACACGGAACACGACACGAATACGGACACGTGGACTCCGCTAATATTAAAAAACACGGGACACAGACACGGTTATATACATTATATATAATTAAAAAAAATTGTATAGATTCTCTCAACATTTTGAAAAAGTTTGTTTTTAAACCTTGGTCAGGCCACATCACTAAAAATGATGGTGTGACATCGTTTTTATTTAGTTTAATTTAAAGGATATGCCACATATGCCAAAAAGAATTGCCCTCTTGAAAAACAATCAGTTAATAGTTTCTTCTTCTCTGCGTTACTCGATTCAACATCCAAAAATTTGGATTTTGCAACTTCGTCTGGTTCTGTTGTCTTGTTCTGTGGCTTATTGATACCAGAATTTTGCATAATTTTGATTTCACACATTGGAACTTGAGTCTTTCTTCTCCACTTCATCCATAAATTTGGATAACGGTGACGCACACAGCCATTGACCAAATGTCAGATCTTGTTCTTCAAGTTCTTCAAATCCTTCTTCGTTCAGGTCCTCCACCGCTTCACAATCTTTCATTTGATGCCTCACTCTACCACACAAAAAACTGAAAATGGTTAGTCTCTCATATTTGAATAGCACCCGGATCTTCTTTTCTTTAAAAGTTACCATCATCCCTCTTTTAAGAGGTTCCTTCATATCTATTAAGATATTCCATTCCTATGAGCTTCCTTGGAATCCTGTTATTCAAAGGAGCCGATGATGATGCCTAGTTTTCTCGTCATTGTTTCAGATCTGAGCATTAGTGGGAGGTCGTACACTCTCACCCAAAAGGAACTAAAATGCATACTTAACTCAGAGGAATGTTCCTAATGGCAAACATAAGAAGAAGACGAAATGGCAAACTAGGGTTTTCACCATGCATTCGATTGAGTCGAAATTTTGATTCACGCAAGAAAAATCGTATTTCGGATACTTTTCATTTAGAGTCCGACTTCAAATTCTGCACGGATTTGGCTGTTTTGGATTAATTACGAAAATTATTCAGATAATCACGACTTGGGCTTGATTATGGATCTAAGGCACTCTTAGGCCCAATTCCCAAAGTTATAAATACATTTTTGCCTTCTCAAATCACAACAACACAATTATTTGCTTAATTTTTACCACAAACCACTCTCTAATTCTCTATCAAACAAAAGCCAAAACTCAAGAACAAAAGTAAAATCTAACTTTTTCCTCAAAGCAACCACCACAGGCCACCACTTGGTTCCAGTATAGCACCGGTCACCATCGTGAACCGTGCTAAGCGCGCCTCACCAGGCTTAGCGCGCCCTGCGATCTCCAAGATCTCCATCTTCTCATCGGAGCAGCTTCTTCACCTGATTCTTCTCCTTTTCTCCTCATTTTCGCAAGATTCAACCTAGAGGAAGCTTTTCCTCTTGATTTCTCTCCATTTCTTCAAGAATTAGGCAATTTCTCTTCATCTTCTTCAATTCTCCATTGAAGTTTCAAGTTCTTCAAGAATTCAAGCTTGATTTCGAGAATTATCATCAATTCAACATTGATTTGGTATTTTCTTTGAAGAGCACAAGGAATTCCTCTTCAATTTGATTCAAACTTCAAGTTCAAGTAAGTGTTTAGTTCAATTAAGCACTTATTTTAAGCTATTATTGACTTTTAGCTTTTCTTGAAATTGAATATTGTAATTTCTTGCAAATTCCGTGTGGATTCCGATTCTTGAATTTTCATCTTTGAATTCGTTGAATTGAATTGAACTTTGCAATGTTTTTGTGCCGGTGTAGAAAATTTGTTCATAATGCACACGTACACTTGTGGTATTGATTTTCTTTACATTCAAGTACATGTTTTGAACACTTTGCATCATCAATTGTATGTTCATGCATTAGGAAATGTGTGATTCAATTAAGATGCATTGAATTATGTGATTAGAGGCTTGCATTGTGCATGGAATTGTGTCGAAATGTACGAGTCAAGACACCTAGTTTTAGATGCATTGGCACATTGTACATAATTTACATACACACACTCTTGGACACAAATTGCATTTGTGAATATCCTTGCATGTGCGTGTAGGATAGTTGAAGCAATTGAGTATGTTGATGCATGATCTTTAAGACATGAAAACATGAGGAGACCTCACTTTTTCACAACACAACTTCACAAATATGCACACTCTATAACTTGACACTTAGTGCATTTTCCCTTTAAGCATTTTTCATATGACTTCAATCACATTTAGTGCATTAATCTTTTACATTTTTGCATCGCCTATCATATGCTCATGCATCGAGGAGTATATAGGTAGACTAACATGTATCGATTCATGTGATTCCGAAGCCTAAGCTGTATATGAGGGAATGTGGAGATGTAGAATTAGACACATTTCGTTTTTAGGATTATTTTGCATAATTCATACACATGTACATAAGCTCGCAATATATGCTCTTGATCACTTCAATGCTTACTTTTGCAAGTTAACGTTAAATGCTTTGTCATGCTTCTATTCATTTGAATTTTGCTTGCAAACCACGACTTTTGGAATTAAGTGCTTCCGATGAACCTTTTTCCTTGTTACTTGACTATACGAATTGAATTTTGGCATGAGAACGTCATGGAAAGGAGGTTTGGTTCAAAACAAGAAATTCTACAGGTTACAGTTCGCGCTTAGCGCCACCAGGAGCGTGCTAAGCGCCAAATTCTCTGACTTTTTGTGTTGCAGGTCGCGCTTAGCGCCACCAAGAGCAGGCTTAGTGCCAAATGTTCTATTTAGGTCACGCTTAGCGCCAATCACCAGGCTTAGCATGACCTGGAACTGAAAATTTTAATTTTCTTGACTTCAAATGCAAAACATCTTGTGTTCTACGACGCTCTGACTTTCCCATTGCACGAGGGAATACGTAAGCATCTTGTCACAGGGCTCGATCGAGCATAACTTATAAAAACTTCCTTCTTTTCCCCGTGGTTTCTTTATTTTCCTTTCCTTTCTTTTTTGTCACGTGTCCGTGACTCCGGTGAAATTTGAAATATTTGGTTTTGTCTGTCCCCGGTTTAGCTAGGGTCTGTCGAGGAAAGCGTACATCGCCTTGTTTGAACTTGGAGTTCGCACAGTCGGTCAGGATACGCTCCCGAGAAGTAGTAAGGGGGTGTAGTCACTGAATCGACTCACCAACCCTTTTTGATCTCTTGAATCACAGGTTTTGTCTTCCTGCCGTCTTTCTCCCCCCCCCCCTGACGGGATGTCGAGGGGTCTTCATTCTGTGAGCTCTTGATGTTCTCCCTGTGTCGGGTGTCACGAGCAGAGTTTGCGACTTCCTTTTCCTCGTATTGGATGTACGTTTGGGCTTTTAGGAGGAAAACATCAAATGTGGAGGGATTTTCAATACCCACAGCCTTCGCGAAGTCGCTACGAGGCCGTAGTCCTCTTTCGAGGAGATATTTTTTCATATCGTCTGTAGTTGAGACTTGGAGGGCTTCTTGGTTGAACCTCTCGATATATGCTCTAAGAGATTCTTCTTTTCCATGAATGATTCCAGGGATGCCTCTGACTTTGGATGGCGTTGGGAGGCGGTGAAGTGTCTGGAGAATAATCTCCCTAAATGCTTCCAGGATGTGATCGATCTGTCGGGAAAAATTTCATACCACGCCATGGCTCCTTTCCTCAAGGTTGTAGGAAATAGGCGGCATTTGATGGCCCCACGAACTCTGTGATAATCGAGTAAGGCATCAATGTTCTCGATATGTTCATCGAGGTCGGTGGTACCGTCGTATTGACCGAGTCGGGGAGGTTTCTCTAGATCGGGGGAATATGGATGTCCATGATAGCCCAACAAAGAGGATCATGATGTTCGTCTTCATCACTCTGGTATGGAGAGAAGGAGACTGAACGATTGTTTCGCTTGTTACGGGGGAGAGTTCTCTTTCCTCCTTCGATCTGGGTGAAGAGGATTTGGCGCGAGAGCGATATGACTCATTCTTCGTCTTCTTGTGCGAGGGAGATCCCCGATTTTTCTAAGGTGGGGTATGTCCCCTCTTTTTCATAAAAGATCGGTCAGGATGGTCCTCCTTCCAAGCATGTCTTCTTGGTGAGGGACTTCGGGAAATGACCGCTTTAGGTCTCTGAGGTGGAGACAATGGGTGGTTCTTTTCCAGAGCATCGATGCGCTGGCCGTGATGGAGGAGGAGGTTGTTAGTCTGATTGAGGGCAAACAAAATGATAACTAATGTTGGGTCCGCGTTGATCGATAGCGGTGTCGAGGGTTGAGGGGTGACGGGGTTGTTAACTTTATCTTTGGATTTTTGGTTATCCAAGAGAGAATCTTGGTTGCCAACATCTTCAGAATCTGGGGATGCGGTCTTGCCATCCCTGTGATCAATGGTGTCCTCTAGACGAGGAGATGAATTAGTCATGTCTGTCTTTCAGACAGGAGAGAGAACGGTCTTGCCGGAAAGAAGTTGATCATTGTTATCAGCCATCTCGTTAGGAATTTCGAGAGTATCTTTGATCTTCAGATTTCGGGATGACGAATGAAGATAGGGAAGATAGTTCCCACAAATGGCGCTATTGATCTGAATAAATGATCAGAATCGAAGACGGCTTGAACGGTTGATGATCCTTCGAGCAAGTTGACGTAAAGGAGGGGGTGGTGTACCTGCAAGGCACTCCAATGCTAAAGTAAACAAATATTCAAGGAAGAGGGTAAAAAATATTAGGGTTTTGAGTGTAAGAAAAGTGATACCCTGCCCTCAAAGATATGAGGGTTTATATAATAATCTTAGGAAGATCCTCATTGGCTGCTATATTTGAGCCGAGATATACAGGTCCGCAAATATAGTCATTCAAGCTGACTAGGTCAAATTCGGACAATGACACCTGTCACTATCCGTTGTGTTGGGCAAAGGGAGTGTCACATGTGTAGCTCTTGATGCGACAAGCGGTAAATCTGCTCGACAGGTGCCGCACAAGAGACGTCGTGTGGCATGCGTTCTGAGCAATTGGAAGCCCCCAATATCGGCATAGATCTTTACCGAAGGTTGTATCTCGGAGAACGTGACCTGCCCGACAAGCGTTCCAGAAGTCCATAACATGAACCAACCTTGTTCAAACAACTTTTCAGTATAAACTTCCTTCTTGCCCATGTTACTAGAAAGTATTTTCTAGGATCTCATCCAGAGACAGAACATGATGCCTGCTCTGATACCAATTGAAATTCTGGTACAACAGACTCAGATGTCATATAAGGATGTCGAGACATCTGATCTGACATAAGTACACAGGAAAAATAAACCAGTAATGAAAATGTAAATAACACATCAGAATTATTAACCCAATTCGGAGCAACTCTCCTACTCTGGAGGCATACCAAGCCATGGACAAATCCACTATATAGAATTAATTCGAAACTAAACTTTCTCATTTACAACTTCTCATTTAATCTCTACCTTTCCTGGATTTGTATCTAAGATTCACTTAGATACGAGGACTGCCTCAATCCCTCTTCAATCACAGACAGTGATTGGATTAATACAATTCTAAACAAACAGAAAGACACACTTCCATGACAATTCACTAGCCAAGACTCTTGACTAAGGATACGCCTTGGAGTTACTTCAAAGCTTCCTCTAAGAACAATACTCAACTCATTACTTCACAGCCTATGAGTGAGAACAAAGTGACCATCTCACAACCCGAGTGGTTCACTTACACCACCTCTCCTTGAGAGCAGCACAAAGACAAAGCTCTAGACTTCTACATCTTGAATCCCTACGTTTTTAGGTTACAAAACACGTCTATTTAAAAACTATACCCAACTGTATTTGGGTCTTTAAATTACAACATATCAACTGTAACAAATAGCAGTAACTTCTTCTACAAACAAGGACTTCAATCAAATCTTCCTAAATTATCTCCAAATTTAGAGACTGTATATTCTTTAATATTTTGATTCTTTTTTACCTTTAAATCAGTTCCATATAAGATTTCATAATATTCCCAAAATATTCAGCATCAGTTAAATTATAACTGAATCTAATTGCCCACTTTAGTTCCAGCACGATGTCGAATGACCCTGCATAGGACATCTTATCCGACATGTTGTTTTAGTCGTTTGAAACACTCCAGTTTAACATGTCCTAACATAAGATATAACTTCTTGCTCAATTTGTTCCTGTTAGCAAGTCAAAACATCCTATCTAAAATATCGCTGCTATATTTATTTTACAAAAATTAATGTCAATCCTCTAAACTAAAAAACTTACAGTTTTAAATGTCTAAGTCGATATATTAAATAATTTATGTTTTTTCATTAGACTTAGGAAAATAATTTATCAAATTTTTTCATGTGATTTGGCAAAAGAAAATAATTTATGTTTTTTTCAATTATCTGCCCTTTGTTTATTTAATCTGGTGGTAGGGGTGTTCAAAACCAAACCAATTCAATAGAAAATTATAAATCAAACCAAACCAATATTTGCCCTTTGTTTATTTAATCTGGTGGTAGGATGATCAAAACCAAACCAATCCAATAGAAAACCATAAATCAAACCAAACCAAATCAAAACTACAAAAAACCGCATTTGGTTCATATTAGTTTGGGTTATCTTTTAACAAAACCGCATGGTTCGGTTTGGTTTGCAGTTTGTATTTTGCAAACCGAACCAAACTGAATCAAACCGTATTATGCTACAACCTAAATTTTACTTAACTCGCATCTAACCCAAACCTATTATATATTAGCATTATGATTACGAACAATTTTCTATTCCTTACACTTGTGATTTTAATTTCAATCTTCTTAAATGTCTCATAGTATTATCACGTCATCTCCACCATTTACATCTTGCCTCTTCTTCTTTAATCTCTACTCTCTTATATTATTTCTTTTTTACCTTCTCATATTTATACTTTTCACCTTCTCATTTTTATACAAATGTTCCATCTTTCAATTTTGTTTTATCACACATCTTTATCTCTAATCTCTCATCTCTTATGTTCTTTCTTTTTCATCTTTACTAATATTTTTTTTATTATAATATTTTAAATATTATTTTATGCTATTATTTTATGTTTATTATTTCACTTTTGTTTAACCTAATTTTTACATATTAGATGAAAAGTTGTTGTCTAAATATGATGAGTTTTCTTATTATTTGGTAGTGTATGAATGACCAAATACAAAATTATGTTGTCATCTATATATGTATGTATGACTCAACAAATATTTATAATAACCGAATCAAAAATCAAACCGCATTTGTTTGGTTTGATTTGATTTAGTTTTTTTTCTAAAAATCAACCGAACCAAACTAAACCGCACGCCTTTTTTTCGCGGTTAAAGTGATTTTTTGTGTTAAAACTGTCAAAACTGCACCGCGAACACCCTTATCTAGTCCTGAACAATTTTTCAATCATAGATTTAAGATTGGGATGTTACCTGCTTCTTTTTTTAGCAAGTAAACTACTCCTGTATCAAACTTGGTCCTACTTTAAATCAAACGTGGCTATAAACTCATTGGTTTTCCTAACCTTTAACTTTTAGGTCCATCAATGTGAAATTCAACCCATATACTCTTCACAAATGGCATCATTAGTTTTCACTTATTTTATTTAAGGATATCCTCTTCCATATAAATCCAAACTTATGTCACATGATTAACATATCAAAATCAACCACTGTCACCATCTTCTATTGTCTCATTCTCCCATGCAAAATATTTATACTCAATTTTATTGACTTTTTTTTAATGGTTTATTGACTTTCAATTAAATAATCATATTATCCCAGCAACACTGTTTTATTTGAATAATCTGTGGTCCTTCACAAGCGTGCGTTGATTAATTTGTTCATTCTTGTCCTAACAAGTGTGCAAGTATAGCTATTAAACAACCTGTAGGTGAAGCCAATTAGATAGATAATTTTTAAATAAATAATTTTTTCTCTGCAATTAATGCAACACTTACTATCTGAAATAGAAAGAACATCATAATTTAAGGTAGAAAAACAACGAAGGTCAAATATCAACTTAAGAAATCATTCAAAATTAACAACTTTAAAATAAAAAATTGTTATAACAGCAGTTTACAATTAGCAAGCTTGAAATAAAAAATTGTTATATATACAAGAACATGGTATATTATAGGAGTTAGGCCATGTATAATAGTGTTGGAAAAAAAATTAATAGTTGAATATTTGCAATGGGGTGTTGAAATGAGAGTTGAAAGTGAGGTAGGTGGATTAATTGATATTGAAAATATTCAACATGTTGAATGAGGAGAAAGTGAGACCCATAAAATATTTTATAAAATCTTATTGGTTGTTGTGAATGTTTAGATTTTGTGTGTTGTGAATGGTGGTGAGGTATGGTGTTGAATTTTATTAAACAAAATCATTGTAGTGATTAAAAGTTGAATGTGCATTGAATTATTATGTGGAAGAAAGAGAAGATGATGTGAAGAATAAAAAATGAAAAAGTAAGGTGTTGAATATGTAAACCATTGTACATTTATATCATCACTATGTATTTAATCTAAATTAATAATAGATCAACTTTTTCTCTCTATAAATATATCAGTTTTTTCTCCCTCTAGCTTCATATTCTCTGCCTTTTATCTACCAAAACCCCACCGCCCTAATCCCTTTCATCTAAATTTTTTTCTTCAAGATGTAGCTTCACAATGATGGTGGTGCGATGAGTTGCAGTTCGCCCTCTGCACCTCCATACTTCCTTTTCCCCTACGGCACTGTTTTTATATGATGGTGTTTATGGTGGATCTGGTGGTGTAACCCTCTTTGGATCGTGACTTGTGGTGGCTCTCCGCCATCACTGTCCTTTTCATCCGTGAAGGCTGACGACTCTTCTTGTTTGACGGAGTAGAAGGTTTTTAATGGGCTTTTTGGCGGTAGTTTACGTCATTGCGCAATTGGTTTTCTAGACCATGTTTTGACTAGATCTGTTGGTTGGGGTTCTTTGAGCTCTCTATGGTGGTGGGTTGGCTTGTTTTCTGTTGCCATCATTTGCTCTTCCCTTTTTCGTTACAGATAAGACTAGAAATGGCCTTCTACTTGTTGTTGTAATTGCTACTATAACAAGTTGTCGGTTGATTTGTTTGTTGTTGTGTTGACAGTCAAATTCAGTCGTTGTGCCTTAAGAGTGAGATTGGTTCATTTTCAACATGTCTCTTGCTTCTTTTTGTAATGCTTGCATCTTTTACGCATATTTTCTTTTGCAATATGATTTCGGGTCCCGTGTTGGACTTGTTGGATTGTGTTTAATGTGTATATGGCTGCTTCACATTTGGTTCTTTCATTGGATTTTGATTCAGTTGTATTTTATTTATCATTGTATTTCCTTCCAAAGTTAAAAAAAAAAAACTAAACTAATAATAATAGTAAGCGATAAATAAGAGTGTTGATATATTCTAAAAGTCCCTTCGTGAATGTCAATTATATTCAACTTGAAAAGGAGAGTAGAAAAACTAGGAAGTGGAAGAGCCAATAGAAAACCACAAAATCATACTGAACCAAATTGAAATCACAAAAAACATATTTTATTCGGATGTGTTTGGATTATTTTCTAACGAAACCTCGCGGTTTAATTCGGTTCGCGGTTTGTATTTTGCAAACCAAACCAAATCAAACCTAACCGTATTATATTATAAAATCTTAATAACCAATATATATTTCTTTAATTCTTCATAGAAATCAACATGTATTATGTGTATATTTTATCATATTCTTTATATAATATTTATTTTAATTTATAAATTATAAAAAATAAAATATTATTCATTTATAAATACTATTCTACAAAATATATTTTATCATATTCTTTGTATAATATTTAATTAAGAATGCAATCTTATGTATATAATTCTTTAGAGTTAAATAAAATTATAAATTTATTTTGACAATTATAATTTTTTTATTGTAATGTATGAATGATTAGACAACACAAAATTATATTTTCCTCTATATGTATATGTATGGCTCAATAATTTTTTTTGTAAAAAATTGAACCAATCGAACCAATCCAAACAACATTAATTTGGTTTGGTTTTATTTTTAAAAATCAACCGAACCACGCATTTTTCTATTGTTGTTCAGGTGATTTTTTGCTTTAAAACTGCTCAAACCGCACCGCGAACACCCCTACTTAGTGTGAACATCATAATGAGACTGATATGGAGAGGCAATATACTGACTTATCTTATGAACAACAAAGTTTATGTCAGGTCTTGTGTTGGTAAGGTAAATGAGACGCCCAATCAGTCTCTTATAGCATGTGGGATTAGGTAACACCGATGCAGCATAAGTCTTAAACTTGGAATTGGGAATCATTGTGACATTGACAAACTTGCAACAAAGTAAACCAGAATCATCTAACAAATCCAGTCCATATTTTCTTTGAGAAAACACAGTACCATATTTTGATCTTGCCACCTCTAAGCCTAGGAAGAACTTGAGAGAGCCCAAATATTTAATTCTGAACTTCTGATCTAGGAATGATTTGAAACTTAAAATTTCATCCAAATTATTTCCAATTTGTTAGAATATGTGTATAATTCAAGTTCGAACTAGTGTGTCGAAATAGTTGTATTATTGTGTTCTAATCGAATCGAATGCCTATGTGTGTTGGTCGAATGAGTAAGGTTGTCGAAGTCACTTTGAAGTATGTTGGAGTGTGTCGAATTCTTTGGGCCTTTGTATGTTTTGGGCCTTAGTCTAGTTTACACTATTGGGCCTAAGAAATGTGTCTTTATAAGGAGCATTTCTTTGTTGTCATAATACATAATATTACAATCATTGAAAACCAACTTTCATTTTCAGTTTTCACATTCATTCTCTTCTCAATTCCCTTAATCTTCTTCTTCATAAATCTATTTTTCTATCTTTCTATCTTTCTATCTTCTATTCCAACAAATTGGTATCAAAGAGCTCGGTTACGATTCAGAGAGAATCTAATGGAAAACAGAACAACAACGTTGATACAAATTTCAACAAATTTACCACTTTTCAAAGGAGAAAACTATCAACGATGGGTTGCACAGATGAAGGTCATTTTCAGATTTCAAGATGTTGTTGAAATCTTAAATGATGGTGTATCAGAGTTGGAAGCAAATGCGACGAAAGCCTAGAAAGCTGCGCACAAAGATCAGAGGAAAAAAGATTGTAAAGCATTATTCTTGATTCATCAGTGTGTAGATTCTGATGATTTTGAGAAGATAATTGAAGAAAAGTCAGCGAAAGAAGCTTGGAACAAGTTAAAGAACTGGTATGGCGGAGGAGAAAAATTGAAGAAGGTGAAGTTGCAGACGCTGAGAAAGCAATGCGAGATGATGCACATAAAGGATGATGAATCAATTTCTACATACTTCTCAAGGATTGTGACACTGACGAATCAAATGAAAGCATGTGGAGAAACCACCAATGACTTGCAGAAAATAGAAAAGGTATTGAGATCTTTAATTGCAGATTTTGACTATATTATTGTGACAATTGAAGAGGCCAAGACTCTATCTGAGATGGAGTTAGAAGAACTTCAAGCTTCATTGGAGGCTCATGAGATGAGATTGAAACAAAGAAACTCAGAAAGAGAAAAGGTGGTTGAACAAGCATTGCAATCAAGATTCAACAAGAAAGATGAAAAATAGAAGTTTCAAAAGCATCTTGCAGATGATGAGAAGTCAAGCAAGAATGTTGATTCGAGCAAAAAAGGTGTGAGCAACAAGTATTCTAGGAAGAAAGTAGACAGGAAAGATAAGCAATGCTACAATTGTCAAGGTTTTGGTCACTATGCTCGAGACTGTGGAAGGAAGAAAGTAGAAAGACCGAAAGAAAGTGATGAAGCTCAATATGCACGTGCAGGAGACAATGATTCAGATGATGTGTTGATGATGGTAAACTCTCAGTCGAACTCTGAGAAAACCAAAATGTGGTATCTGGATTCAGGATGTAGCAATCATATGACTGATAACAAAAATTGGTTCACCAAGTTAGATGAGTTAGTAAAAAGGGTGATAAAGTTTGTTGATGTAAGACACATCAATTCTGGAGGCAAAAGAGATATTTCGATTGTCAGAAAGGATGGTGGAAAAACTACTATCACTAAGGTATTGTATGTACCCTCTATGACAAGTAACATGATAAGTGTAGGTCAATTACTTGCAAAAGGATTCAAGATGAAGCTTGAAAGGAATGAGATGAAGGTCTATAGGGCTGATGGGAGGCTAATCATGAAAGCACCATTGGCAGAAAACAAGATGTTCAAAGTCAGACTTAACACATCAGATCACAAGTGTCTTACTTCGACTACAGAAGAAGACAAGAACTGGCTATGGCACCACATGTATGGACATCTAAACTTCAGAAGTTTATGCATGCTCAATCAGAAGAAGATGGTGGTTGGTTTGCCTTATGTGAATGAACCAAAGAAAGCATGTGAGAAATGTTGTAAATCTAAGCAGGAAAGAAATGCATTCAAACATGACTTGCCCATGAAATCCAAGCGGAGGTTGGAGCTATTTCACTCTGATGTGTGTGGACCATTTGAAGTGAAGTCAAATGGAGGCAATAGGTATTTCCTTACGTTTGTTGATGAATTCACCAGACATATATGGATTTATATCATTAAAAGGAAAAGTGAGGTATTCACATAGTTCAAAAAGTTCAAATTACACGCTGAAAGGCAAAGTGGCTGCAAATTGAAGAAGTTAAGGACTGATGGTGGTGGTGAATACACGTCTGTTGAATTTTCCAAATTCTGTAATGAGGAAGGTATAGAGAATGAGATTATTGCACCCTATACACCTCAACACAATGGCATAGCTAAAAGGAAAAACATAAGTATACTAAACATGACGAGAAGTATGTTGAAAGCTAAAGATATGCCTAAGAGATTTTGAGCTGATGCAGCTTCGACATCAGTATACATTCTAAACAGGTGTCCAACAAAGAGGATAGTTGGAAAAACACCTTATGAGGCTTGGACAGGATCAAAGCCAAGTGTGAGTCATTTTAGAGTTTTTGGATCAATGTGCTTCAAGCATGTACCTGAACAATTGAGGAGAAAACTGGATGATCGAAGTGAAGCTATGGTTATCATAGGTTATCATTCGACTGATGCGTATAAGCTGTATTTGCCAATCGAAGATAAACTAGTAATTAGTAGAGATGTTCGTGTCGATGAAAGCAAAGGTTGGGACTGGAGTCGAAGTTCAACACAGGAATCAGACACTGTTATAACTGTGTTCGAAAAAGATCCACGAGATGAGCCCACAAATAGTCGAAGTGAACAAGGCAACGCTTCAACTAGTCGAAATGAAGAACCACCTAAACAAAGTGAAAGGAGGCTGACGAGAACAAGAACTGAGTCAACAAGGCTAGATGGGTATGAAATATTTCCAGATCAAGTAATTGATGATGATGGTGATTTAGTTGAAGAAGCCATGATGATGGCTAAAGCAGAACCAATCGATCTAAATGAGGCAATGGGTAATTCGAATTGGTGCGAAGCCATGGAAGAAGAACTTAAAGCTATTGAGAAGAACAAGACCTGGGAGCTTGTCGAAAGAACGAATAAGAAGCCAATCGATGTAAAGTGGATATACAAGGTGAAATGAAGGCCAAATGGAGAAATTGTTAAGTACAAAGCAAGGTTGGTGGCTAGAGGTTTTCTACAAAAGGCTGGAATAGACTTCGACGAAGTATATGCACCGATTGCTAGGCTGGAAACAATTCGAATAGTTGTTTCGACAACAACATATAGGGGATAGAAGATGCATAAGCTGGATGTAAAGTCAACATTCCTGAATGGACCATTGAAAGAAGAAGTCTATGTCACTCAACCACCAGGATTCGACATCAAAAGACAAGAGTCGAAGGTGTACATATTATGGAAGGCTCTCTATGGTTTGAAGCAAGCTCCTCGAGCTTGGAATAAGAGAATAGATAACTTCCTGATCGAAGCAGGTTGCACAAAGTGTGTCTCTGAACATGGAGTGTATGTCAAAGATGTCGACAGTGTCAATTGAATCATTTTATGCCACTATGTAGATGACTTACTTATTACTGGAGATGATGAAACTGAGATAGTAAAGGTCAAGTCGAAGCTAATGCAAGAATTCGAAATGTCTGATTTAGGGAATCTCTCATATTTCCTAGGGATGGAATTCAAAAATACTGAAGAAGAAGTATTCTTGCATCAGACTAAGTATGCTCAAGATATTCTAAAAAGATTCAACATGAGCAACTGCAACGAAGTTGTCACTCTGTTAGAAACAAGAGCAAAGCTGAAGAAAGAATCGAATGATGAGTTTGTAAATTCGACATTGTACAAATAAATCATTGGATCCTTGAGATATCTTTGCAATACAAGTCTAGATATATGCAAAAGTGTGGTATTGTTGAGCAGATTTATGGAGAAACCTTAAGAGTGTCATCTCAATGCTGTAAAAAGGGTGCTGAGATACATAAAAGGAACTGTCGACCATGGCGTGTTGTTGCCCAAGAAGTCGAAGAACAACACAAGCATCGAAGTTCATGGATATACTGATTCAGATTTTAGTGGAGATCAAGACGAAAAGAAAAGCACTGCAGGCTACATTTTTATGATCGAAGGTGCTCCAATCCTTTGGAGCTCGAAGAAACAAAGCATTGTGGCTTTGTCATCGTGTGAAGCAGAATATGTAGCTGCATCATATGCATCACGCCAAGCAGCATGGATCGAAATGTTACTTGAAGAACTCAAGATAATGGAGCCTAAGAATATAAAGTTATTTGTCGATAACAAATCAGCAATTAACCTGGAGAATCATCCAGTGTGTCACGGTCGAAGTAAACACATTGAAAGAAGGTATCATTTTCTAAGAGATCAAGTCAACAAAGAAAATATTGAAATAAAGTACTGCAAGACTGAAGTTCAACTAGCTGACATATTCACCAAACCTCTGAAGAAAGTCAGATTCGAAGAGCTGAAAGGAAGCATCAGGATGAGAAGTCTCAAAAACATGAATTAAAGGGGTGTGTTAGAATATGTGTATAATTCAAGTTCGAACTAGTGTGTTGAAATAGTTGTATTATTGTGTGCTAATCAAATCAAATGCCTATGTGTGTTGGTCGAATGAGTAAGGTTGTCGAAGTCACTCTGAAGTATGTTGGAGTGTGTCAAATTCTTTGGGCCTTTGTATGTTTTGGACCTTAGTCTAGCTTACACTATTGGGCCTAAGAAATGTGTCTTTATAAGGAGAATTTCTTTGTAGTTATAATACAGAATATTACAATCATTGAAAACCAACTTTCATTTTCAGTTTTCACATTCATTCTCTTCTCAATTCCCTTAATATTCTTCTTCACAAATCTATTTTTCTATCTTTCTATATTCTGTTCCAACACAAT
Organism: Vicia sativa; assembly: GCA_021764765.1. Taxonomy (NCBI): domain Eukaryota; kingdom Viridiplantae; phylum Streptophyta; class Magnoliopsida; order Fabales; family Fabaceae; genus Vicia; species Vicia sativa. The sequence continues at coordinate 143,877,713 of CM038792.1, forward strand.
TAAGATATGTCATCCACATACACTAATAAAACAGTAATCAAATGATTTTGCATCTTAAAAAACATGGAATGATCAAATGAAGACTGGTGGTATCCTAGAAATAAGAGTACATCAGTAAGCTTGGCATTCGATTGCCTAATTGCTTGCTTCAAGCCATACAAGGAACTTTGAAGCTTGCGTACAAGACTATTCATATGTGTTTTAAAACCAGGTGAGACTGTCATATAAACCTCTTCAATTAAATCACCATGTAAGAATACATTATTTACATTAAGTTGATGCAGAAACCAATCCTTGGCAGCTACCAATGTAAGATCATGTCGTACAATAGTCATTTTTACAACCGGAGAGAATGTCTCTCCATAATAAACACCCTCAAGTTAAGTGTATCCCTTGGCAACCAAACGAGCTTTATACCTCTCTATGATCCCATGCACTATTCTATTAATATTGTTTACCCATTTGGAGCCAATAAATTTCTTACCAAAAGGAAATTCAGTAATGGTCCATGTATTATTACCCTCTAAGGATGCGATTTATAAGAAATAACATGCCTAGAAATGAGAAATTCCCTATTATGAAAATCAAACAATAGGAATCCCTTGGTTCTAGAATATTGACCATGGTAAATGCACTTATTAGCCCTATGTTGAAACTTGGTTCTATGAGCTTGGAGTGTAGAGGAAAATAGAGTGATCCAAAGACTTTAAGATTGGTTAAGCTTGGAATGGTATTATAAATGTGAAAGTAAGGTGATTGGCTATTTAGGATTGGTATGGGTGACAAATTGAGAAGGTGTATAACATGGGTAATTACAAAGGACCAGAAGCACAAGGGTAGATGGGATTACAAAATTAATGATAACGATATTTAAAATGTGTTGATGTTTTTGTTCAACCACACCATTTTGTTGAGGGGTTTCAACACATGATGTTTGATGAATAATAATTTTGGTTTTGAAAAATAAGGGCAAGTCAAACTCAAAACCATTATGACCTAGTCTAAAATGACATACATCATGGAATGAAATATGACTATTATTGGTATGTATATTTTGTAGTTGAGAGACTGACTCAGATGTAAAATGCTCAGGGAGAACCAAATAATAAAGGATATTAAGTTCTCTAGCAGTATCAATCATATTCATGCATGTATTCATATGCAAGGAACACATATTATAGGTGAATATGGTTTTACATTCAATTGTTTTAGTAAGTTTGGTCACAGAAGTGATATTCATAGAAATGTGTTCCACATAAATAACATTGTGTAGTATCAAAGAATTAGATAAAAAGATAGTTCCTTTATATAAACCAACAGTGGTATTTCCATTGGGCAAGGAAATGAGAATTGGTTTAATAGAATGAAAAGGAGCAAACCAATGTATGAAGCATGTGAAGTGGTATGTGGCTCTAGAGTCCAATATCCAAGGGATCTTACCTGGAGACGGTTGAGACGATATATTGTAAGAGCTGACCAAATTAGCTAAATGTTCAATTGCAATATGTTTGGCATTATGAAGCAAAGAAATTAAACTTGCAATTGGGTCCTTAGCGAGTCTAGCAAAAGCTTCAAAAATAGCATAAACATCATGTTCTTCATAAATCCAGAGATTTGATTAACGAACTTTGTAGACTTCCAACTCGGGGGAAGACCATGTTTAGCAAAAAAATGTATATATTGTATGGTTGGTTCTTCCATAATGAGCCATAGCCTAGCTTGATCTTGCTTGGTGTTGTACCCCAAAATTTACTCTCTTCTTTGCTGTATTTATGGCTTATAGTTCGATTGCACAAACATACATGTAGTGGCATACATAACATTGATCATGGGGTTACCAGGTTCAAAATATCTGAAGTATGAAAGAAACAGTGTGTTTCGGCTATCTCATAACATTTTAAGCTAAGAATCGATGTTTCTCGAATCATACGGCTATTTGCAAGATTATCTGGTTAGTGTTGTTAGTATATTTGATGAATCAAGTATTTTCAATTATCGTCTCCACAGGGATTGATGTGATATTGTCGTCGTTCAATAGTTAAAGCGTATTTTAAGATTAAGTAACACAAGGGTTTTGTTTTCTAACTACAAGTATCATAAATTTCACTCAAACAACTTAAGTTTCCGTTTTCAAAGAGAGATATGTTTGGATTCAAGAGAGTTTTGAGTGGTTTTCAAGTGATAAAAGCATGTCAAGATTAGTTTCATTAACCTAATTTCATAAATAATCAATTAATCAAGTGGATGAACTAGTTGATGAACGATATAATTACGTATCCTCTCAATCTTGTTGATTTCAAACCAAGATTGTGAGTTTTATCATGTAAATCTTTAAATAATTTCTCACTACAACTATTGACATGATAATAATGAAGTTCAATACACGTAAACACTAACTCACAAATCTATTTATAGCATTTGTTCATTAGTGGAAGAATATCCTAGGTCAACTTTGAAACATACTTTTTCAATCAGGACTCAAAGCATCAAGAGATAGTAGAACAAAGATATTCAACATATATAAATCATCAACCAAGTTCATACACCAAGAGATTAAAAGAAATACATAAAAGTTAGGTCAACTACCTCTAATCTTGACACAAAAGGAGTTTAGCTACTCATTCTCATGGTAGCTTTACTTGCAAGAGTTTTGGAGAAGATGATGAACATGGAAGATAAATCAAGAAGAACAAGATTCAAGTTCCTAATTTCTATTCCCTAGATTACCACAATGATCAATAATGAAGAAGAAGTGTGGTTCTGGTTTTCTAGCACAGAAAAGTGGTTCAAATCAGAGAGTTGGTGGGCAAAAGCTGTAGGCATGGGTCATTGTCCTTTTTCTGCTGCAACCGCGCTCATGTTGCAACCGCGATGAGCGCGACATGTAGCCTGCTTCTTCTTCCAAAAATTGCTTCAAAAAGTCCCAAGAGCTTTTCAAGCTTCCTTGAATCCAAGCTTGAGGGAATCAATATCAAAAACCTACAATTTAAATGTAAACTAATTTAAATAATATATTATAAACAAAAAACTAAATACAAACATAATTAGACCAAAATACTATATAAAATACTACTAATTAATCAAAACACATTGTAAAGGACCACAAAATGATCTACAAAATATCCATATTTTGGTCCTTAACAGTTAGGAAGCTATTTTGATTTGATTCTGTAAGCTATGGGATCATATCAATATGTCCTCTAGTTTATCCATTCAGATCAGAGGTCGTTTTGTCAAGAAAAAGAATTTATTCGCTTATTTCTCAATAAAGTGGATTTTGCGTTTTCCGTGCATTTTGGGCACTCCAGAAGGCACATCTCTTAGATCGTCGGGTATTTTCTGACTATTTTCTACCGGCGAGTCCCTCTCATTATTATCTATAACTTCTATTTCAAATCCGGAAGCAAATTATGTGAGGAAAGTCCCCGAAAAAATTGATTTCTCAAGTGGTTTAAACTGAATTTTTGTGTTGTACCTTGCGCTCAATGCATTGAAACGTTCGTAATTTCCAGCTGGAAAATATAAACTGAGAAGGGGTGGTGTCTAAAATTCCGTATCGAAATTATCTCCGACTTTCATTTGCAACTCAAGAGCTTATTCCTCACCAATCAATACCAGAATTTTATTCTTTGGAGTGGATTTTGAGCTGAACCGAGCAATTTTCATCTGATACGCGAAGTTCGAAAAATCATATCTCGCTCGATTTTTATCAAAACAAGGTGGGACCAGTGCCAAAAGTTAAAAATTTGAGTTGGCTTTATTTATCTTAAAAATATCCAGGTTCAAATTTTGATCAGAAGACCCTCGTTCAAGGCATTTTCTCTGAAGAGCGCAAATGAAATTCTGCATGTGTCACTTGCCTGGAAACTGTGCTGAAACTTCAAAAATTCATATCGACTTAAATTTTTGTCTGATTGAGTCAAACTGTTTATTGACGCAAACAAAATCGCATTTCGAACATTTCTCACTTAGAGTCCGACTTCAAATTCTCGACGGATCGGGATGTTTTGGACTAATTACGAAAATTATTTGGAAAATCGCGATTTGGGTTTGATTATGGATCTAAGACACTCTTAGGCCCAATTCCCAAGGCTATAAATATATTTTTGCCTTCACAAAATACAACAACACTCCCATTTGCTAAATTTTCATCTCAAATCAACTCTCAATTCTCTTTAATTCTCTCAACTCTTACAAAACAAAATTTAAACAAAAACTTTCCCTCTCTTTGCAATTTCCGAGCTCAGCCTCTGCAACCACCACCGCGCACCGTGAACCACCGCGCACCGCCCTTCTCCGGCCAACTATTTTGACGCGTTCGCACCGCGAACAACCTTTCGCGTCGCGTCATGTGCAATTTTTCAGCACCTTCTTTTCTTTGATTGGAACTCCTCCGGTCACCTCTTCTCTCAATTTCTCCTGCGAGTTTTCATCTGTTCCACTCGGTTCTAGCCACTGCGTCTTCAATTTTCACAACAATTCAAGCTAGGTTTTGCTAGCTTTTCAAGAATCAAGATCTACTCTTCAACTTTCATCAATTCTCAAGAGTTTAAGTTTTCTCCTCCGATTTCGATTATTATCATCAATTGGAGCTTAATTTGGTATTTTCTTTGAAGAGTGCAAGGAATCCCTCTTCAATTTTGACAAGACATCAAGTACAAGTAAATGCTTATTTATTTAAGTGCTTATTTTAATCAATTTTTCAATTGTTGATTTTCTTGAATTTGAATATTGAGGTTGCTTGCAAATTCTGTATGGATTCCGATTATTGCATTGGTTTTGTCGAATTCATTAATCTCCAAGCACTGTTCGCTTAGAACCATCAAAAGCTCTCACAATTATGTCACTGGGTCTCAGAACCAACCCTTCGATATCAAGCCGATCAAAAGCAGTTTTTGGAAGGATATTCAGAGCAGAACCGGTATCCACCAAAACATGAGATAATATAGTGCCCTTGCATTCAACAGAGATGTGCAAGGCTTTGTTGTGTTTCTTTCCGGCAGGAGTCAAATCAGCATCAGGGAAGCCTAGGCCGTTGTTGGCAGCCAGGCTAGCAATACAAACTTCAAACTGGTCAGTGGTAGTGTCTTGCAGCACGTGAGCACTCTTCAGAAACTTCACCAAGGCGTTAGCATGAGCCTCAGAGCCCAAGAGCAGAGCAAGCATAGATATCTTGGACGGAGTTTGTCCTAACTGTTCCACAACATTGTAGTCACTCTTCTTGATAATCTTCAGAATTTCCTCCATTTCTTGTTTGGAGGTATCTTCAGTAACTTCCTTTGGCACTTCTGTCTGAGCATGATGAGTCACTGGTTCTTTCCCTCTAGCTTGGGGAATGGATTGAATAGCTGGAATGCGAGCTGGAGTCGCAGTGTCTTTTGGAGGAGAGATATCTGGAGAGAACACCCTTCCGGTTCGGGTTACCTTACTTGATCCGGTGATGTTGTCAATGTCAGGAATGGTAGCTTCAACTGTAAGATCTTCAATGGTTAGAGGGTCTTGCTTGACGCCATGATAGTAAACATCAGCTCCATAGTTTCAAGGGATAGCTTTGCCAGAGGAATATGGAACTGGCCTTGGAGAAGTGATAATGAGAGGCGCCACTCTAGGCACAGGATCAGCAGAGGAAATTCTTATAGTGTTAACATCAGCATAGTCTTCTGGGAAATCGTCACCCCATCCGGTCGCCTTAACATCTTCAATAGGAATCTTGTAGCTCTCAGGAACAATGTACTTCACCATGTAATCATACTTTCCACTCGGCTGCCCCAAGGTATCCCACACAGATGGTGCGGCTTCATTCGCATTGTCAATCTTCAACTTGGACATTTCTTCACACAGCTTCTCCACAGGTGGTTTCAGAAATAGTGTCTCACGATTATCCATCATGCACTGAACACGTCTTCTCAACCAAGCACAACCATCAAGTGCAGATGGGCACCAACGACAATTCTCTGGGCATCCTGGATTGACACCAGCTTGTAGCAAATTCCTCTTAACAGTCATCAGAGGAATGGTCAAGTCATCTATGTTGAACACATAAGTATCCTCACCAACAGCATTGGAACTCTTGTCATGGTTAGGCATAGGCACGTTGATCACATTCGGAGTCTCAACAGGAGGGTCAAACTCAATCTGCTTAGCTTCAATCATGTCTTGAATTTTGTTCTTCAGAGCCCAACAATCATCGACTATGTCCGGACTCTTGGAGTGGTAAGCACACTTAGCATTAGGATTGTATCTCAGAGAGGAAGTGTTTATGTTTTGAGGAGGATCCTCAAGGTAATCACCGCTTTCAACATGTGTTGCAAGGCTTGCGACAATGGCATGTTGATCTTTGTAAACTGCCTCGTGGCGCTGCGTTACGCTGCGTTGTCTCACCGAGGTTGTCTGATGTAGGATTGGAGATCACAACCGCTCCCACGAATGAGCGCGGTCGGTCTTGGCTCGACTTTTCTGACCATACACAGCATTAGCTTCTTTCTTACCACCAAAAGATCTCTTCGCAGCATTTGAAGATGTCTCTACCTGAATCTTCCCACTCGATACCTTCAATGTGTTCGCTGTCAAGATCATACGATGAATCCGGCCGAAGAGTTTCCAATCAGATGATTGAAGAACGGGCCTGTCAGTGTTCCCATAAACATATCAACCAACTCCCTATTGGACAAGGGTGGCTGAACTCTGCCTGCTAGATCTCTCCACTTCTGAGCATACTCCTTGAACTTCTCATCACGACCCATAGACATACTTTGTAGTTGCATGCGAGTGGGTGTCAATTCAGCATTATACTCATATTGCTTGTAGAAAGCATCTGCTAAGTTACTCCAAGTACGGATACGGTCGTTCTCTAGCTGATAGTACCATTCCAACTGGGTTCCGGACAAACTCTCTTGAAAATAGTGCATCCACAACTTTCTGTCATCAGTGTGGGGACTGATCTTCTGGACATAGGATTTCAAATGCAGCTTAGGACAAGACATGCCATCGTACTTAGCAAAAGTTGGAACTTTGAACTTGGGAGGAATCACAACACCAGGGACAAGACTCAAATCATCAAAATTCAGCCCTGACATCTTCAGGTTTTCCACAGCATTCAGACGGTCTTCAAGTTGCTTGTACTTGTCATCTTCATCGGAGTACTGGACATTATCATAGTCTTTCTCAGGCTCCTGCTGACTACCTTCGCCATCACCCTTGTCACTTTGCTCATCCTCCTTCTTGACACTTTCTTCAGAGAGCTCAATTCAACTAACCACTTTAGGACCACCTTTGTAGCGTCTGCCCATGTTGAGAAGACCAACAACCTTCTTCTTCCTGTTGATGAGCTTCTTCGGATCTTCTTGGCCTTGGACCAAGTGGTAAACATCTCTGAAACCGAGCATTCGAACACGAGATCTTTGATGATGTTCAAGAGCCATTTCTGCTAAAATAAATAGCGAGCAAATGAGAAAACCAATCTTCAATGTACCTGTGATGCAATGTTATGCTATGATATGCAATGTTTATGCGAATGCAATGCAATGTTTTCAAGGACCTTAGGGATTTAAATTTGTTAAACAAACATTTATTAGTACTCCTTTTATTCTTTTTCTTTTTAAGTACAAAAGATAGTTCAAACAAATAAGAGAAAACATATAAATCCTAAAGCTCTAAGTCTCCCACGGGCGCTTCCTTTTGGTGCCGAGGTAGGCGTTGATGCTTCGCTCCTCGTGAAGTAGCTTGGTCAACTCTAGCACTTTCTTCTCACTTGCATAACACTGAGCTTCAAAGGTATCCCTTTCTTCTTTAAGCTGAATCCAGGATCTCTTCAAGTCTTCAAAATCGGCAGGCATATCGGGATGGAGAATGGTATAGGACGTCACCTATAGCAACAGGTTCCATAATTACTGGTAAAACAGGCGTGAATGGCATCATGAGGTTTTGAGCTCGAGCTCGCACCCATTTGTGGTAAGGTTCCCAAGGAATGGAGTTCTGGTGCCCCAAAGTCTTGGTATCGGTTTTCTTTACCATGCCCCAAGCGTGTATGAACCTTCGTCGGTAATTCTGGAGATCATGATTGTAGTCGAACACAATGTCCTGAAGAAGCATATCATGCGGACCATCTCTTCGAGCAAAACCGAACTGACGTGGAGCTAAAGAAGGGTTGTAAGTAATACCTCCCCTTATACCAAGTAGCGGTACATTAGGGAATTCTCCACAACGCTCAATGAAGGTAAAATCCTTTTGAGAGAAAAGATTCCAACGGATGTCTGAATGAGAGAGTGACATTAACCTTTGAGACCATCTCAACCTTTGTTCATTCTTCAAAACTGATGGAGGAAGGTGCGAAATAAACCACCTGGAAAGTAACGGTATACAACACATGAGAGTTCCTTGTCTCTTAGTAGTACGAGTGTGGAGAGAATGTAGAATGTCTCCAAGTAAGGTAGGCACGGGATTGCGGGTAAGGAACAACTTGATGGCGTTGACATCTATGAATTGATCCGAGTTAGGAAATAGAACCAAACCATAGATTAACAAGGCCACAATGTCTTCAAATGCATGGAAACTCATAACTTTGAGGAATTCTCGGGCTTTCTTAATCAGGAACTTGGAAAGTAAACCCTTAACTCCACTTCTGGTTTCCCAATTGGCTTCAATGTCTGAGCGCTTAAGATGTAAGGCGGATGCGATGTCTTCGTACTTATGAACCTTTTCTAGACCGGTGAATGGCATTTGATCAAGAATAGGCATCCCAAGTAGCTTAGAGAACTCTTCCAAGGTAGGAACCAACTGATAATCTGGGAATGTAAAGCAATGGTGTTTCGGATTGAAGAACTGAAATAGGACATGCATCATATCTTCTTCAAAACCGGAGATAACCAAATCAAGTAGATAACCATGTCTTTTGACAAACTGAGCATGGTAGGAAATCTCTGAAACCAATTCTTTGAGCTGGGAAGGTATACCCATGAAGTTGATTCAGATAGTCTTTCTAGAAGCCATAATTCCCTACAAAACAGAGCAAAGATAAATCCCTAGGTCCTTGAAATAGTTAGAAATGATATGCAATGCAAATGATGTCATGATGTCATGTTTGGCACACACAAACAATTCACACAATGAGCCTAGGTTTAAGGCTTGCAAGAGGTATAGGTGATTACCCCACCAAAAGTTTGAGTTGGTTCATCCTGTCCTATAATAGTAACCGGGTTCTAGGAATCTCACATCATTGATCTTTCTTGTAGGCGTTTATTTCAATACGACTACCAAGTGGTCGACCGAAAATATCCCAAAAGTCTGATCTCAATGAGCGTAGCATCAAGTATCAACCAACCTTAGTCCAGACTAAAGCCGCCATCTCACTACCTTCTAATGGCCAAGATGGGTCAATTAAGGTTCTAAAAGTTTAGTTAGTCCGATGACACCACGCAAGCCAAATACTATCCTCAACTTGGAAATGAAGAGTATCGGACATCCAAAGTGTCACACTAACGTAGCCATCATGTTGACCGTTTCGATATACGTCTAACGGTCGCGACGATTTATTGCTACTTACCTAAAAGGAAACCGGATCCGGTGTAGGATCCCCACAAATATAATACCCAAGCAACCCTTAAAGATAAAGCAAGCAAGTCAAACAAAAGCAGAAAGATGATCTAAAAATCCCTAAGGCATTCTCTCTTTAGGGTGTCTCCCAGAGTCGCCAACACGGTGAACCGACTTTTTAGTATCGCAAATGCAAGAGTCGCCACCGAATTTTCTTTTATCCAATTAAGGAAGGTAAAAGTAGAAAAGACCTTCGTTAGATTCGAGTAAGAGAGGTTATGAAAAGGAAGGTATTAGCACCCTTTCCATCCGTAGTTCACGGGCTCTTAGTTGCTCTTAGATCACTTTAAAATTGTGATTTACGTGTGTTTGACAAAATGTTTTGAAAAGGCATTTCGCTTTGACTTTGTAATGATTCATGTAATGTATACAAAGTGTTTGGAAATGTTTCGTTTGAAAGAGTTTGAACTTTGACAAAAGTGTGAGGTGAAAATATTTGATAGAGCAAGCAACTAAAAGTCTTATTACCTACTCGAATGGGTCGTTGTTGTTTTACGTTCCTTTAGAATAGCGCTATCCATTAGTTGGTAGGTAACCCTATTCGTCGGATGTAAAGGGACATTCGAAGACATCGATGGTCATAGAGCAACTTGTAGTATCCTAGCACATTCGAGGGATCATCATTTTTGGCGACAATCGAGGGTCAAGATCATGTATTCGGGGCGACATCGGGTCTATGATCTTTGTATCGAAGGGACTATGATGATTTGTTTTGAAGGCAACGGTGCTAGAATACCTCTACGTTCGAGAGACTTGACCATTTGAAATCGAAAGGCAACGAGAGAGAATTACCCTAAGGGGTGCATGTGTGAAAGAGGTATTCTAGCACCGTTGCCTTCAAAACAAATCATCATAGTCCCTTTGATACAAAGATCATAAGACCCACGATGTCGCCTCCGAATACATGATCTTGACCCTCGATTGTCGCCTACGAAAATGATGATAGTCCATTCGAATGTGCTAGGATACTTCCTACAAGTTGCCTTCTATGACCATCCGATGTCCCTTCGAATGTCCCTCTTACATCCAACGAATAGGGTTACCTACCAACTGATGGTATGGATAGCACTATTCTAAAGGAACGTAAAATAATACGAAAACGACCAATTCGAGTAGGTAATAAGACTTTAGTTGCTTGCTCTATCAAAATACTTTTACACCACACACTTTTGTCAAAGTTCAAACTCTTTTCAAAATGAAACATTTCCGAACACTTTGTATACATTCCTACATGAATCATTACAAAGTCAAAGCGAAATGCCTTTTCAAAACATTTTTCAAACACACAGAAAGCACGATTTTAAAGTGATCTAAGAGCAACTAAGAGCCCGTAGATAACTACGGATGGAAAGGGATGCTAATACCTTCCCTTTTCATAACCTTCTCCCTTACTCAGAATCTAACGAAGGTCTTTTCCTGTTCTTTTCACCTTCCCTTAATTGGATAAAAGAAAAGTCGGTGGCGACTCTTGCTATCCGCACATTTGCGATACACAAAATCTCAAAGTCAGTTCACCGTATTACACATAGTCATAGCTTGCTCCTTGAAACCGTCGAGCACCGCCATGACGATCTTGGTTGAGGGATTTTTCGTTCGGATTAACAAAATTAGGGTTTGAGAAATCTTGAATTAGGGAAACAAAGGAGACTAACGCGAAGAAGAATCAAAGGTTGCGTAAACAGAGAGCCATTGATGAGTCTTAACCAAAGGATCAAGAAGACAAAAACTCGATAAGATCATTGGAGGAAGAAGAAGAAGAAAGAGGAAAACAATTACAAGTTCATAATGTATTGGGAAGAAATCTGATACCATGTTAATTTTGTATACAATGAACTCTAGTATTAATTAAGGGATGAATCTCTATATATTATGTTATATATATGGATCCCTATATATGAATTTATCCCTCAATGCATACTAGAGTTGATTTTATACATAATTAATATGTTCTGTTATAAAAAAAATTATTTCAAGCTTGCTAATTTTGAACTCTTGTTATAACAATTTGTCACCAGGTGTAAGTCTAAAGAGAGTCAAGATCCCTTGAAATCAGGTGTAAGTCTAAATTATTACATCAAATCTAAACTATTATTAGGAATTATGCAATTATTAACTTCAAGACTTGGTGAGGGCCAATCTATTCCCTTTTGGAGTGCAAGGTGGTTGGGACAATATCCAAACATCTTTTTGATAGAAGCCAATAAAAAAGGTAGTGTGTGGGAGCATGAATATTGGATTGACGGTTCTTGATATTGGCTACTTGAATGGTGCACTAATGTGGAGGAGTCTGTATATGCTACAAAAGTTATAAAACTGTTGGAATTGTTAACCAATGTAAAGCCAATTCATAATCAAAAGGATAATATAATATGGCCTTGTGGTAGCATTAATGCATTTTCTCAAGCTCCTATTATGCAAAACTAATGTAGGTACAAGAGGAGGCGGACCCTAACCTACAACCATAGAAAGTTTTGAAGGTGCGTTGGTCGGCTAAAGTCCCATCCAAAGTAAAAGTGTTTTGATGGAGATTGTTTCATGATGTACTTCCTGATATAAGGCAACTAGTGCAAAGGGGAATAATTAATATTCCTCGTGAGATGGTTTGCACTTTTTTCTTTAGCCAGTATGAAGATTTAGATCATGTGATGGTGAATTGCAGATATGCTAGGAAAGCATGGAAGAAAATGAAAAGCAAGATATTTTCTTGGTGGTGCCTTGTAATATGGTCCAAAGATAGGATAAAATGTAACTTCTATGAGTGGTGTAAATGCCCGCTTGATTATCTTAAATAAGTTTTCTTGTAGGATTGTTGTGATTAAGGGTGGCAAAATAGAACCGGCCCGTTGGGCATGACCGCTCCGCCCCATTTTTTACACGGGCTTTTGCAGGCATGTGCATTTTCATAAATTTTCATGTTTTTAGGCCTAAACAGTGCAATGCCCGTGGGCTTTACCCGCCCTTATCAGATTATTGTAGTGTTTTCAATGAACAAAGGTTGGATCGAAATTGGCAGATTTAAGAATCGAGCCATCGATAAAACTGATCTTGTTCTTCATTTTAAACACCATAGTCATAGCTTGCTCCTTGAAACCGTCGAGCACTGCCATGACGATCTTGGTTGAGGGATTTTTCGTTCGGATTAACAAAATTAGGGTTTGAGAAATCTTGAATTAGGGAAACAGTGGAGACTAACGCGGAAGAAGAATCAAAGGTTGAAGAAACAGTAGAAGCCATTGATGAGTCTTAACCAAAGGATCGAAGAAGACAAAAAACTCAGATAAGATCATTGGAGGAAGAAGAAGAAGAAAGAGGGAAAACAATTACAAGTTCATAACAAAATATTGGGAAGAAATCTGATACCATGTTAATTTTGTATACAATGAACTCTAGTATTAATTAAGGGATGAATCTCTATATATTATGTTATATATATGGATCCCTATATATGAATTTATCCCTCAATGCATACTAGAGTTGATTTTATACATAATTAATATGTTCTGTTATAAAAAAAATTATTTCAAGCTTGCTAATTTTGAACTCTTGTTATAACAATTTGTCACCAGGTGTAAGTCTAAAGAGAGTCAGGATCCCTTGAAATCAGGTGTAAGTCTAAATTATTACATCAAATCTAAACTATTATTAGGAATTATGCAATTATTAACTTCAAGACTTGGTGAGGGCCAGTCTATTCCCTTTTGGAATGCAAGGTGGTTGGGACAATATCCACTGTCTATTAAATATCCAAACATCTTTTTGATAGAAGCCAATAAAAAAGTAGTGTGTGGGAGCATGAATATTGGATTGACGGTTCTTGATATTGGCTACTTGAATGGTGCACTAATGTGGAGGAGTTTGAATATGCTACAAAAGTTATAAAACTGTTGGAATTGTTAACCAATGTAAAGCCAATTCATAATCAAAAGGATAATATAATATGGCCTTGTGGTATCATTAATACATTTTCTCAAGCTCCTATTATGCAAAACTAATGTAGGTACAAGAGGAGGCGAACCCTAACCTACAACCAGAGAAAGTTTTGAAGGTGCGTTGGTCGGCTAAAGTCCCATCCAAAGTAAAAGTGTTTGGATGAAGATTGTTTCATGATGTACCTCCTGATATAAGGAAACTAGTGCAAAGGGGAATAATTAATATTCCTCGTGAGATGGTTTGCACTTTTTTCTTTAGCCAGTATGAAGATTTAGATCATGTGATGGTGAATTGCAGATATGATAGGAAAGCATGGAAGAAAATGAAAAGCAAGATATTTTCTTGGTGGTGCCTTGTAATATGGTCCAAAGATAGGATAAAATGTAACTTCTATGAGTGGTGTAAATGCCCGCTTGATTATCTTAAATAAGTTTTCTTGTAGGATAGTTGTGATTAAGGGTGGCAAAATGGACCCGGCCCGTTGGGCATGACTGCTCCGCCCCATTTTCTACGCGGGCTTTTGCAGGCATGTGCAATTTCATAAAGTTTTATGCTTTTAGGCCTAAACGGTGCAATGCCCGTGGGATTTACCCGCCCTTACTTTTTGCGGGGCAGAGATAGGTTTTAGAACCACATCTTTAACTATTCCCACCCCGCCCGCCCCATTTTTTGCGGGGCGGGCCTAAACGGGGCGGGTATGCCCATTTGCCATCCCTAGTTGTGATTATCATTTTTTGCATTCAGGTTAGATTACCCCTTGTATTCTCATTTGAATCAAAGTTTTAGTACCATGGTTTTGTCATTGACAACATTTTGCTAAAACATGGTTCTGACTAGATGTCGAACACGATGTCATAACATCGTGTTCTATTATGCAGTAGGCAGACACTAGTGATTTTAAATCTTGACAGATTTAATTACTTTATGTTTTATTTCCTTTGGATATATTTCTGGGATATTCATAGATCAAGAAGATTTGTTTTGTAATATATCTTCAGTTGTACAAAAGATACTAAATTGGGTCTTGAGAAAATTTAGGAAACTTCGTATCAGTTGTTCCAAGGTTGATGGAGATTGGTTGCAGAATTGGTGCATCACTCGTGGATCAAGAAACTTTTAGATTCATAATATCGAAGCCTGTGGACCGCAGAGTTGTATTAAAAGGGGAATCCTAATCTAATGTAATTTAAGTTTTCAACAATTGTAAAATTAGGGGAGGCATAAGTCTTAGGTTTTGAGAGTCTCTTGTGTAGTTTGTGTGTCACCCATGTATATTTTGATATCATGTGGTAGACTGTTTGTTACATGACTATTAGTCAAGTTATTGTCCTCAATAAGAAACCTTTAGGTAATGAGTTGAGTGTTGTTCTCACTCGAAGCTTTTAAGCAAAAGTTTGAATTTTTGTAATGGAGGTATGATCTTTTATTTAAGTTACAGTCATTGGTAGTGAGACTGTTAGATATCACTGAGGTGATTTAGGAAGTGAGATGACGATTTCTCATATATAGGAGGTTTCTTGGTAGAAGTTGCATTTGGTATTGATTATGTGAGAAGTTGTAAATGAAAGAGTTTAGCTTTAAACTAATATTGCTGATACTAGATTTCCTTCCTGGATTAGTATCCCCCATAATAGGTGATTTGAATCGAACTGGATTAACAACTCTATGTGTTATTTATCTTTCTGTAATTTTTATTTTTGTATCACTTATAGCTTATTTGACCTGGTCTGCTACCAGATGTTGTAACACTTGTCTCGACATTGTATGTCGTCAATACAATTTTTAATATGTGTTGTCTGTACTAGAATTTGAATTAGTATCAGAACAGGCGTCCTAGTCTACTGGGTGAGTTTCAGTGAGATATATTTCTGGTACTATGTGTCTTTTGGGAAAGTCAGAGTGAAAACATTTTGGTAATCAATGGACTATAGAACTATGAAGTGTATCGGGTTAGAAGAATCCTGATGTTTAGAAGACAAAAGGAAAAAACATGAGTTAGGTCTCCATGAATTTGAAGTTGTCAATGCCATAATCTATGGAATTGATAAGTGTTTTTAGTCTAGACTATTTATCACTTGTATCGTGGTCAATGATACTTGGAAAATCTCTCAAGTCCACTCATAAAGGCACATCTAAGTGGGTGATATCTAATAGATACTATGAGCACAACTCCATACTTCTGGAGCAAGGCTTCTATGGTACGGTTACAAAACTGTGTGCCTTGGTCACTTATGATGGCTCAGGGTATTCCAAACATGCAAAAGATATTGGACCTGAAGAAATATGCAACAACTCTTGAATCATTAGTCCTAGTGGGGATAACTTCCACCCACTTTGAAACATAATCAACACCAAGTAAAATGTAGAGAAAACCAAATGATACAGGAAAATTACCCATAAAGTCGATCCCCTATACATCAAATACCTCACAAAAAAGCATATGTTTATGAGGTATTTCACTCTTACGAGTGATGGATGAACCTGTTATCTGACACTCTTTACAAGTGCGGTAAATCTCATAAGCATCTTTAAAAACAATGAGCAAATAAAAACCTGAGTCTAGGACTTTTCATGCAATGAGAATGGAAAGGCTCTAAGGTTGATGTGATATTCTGTAATTTCTTCAGACCTCGATGGTGTAGAACACATAACCTGGAATTCTTTCAGATGCTTATGCGGATCCTCACTAGCAAAACCATTAAACTTTGGCAACAAGTGTATTAAACCAGATTTCAATGCAAAAGGTGCATCAGCTGTATGATACTTAATACACAAACCATTATAGTTCACATCAAGAACATCCAACTGTCTCAAAGTTTGTTTAGCCATGTTATCAAAAACAAATTCAGAGTCAGAATCAAATAAGTTATGCAAATAGTTAGAATCAGAATCGATAACATGTGGTGACCTAGTGCTAGCCTGAATTTCTCTACGGCGTGCGTGCAAAGTTCTCTCTTCCTCAGGATCAAAATAAAAAAGGAGACCTAGTAGTCAGGACTAAAATAACAATGTAACAACAAATGCCAAAATGCCAAAAATGTCCCTATAAGGTAGAAGCAAATAGAATGAAGGAAAACGATCAAAATAAATTCAGAAAAATACAAAAAACACAAAATTTAGTCTAATTAGGTGAAATAATAATTTTGAAATTTTTTTGGAGACTATGAAAACAGTAAATAATTTGTTAAAAATAGAAAAACGAGGAATTTGGAAATTTGAGGGTGGAATCCTGTAACTCTTCCAGATTTCGAATCGAATGCAATGTTCCCAAAAATCGATTTTTTGACTCAAAATCACGAATTGGCCAAAACCATGATGGAACTAGGGCCTAAACGTGAGAGCATTAAACCTATGAATCTAAAATTAGTTAATATCAACAAGAATCCTCGACAACGACGCCAATTTGATCCGCTGTCGCGCACAGATAAAAAATGAGTATTTTTTAAAGCTATAGTTAACGGTAACGACAACTCGAGTATCATTTTCAAGGATTCTTATACTATTATTAACCAACGATTGGAACAATGAGAGAGGGGGTTGAATGTCAATTAACAAGAAGATAACACAAAGAAGTGATTATCAAAATAAGCTTAAACAATTAATCTACTGTTTCAATTTTCCAACTTTTCATCGACCCAAATAATTTCCAATTCCTAAGCGGATTCTATTACCTTTTCGATTATAATAACAACCAAACAAGTGCAATTGATATTACACGATAGATATTCTTAGTTTATGAATTAAGCAAACAAATGAGATATAACAATTGTGAATTAAGCACACACGATAGACTGACGCGAATTAAACAAATGCAGTTAATATATAGAAACATACAATCGTCAAAATAAATCGATCAACCCGAAGATAAATCGAATTAAGCAAACAGGATATCAAAGAAAAGATTGAAAGGAAATGAATTTTTATCGGAAATTAAAATAACCTCAAAGTATCAACAAAAACAGTTACAACAAATTAATCACTAGAATTAAGTTCTTCATAACAATTCGTATAACAAATTTTTTTTGTTCTTGACTAGAAGTGAAAGAGAAAAAAATTACATAATTATTTATTATACGTTATTTTGTCACTTTCATAAATATTAATAAAAAATAATTAATTTTGCAAAGAAAAACAATTATAATAATTTTTATAAAATTATCTTTTATTAATAATAGTAAGAAAAAAATAGAATAAAAATAATTAAAAGAAAAAGTAATAAAAATCAAATGTATAATAAAATAAGTAATATTAATGATATATTATTATTGTAAAATAACATATAATTTAATAAAATGTATTTTTAGATAAAATCAGGGGAAGTAATAAATTAAAATATTGGTAAAAATAATCTTAAAATTTGACTTTAAAAAAGAATGTTATCCATTAAAATAATTATTCAATAAAGTAAGAAAATAAAATCAAAGTTCATTAAAAAGATTGACAAAAGATAAGTCATAGAATAATGATATTTGGCCAAAGATGATTAAGTTTATACAATTAAATTTCAAATATTAGTCTCAAATTATATAATATCTAAGAGTTAATGAAGTATCTCAATTAATAGATGATAATTGAGTTAAATGAATGTAATTTGAAGGTCTAAAGTTTAATCTTTTGATAAGAGTATTTATTTAATTTATATTTATAAATCAATAATTAAAAAAAAAAAAAATTTGATTGTTTTGCATAGTTTATGAGAGACCAGAAAAAACAGTATTCAGTTTGGAAGAGAAAAAAAAGAGTCACCCATAGTAAATTAGTTGCATTTATAGTTTACTTTTCCCAGTCAAAAATGGCAAACAGTGCTGACACAAATTCACGATATCTAACTCTAACCCACAAATTTTCACCTAACCATTTAATTTTCTTAATGACAATTTCACCCTTCCCTCCAATCTTCACTCACTGTCTTCAATTCAATTCAACCAACGTATACTCCATAAATAATCACACTCTTTACACGCGTTATATTAAAATTTAAACCGAGCAATGATTCAGTGTGGTCAAGCTCACCTGTAACCTCTTTTTTCAAATTTAGTCTTACTGTTACATTCTCCAACCTGGAACGCGTAGATCACCGTTAATACAGACTAATCAAATATAACAAGAACCGCGTGTTTAAATATAGGCGGGCCCCACGTTTGATAAAAATAAATTATGGTGGGCCCCACTACTATACATGTCATTGTTACCTCGATGAGATGGAATTTCATTTCCTTACTTCTAGACGTTGACATTCCCTTTCTTTTCTCTTTATTTAATAATAATACAAAATTGCTTTCAAAATAACTTTAAAATTTTAATTATTTTTATTAACTTTTTATAATAAAATGTTTTTAAAATATATTTATTTAAGTTATAAGATAAAAAAAATTAATATTTTATTTTATAAAAAATGAATAAAAATATATTTTACTATTTTAAATTTATTTATTAACAAGTAAAATTAAAAGTATAAAGACTAATTAATTAAAGGTGTTGAATTCAATCCATTTTTAATAATTATTATAGACTAATTTAAATAATTTTTAAAATTTACACATGAAATATTATTCAATGTCTTTGAATTTTATTATGTGAAAATCACTCGAATAAAATTAAAATATTACTTTGTACCTAAAAAATCACATATATTTTAATACTTACTTTTTATAATTTTGTAAAATTATAATTAAAAGCATACCAACTAATTAATATTATTTATAGAATAGATAAAAGTATTTGAAAATAATTATTCAAAATTCAAACAAATTAAGAGAAAATAAAAATTATGCGTGAAAATAAATAATCTTATTTATTTATTAATGATAAAATAATGATAACCAAAATAAATAATCTTATATTTATTAATTAATTTCTATATAGAAGAAGATAAACTAAAGATAATAAAGACAATTACTTATTTATTCAATTAGATCAAATTATCCATTAAAAAAGAGAATAATTCTTTGATTAACTATATACTTCAATAAATTTAACTTTGAAAGAACAAATCCTATTCTCTAAAGTTATCTCTTGGATTTGCAAAACTTCTATCTCTAAAAAATTACCACTAATATTTTCAAAAGATTTTTTGCTGTTAGAGCTTTAAAGTTCAAAATTGTTAAAATTCAATGAATCCTTAACAAATCTAAAAAAATTAAGTCATAAATGAACAAATAGTCAAAGATTAATTATTATAATATTTTTTTTATTTAAAATTGTTATACTACTGCTAGAGATTGAATACAAAATCAACAAATTAAATCCATTCAATTTCACTAACACATTCCAATTGAGTTACCAGTATATTTACCCTTCTTATTGTTAAAGTTATAATTAAAGACATGTGAACTAGTTAATATTACTTGACTTCATAATTATCAATTCAATGTATGCCCTTCTTATTGTTACTTATAATTAAACATGTGAACTAGTTATATACTTGATTACATAATCATATAATTATCTAATTCAATGTTTTTTTTTATATATTTATACTTGTACTATAGTCAAAGATTTATACACCATTATCTTATAATAATATTTTAATGTTTTAATATGACGTGTGTGTTAATTGATGCGTCACCAATTCATAGTTCCAAAGACAAAAACCTGTTTTGCGAGACAGCTCTTTTTTCACCACCACCAAACAAAAGTTTTAAAAAACTCGCCACGTCAGCATATCAGTAATTTGTTTTTTTTACCGAGTAGAAAAAACCAGTGAAACAAACCCAAACAGTTGACAACAAAAAATACTTTTCCTGAAATGACAAATATACCCTCAACTAATTTTCGTGGCATTTCCTCATTGGCTCTCAAATAAAAAAAACATTAACATTACACTTCATTTCCACCTTGTACAAAACCCAGAATATATTAAACCAAACCGAAAAACCAAAATTGCCACAACAACATAGGAACTCTCTCTCTTCTCTCTCTGTCTGTCTTTCTCTCTCTAATTTCTTTTTCTTTCTCTCTCTCTTCTATTCTTTCAAACCAACACGGTTCTGTGTGACACTGTTTTTGGAGGGTCTCTCTTTTGGGACTCTGGGTTTCAAAACATCCTCAAAAAAACATAAACATGAGTTGTTTTCCTTGTATTGGAAAATCACGCCAAAAGAATCTTACCAACAATTCTAGCCGTATAGACAAGCACACTAATTTCACTTCAGCTGGTAATTTTTTTCATCAATGGATCTTCGTTTGTTCGTGTTTTCTTATGCATTTTTTTGTGGGTAAAAATATTAAATTTTTTATGTGGGTTTTTTCTTAGATTGGTCAAAGGTTGTCTTTTTTATATTTGGGGTTTATTTCTATGATGCAAATTGTTGAAATTCTTGATCACGAAACATTCCCATTTTGCAGATTATTCTATCTTTCTCTCTCTATGATGGGTTTTGAATATGAATGGATATTTTGATTATTTATTTATTTATATATTCCTTTTCTGGTTTTTTTCTCTCTCTTTCTATTGGCTGTTCTTGCATGCTTGATCAATGAATCAAATTGGGGTTTGTCATTTAGTGGTTTATCAGGTTTTGAATTTTGATGATTACTAGGATTGTTTGATGTTTGTGACATTTTGTTTGATTTTCATCCTCACGTGTTATTTGTTTTATATGGAATTCTGTTTTGTTTTTTGCAGATAAGGTCAAAGTTGATGTGAATTTGAATTTGAGTTCCAATGATAAAAAAGAAGATGAATCTAAACATGATCAGCTTTCCTTGGACGTGAAGAATTTGAATTTGAAAGACGGGGTTTCGCCGGACGGAAAAGTTGCAAAGACGTTTACATTTCAAGAGCTTGAAGCTGCAACAGGGAATTTTAGGTCAGATTGCTTTGTTGGTGAAGGAGGGTTTGGGAAGGTTTATAAGGGTAACATTGAGAAAATAAACCAGGTTTGTTAAAAATTGTTCCTTTAACAGAATTTAAGCGTAGAACTTTAGAATGACTTACACATTGGTGTTTATTGGTTTGGTGTAGGTTGTTGCGATAAAGCAGCTCGACCCGAATGGTCTTCAAGGGATCAGGGAGTTTGTCGTTGAAGTGCTGACGCTTAGTTTGGCCGACCACCCGAATCTCGTTAAGCTATTAGGGTTTTGTGCGGAGGGAGAGCAGAGGCTATTGGTTTACGAGTACATGCCATTGGGATCTTTGGAGAATCATTTGCATGGTAAGCTATATTGTTAGCTTGTTACCCTAAATAATATGGAGATTCATTTTCAAAGCTTATGTTGTTGGTTTTACTCGTTCTGTCAGATCTTTCGTCTGGAAAAAAGCCGCTGGATTGGAATACGAGGATGAGAATAGCGGCTGGTGCAGCTCGAGGTTTGGAATATTTGCATGATAAGATGAAGCCTCCTGTCATATACCGCGACCTCAAATGCTCCAACATTTTGTTAGGTGAAGATTATAATCCAAAGTTATCTGATTTCGGCTTGGCTAAAGTAGGCCCGATTGGTGACAAGACTCATGTTTCAACTAGAGTTATGGGCACATATGGGTACTGTGCTCCGGATTACGCAATGACGGGTCAATTGACGTTCAAGTCTGATATTTACAGCTTTGGAGTCGTTCTTTTGGAGCTCATCACAGGCAGAAAGGCTATCGACCATAGAAAACCTGCTAAAGAACAAAACCTAGTCGCATGGGTATGTCCGATTATACAATACCTAACTCTAACTCTGTTGCTGAAAAACATAGCTGTTGTTTATACTTGTTTTTTACAAGGATTGTTGATTGTGTCAGAAATTTTTAGATGAATTTTCTTGCATGTTGTTAAACTAGAGTTTTGTATATAATCCATTTTAGCACCAAATACATTGTGTTTCATTGAGTAGTTTGATGATGATAAAATAAGCGCTTATTTTGAAGGTTAATGATTCATTCTTACGGTGTGCATGTATATTTGGTTGCAGGCAAGGCCATTATTCAGAGACCGACGAAGATTCTCGGAGATGATAGATCCATTGCTCGAAGGTCATTATCCAGTGAGGGGTTTGTACCAAGCTCTTGCTATTGCGGCTATGTGTGTTCAAGAGCAACCTAATATGCGGCCTGTTGTAGCTGATGTGGTTACGGCTCTAAATTACCTTGCTTCGCAAAAGTATGATCCGCAAACTCATCCAATACAAAGACCGAGAAAAAGTTCAACTTCTACAAGAGGTAGTAGCGCAGGTCATAGACGTGTTACTAGTAATGATTCCGAATCAGACAGATTCGGAGATTAGAAATGTGGAGTAATGTGTTGAGACACTTACATTGTAATGCTCCCAGTTATCAAGTTTTGCTTTATAGGAGAGAGATAACAGATTCCTCTTAAAATCAAGAATTTCACAGAGAAATTCTTCCTTTTAGTTACCCCTATCCTCTTTGTACATGTGAGATTACTATTTTGCATTAAAGATGCTTCTTATTAGGATTCGGGATCTGCTTCATTTCATAATGTTTAGCTTTAGCTACAATTATATATGACTTGTATGCGTTGTTTAATTTACATAGATGAGTAAACAAAACAAAACATTACATTAGCATATGATATTCTTGTGTGTTTCTGTTGTTTCTGATGCATCTATGAAATTGAAAAATATATAGTTTGATACTTCATTTCCAATCAAAAAATCGATTAGGAATGAGATCAGGACACCGATGATCCATGTGAAAACAGCATGCAGCATGCATGCACCATGACACGGCTACAATTCAGTAAATTCTCCCTCTCGACACGTTCCCACCGATAAGTATAGAGCCGTGCTCTTACGTGATGGCATAACTCTACAACAATCTCTCCTCGGTGACTGCAAAGCAAGTCAAATATTCACTTCATTATAAAATAATCCATTTTAAAACCTGTTTTCATATAAGAAACTAATTGTACCTTGTTCCAGCGCTGAGGATCGCGACTTTTAGTGACAACAATGGACGTAATTTTCTCAGGCGAAACCATTCTCCACCGGCAAAAAGGATTCTTAGATTTATCGCGAGTATAAACACCAACAGTTTGTTTAGCAGAAGGATCATAACTAGTTTTACTCATGTAATAAATAAAGGGCTTTTGACATGGATGTTTAGCAACAGGCCTCGTGTTGAAAGCATAAGCAGTGTAATCAGCTCTTTTGTACCAATTCAAAAACGTTCTAGATGGCATTTCTAGTTCTCTAGGGGACAAAATTCCTCTTATAACTTGAACCATGAATCCCCAAGAAACTGATATGGACCAAAACCTGTTTTTGTCATAGCATATTGATTGTTGCATTATGCTAGCCGAGTCTTGGTTGATTGATTCCATCAAATGTCTTAAGGATTGCACTCTTGACATTGTTGGGAATATTGGTTGTACTACATCAAGATGGTGTAGTGATACTAGTGGAGTCACTGGATGTGCCCCTAAAAGGCCTAATAGATCTCCATACACATCATACTGCATAAGAAAAATACAATCAGACAGGACACTCATATTTACACGTCGATATCAGGAGTGCCGGTGATATATGCATCATCACATACAAAATCAGTAATATTTTACCTGGTGAAATCCAGTTTCTTTGGTGAGTGGCACACCTAACTCAGCCATACATGCTTGAATTCTATCATCACTCCCATACAAAGCAGGGTACCTTTGAATACATCGATCTTGTACCTTAGACAACTCCAAAGCCAAAGGATAACTAATAGCAAATCCACCACCACCATAAGCCATACCATAAGAAAAATGTATATTCTGAACATGACTCTCAGAAGAACTTCCAACATAATAAAAATGCCTATGATCATACTTTGAAAGAATCCTAACAACATTCTCAACAACAAAAACAGTATCATCATCTCCCATAACAAACCATCTCACATCTTTCATTCCAATCTTGAGTGTTTCTGTCACAATCCTTGATATCCTCAATGCTGATCTTTGTCCCTGCCGATTCGTATATCGAAATCTAGAAGTGTCTCCCGAGATTCGAATCTCGGGTAACCCTTCGCTTCTCCGCGTACTAACTCTTCTATCTAACCAAACAACACCTCTTGTTTCTTTCGGCCTCCACCATGTTTTTATGTATTCTTTTCTTGTATTCCATAGATTCGACGAGGCAGCTATCCCAAAAACAATGTGTTTCAGCTCAGTTTTTTCTCTTTTTGCCATTTGGCGAGGCGTTAACCGAACTACAATAGGTGATTTGTTTCCTTCTTGTTCTTCATCGCCACGAGAATCTTGTTCTTGTTCTTGTTCTTCTTGTTCTTCTTCTTGTTCTTCTTCTTGTTCTGGTTCATGGTCTCTTTCTGTATCATCTTCGACTTGATCTTTGTTTTCGATGGCTAAAACTTTGTGTTCGATGTTTCTGTCGGAAGTGGAGGACATATTGTAACTAGTGATTTGAACATGTTCTTGTGTGGTGTCATCTAAAGTGGTTGTTGTTGGTTGACAATCTTGTTGGTCATTGTTGAAGAGAACAATGTTGAAAGCATAAAGAATGTATAGAACAATTGTGATTAAGATCAACCACGTTGTTATGCTTCTTGAGCCATTATGGAGCATGCGTTGATGAGAAGGATTGTGCATTTGGTTATTCTTTTTTTGTTAGTTTTGATCTTCAGATTAATCGTTGCATTACACAATTTTGTGTTCTTGTTGTTTGGATTAGGTGGTAGTGGTGGGAAGGTTCATTCTGGCTCAGAATTGTTCGGATCACATAAACATAGAGAGATAGAGAGAGAAAGACAGTGTGTGTGTGTGAATCTTAATAACTAGTTTTGTTTTGGTTAAAAAAAATGAAGTTTGTTATGTAGGAAGCGAAGTTGAATGCGGTTTAAATGGATGTTTGGTTGACAATTATGTCAATCACATTAAGTTATATTTTGAGATTTAAGATGATATTTGGATATGATGACTTTATGACAATTTATTTTAATTGTGTTTTTTAATGATATATTTAAATGTGTTAATAACTAATGTAAATTAGTAAGTTGAAATTAATAAAAATATTTTCCGTGAAAATATGAGTGACAATTAACTTATTTTAAGACTAAGTGTAACTCACTTCACTATCGTTATCTTTAAATTAGATTTAATCGAATATTTAATATTAATTATAATTTTTAATTATTAAATTAAATCTAATTTAAAGGTAAAAGAAACTCTCAAGATGCTCCGAGATAATTCTCAAACACTCCTTTACTAAACCATCTTTTTCGATGGACTCGATCTTGTTTCCCGAACTTTGTAACTCAGTAAAATCTACTCCTTCCATTAGTCGCATACCTCCGTCTTTGCTGCCTCCCCCGGTCAAATCCTTTGCCCAGGTGGTAAACAATGTCTGTAATATTCCTTTGAGCCAGCTCCGAGTTCCTTGTGTGAAAGGGGAGCGTCTGGCTATTGAGATTCCAGAAGATGAATACATGCTTGGTGTGGAGGCCTGTAAGCACAACCTTCACGGTAGGGTTGTTTGGTCGAAAGGCTCCACTCCGTTAACAGTTGTTGCTCTTAGAAATAAGCTCTCAAGTTTATGGAAAACGATAGGAAAATGGGGAATCACATCTTTGAGAAAAGTTTTTTTTTTTCAAATTTTCTTTTTCAAATTTTCTTTCTCCTTCTTAGAAGATGTACATATTGTCAGATATGTGAATGCTTGGAACTTGGGGTCTGGTATTTTGAAGTTGTTTCCGTGGACTAGGGATTTTGTTCCTTCTGCGATCAAGCAAACTTCAGCCCAGGTTTGGATAAGAATACATGGATTACCTCAGGAACATTGGCGACCCAAAATAATTTTTGTCATTGCTAGCAGCATTGGAACACCAATTTGCATAGATTCAACATCAAACAAGGCGCCTTTTGAAAGATCTTTTGGTCATTACGTTAGAGTGTTGGTGGATTTAGATCTGCTCAAAGACTTCAGCTACAAAATTCTGGTGGAGAGAATTGGTTTTGCTTTTTTCGTGGAGATTGAATACGAAAAAGTTCCAGAGTTCTGTAATTTTTGTTCGTGTATTGGACATTCTATGGCCAATTGTAGAAGAAGGGAAATCAACAATGGAAAAAAAGCTGAAGCAAAAGATAAACAAGTTAAGGCTCCAAAAGAAATCTTTGTTTAAGTAGAGAAATAGAAAGAAGCTGAGATCTCTAAGGTTGTAGAGCATCATGTTCAGATTGTAGAGGGAAATTCTGAAAAGACTGATAACACATGTCTCATCCCAGTCCATAATGGCCCGATTTTGGAGGTTCTTGATTTTGATAATAGCTCTAAAAATAACTCGATGGATCCCACTCAAGAGGAATAATCAGTTGAGGATACACATTTGCAAATCAACAATGACAAAGTGAAGAACTTTTTGCAAAGGTCCTAGGATAATATGGTAGACCAGACAAGAGATTTGCAGCTTATTGCATGGGGATTCCCGGATGACTTTCAGCTTGTCACAGCAAAAAAGAAAACTCGAAAAAAGAAAAATCAAAACTCAACTAGACCTAGCTCTAGTAAAAGAAACACTTCTCAATGAAGTGTATGTTTTGGAACATCATGGGGTCTAGCTAATCCCCCTACCAAATTAGCGCTCAAGAGAACTATCAAACTTCATAAACCTGACTTTGTCTTCATTGCAGAGCCATGGATGCAGTACTCAAATTTACCCCTGAATTGGCTTTCTAATCTTCATCTTAAACTATTTTCTATGAACCATAAGCCCAAAAATTTCCCTTCTTTATGGTGCATTTGTAGTAAAGATATTGACCCGCAATTAGTGGCGGTGGATGACCAACAGGTCTCTTTTACTATCAATGACAACAATCAAAATTTTGGTATAACAACAATGAAGGACGAAAAAAACAAGAAAAGGGGGTTTGAATTGGGGTTTTGAAATAAAATAAATTAATACGATTATTTTTATCCTGGTTCGTTTGAACTCAAACTACTCCAGTCCACCCGTCAAGGTGATTTGCCTCTCTCAACGAGGTCTTAATCCACTAATCAGAACTTGATTACAATTCACTAAGACCACTGCCTTAGTCTTATCAAGAACACCACAACTTGGTTTCTCAAGGAATACAATTCACATTCAATTACAAGTAATGTGTTTTACAATGCTTCTAAAAAGCTATATCACAACTGCGATGTTTACACATAATTTTTCAGCACTTATGAACTAATGAATATGAACGATTTGAAATTTTTCTTTTGTTGTATGTGCGCGTGGAGATCTATATCATTTTTTTCATGGATGGATCCTTATATAGACGTTCATAGAAGTTATCTGTTGGAGACATCTTAAGTTGTATATGGAATGATGATAATTGTAATTGATTGTTCTTTCCATAACGACGACATCCTGTTGGAAGTTAACCGTTGTTTCAAATTTTTATTTAATGAACGACAACGCATTAGAACATTGCAGTCAGAACATGAATATCAGAGTTTGTAGAGCAGTCTGGTACTTTTAGAAGTTTGGCTTGAATCCTTGATGTCTTGATCAGAAGATGTTGTAGCAGAGCTTTAAGATTCTTTAGATCCGTTGACAAGATTTATATCAGAGTTTGGTGCAGCCTTTGGTGCTATTAGAAGTTTATCAGAACTTCATTTTGAGCGTGAATCTTCTAACACATCATAACTTTTGTATAGGTCATTGTATCAGAACTTCTATAGGTTCAGTTCAGAGTCTTCTTCTGACATCAGAACTTCTGTTCTTCTACTACAATCATAACTTCTGTAAGTTCATATCAGAGTCTTCTTCGGACATCAGAACTTTTATTCTTCTACTGTCATCAGAACTTCTGTAGGTTCAAAAGAAACTTCTTTTCTTTTCAAGGTCAGAACTTAATCTGCATACTCTAATAAACAAAATTAGGAGACAACAATATTTCATACAAAATATTTATTTAATAGGGTCAGAACATAATTGTCATCAACAATACTTGTTATCATCAAAACTTCTAAGATTTGTGTAGAACCAAACTATGTTCTAACAAATAATTTATGCTTCTACAAATTACATTCATCGAATAGATTTATGGAACAATTTGCAGCCTTCACACACTGATATTCCTTGGCGCTTCATTGGAGATTTCAACGCTATTTTAGGAGCTCATGAATACAAGGGTAATTCTTAGCCAGCTAGAATTCCCATGGAAGACTTCTTCAATTAGTCCAATACCCACAAGCTGATTCACTTGCCTACCAATGGCCATAACTTCACATGGTCGAATGGTAGAGAGGGAAGAAGGCATACTAAAAAGTGCTTGGATAGAGCAATTGGAAGTCAAGCCTGGATTAATTTTTATACTTCTCTCTCCTGTACCACCATCACGAAGTATAGGTCTGATCATTATCCTGTCCTTTTGAATTTTGATTTCATGGAGAAGAGCCATCCCTCTCACTTCAAGTTCATGCAGATGTGGACTTTGCACAAAGGCTGTAAAAGGCATTGTGGCATCGGCTTGAGAGTCTAAAGTTGCTGATTGCCCAATGTATATTCTGGATAGGAAGCTCAAAATACTTAAAGAAAAGCTCAAGGTGTGGAACAAGACTTCTTTTGGCAACGTGCATGATAAGGTCATAACTGCTGAGACACATCTGAAAAACATTAAAAAAATATCTGCTACTTCTGGCCATTCAGAAGTGATTAGAGTGTAGGAAAAAATTGCCCAAAGGGACCTTTCCTTTGCCTTGGACCTGGAAGAAGCCTTTTGGAAGGAGCAGGAAAAAAATTAATTGGGCCTCAAAAGGAGACAGAAACACTCGGTTTTTTCATAGGTATGCTAAGATCAAAGCTATTTCTAAACCGGTATCTATCTTGATTCATAATGAAAAGGTGCTTTCTGCTGCGATGCAAATTAAGAATCATATTATCAAGCACTTTGAGGACCTGTTTGGTCCAAATTACAATTATTCAGATAATGGTCTTGTTGCTGAACACATTCCTTCCTTAGTGATCGAAGATTGCAACCAGCTTCTCATTATGACTCCTAATCTTGAAGAGATCAAGAATGCGGTTTTCAGTCTAAAAAAAGATAGCGCACCGAGCCTGGACGGATTTGATGGAATCTTCTTTCATACTTTTTGGAAATCATTAAAGATGATGTTATTAAAGCGGTTACACAATTTTTTCTAGAAGATTGGATTTTGCCCCACTTAAATTCGAACGCGATAGTGATGATTCCCAAAACTCATAATGCTAACTCTTTTGGAAACTACCGCCCTATTGCTATTTCCATCTTTAAATCCAAAATTATCTCAAAATTTGGATGATAGATTATCTAGCATTTTGCCTCATATTGTTTCTGTTGAGCAGAAAGGTTTCATCAAGGGGAGAAGTGTAAGAAATTATATTTGTTTAACTTGCGAAGCCATCAACTCTCTTGATAGGAAATGTTATGGAGGTAACATGGCCTAAAAATTGATATTGAAAAAGCTTTTGATACATTGGATTAGCAATTTCTTCTTTAGGTGCTGCACTCTTTCGGATTTTGTGATAAATTCTGCAAGTGGATACATGTTCTGCTCCAGTCTGCTCATCTTTTTGTTGCTATCAATGGACATCTCCAAGGTTTCTTCAAGTGTCATAGAGGGGTACGTCAGAGGGATCCTCTATCCCCTCTGTTTTTTTGTTTTGCCGAGGAGGTTCTGAGTAGAGCTCTTTCAAAGCTTGTTGCGGATAACAAAGTTTTACCCATGAAAGGAACAAGAAATGTTCAAGTTCATTCTCACACTCTCTATGCAGATGACATTATGTTTTTTTTGTAGAGGCGACTTAATATCCATCAAGGCAATTGGTGAGCTTCTCGAAAGATATGTCGCTTATTTAGGGAAGTTATGGAATGTCTCAAAATTTATTTTGTATGCAAGATCCATGTTTGAAGGAAAGAAGACCCAGCTTGCTGCAAAGCTTGGATTCACTATTGGCTCTATTCCGTTTATATATTTAGGAGCTCCATTTTTTTTGGCAAGCCCGAGGCAAAGTACTTTTAATTTACCGTGCACAAAATTAAGATTAAGCTTTATGCTTGGAAGGCGTCCCTCATCTCCATATTTAACAAAGTGGAGTTAGTGAAGTCAATTATTCATATTATGCTTCTCTATTGCATACATATTTACGATTGGCCAGTCTCCCTTATTAAATCCTTTGAATCCTGGATGCGAAATTTTATATGAAGCGGTGACATTGAAAAAAGGAAGATCACTAATGTTGCTTGGGATAAGTGTTGTAAACCGGTGGAGGTTGGTGGCCTTGGTATCAGATCTCTCTCTCTCTCTCTCTCACACACACACACACACACACATGAACCAAGCCACTAATCTAAAGTTGTGTTGGGATACTCTTGTTTTTGTGGAAAAATGGGATGCTCTTCTCAAAGATCGTGTGTTGCGTGGGAGATATATTATCAAGCATCATATATCTTCCTCTATTTGGAGTTCTACTAAGAGTTCTTTCAATATTATTCTGGATAATTCTTCCCGAAGTCTCGGCAATGACACACTTATAAACTTCTGGCTAGATTCTTGGTGTGGTCCACCTTTGGCTCAATTTTTAAATATGCAAATCATTAATATAAACGGTATTGTCAATATGGTTTCTGATTTCATTGTTGATAGAAATTGGGTTATTTCGAACAATGTTGTTATGGCATTTCCTTCCCTTTTGACCATCATCTCCAAGTGCCATATTCCTTATGTTGATGATGAAGACACAAGGGTTTGGGTGCATGAGGCTTCAGGCATCTTGTCTCTCAAAGGTGCTTACATGTTTTTTTCCAAGCTTCTGCCTAAAGTTTCTAGGCACAAGCTGGTTTGGAACAAGTTTATTCCTCCTTCCAAATCTTTTATGTTTTGGCGATGTATTCATGATACGCTGTCAATGGATGAAAAAAACTTCTCAAGGGCGTGTTTTCTTCCTTCCGTATGTAGCTTGTGCTACCGACAAGGTGAGTCGTTCTTCGTATCATATCCTGTTTGAGTGCACCTTTTCCAAGCATATTTGTATATGGTTTTCTTCTATTGTAACTAGATATGTAACTATTAATTCGATGCATGATTGTTGGTGTATTATAAACCAGGATTGGTCCAAGTCTGGTAAGTGTATGATTGCTGCCGTCATTATTCAAATCATAAACGAAATTTGGTATGTACGAAATCAAAGTAGATTCAAGGACATTATTTTAAGTTTGAACAAGTGCAAAGATCCGATTCTCAGAAACTTAGCTCTAACTCAATTTCCTCCCATTGCCAACACTTGTATGCGAGAGTTTGTCATTTTCAAAAGCCTTTCTAAATAGTTTTCTCCCGCTAGTCCTCCTTGCGTGAAAGACATTCTGTGGCAGCCTCCTCCGTTGGGCTGGATCAAGGGTAATTTAGACGGTATGGTTGTAGGTACTCCCGCCTTAACTGCTAGCGGGGGAATCTTTAGAAACTCGAATTATGATCACGTTGGAAGCTTCTCTAATTTTATTGGTAGAAGTAACGCTACTGAAGCATAATTTTTAGGTGCAATGATGGCAGTCGATATGGCTGACAAGAACAACTGGACTCATTTTTGGGTCGAATATGACAGTATGCTTGTTGTGCAAGATTTTTCTAATCATTCTCTCATCCCTGTTTCTCTTAGAAACAAATGGCTAGAGTGCATAAATATCACATCTTCTATGCATTTTATTGTTTCTCATATTTACAGGGAATGAAATGCTTGTGCGAACAAGCTCGCGAGGATTTTATACATGCTAACATTAGGGAGGATTTTTTGAGGAATTTGAAAGGAATTCCTTGCTGTAGATATCTTACTTTGTAGGGGTTTTGGTGTTGTCCCCCTATTTTTGTGTAAGTTTATTATATTTTTATATATTTCTTAGCCAAGGGCCTTGACCTTTTAAAAAAAATTATAATGTAAAAATTGTGGAGTAATTTAAAATCACTTACTCTTGAAATAAGTTGATTTCTAATATATAACCAGATGTTATCAGACCAGTATATAACCAGATGTTATCAGACCAGTTGTTGAAGAAAAGAATGTTTAGAAATATTTTAGTCTTCAAAATAATTTTTATTCTCTCCGTTCTCATTCTATGACTGTTTGGAGGTTCGTTCATAACAAAATCCCGACAAATGAAAACCTCATTCTGAGAGGATTCACCTTCCCCTTTATGTGTAACCTCTGCAAGTCTGCTCATGAGAATTCGATTCATAGTTTCTTTGAATTCCCTTTTGCGTGCAAGCTTTGGAACTGGCTACACAATAAGGTTTATCTTCATATTGTTCACAACATGTATGAATGTAATATCGTGTGTAAATTGCATCTTTCATCATATTTTGAGAGCTAGAAATTTAGATATATTTGAAGACAAATCTATTGATTAGAAAGCTTGCACTGCTGTAATTATGGCTAATGCCAAATTAGCTAGTAACTGTACAACTAATAATTCTAACTCTTTAATATCCAACTTCATCTTTTTAAAAGGTTTTGGCATTGACATACATCTTTGAAAAACTTTGCGTACTATGGAAACCTAATGGTCTCTTCCTCTGATTGGATTGATTAAAGTTAATATTCATGGGATTGTCAAAGGTACACCAATGCTTACAACTTGTGGTGACATATTTAGAAACTCCAATGCTGATCATTTAGGGAGTTTCTCAAAGTTTTTGGGTGCTGGAAATTCTGAATATGCTGAGTTAATGACGACAATCATAGCTATAGAAAAATCTAAAGCTTTGAATGGGAATAAGTTATGGATAGAAATAGATTTTATGATGGTGGTCTTGGTGTTTTCTAATTCCATTTTTGTTCTTTGAAAAATTAAGTCTCATTGACTTAGTTGTCGGTCTTTCTCACTGTCGATAGAGATTATGATCACGCATATTCACCGTGAAGCTGATTTTTATACTGATTTTCTGACTAACATTGATCTAACCTCTAAAACTTTCACTTGGTATAATCATGTTCATAGTGACATGATTAACTTTCACTTGAGAAGGCTCGTACACCTAAAATTAGAATTTTCTCCCGAGGGATTTTAGCTTTAGTTTGATTCTCCTCTATACCTTGTTTCTCTTCTTTTAATGGATTTTCTTATTTTAGGTTTTAAAAAAAGTTAACTTAGATTTTGCCATAGTTATTTAGAAGGCTAATTCAGTTTCGGATTGAAAATTTTTTTATTGCGTTAGTTGAGAAAAAGTTGGTGTGTATAAAGAAAAAAAAGTTGAAAGAAATACCAGTATATTATGTTTTAGAATGTTAAAATAAAAATTTAAGTTTTTTTTTAATATTTTCGTAAACGTTTTTTTAAATGTTTTTTATTTGATCAATACTTTTCCTGGATATAAGCTCCTCATTTTTAAGGATTGGCTTAATTTTGTAAAACAAATATAAAGCAGCAATAATGGAATGCCTAAATATGCTGTGTTGGGAAGTTTCAACATCTGGAACAACATGTCTTATAAGATGTTGAGACATCAGACATCAGGACATCACGCTACAAAAATTGTAAAGTTGTTACAGTTCTGTTTTAATTAGTGCAAAATATTTTGGGAATATTATGCAGCGTGACTTTGAAGGATATGTGGAGGTCCAAAAGGTAAGGAGAAAGAACAACAAGGACCTTGATTGTAGCAGAAGTTATCTGCGTTTTTATTTCTGCAAAAGTTTGTTTCTACAGAAGTTTGTTACAACTTATGTTGTTATAAATAAGCAGTTGTAACCTAGTTTTAGTAAACTATCCAGTTTTAGAAAGATGTAATCTTTAGGGTTAGCCATGTAAGTGAACCACCCGGATTGTGGGATGGTCACTGATTTGTACCTCGAAGCCTGTAGGAAAGAGGGTTGTTTTACTCACTCAGAAGCTGTGAAGCAATGAGTGTGGTTGTGTCCTTGGAAGAAGTTGTGAAGCAATTCCAAGTTTGATTTGTGTCACTTGAGTGAGTAGTTTAGATTGTGTTTGAAGTGTTGTATCTTCAAACTGTTTTAGTTGTGTTTGTAGTGAGGTATCTCCAAACTGATTGTGTTAGAAGCCAAGCAGTCGATGCAGTTGTTGGTGTGATAGTAGCTGATAGACATCAATGTGGTGATTAGAAGTGAGCGAAGGTTCTCATATATATATATATATATATATATATATATATATGTGTGTGTGTGTGTGTGTGTGTGTGTGTGTGTGGTATCTTAGTTAGAAGGATCATTGGGTAGTCTGATTAAGTGAGGAGTGTAAACAGGGTGGTTTCCCTCTGAATTAATACTGTTGATAGTGAACTTCATTCTTGGCTTGGTATGCCTCCAGATGTAGGTTGGTTAGAACCGAACTGGGTTAACAATTCCTTGTGTTCTTTTTTTTCATAATTTTAATTGTATATTCTACCTTGTCTGTTTTGTAATGTCGGATCAGATGTCACGACATCCTGAGTCTAGCTAACCAGAATTTCAATTGGTATCAGAGCATGCATCCTATTTGTTTCTGGATGAGATTTATGGAGGATACTTTCTGGTTGTGCTCGAGATAGAAGATTGTTTGAACAAGGAATGTTCATATTGTATGGTCTTTTTAAGTGGAGGATGGACCTATTTGTAGATTTTTTGAACAAGAAGTGTTCATATTGTATGGTCCCTAGAAGTGGAGGATTGACCTATCTGTGGAGGACTAGACCAACCTGACCAGAATATGTACCTTCTTGAAGAAAGAAGATAAAGATGTTGGAGCAAGAAATTTAAATTCAAAGACTTCATGCGGGAGTGAGGATTTTGGATTGTATTGTTCAGCCTATAATCAGCACAGAAAATTGTCAACACCTTCATTCAGGAGCGAAGCTTTTGATAAGGCATCTTCTGTGCTTATGTGTTTCCATATTGGTTAGGATATTGGTTGGATCTAGTCTGTTGCTTGGTGGAGAGTCAAGCTTATTGTAGGGTTGGTTTATTTTCAATCCTTATGTGTTATGCTTACAAGTGAATTATGGAGTAAGCATTGTGTACATTCTGTTGAAGTATGGCTATATTCCGCTGCATAGCCTCTGATGCAACCCCTATAGTGAAAGAAGGATCCTAGGGTTATTTTTTTAACGGAATATTTTGGCAGAATATAACAACTATATTAAAAGTGTCTAAGATACTTGGGATATCCCTCAAGTCCACTCATAAAGGCATATATTAATAGAGTTGATTAGTATCAATTGATCAATGATTCTCATACGCATCTGCAAGCAGTTTGAAGATCTTGAAGACTATCAAGGATGATATGTTTCCAGGAGATGGAACAGATGTTCTATAGGATGTTAGAACATTATTACTGGTATGCAGCTACCAGTTGAAGAACAAATGTTCTGGGTGCTAAACAAATGTAGTGTGAGTACATATGTTTGGAACCTGCTCCTGATCTGGAAGAGGAGACATCTGCTTATTAGTTGATCATGACACGATCAACAAGCTTTTATACTCCAATGTCAGTTTATTTCTGACCTAAGCTTATGGGAGTATAGAAGTCAAGCTCAGTGCAAGTAAAAGACTCATAAAGGTATACACCTCAATCCCTTCATGAAAATATCAAGATGAGCTTATATCTGGTACATCCTTCTGATCAAAGGAACCAGATATATAGAGATTTATTTATGACCATAGAACAGATTATGGAGTTGAATACTGTGTGAAATATGATCATGAATGTTGACTTCCCTAAATATTGTCCTGGAAGGGTATTGTCAATAAGAATTGTAACACCCGGAAATTATTTAATTATTTAAATAAAATTATTAAGGAATTATTAGTTGAGATTAATTAATGATGAATTAGTTTTATTATAGAATATTATTGGAAATAATATTAGAAATATGTGTAGATTAATAGAGTTATTTAATTAGTGTTAGAAGTAGTAGAAAGGAAGTGTGAAAATTAACCCAATAGAATTATTATTATTATTATTATTATTATTATTATTATTATTATTATAAGTTGGATTTAATTATAAGAGATATAAAAGGAGAATTATAAGGGATTAAGTGAATAATCAGTTTAGTCGGAGAATTATTATTATTATGAGTAGAAATTAATTAATTAAAGTATTTAGTGAGTTTTATTATAATGTGAGAAATAGAATGAGAAACATTATTTAATTGGTCAATAAAATATATGGTAGAATAATATTAGAATTATTCTATTATTTGGAATTAATAAATTAAGTGTAGAATATTAATTATAAGAGAAAAATTAGTATTTTTGGGGAGAATTATTTAATAAATCAATTTACACTAGGAACCAATATATATTGAGTAACCTAGTGGAATAAGGAGAAAAATATTGCTCGCAAAACAAAAAGAAGACCTAGCCATATTCGTAGGAGAAAACAGAAGAAAGAAAAGGAAATTCAAGGAGAAAGTGGAGGCACAAAGGCTAGGAGAGGATTCAAGGAGTGCACAACCGGAACCGGAAAGTAGAAATTCGATCGGAGTTATAACCACCGTCAAATTTAAGGTAAGGGGTGGGGTTCGAGTTTTATAATCGATTGTAGGATGGTTCGTATGTGGGGTTTAGGGCTACGTAATTACACTGCTAATCGTATTTTCGGTGATGAATTTTATGTGCTGGAATGGATTATATTATCTTGTGTTGAATTGTCTGATATCTGTGTTGCTTGCAATTAATATTATGTTGTATTATCTCGATCGAACCGTTACATGTGACTGAAGAATAAGGTGAATTTTTGGCTTGATGAAGACTAAGGGAGGCGACCGCCTCCAGTAGGAAAAAGGGGAGAGACGACCGTCCTGGGAAGGAGGCGTCCGTCTCCTTGGTGTTGGGGAGTGGGGCGTCCGCC
The DNA here is from genome assembly GCA_021764765.1 of Vicia sativa. Lineage (NCBI taxonomy): Eukaryota > Viridiplantae > Streptophyta > Magnoliopsida > Fabales > Fabaceae > Vicia > Vicia sativa. Next base: position 143,914,984 of record CM038792.1, read on the forward strand.
TTAGTGTGGGGGTGGGGGCCTCAACTTTGTTGGTTCTGTTGTCCGTGGCTTGTTGGCTAAATGTGATCAAGGGAGAAAAATATAACAATTGATAGTCTTAGCATATGTAAAATATTGCAATTAGGTAGAAGTGGATTTAGCAGTAGGAACCATTTAGCAGTAGCAGAAAACTATACCAGAATTAATATTAGCAGTAGCAAATGATAACTGACAGTGTAGTTTAATTAGGAGAATGATCCACAATAACGCAGAAGATTAATAAGTAGTGACAAAATTAATTAGTAGAATAAATAGGACTAATTAGTAATGTTGCAGAAAGATAAAAACAGAGCAGAAATAATACTGTCAGTCAAATTAAGCGGAGAAATTAGTTATCGGAATTGGACGAAAATTTATAGGGCGTTCGTATACGGGTAGTTAAATAAAATTGTTTCATTTTGTTGAATTTCGCGTCGATTGCTTGATTTGCAGGTACTGTCGGAACGATGTTAATTGTTCCCGAATTGGACAATCTTTTGGATTGTAGGCTTAAATGGCCAAAGTTGTTAATTATTGTGGAAGCTTAATTTGATCGTGTTAATTATAAATTATATTGTAGTTGATATTGCTAATTATTATTGAAGTTGTTAATTGTTGTTGAAGTTGAATTTGATTGTGTTAATTATAAATTGTATTATTGTTGATATTGCTAATTGTTGTTGAAGTTGTTAATTGTTGTTGAAGTTGAAGTTGATTATGTTAATTATAAGTTGCATTGTGGTTGACGTTGTTAATAGTTGTTGAAGTCGAAGTTGATCATGTTGATTAAGTTGATGCAGTTAATGCATGATTAAGTTGTTGTTGTTTTAAGTTGTTGTTGATGCTGTGGTCGTCGTATCATACATAGCATGTGCATTATTAAGTTGGCCTGGATTGGCACCACGTTGAAAGTTAAAGGCTTATGCCTTGTTGAATGCCTCAATAACCTGGCATATTTTACGTTGGGAGTTTTACTCCAAATGGATCCACATGCATCTGCATTTGTCGAGTCGCATTTGAGTCGCATTCTAAGTTGTTATTGATTTTCTTATGTTGTTTGTGGATATCGCATGTTGTTGATTAAAGTAGTAGTTATTGTATGTTTCTTTACTTAAGCATATGAATTATCGTACTTTCGCTTATATTATTCGATATCTCACCCTTTCTATTTTGTTGGCCGTTACCTTTATATTGGTAACGTGTAGGTATCCCGATCGAAGATTTAGTTGTTGTTAGTTCAAGTTGGATAGTCGCTCTGATACGTAACACTCGGGGATGAACACTAGTTGTTTAGTCGTTTTGGATTTGTTGTTGAATAACCATGTTGATACATGAAAAGTAATTGTTGATTTTTAAATGGCTTTAAGTTGAAAAGTTGTTATAGCTTCCAAATTGAATAATGTAGTTCCGCTGATTTTATATTAATAAAGTTAAACTCATATTGTTTAAGTTCATCCGAACTTATGTGTTATGTATCTGTGATAGCATGTTATTGTTAAGTTGAATTGTAATACTCCAATTGTTTGTTGAAAATAATTTTGCAACTCTGATTTTCTTAATAATTACCGGGGTAGAATTGGGGTGTTACAAGAATCAAGGAAGTCTGATTGCAATGAAGAATATGAATATTTCTGTGTCATGCCATAATAAAGTCTGTTCTAGAAACCTAGTTGAGGTAATCTCCTCTATATATACAAACTATGGCATCCATCATCTCAAAATCAAAAGTGAAAGTCTGAAGAAAAGCTTATTGAGATATGGATCATATTACTCCTTGATGTGTAAATTATTTGGATGTAAAGTTGACAGTTGCAGTGCTTCCTATGTTCCCCCCACATGTTATACAAGATATTGTAGATATTAATCCCACGAACCATAATGGATGATGTCATATCAGATGTTGGAACATCATCTAAATGTCTTCAATTTTTGAATATATATGTTATTGCTTGAAAGTAGAAGTGTTCGTGAAGATGTAATCAGTCAGAATAATATAGTGTGAGTAGTTAATTCCAACTGACTAACTAATAGGTAGTTTGACGGGAGACTACGTACTTATTAGATGTACAGCCTGAAGTCAAAATTCATATACTCTGTCAGGAGCTGAGTGTGTGCATAATAGATTCATGGCATAGTGTGAACTGATCATCAATATCAAAGTTCATTATTATCTTCACAAGTCTTGAATGTGTGACAATATTATCTGGTGATTATTTAAAGAGTTGATTCAACTAAGGAGATGCATACAGATGTTGTCATATATCTTGATGGGAGCTGGATATTTATGATAACTCTGTGGTAATCTGAATCAAGAAAGAAGAAGTATGTGATGTATAAAAGAGAATGTTCTACATGAAGATTTAACATGACAACTATTGAAGACACCAATGATTGAAGAAGGAGATAAGGTTCAGACTTTTCTCTTGAAGACACATAATTAGTTATACATGATTAATTATGAAGTTACTTCTATTACAAGTTACAGAGTGTGACAATCTGAAACGTGTACAACAGGAAAACTAAGGATTCTTAATTTGGAAACTGTGGCAAGTCCAAATGAAGAATGCTTCAAGAATTGTAAGGACCAACTTCAAAGATGTCTGTGTTTCGTATAACTCAGGGGGAGTAATAGTAACAACATCATAATTAGATTTATCGTAGAAGCTAAAAAGGAGAAGTCTAACATTTAGGGGGGAAACTATCCACAAGGGAAGCAACAACCTATTCTAACATGCAATTATCCTAATGAAGAGGAACTGGAAAATTGAAGAGAAATTGTCTATTTGTTAATTGTTAATTGTCAATTATGAAAGCTGCCCTATATGGTGTTATTGTATAAAGGCGCAACTATTATATATGTTGATAACCAGCTAATGTCAAGGGAGAGATTGTTCATTAGCTGATGAAAAGAGAAGGTTATATTGCTATGTGTTTAAAATCTTGAAGAAGCAGTAATATTATAATCTCAGAGCCAAGGAACATGGACTTTGTGTGAATGTTCCAGAAGATGTTGAAACATCATTATTAACATCCTTAAACTCCACTGAGTGTCATCAACCGTAAGTGAAGCATACAAACAGAAGAAATAAGTATCAGCCAAGTATTAAAATGAAGATTATTCTATTAACATAATCTGAAGACAAATAGATCTTAATCAAGCTAAATCAGATTATAACCTATTTCAAATGAAGTCATGAAAGTGTGGGGACATCTAGCAAACAGTGTCCTTGATAGTTATTGAAGGGTAGATATAATTAAAGACCAGATCAAAGTCACATGTTATGATATCTCTTGAAGAAACTATCCTGATTGGTGGAAGAAAATGTAAATTCACATGCATCTGCAAGAGGTTATTCAAACCTTTATTGAAACCAACTCCTCGCATTAGAAGCTGCCAAACTCCTTTAAGAATGGTCAGAGATAGTATGGATAATACATCTTTTTCCTTAGTACAACCCCTCAAAACAGAATCATAGTCACCTTGACCAAGGACTACAAACTATGGACACCAAAAGTATTAGTTGTGGTATTTATAGAGGACTCCCTAACCTCCATTTCTTCAAAACGATAGTGAAAAACATATCAAATAACGTTCATTCGAGTGTGGTTATCATGCCGCTGGATCTGGTTTTCTTAAGTCTCCCATTGTCAAATTTGTCCTAAAAAGGGGGAGAGAAAATGTAAATGTATCAATACTGCACAGATGTTGAAACCAAAAGGAATACAATTGTATCTAAGTATCAGGAATACAATCAGGTCCCATCCTGAAAGAAGAAAACAAATTGTGACTTATGATCTTAGTTTCGAACAGGCCACTCTGATCTTTGATTAGGTTACTCAGGCGGTAGTATATCCCAAAGTCCAACACCGAGTCTCTCCATTCACCACCACACTAACCCCGTGTTAGTGCAAGGTAGGAGACAAGATGTCAAATGGGATGTCCTGACATGGGCAGGAACTCAAGATCTGAAGATGTGTGCAGAAGACAAAAGATGTTTCTGCTGGAGAAGATGTTAATTGTTAATTGTAAATTGTTGCTGCTAGTGCAATGTAATGTTTTGTTATATATTTGTTTTAGTCAAAATTTGCCAAAGGGAGATTTTGTAAGTTCCTCATTTTTAAGGGTTGGTTTAATTTTGTAAAACAAATATAAAGCAGCAATAATGGAGAAAGATCGGCAAGGACCTTGATTGTAGCAGAAGTTATCTGCGTTTTTGTTTCTGCAGAAGTTTGTTACAACTTACGCAGTTATTTTGAAGGCCCAAATCCAGTTGGATAATAGGTTATAAATAAGCAGTTATAACCTAGTTTTAGTAAGCTAGCCGGTTTTAGAAAGATGTAATCTTTAGGGTTAGCCATGTAAGTGAACCACCCGGATTGTGAGATGGTTACTGATTTGTACCTCGAAGCCTGTAGGCAAGAAGGTTGTTTTTCTCACTCAGAAGCTGTGAAGCAATGAGTGTGGTTGTGTCTTTGGAAGAAGTTGTGAAGAAATTCCAAGTTTGGTTTGTGTCACTTGAGTGAGTAGTTTAGATTGTGTTTGAAGTGTGGTATCTTTAAACTATTTTATTTGTGTTTGGAGTGACGTATCTCCAAGTTGATTGTGTTATGAGCCAAGCAGTCGATGCAGTTGCTGGTGTGATAGTAGCTGATAGGCATCACTGAGGTGATTGGAAGTGAGTTGAGGTTCTCATATCTAAGTGTGGTATCTTAGGTAGAAGGGTCACTGGGTAGTCTGATTAAGTGAGGAGTGTAAACAGGGTGGTTTCCCTCCGAATTAATACTGCTGATAATGAACTTCATTCCTGGCTTGGTATACCCCCAAATGTAGGTTAGTTAGAACTGAACTGAGTTAACAATTCCTTGTGTTCTTTTGTTTCCTGCTTTTAATTGTATATTCTACCTTGTTTGTTTTGTAATGTCGGATCAGATGTCACGACATCCTAAATCTGGCTAACCAGAATTTCATTGGAAAAATGTATTTTCAGTTTTTTAAATTTTTGAAACTTTTTTTCCTGGAAATATTACATGGATATTATTTGTTTGAGAATGTTAAAAAAAAGATTTTCAGTTTTCTATTTTATTTTCGTAAATCTTTTTTTTGGAATTATTTAAAAAAAACAATTTTCAAATTTTTTTATTTTATCAATTTTTGTTCTTGGAATAAAAATATTTTTTTCTTCTGAATTTTTTTTAAAATCTCATTTTAATTTATTTTCAGGAACGCAAAAAAAATTCAGAAGAAAATTATATTTTTGACACATTTATTTATATTTTAAATTTTATTTTATTTTCAGAATTTTTTAAAGAAATTTTGACAAAATTATTTTTTTGTTTTTTTCTCAATTCAGTTTTGATTCTTTTTATTAAAAACTAATTATATAATTAAATCAATTTATAAAAAGAATCTGATTTTAAACCAATTTTAAAGTAAATTTAAATTATTTAAAATAAATGATTCACTTCATTAACTATTTAAATGGTTCAGATTCAATTAATTATATTTGAGTTAAGAAAGGAATCTTCATATGAAAACCCGGAAGAATAAGTATTACAAACATGAAGGAGGTTGTGTGCAAGCAATCATTGAAAATAATAGAGTAAATTTACATATGGCCAAACTAAACAAGGCCCTAAAGCTTGTAACTTAGTGTCTGCGCATGTCTAACAGATTTATAATAAGTTGAGTACAAATTAAGACAAATATTCCATTGCCTAGGCATTATCATCAAAATCAAAGCAAGCAAGAATTAACACCAAAACAGTATCCAATTAAGACAGAAATTCCACTGCTTACAGAAGAGTGCCCTAAGCAGTGTAATACATCTTGCATTGCTTACACTAATTTTTTATGTGTGATTGTTGTTCCAATGCTGTTAATATAGTTTTTATATATGCAAAATCAAAACATGGATATTTTCACGGCGATGGTAATGGAAGATGAAGTTGAATCGGTTGGTTGTGATGCTCAATGTTACAACTCATTCAAAAGATTGAGTTGGATCACAGTAAATATTAGCATCTAAGAACAAGTTACTAAATTGTATGATACGCGTTAGATTGGTTCTTAGAATGTTAAAGTGATAAAATAAGTATTTTATTTGACATATCTCATATTTGATGCTACCCACTAGTGCACAGTGCAGATAGATAATTTTACACATGTTATATGCTATTTTGACATGCTAAATGGTTTTGATCTATTTTAAATTGATTGAGTGAAATATGTATTAAGAAATTAAACGTGTTTTAAAATGTGTAATAATAGGGTGTCAACTGATTTTAACATAATGGGTGTAAAAGGTTAGATATTTAGTCTAAAATTCAAAAAACTGATACTCAATTTTAAATATAACGAATATAAAATGTCAGATATTTACATTAAATTTCAAAAAAATTATACAATTTTTTTTTATATAATTGATGTAAATTTTTAGATATTTATATTAAATTAAAAAAAATTACAGTCAATTATATATATTATGTGTGTAATAGTATCCTAATTTTTAATTATTTTTAAAATTTCATTAAATCTATTTTTTTTTTTTTAGATATTTCAAGAAACTTTTTTTTAAAGATATTTCAAGAAACTTTGATAGTAAGAAAAAAATTAACCAAAACAAATAATTAAACTAATCAATAAGTATATAGAAGCTAGCACGTGGGATCATATACATGTTTATAGAGAAGATACTTTGTTGGTAGATGTTTTGGCTAATTTTAATTTTATTTTGAAAAATGAGTATAGATTGTTTGCAGATTGTCAAGAGAACTTTGAGCATATTTGACAAGCTGATGAGAATGAAATTTTAAAATTGTTAGTTTGTCGTTTGTGTTTTCCAGACTTTTAGCTCTCTTTTTCATTAAAAAAAAACTAATCAATAAGTAAAATTAAATACCAAAACAAATACTTAAACCAAGTGTCAAGACTTGCAATAACATTTGAATATCGCAAGGTTAAATACCAAAACAAATACTTAAACCATATGCTAGTCTTTTTTTTTTCTACAATAAACCATATGCTAGTTAAACCAGCTGAAATTGAGTTTTTGTGCATAGGTTTTTTTAGACTAATTCATCTATTATGATTTGTTGATTTCTTTAGAACACTATATGATTGTCACTGTAATCTCTCTCACACACACAAATCATCATTTTTTTCTTCTTGAAATTTTGAATGTTGATTCGTGAATTATTTTTCTGTTGAATTTTTGGTATTTTGGTGCGGGTATATTCAACGTATAATTGCTTTAAATAGAAAGTAGGTTTTAAGAAATTTGAAGATTGATCAATTTTTAATTTGTATTTGATGATTTTTTTTTGTTTATAGTGTGTTATAAGTTTAAAAATACATGATTGAGAATCAAAGTAGAAAAGTCGAGAAAATAGAAACCACGAAAAGCAGGAAAAAAACACATAAAATTGCAGAAAGACACAACATAAGATAACTACGAGTAAGCGAAAATACGAAAATATGATAAATCTATTAGAAGTATCTTTAGTGGTTACAATTATTAATATTTTTGTATTTGAATATCTCTTATCTTAAGTGCTAAATAGTTATTGGCTTGTAACATATTTGTATGCCAATTGTACCATTTAGTTAGGAGAATCCTAACTGACTCTTATTCATAAATAGCTTCAGCTCATTGTAATTCATTGATGATGAACGATAAAGAAACTACAGAGCACTCTTGTGCAAACTCTATGCTTTCCATTTATTTTACAGTCAAACATGATATCAATCGCAAATGATCCGGTACCGTCTTCCGCCGTGCACTCCGTCATCTTCATCCACAACTGAATTCTGGGATTTAGAGAAGCTCGCTTCGTCCGTTCGCATCAAAATATAGTTGAACCTCTATGATATCTTCATCATCGCTTCCTTCATTCTTTCTTAAGAACTATCTTCCATGGCGAATCCAACTGAGTCACAGACTCAGTCGTTTCCAAACTCTTCGAGTAACGCGGTGTTTGGGCCAAAGCTATCCATCAAGCTTCAAGAGAACAACTTTCTCTTATGGAATCAACAAGTCAAAGGAGTCATCCTCTCGCACAAACTGCACAGGTTCATTGCAAATCCTCAAATTCCACCGATCTTCAATTCCGATGAAGATCATTTAGCTAACATTCATTTTGAAGAGTATGAATCTTGGATTGTTCAAGATCAAGCTCTCTTTACATGACTTCTTTCAACGATTTCTGAAGCGGTTCTACCAAGACTTTATCCTGTAAACACTCATATCAAATCTGGCATCAAATTCATAAACAATTCAACACTCTCATGAAAGCTAGGGTTCATCAATTGCAATCGGAATTGAAAATCACAAAGAAAGGTAATCGCTCGATCTCAGAATGTCTTGTGCATCCGTGCAATAGCAGATGCATTACTTGCCATTGGTGATCCTATATCAGAGAGAGATCAAATTAATATTATCTTAAAAGGTCTTCTAGAGGAATACAATCCTTTTGTCATGATGGTGTATGGAAAAATTGAACCATCAACTCTCTATGACATTGAAGCACTGCTATATGTTCAAGAAGCTCAGCTCGACATGTAACGACAAGAACTCTCACTTATAAATGCAACGGCCAACCTTGCACTCAATGAAGAGAACTCCAATTCCAAAACCACCAAAGGAGGTTTTCCATAGTCCAGAAGAAGAGGGAACAACAGAGGAATGGGCCGTGGCAGATCCAGAGCAAACTACGCCTCTGGAAAAAAACCAACTTGCCAATTGTGTGGAAAGTATGGCCATTCGGTCATTTATTGCTGACATCTCTATGATGAATCTTTTGAACCCTTACAGCCAAGAACTCATGCTAGTGACCAAGCTACAAGTGCCAAAGAAAAATAAAAGAATTAAGCATTTGGTTCAATACAAGCATCTGCATTCTTAGCTCACCAAGAGGAGTTCAACATACCAACCATCTTTGAATCACAAGCTTGGTTTACTGACTCAAGTGCCTCACATCACCTAACATTTAATCCATCTCACTTACACCACACACGTCCCTATTTAGGCACAAATAAAGTTTTGGTAGGCAGCAGTCAAGGCTTAAAGATTAAGTCTGTTGGCTCTGAAAAGATTGCACCACGTACCTCACCCCACTCTAAATTGTCATTGAACAATCTGCTTCATGTTCCTAGCATAACTCGCAACTTAATTTTTGTGTCTAAATTTGCTAAAGACAATAATGTGTTTTTTGAACTCCACTCTAATAATTGTTTTGTCAAATATCAAGCATCTAAGGAGGTTCTCTTAGAAGGATTCATTGATTGTAGTGGATTGTATTGTTTTCCCAATTCCCCTTTGAAGTCTACATCCCAGTCAACTACAAATTCTGCTACCGTCACTTTTAATAATCCAAACTTGAATGTTGTTTCTTCAGGTTCTAATAAATTTGCTTTATGGAACTCTAGATTAGGGCATGCTTATAGTATAGCTATTAAATATGTGCTTCAATTGTGTAACATTTCATTGAATAAGAAAGATTGTGTTGAATTCTACAATTCCTGCTGTGTAGGCACGTCTCATAGGTTATATGCACCTTTAACTCAAATTGTATACTCCTATCCTTTTGAGCTTATTTACATAGATCTATGGGGATCCTCCCCTAATCCCTCTAGTCAAGGCTACTCTTACTATATAGCCTCTGTAGACATATTCACCAAATACACTTGGGTCTACTTTTTGAAACAAAAATCTGAAGCAATAGAACCTTTCAAACAATTTGTAGCCTATGTCAAAATCCAATTTCAAACCATAATTAAAGTTGTACAATCTGATTTTGGGGGAGAATTTAGACCCTTCACCACTTATCTCAATGAGTTAAGTATAGTACATCGATTGATTTGCCCTCATACATATCATCAAAATGGAATTGTAGAAAGAAAACATAGGAGCATTATTGAAATGGGAGTAACATTTCTAGATCATACTAACATTCCTGTAGAGTTTTGTGACCATAACTTCACCACTTTCGTGCATTTGATAAACACATTACCCACACCTTCCCTACCCAATTTTACTTCCCCTTTTCATGTAATCTATAAACATATCCCAGACTATACCACCATCAAGACATTTGGTTGCTCATGATTCCCCCATTTAAGACCCTACAACAAACATAAGCTCCAACTGAGAAGTGTTTAGTGCGTATATAATGGGATTTCACCACTCCACAAGGGGTATAAATGTATAAATAAAGAGGGCATGATTTATATCTCCAAGGATGTTATCTTTAATGAGTCAAAATTTCCCTATTCTAGCTTGATTCATCACTCTGCTAAAGATAACTCCAAAAGTACACCCAAGTCTCTACCTTTCCCATATTTCTCTCCTCATGTCACAAGTCAGCTTACAACTGACAAAGATGACCATAGAAGGTCTAATACTGCTCCCTCAGTTCAAAATACTTAGTCTAGCCCCACTTAGTCACCTCACATCAGTTCTGAAAATGTCAAGAACCAATAAATATCCCACAGTTTTAATGCACTGGATAATAGTGATACTCGACCAATTGAAATCACTAACATTGATGCTCCACTATATCTAACTATCTCCTGAAACATTAATCAGTCCGTGTCAGCCCAACACAACTCTAACCTGTCCTCTTCAGCCAATACAGAAAATTCTCTATCTGCTTCTATTCAATACTATCAAGAGGCTTCTTCTCTCATAACAAGTAAGCATAGTATGCTCACAAGAGGAAAAATTGGGAAGCTAAAACCCAAAACCTTCCTAGCCTGCATTGAACCAACAACAGCTAAGCAAGCAATGGCTCAACCTAAATGGTTAGAAGCTATGAAAAAGTAATATGATGCCCTTATAGCCAACAAAACCTGGACACTCATCACTCAACCATCTCATAGAAAAGTAATAGGCAGCAAATGGGTATTTAAAATCAAAGAAAACTCTGATGGAACTTTGAGCAAATACAAATCCAGGTTAGTAGCCAAAGGCTTTAACCAACGATATGACTTTTATTACTATGATACCTTCTCCATTGTAGTGAAGCCTTCCATAATTAAAGTAATCCTTACATTGGCTCTAACCTATAAGTGGGAAATTCAGCAGGTTGACATCAACAATGCCTTCTTGAATGGGACACTCCAAGAAGAAGTGTATATGCAACAACCCCCAGGATTTGGACATGAGAATAAAGCTCTTGTGTGAAAATTGAGCAGGGTATTATATGGTCTCAAACAGGCCCCTAGGTCCTGGTATGAGAAACTTCATCATACACTATTCTAATTTGGCTTCACTGCTAGCAGGTGTGATCACTCACTCTTTATCTACTGTCACCTAGGTATTACCATGTATATCCTTGTATATGTAGATGATATACTTATATTAGGGTCTTCTAATACTTTGATTCATAAATTGATCAACAAGCTTCATGATCAATTTGCTCCCAAAAAGCTTGGGAGACGTGAGTGCTTTTTAGGATTGGAAGTAAAGTACCAACAAAATGTCTCCCTCATACTCACTCAAACAAAATATATTAAATATTTGCTTGCCAAAGTTAACATGGAAACTTCCAATGGTGTACCTTCTCCCATGCTTAGCCAATGTAAAACTAGCAAGTTTGGGAATGATTGTATGCATGAACCTCTTCAATATAGGTCTGTGGTAGGTGCTTTGCAATAAATCATCACACTAACCAGGCATGACATCTCTTATAGTGTGAATAAGGCATGTAAATTCATGTATAATCCTCTTGACAATTATTGGATCATGGTAACAAGAGTTCTCAGGTATCTCAGTGGAACTTCCACTTTTGGTTTACTTCTTTCTCCTGCAAATCCTAATCAGTAGCTTTCCTTGAGAGCATACAATTATTTTGACTGGGACAATGATCAAGATGATAGTAGGTCCACATTTGGGACTTGCATCTTCATTTTCCCTGTTATACCCCAAAATTTTCCCTTCTACTATTAAGGTCAAGATACCTCTCCATACTCAAGAATTCCTCAAGGATTGACCAGACAAACTCTTTCCTAAGCAATCAACCCAACTCTAGGGTTTTGCTTCTCTCAAGACAAAATCAAGTTATAATGCCTAAAGTGGTCATCATACCTCCTCATATGTCTCAAGGTATCACCATGTCAAGTTTCAAGCCTCACAGCTCAAGTTTGCTCAGTCAATTGCTCATATGGTTGAAAATTAGTTGTATTGGACAAAAAGTCAATTGTGGTCAACATACAGTCAAACTTCATTATTTTTGGTCAACATCAAAATTTTGGAGTCACCTTCATTATCTGACCAAGGGTTGATCATGAATCATCAAGAAAACTCAAGATCTGATAAAACGTCAAAGTTTCCAAATTAGGGTTTTTTGGACAAAAAGTCAACAGAACTTTGATAAGACATAACTTTCACATACTTTATCAGAAATTTTTCCATCAAAGCTCATTTTGAAGAGAATTCAATTCTCTACAACTTCATGTCTCACAAGCTTGGGCCAAAAATGCTTCATTTGAGAGTTATGGATCAAGACATTATAGGTCCTTCTAAAAGTCAACAAAAAGTCATCTTTTTGCAAAGAAGTGTACATGAACATGGAAACTTCAATGAAGATGAAACCAAAATGAGTGTTTATAGGACATATTGAGCTTTCTAAAATGTCCAAGAACACTAAAAATTTTGAAAATTGAGCAAGATACAAGTTGTGCAAATTTGACATTTTTGGAGAGGTGCATGAAGAGAAATACTTAGCAAAATCAATTTTTTTCCAAATGCGCCTATGTTTTTGTGATCCAAACTTATTATTGAGATTATCTATGACATCTACACTCATTACCACTCCTCATCCTTAATTTACATGACTTGAGGTCCAAGATAGCCCATAACAAGCTACCAAATTCGTGCAAAACGAATTAAGAGGCCAAAGGGACGGAATTTTTGCAGCCAAGAACACTAATCCAAGCTCAAAAAACCGTGTGTCACAAGGAAGTAGCAGTCAGAGTTTTCGGTTGATTCAAGCCATTCTAAGCATCAATAATGATTCCTTGGTGCCCCATGGAGCTATTGCAATCATCACCATCAGTTGAAGCACATAGAAACGCGTAGATACAACTCACGGTTTGTTGCAAATACTTTGAATTCGATTTCGATCATACACATGTTTTAAATTGAATTTGATAATATATTCATGTTTAGAATGATATTTGCAATGTTTCTGGATAGCTTGATTTATGTTTAGTCGCAGATTAAAGGATTCGCCATTATTAGGGTTTTAAAGCTCCAAATTAGGGTTTCTCGATCCAGGCAAAATTGGATTAAACGAGTGGTACTGTCGTGCTCAAAAGGCATCATTCAATCGATCGATGGTCTCCTTATGAATTTATATTGCGTATTGTTTGAGTTGTGATTTTGCAGGTGCTACAGTGATGCAAGGAAGCGTTGGTAAAGGTTGTGGCTACGAACAATGAACAGTGGCCCTCCATTACGCGCGCGTTTTGATTTCAAATTTTTTCCAATTAATTGTGTTTTTGCTTATAATATTTGTCCTTTATTTCTATGACAACTAATCAGTATAGGTGAGCTATCAAGAAAAGTGGCTTGTGATCCCTGGGACCTGGGTTCGATCCCAGTCTATGCACCTTATTTTTTCAGATTCTTACTAACCCTTATTTTCTTACTTTTTCTTATTTTCTTCATTTATTTCTTTTTCAATTAATTTTCCTTAAAATATTTTTAAAAATACCACAAAAATCACAATTTTTTTTTAAAGAATTAGGTGAATAAAATACTTATTTTATTTTTGACACCAAATTTTTTTTTCTTTTATTTTAATTAATTGTTTAATTTAATTATTTTTCTAACTAAAATTAATCCAAAAAATTCCAAAAAAATGTTTTCTTTCTTGTAATTAGGTTTACTAACCCTAAAAATATTTTTGCTAATTTCCAAAACATTTCACTAACATTTTTCTTATTATTCTGATTATTTGTTTACTATTTCACATTTACAATTCTAGAAACGATGTATAGGTCGCAAGGTTTATTTTGTAATAGCGTAGATTCATATTTTCTTCCTTTATTTTTCGCACCTCCTATAATGTATCTGCCCCAAAGCCATGTAATAGCGTAGGACATTTACTTTCTGCTTTTACATTCCGCACTTTATTTTTCCTATATATATATATATATATATATATATATATATATATATATATATATATATATATATGCTAGTAACTAAGGTTTGCATGACAAGATAAAATCAAATCTTAGATCACCCTAATTCAAGACTAAAATATCTAAATTAAACACACTCTTTCACACTTGCACCCCCTTAGGGTATCCTCTCTTGTTGCCTTTCGAATACAATGATTATGTCCCTCGAACGTAGGGATACCATTACGAATAACATCATCATAGTCCCTTCAATACAAAGATCATAGTCCCTCGATGATCCTCGATGTTGCCTACAAATATATGATCTCGTCCCTCGGTTGTTGTCTACGAATAAGTGATGAGCGTCCCTACGAATTGCTAAAGGTACCCTACGATTGTCCCTTCACATCCAACAGATAAAGTTACCTATCAACTAATGGTATGGATAGCCTTATTATAAAGAAGAAGGAAAATGACATGAAAACGACCATTCTGAGTAGGTAAATAAGACTTTATTGCTTGCTCCAATCAAAATGCTTTTCACACCTCACACTTTTCAAAAAAACTCTTTTCAAACACTTTGTATATATTCAAGCAAGAATCATTACAAAGTTAAACATTTTCCAAACAAACATTTCCGAACACTTCGTATACATTCCAACGAGAATCATTACAAAGTCAAAGCGAAATGTCGTTTCAAAATACTTTTCAAACTACACAGAAAGCAATTTTTCAAAGTGAGCTAAGCAACTAAGTGCCCATAGATAACTACGGATGGAAAGGGTGCTAATACCTTCCCTTTTCATAATTGCCTCCTGTACTCAGAATCTAACAAAGGTCTTTTCCCGTTCTTTTCACCTTCCCTTTATTGGATAAAAGAAAAGTCTTTTCCTGTTGCTTTGGATATAATCTATCTTAGGTGAGCTAAAGGTCAAACATTTCTCTCCAAATCTGCTCTGTGACAACCTCAGTGTTATTATGCTGTCTCATAACCTTATCCTACATGCCAGAACAAATCACATCAAGTTGGATCTGCATTTTGTTAGAGAGAAAGTCATGGAAAACAACCTGAAAATCTAGCATATGCCCGCTTCTGCACAACTAGCATATATTATGACCAAACCCTTGTCAAGCAAAGCCTTCCAGGATCTGAATAACAAGCTTAAAGTGGTGGAAACTTCACCACTTTGATCTTGTGGGGGAGTATTAGAAGTATCTTTAGTTGTGACAATTATTAATATTTTTGTATTTGAATATCTCTTATCTTAAGTACCAAGTAGTTATTGACTTGTAACAAATTTTCATGTCAGTTGTACCATTCAGTTACGAGAATCCTAACTGACTCTTATCCTTAAATAGCTTCAGCTCATTGTAATTCATTGATGATGAATGATAAAGAAACTGTAGAGCAGTCTTGTGAAAACTTTATGCTTTCCATTTATTTTGCAGTCAAACAAAACCAGAAGAAAATCATAGAGAGACCTCAAAATATAACAAAAGACAATTGGAAAAAACATATGACGTAAGACCAAATGGGAAAACAAACACACAACGTTCACCCTCTAAGGAAGAGGATGAAGGTGGAGAGGAGACACTCACACATACATCGATAATGAGTGAAAAAGATATTGATAGCAATCAATCAGAAATAATCTTGAATCTTTGACAATATCTTAGAGCTTTTTCGATCACTTTTCTTTAATCGATTAATGTTTTATCCATCTTTGATTCAACTCTCTCTCCTATTTTGAATGATTTTTTTTCCTAGTGGTTCCTATTGAAAATGTTATCACATTTTCTCTTTTTTATGCAAACCAAATAGTAAAATGATTTTAAATTTTAAATTTTCTTTCCTCCATTTTTCACTCACACCAAACATACCATAAAGAGTAAGGGAGAATATTTTAGAAGAATATTTGTTTAGAAGGTCTAGCTATAGCGATAGATTTATTATTTTTATGTTTGGCAGAAGGTTTATTTGAAATTAGTTCAATACAAAAATAGAAAGCAAGCGGGCAATAAGTTGCGTCACTACTTATTTTTGGATCGCAAAATAAATCCTCTTAAAAAATACTTCTATAGACATAGGAGATACAACATTGTTATTCATAAGTATTTGAACTCTCTGTAAAAGATCAACTGTTTGGAGTTGAGTTATCGGGTGATGTTGAGGCCATTTTTCATAATTCCAACATGGTGTTAAGCAAGCGATACAAAGATAGTTCCTTGGCTATGCTCATTATTTCTCGAATGCTTTCAACATGGTAGATAACCTTATTACATGAGGCATGGGTGAGGTGCCCATCTATTTTTTTGTGGGTTGAGTTTCTTTATGGTCAAGCAATAAGATTGTACCTTGAGGATAGACATATTATGTCAGTCACCAGAGTGCTACAAGGTGACCCGTTAGGTCCACTCATTTTTTGCTCTTGTGTTACACCTGCTTATTCATCAGGTTAGGGACAATTGTAAGTTTCTTATCCATGTCTAGTATCTTGATGATGAGACTATTATAGGGGATTCACATGAGGTGGATAAAGCCCTTGATATCATTCGGGAGACAGGTCCAAGATTAGGTCTTAAATTGAATATTCGTAAGACTGGGATCTTTTGGCCTTCATGTGATGGCAGTAAACTGCATGAGGATATGTTCCTATCAAAAATTAGGAGGCCGCTGTTAGGGATGAAGTTGCTTGAAGGGACTGTTAGTTGGGATGATGGTTTCATTAAAGAGTTGTCCAAGAAGAGAGATTCCAGGTCTATTTATTTAATGCACCTTCTACCACAACTAAGGGATACTCAGAGTGAAATTCTTCTACTTCGATCCTGCATGCGTATTGTCAAATTGTTTTTTGGTCTTAGAACATGTCAACCTACCCTTATGGAGTAAGAAACTGTTTGGTTTGATATAGAGTTGCGGAAGGCGGTTGAAGACACCGTGGTTGGTGGAGGTCCTTTATTCGGGGACCTTTAAATGGAGGGTGGCTTCACTACCCGTTAGAGTTGGAGATTTGAGTTTGTACTCGGATATAGAGGCTTTCTCGTACGCTTTCTCGCGTCTAGGGCCCAATCTTGGGTGTTGCTTGATCATATATTGAGACAAATTGGGGTGTATGGTATGGACTCAAATTTTCGACAGAGCTTTGGATGGTCTTCGTGTTGCGATTCCAAATTTTGACCTGAGTAATTTACTAGTAAGGACACCGTCCCTCCTAAAGCACAACATGTTTTGGCGAATGCCTTTTTTAGAAAAATTGTTAAGGAAATGGATGTGAAGTTTGACATGACCACGAGGCAGAAGGCAGTTTTTGGTTGTTTGCAAGCCGCACAAGCTCAAGACTTTCTCCTTTATTGATGGACTAGGCCAACATATGTCACTGGTGGAATATCGTACTATCCTAAGATATCGCCTCATGATTCCTTTATTTTCTATTGGTGAGGTTTGCCCTGTTTGTCGCAAGGCATTGTTTGGATACATTTGGGGAACACAAGGTTCATTGTAGAGAGCTTTCAGGCTTCAAATACCGACATGACCTTGTTAGGGATGTCTTGTTTGATATATTTCGATGTGTTGGAGTATATGTGAAGAAAGGGGCGCTAGTGAATTTTTTGATTGATTCACTTTAGGGGAGATCGACACTTAGGCCATCAGATATTTTAGTGTATGGGTGGGTAGGAGAGAAACATGCTTGTGTGGACTTGACGGGAGTTTCTCCACTGATGGGTTTGAGGGATGACGGTTTTACAGTGGGACTGACAGCTCTCAAAGTTGCTTCCAATAAAGTGTTCAAACATAAAAAGTGTGTTCTAGAAATCAACATATTTTTATACCATTTATCTTTGACACTTTTAATTTCTTAGCACCAGAAACCGTTGAGATTTATTTAACTGATAATTTTTCTATTAAACAAAAATGATAATTCACTTCACTCTAGTATCATAACAAAACGAATGCAAAAAATTTCTTAGATGATCCCACCTATATTTAAACTAGGGGTGGTGATTCACCTCACTCTAGTTTCAAAACATAAATTTAATTTATTTTACTTGTAATAATTAGCAGAAAGAATAGTACTTACTATGCAATATAAGACACAATAAACCCAAGTCACGATTTTGGTTTCCATTCAAATGAAACATGAGCTGGTAAAAGGTGAAAGCGATGTAAGGCAAGGACAAAACAGCATGAAGTTTTGAAGTTATCTATTGATGACTTATCTATGATATGTAGCTCCCTATAGTATTGTCATAGTCAAGGCACTATATAGAGTAATTACAAATAGCTACAAGTTGTAGAGGTAGACACACCTGCATAGTTACTCTCAAATGTGACCAACAAGATAAGATGAATGTCCAAAAAAACACTTCACGTGCTTATGGGGCCTATAGCATCCTTCTTCAGTTATTTTCTCACTAATTACATCATTATCTCTCCCCATTTTATTTTCATGCTAGTATTTCTTATGCTCTTCAATATGTTACCCCACTCAAATTGTTTGTGTCTCCATTTTTTTCTGCAACGAGGTTTATATTTATCATAATAAACAGATTGAATTGATGGACTACTTGTTGGAACAAATTAGAATTTATAGCATAATCAGGGAGGGGAATTTGGATATCTTGTAATTCAAGCAATCGCAAATACAACAAACTATATGTGTAAGTAAAATTGTAATTTTTGTTTGTTAAATAGAATGAATTAAATCGGAGATTAACTTGATGAGTTAATGTACTTTAGACGAGTACAATAGAAATCATTATGCCATCAATAAGATATGTAAGAGGGTTATAAGATTCTGATATGTAAAATATTAGAGAGTTGCTATCTTTACACCAAAAATCTTACACTATGTATGTATTTACACCCATCAAATACACTATAGTTCATGTGTTTCTTTGTGCCCGAATAAAAAGAAAAATAATGATTAAACAATTTTGAAAATTAAAATCATATAATAATATGATGTAGGTGTTACATCCAGTGTAAACCTAACATTACTCAAAATATTAATATAATTAACCTAATACTTTAGATGAGTATAGTTAGTCTCACTTTTCATGGAGTATATATGGCGGATGATTATTGAAGTAGCTACGTTGATGGGGGTAACGTATTTCGTGATTCATCCTAGAACATGTATAGGATGGTATGACAATTTCGTTCCCATGTCTTGTGCACCTATGATCTCTCATGTTATCTTTTTAGATATCTTTATTTTATTTATGAGATAGATTTAAAGGGATGCAATTAATGATATCTATTTGGCTTGAATTATATTATGAAACTTTAGAGTCTATCAGGCACGAGATTTGTAAGAGAGCATTTTTTTTAAAATTTAATAGTTCATAGTCCTTCAAGTACGAGGTCTATAAGGGTGAAATAGTTAGAAAAATTTTCAATGATGTTATACGTTAATGATGACCATTTGATCTAGAGGGCTATTTCCCTTTTTATAAATATGAGAACATTTGCCTCACATTTTCACCGTTCACTCATTTAGTAAATGTTTCACCCAACAACCATTTTCTCTTGCCATTTCGCTCATCCTTATAAATTTGATACTTCATCAAAGAAGCTTTACAAATTTCCCCATATATTTTTCATTTTGTAGCTAGGAGATGTTGTTTCTTAGGGACTGAGATGTGAATAACAATTTAGATGAACCTGAAATGCGTTAGAAGAGATGTAGGGTGTGGAATCCCTGTATAAATATCTTGAAATGATTCAATTGGGAGGTTAGTTAGAAACTTGTTGAGCTACGAATGTTTGGGTGTTATGACAGTAAATCTAATAATAACTCTGATGTGAAAAAAGTAATGATAGTCATGTTATTTTGGAATATTCTTATTGAGGACCGATGAGACTACCAAAGGCGATCTAGACCTTAGGTGTGACACATTTAAGTGGAAAAGTCATGAACATCAATTTATGTGTTTAATAGAGAAGTTATTTTGAATGTATTCCTCAAAGGCTTTTATATATCGACCACCGAGATAGAAGGAAATGTTTTGTTAAAGCCAAGTGTTATTGGCGAGAAGGCATGTCTGAGGCTTCCTCAGAGAGTGGAGGATGGGTACTTGTATACAACTGCTATAGGTGATATCGAATTAGGTACTCCATTCATTGTCTTAAAGGGTGATGTTCTACAGTCCATTAACGTTGCCCATTCTAAACTCCATCCAAATAGTTGGCCCTTTAGTAAGGAATTAATGATCATATGTAGGGCCTTTGGGATCAGGCCTATTGTGGAAATTTTCTTTTCATTTTATGGTACAAAATATGTTGGAAATGTAGTTTTGTTTATATAAGTGGCATCCCTAATAGAGGATTGATCACTTTGTATTTTTTTAATTATATAAACTAGAAGGATAAATTTGTTTAGGTGTAGGGAAATACAAATTTCTCCATGGTTATCTTTTAGGAGACCAGGGTTCACTATATTGGGCTTTAACTATGATATGCTTAGTGAGGTAGAAAAGGACGCCTTTGACTTTTTAGGAGAGCTATGCATCTTGAATGTTACAGAGTTAATGGAGTATGAGGGAAACAAGAAGGTGTTCCACGATTATTTGAGTAACTATGTTTTGTTTGTTTGTGTGTAATTTTATTTATGTGCTTTTTTCTCTAACTTCTTAATCTTTTATGCAGAGAGATTAAATCTTTTTTCCATGTAAGGGATGAAGTTGTTTTTGGAGAATATGAAGATCAAGAGAAGTGAGGTAGGGGTCTCCAATAAAAAAAAAATATATATGTCAAACTAACTCGTACTTCCGAGGAGAAAAGAATGATGGATAATATAAAAATCATTTCAGCGACACATATTTCTATGGTGAAGCATGCCCCGTCCAGCAAAACTAGCACTACTACAAAACATATCTTTGGTGAAGATATATTACGAAGAGCATTTACTCACGGTGGTAATTTATTGTTTTTTACGCACATTAATATATTTATTTAGTTAAGAAACATATCCTAACCAAGGTCATATAAATTCGGTGACAAGCTTCTATGTATAAATTATTGTGCCTACTTCATATGAAGAACATGAAGAAGGAATATGAGAAAGACAACAAGATAACTTACTGTAAGTTATAATTTATATGTTTTAGATTTTGTGTATGAAGCTTTGGAGTGCCATTCAGATTTCCTTTATTTTTATTTTGTTGCAAGTGTATTTTGGTTTCATTCAAATTTAGTAGTATATAAACATATGATGAAAGTTGATAGATTAGTGTGTATGAGAAATGAGTTATTTAATTCCTCAAAATAATAGAATGAATGTCCTAAATTAATTGTAACCTTAACATGACAAATAAGAAACCATAGAATAAAAATGGGAAAAAGCTAACATGTGCCCTAAGGGCACATGTTAAGAAATTATTTGGGAAAATATTCTTTTAAAAAACGTGCATTCAATGTTTTGAAACTTTAAATATGATTTTATTATATATAATTTCATTAAAATTTTTCTAATTATAGTATGCATAAAAATTTCATTAGATAAACTTACAAAAATGTCATTTTTTTAATAATTATATTTAAATCCTCTGACTGAGAGAAAGTTTGAACAAATATAATCTGCTTCATCATCATCGGAATCGATGATGACTGACCTTTTTACCTTTATTTTTATTGATCTCCTCTTTTTGAGAGCTCTCCCGGGTCTCAAAGGTTTGGTAGCACAGTCTCTTTAGATGACTTGGAACTCTACATCCACATCAACTTCTATTCTCTCATCATTATTGAAAGTTTCAACAAAAGTACTCATTTTGATTCTCCATCTTCTCTTATTTCGTTGGATGAAGTTCTTTTTGTGTTTTGGTTCAAAGATATTTTCTTCTTTTATATTAGTTCTTCTTATTCTTCCTCTTCTTTGATCTTTGAAAGTCTAAAAGGAAAAATATTTCACGCATGTCAAGTTTCCTTTTAATGATTTCTTCTTTAGTTCTCCATGTTTTCTTCTGTTGGAAGTTAGAAAGATATTCTAGTTGAATATCTACCTCGTGCTTTTGAATGATTACATCTCTTTGTATTTTCAAATTTCTTTTTCCCTTCTTTGATATTCCTTCCACTCCTTCTTATGCATAATTTGAATTCTGTCATCGATGTAATACAAGTTTTGGTACTTAATTCACAAATTAGTGTATTGTTGTTATGGTAGCATACGATTGAGAATTCAACTGTTATTATATTATATGTAGAATAATGAAACCCAAAAATGGAGTTGTAGGAGTCGAACCCAGGACCTTTCAATTTTTTCATAACTGTTGTTTGCCTAAACTGTAGTTATAAGTAGTGAACTATTTAATTTATAACAACGGTCACACGCCCGTTGTAGTAACCAGTATACATACAATCACATGCTACCTAACAACGGATGTACTATCGTCATTGTATGTGTTTCACAATCGTTATTGTATGTGTTTGTTTTCAGTAGTAGTGTAGATATTCTCCTAAGACGAAAATATCACAAGGTTGATTTAAGGAATACTCATATTGACTTATAGGCGAATGCCTCTATAGACTTAGAATATGGAGTGCCTCTAAAAGATGATGTAACGACCCTTATCAAGGAGTGGCTTCTTCGCCACCTTATCAAGGGTCTTGAAAGAGTCATATTTATATATGACCATATAGACATGCCCAATGACCAAGAAAAGATGAGAAATATAGGTGTGAACCAACTTTTCAAAATAGCGGGGACATGTATGTTTGAGGAGTATGATTTAATAGAGAAGAACTCAAGGAAATTGAAATCTGGAGGTGCTGTGGAAAAAACTTTGATCTAAATAAGACCATGTCAGATTCAACAAATGGGAAGCTCTCTTATTTGAAGAATGAGGACAACGAGACACATTGTTTCATTGAAAATCTAAAGGAGGAGAAGAAAAAGAAGAAAGTTCACATTTTTCTTGTCAACTTTTTTCTTAAGATTTGCATGTTAGTGTGTAAGGCACATTTAGTCAGGGAAAAAAAGAGAGAATAAGGAAATAAAGAGTCTATTATTGAATTATATTGTACAAACTAAATTATAAACTATGTCTGTTTATATACACCTAACTTGTACACTAAGTAGGCTAACGAACCTTGGTTGGGTTTGGTCTTGGATTACTCAACCTGGATTATATATAATATCTCAACATACCCCTATAATACAAGTGGTCGAACATATGCTAATCATAATTGATCTGAAATTTTCATAATTTCTTTCACAAATTCAAGAATCTATCGATCTTCAATCCTTTGGTGAAAATGTCGACCAATTGTGCTTCACTTGAGCAATGTCTTACTTTAAGTTCACCTCGATTTACCTTCTCCCTCATGAAGTGAAATCTAGATTCGATATGCTTACTTCTTCCATGCAAAAATAGATTCTTTGCAAGATTTATGGCTGACCTTTTATCAATTTGTAGCACCAGGGGTTTCTTCTGTTCGACTTCTATTTCTTCAAGCACAAACCTTATCCAAATTTCTTGACATGCATTATAGGATCTTGCTATATATTTAGCCTCACATGATGATAATGCCACCACATGTTACTTTTTCGAGCACCATGAGATTGGGGCACCAAATACTTGAAAGAAATAACAAGTTGTGATTCATCAATCTTCCTTATCTACAAACTAATCAGCATTTAAATAACAACTTGTCAAAAACTTGATCTACTAATCTCTCCTTAATTCAATACCTTTTGTGTGTGTTGGCAATTCAACTAACTCATATGTGTTTTTTCTTTCGATTTCCTGTAAATCTTTGACCATAACTGACTTTCATTGTTTATTCTTTAAAGCTTCACTATAGTTTATTGGTTCAAAACATGCAAGTAAAGCAAAATGAACTAATTCTCCATTTGATGTTACTTCATCATCACTAGTCATTTCATAGTCTTGAAGTCTTGTTGGAAGAACTCTACTTCTTTGAGGTCTCCGGGTTGTGCTAGCCATTCCCTCTTCAACTTATAATGTGTAGGGAATATCAAAAATTTCTTCAACTTCGACTGGAATATCGACAACTTCTCGAACTTTGACTTCATCATTTTTTCTGTCGAATCCATAGCTCATCAATGGCTTTTTAGTTGTATCATCATAATTCCAATACCAGGAAGAAATTTTATCAATGACAATGTCTCGACTTATCATGATATTCTCATTGATTAGGTTGAATAGTCTGTATTCCCCAGTTTTATGATATCCTACTAGAATCATAGGTTCCTCTTGTCATCAAGCTTCCTTCTTCTGGCATGAGGAACATGCTTGTAACACATAGAGCCAAACACCTTCAGACGATTCACTGATGGTCTTTTTCCACTCCACACTTCTTTAGAAACATTGTTCATCAATTTCTTGGTAGGGCACCTATTCGAAATATAAAATGCAGTCAAAACAACTTCACCCCATAAAGATTTTGGAAAATTCTTTTGCTTCACCATGCATCTCGCCATATCCAATATGGTCATATTTCTTCTTTTTTAAATTCCACTATGTTGAGGCGTATAGGGTGTAGTTAGCTCATGATCAACATGATGTTCTTCACATAACTCTTCAAACATATTGGATGTATATTCTCCCCCTCCATCTGATCGCAGAACTTTAATCTTCTTTTCACTCCGGTTTTTGACAAATATCTTGAATATCTTAAATATCTTCAATATTTCAAATACTTCTTCCTTTCACTTTATCATATATATCCTGCATTTTTTGCTATACTCATCGAAAAATGAGACAAAATACTTGTTTTCGCCAATGGTATATTCTTCGAACGGGACACATACATTTGAATGTACAACTTCGAGTATGCGGGAGGATCTCATTGGCATAGTCTAAACGAAATACTTTCTAGATTTCTTTCTGACTAGACAACCTTCACAGAGTTTTTCGGGCATCTCATGACTTGGTATGCCAATTACCATATCTTGAGTAATTCGTTGATTGAGTGATCGAAATTTCAAGTGAACAAACCTCAAATGTCACAACCAGTTATTCTTGTGGTCGACAATTGTTTTCAAATGTTGTACCTCAGTCGAACTGATTAAGGTCTTAAATTTCTTATTCTTCGATAGAGGAGATTTCATGACCAAGTTATTCTGAGTGTCGAACAGTTTCAAACTCCATCTTTCACGACCTTTAAGAAATCTTTTTTTGACCAGTTGTCCAACACTTAGTAGATTGTACTTTATTCCAAGTACATAGATAACATATTTAATCGTAGCTTTCACTCTATTAGTCCTTTTAAAAACTATGGTTCAGGTACCTTCTACCAGCAACAAGCTATGATTTGCAAGTTTTACCTTCATCTTCTTCGACTTGTTGAAATCTGCTAACCATATTTTTTGAACAATCATGTGATTCCATCATTATGAGTCGAGGAACTGAATATTAGATTCAACATGGTTATTTACAATTTCAACCATAACCACCATATCATCAGAATCATCTGAATCTTGATATGCAAGGTTCATTTCTTAGTCCTTGCCTATTATCGATCCTTTGTCTTTCATGTACTTCCAATGTTTGGCTAAGTGACCTCAATTTTCACAGTTATAGCTCTGCACATATTTTTTCTTATTTTTCTTTCTGGTAGGAATTTCTTTCTCCTATTTTTGAGGATTCATAAGCCCTGTCATCGACCTTATTCTTGTGAGGATTCGACCAAGACTTCTTGCCCTGAGTTTTGTCGATTTTGTCTTTGAATTTTTTGGAACCACCGTTCTATTTTCATGGCTGAGCCTGCAGTACTTGTATCTAGTCTTGAACTCATTTCCTTTCGACAATCATAATCTCATGTGCCTCTATCAAACTAACAAAATCTTCCAATTTTAGGGTTTCAAATTATTGGATTCTTGAATAGCTATGATAACGTGATCAAAGTTAAAGGTCAACGTACACATTACTTTTTCAACTATCATCTCATCAATTAGGGTTTCACCATAACCCTTCATGAGATGTATGGGTTTTTGTACCTTCGACACATAGCCGGAAATCTTTTTGTCTTCTCCCATTGACAAAAATTCATATTGTTATCGCAAGGTTTGCAATTTGATAACCTTGACTTTCTCACCTCCTCTATAGTATTTGACAAGAATATCACATGCCTCATTTGTCGATTCAGCATGAGATATTCTGTCAAAATTCACTGCATCAATTGTCGATTAAATGAAATATGCAACCATGCAATGTTGCTTGTTCGCGTCCTTATGTGTGACTTTCTGAGCGTCTGTTGCATATTCGGCAAGCTCAGGGACGCCATTGTTAACCACTTCTAGTGTTTCATGGAAGTCGAACAAGGGTTGCATATGTTTTCTCCATCATATCCAATTCTTGCCGTCAAGAATTGAAAGAGATTTCAGAATACTGTTTTTACCATTCCTCTCTGATTGCGATTCACCTTCTCTAGAAACACGGTCTCTAACGTGTGATTCATGTAAACATGATCAAGAATCTAACCGAAACTCTAGATACTAATTTGTTACTGTATGACACACTTTTAACGAGGAAAGAAATAGAGAGAACAAAAATATAAGAATTATATTATTGAATTGTATTGTATAAACTGAATTACAAACTATATATATTTATATACACTTAACTTATACACTAAATAAACTAACCAACCTTAATTAAACTTGAACGTGAATTACTCAACTTGAATTATATTTAATATGTCAACATTCCTTATTGCGTCGTTCTTCCTTGATTATGAAACCTAATTTTTTGCATTTTTTATGAAATTTTCAAAATTTAAGTAATACTCCCTCCGTTCCTTTTTAATTGTCACATTTGGTAAAATCTCTATTACCAAGACAACAAAAAAAGAACAAATATATTTTAAAAAATTCCTAATTTACCCTTACTTTTATCATTTCTCTTTCCTAAACACTATTTAATTAACGTGTCAATTAAAAAAGTAAGGGTATAATTGACCTTATACCTATAAAGTGACAATTAAATAGAAACAATTTTTTTTGACAAGTGTGACACTTAAAAAGGAACGGGAGAATATTTGAAATTGCATACTGGGAAACTCCGAAATAGTTTGTTGATCCAACTAGATATGGAGTGAGCATCCTGACAATCTAAAACAAAGACTTTTTTTATTACTCATTCTATTCTTTTTTAATTGTCACACTTGCCAAAATCTCTATTACCAAGACAATAAAAAAAGAACATAATTATTCACTTTTTTTTTTTTTTTAATTTACCCTTATTTTTTTTTCATTTCTCTTTTCTAAACACTCATTTAATGTACCAATTAAAAAAAGTAAGAGTATAATTGACCTTATACCTGTAAAGTAACATTTAAATAAAAATAAATTTTTTTTGACGAATGTGACTATTAAAAAGGAACAGAGAGAAGGAGTATATAAAAAAGATATATAAGGATCATCATCACGTCTCAAACCTTACCCAAATTAAATTTATCACTTGAACACTCACAAACAATAATCCATTTGTTGCCGACGTCATTATTTTTTATTTATTTTACTTTTGACTGAAGTGATTCTTTTTTCAGTTATTCTATAATATATTAGAGCATCTCCAATAGTGTAATTCATTTTTGAGTTTTTTGTGGGAACCATTAAACCACATCATCTTAAAGCAACTCACTCAATTTTCACTCCAATGGTGCAACTCTAAAGAACTCATATTAGGTCCCACAATTTTCCTTTATATATTAGTATTCTATTCATATTAAATAAACTAAAATTAAAATAATAATTTAAATTATATAAAATAAATAAAATAAAATTCAAATTAAACTTAAAATTTAGAATAATAATTAAAATTAATCTCAAATATATGACATATAATTAAAAACAAGATTCAGATGCTCGACTATATAATTAAACTTAAATTTAAATACAGGACATATAATTAAACTTAAATCTAAAATTAATCTCAAATACCTGACATATAATTAAACTTAAATTTCTTCATCCTCGTGCCCAAAACGTTCCCAAATATGCTCAACTAAATCTCTTTGAAGTTGGCGATAAACTTTTTTTTCACGAAGACTTGCTCTTCTTTGTAGTCTAGTTGCAAGATTTGGATGAGGATCGTTAAATGTTTCAGTCGTTGAGTTGTTGTTACCTACATTATCATAAGAGTAATCAAAATCGCCTCCATATGTGTGTCGTTCATCTTCGACAATCATGTTGTGCAATATGATGCAAGTATATATGGTATGCTTGAGGGATTCCATGTGTCAAACACGCGTTGGACCACGTATTATTGCAAATCGAGATTGAAGCACTTCAAATGCCCGTTCCACATCCTTTCTAGCTGATTCTTGGGGTTATGCAAATAGTTTTCTCTTTTCTCCTTGCGGCATTGAAATGGTCTTGAAAAATGTAGTCCACTCAGGATATATACCATCCGCTAAATAATACCCCATATTATATGGAGTCCCATTGATTGTATATTTCACAGTAGCAGCATGTCATTCCAAAATATCATTAAACACATTGGATTGATTTAGCACATTAATGTCATTGTTTGAACCTGCAATACCAAAAAATGCATGCCAAATCCATAAGTCTTGTGATGCCACTGCTTCAAGCATGACTGTGGGTTTATCATGATCACCTCGACAAAATTGTCCTTTCCATGCTACAGGACAATTCTTTCATTCCCAATGCATACAATCAATGGAACCTAACATGCTTGAAAATCCACATGACTCCCCTATTTGTAAAAGATGTTCAACATCATTGTTATTAGGTCTTCTCAAATACTCGGCCCCAAATACCTCATTCACGCCCCATACGAATCTCTCTAAGCACTCAATTGCAGTGCTTTCACCTTCGAACATATTCGTCTACAATGTCAGCGGAAGATCCATATGCCAATATACGAATAGTAGAAGTGCACTTCTGCAATGGCGAAAGGCCCATTTTACCAGTTGCATCGACCCTTATTTGAAAATATTCATCATGATTTCCAAGGGTTACAATAATCGTTCAATAATCGTATATGCCCTTCTTCATGATTCCGATCTATCACTGATCTTCTTTTTCGCCTTGATGAACTTCCAGACTAACGTTCCTTCTCGAGCATTGACAACAATAGTTCTTCATTTGTGTTGTCCATAAGTTCTTCTTCAATCACCTCCCAAAAAGGTTTGTTGAGGTTGTTTGATCCATTGACGTGAGAGAAGGGTGATAGAAACATGATCGAAGAATGAGAGAAAAATGAGAGAATGATGAGAGAAGAATGAGAAAAGAATTAAAGTATATATAAGGCTAGTTATTATAACGACTAGTTTGAAGAAACTCACTCAATAACGACTAGTTTGAATAACGACTAGTTTGATATTACATAATATTTAAATATAATAAATACTAGAACATTGCATATTATTACAATAGGTGTTGATACTACATAATATTTAAATATAATAAATACTAGAACATTGCATATTATTACAATAGGTGTTGATACTACATAATATTTAAATATAATAAATACTAGAACATTGTATATTATTACAATAGGTGTTGATACTACATAATATTTAAATATAATAAATACTAGAAAATTGCATATTATTACCATCCATATTTTTCTTTTAAGTTATTACAACTTTTTTCATGAAATTCACGTCGACTATCATTCATCATAGAAGTGTCTGACATTATGAATTGCATTGCTTCAAACTCCATCTTTTCCTTGACTAATTTGTTTTCTTCCTCCTTAAGTCGTGCTTCAAACTCCATCTTTTCCTTGACTAATTTGTTTTCTTCCTCCTTAAGGCGTGCTAGATTTTCCATTAAATTCATTCTTTTATTCATTGTATCAGAAATAACACTAGAAGGAGGTTCAACTGCATTTGCATTTTCCTTTGCCTTACCTTTTCGTTTTGCCGCCTTTTGTCCCATTGGACGCTCCATTGAAGATGATGAGTTAAACTCATAACTTGAAGGTGTCTCTGAGTTTGGCGATGTCGTGTATGCACTGCTAGCAGAATTCTTTATTCTCTTTGAAGAATTTTTGGTGGATGCTCCCATCCATTTAGGTTCATCTTTTAAAAGTCGCCATGCATACTCAAGATTGAATGGTGTACCTTAATCTTGTTCAAAAAAAGCATGTGCATTGACTAAGATATCTTTCTCTGATGCCCCACTTTTTTTTTCCTTGAACAGCTTGTTTGTAACACCCAACGAATTTTTGAACAACGCCATTTATTCGATGCCATCGAGATTTTAATTGGCCTTGTAGCTTTTCTCGTGACTGCCCACGATATTGGTTATAATTATCAGTGATTCTTAACCAAAAACTATTGACTTTTTGATCAACTCCCACAATTGGATCCTTTGAAACATTGAGCCATGATTGCATAAGAAGTGTATCCTCTTCCCTTGTGAATACCTCTTTTTTTTTTTTAACAGAACGCCTTTGTTCTTTTTCAATTGTAATATTTTCAATACCAACTTGAGTTGAAAATTGTGGAACTTGGCGTTCAGACATAAACCCATTTGATGTTTCGGGTTCATGATGAGAAAAATTCATCCCGTGAAAATTTATTTGTGGTCGAAAATGCATATTTGGGTTGTTTGGTGACGGAAAAAATACGGTAGAGTTTGTTGGCGGTGAGAAAAATTAAAAATTTTAAGGATTAGAATTTTGCTGATTTTGCATGAGATGGAACATAGATTATTGAAAATTATATTGATTAGGGTCCATTTGACCTTAACAATAATAATTTGAACTAAAAAATGAAAAATTTGGTAAAATATATTAATAAAATGAAATTGTAAGAGAAAAATTTAAATTATTATGAGTAAGAAATAAATTTGTGAGATAAAATTTGAGTAACATTTGCTTCTATTTATAATCAAATAAATTATTAAAAAAAGAAAGTAAAAAGAACAGTTACCAACAACTATAAATTTTATTATTTATTTTATTAAAATGACTGTTGCATTGTGTTTGTAAGTTGCATTGCGTGACGGAACATTTATTTCTCACTTTTGGTTCCAGCTGACGTACGCAACAGTAAAAGAAGCGGTTGGAGATGGCCTTAATGTCATGAAATAATTTTATCTTTTTAATACTATTCACTTATTTTAGAAGTAATTTTGGAGATAATTACACGATAAAAGTTAAAATTATTCTTATTCTGGATGGAATTATCATTAAAGAATTTTTCTTATTACAAATAGCAAATAAAGCAATCTTAAAGTGGTTGATGTTTTAGTGGTAAAGAACATTACTTCCACTCCTTTCAGCACTCTCTTTTCAGCACTAGCAACCAAATTAACTTAACAGTGCAATTAGGAAAACATCAAATCTACATTACCAATCTTTCCTATGGTAAAATTCTACACTTAAATTCATAATAATTTGAGGTCATCATGATTATTAAGTACAAGGCCTGTGCAATTCTCTCCTTTTGTTGCTTTCCAACTCACTTCCATATTCTCTCCCTGACACCACAAATCATCATTGAACTTTGAACTTTCAATTTTCAAGGTAAGGGTTAAGAACTACTATACTATTATCAACTTACTCTACCTATTTTGTTTCCTGAAAGTAAGCTCTTGAATCTTCATGTCCCAAAGAGTGACGAGAAATAAGTTCAGGAGCCATGTGAACAACAGCACACAGTGATGGGAACACAATCCTTTTTTTACAATGATTTAGATTCTCATATCTCACTACTTTTTCTCTTACCATTTCTAGTAAAACTAACTTTATAATCATTTTACTATAAGTATAAACTTTGCTGCTTCAGAAATCACAGCACAAAGTTACACAACTCAGCTTCAGGTATTTCAATTTCTAGATATTTTTTGTATGAATAAATTGTTCTATGCTTGCATTGATTCTAGTTTATTTATTATAATTACAGATAATTAATTCTGCTTCCTTACGTGTTGTTCTATCAGATTAAATTCTATGGTCCTGATATTAATAGAAAACAACACATTTTCAAACTGATGTCTCCCTAAGGTCTCAACTAAGTAAAAATTCCGTCCAATTATTTTATCAAACATCATTATCATTTTGACAAAAGCCCCTCAAAAATGTGAGGTCCTCAATTTCTTTAAGTAATCCTACAGATAAGGAACACTAATTAACAATATCGACATGTATCATTTGAATTTGAATTTATAGTCGAGTAATTTAGTAGCTGAAATTTCACTATTTAAATATGTCATATGTTTGAACCTACGCTCAGTAGTTTAATTTCTATTCACAGTTATCAATTGAATTGACTTAATTAGTTAATCGAAACAAATTCTAACTTCCATATATTGCATTGTGGCAACTATATGAAGGTAGGTACTATTTAGCTATGGAGAATTTGAAGAAATCTCCATCTTCTTCGTCATCATCAATGAGACCATCATTTCCAAGAGATCCTCGGGGCTCCTTAGAAGTATTCAATCCAACCAGCAACTCCAGTTCACCGGTACGCTCACCGTCAAATCTGAAAAACTGGACGGAATCGGAAGAGCCACGCAGTGAAATCTCCGATGAAGTTTTCAACACTTCATGGATGGCAATCAAGGAGGGAGAAACAGGTGCGGCAGTACAGAGAGCTGCTGAGTGGGGATTGGTGCTCACAACAGATGCTGAAACGGGGAAACCACAAGGAGTGGCAGTTCGACACTCCGGCGGAGACGAGCCGAATGTCGTTAAACTTGAAACTAAACGAAATTCAAATAACTCCGTCAGAACTTCCGGTGAGTCTTCCGACGGCGGTGATCCACGCGGGTTTCCGAGAGTTTCGGAGGATTTGAAAGACGCTTTATCGGCTTTTCAACAAACTTTCGTCGTTTCGGATGCTACCAAACCCGATTACCCGATTTTGTATGCAAGTGCGGGTTTCTTCAAAATGACGGGCTATACGTCAAAAGAAGTCATAGGAAGAAACTGGTAATAACCGTTTCTTCACAATTTTTATTTTATTTTATTATTTTATAATAACCGTTTTTAATTCTGTTCGGGTGGTTCAGTCGGTTTTTACAGGGTGCGGATACGGATCCGGCTGACGTGGCAAGGATAAGGGAAGCGTTGGAAGGTGGGAAAAGTTTTTGTGGAAGATTACTGAATTACAAGAAGGATGGAACTCCCTTCTGGAATCTTCTCACTATTTCTCCCATCAAGGATGATGATGGCAATGTGCTCAAGTTAATTGGGTAATTAGTAACTAATTTTTTTTTCTTCTTAAATTTATTTTATTATATTTTTTTCGTAAATTTTATTTTTTAAAATTATTAAATAATTAATATATCTGATAAATATATAAATTAAATACATTAATTATTTAATAAATATAAAAAATAAAGTTTATTTATAATTAATTACAAAGGAGTATTAATTTGATTTGATTTACATTATAGTAAATACTATGGTGGTACTCATAGTTGTTAATTTGCGTACAATATTAATGCGGTAAAATGAATGTAGATATAGCCGGAGTGTGTTAAGCACAGCTACCAATTTCACATAAGATTAAGTAAAATTTTAAAAATATTGCTGACATTGTCAGAGGAAATAATTTGCATTTGTGATGTGATTATTGGGTCAAATTCAAATCTATGTGTTTATATTATTGTTTTACTTTATGGGAAATGGTTGTGGACCAAAATGGATTATTTTTGGTTAGTAGACTCTTGTCACACGAGGTGTGTGTTGTCTGTTGCAAAATTTAGGATAGAAAGTGTGGGGGCAAGGCACGAGAGAGATGCATGCATTTCACTGTGACAAGGACGACACTGTATGTATCATTTTCTCTAACTTTGGAAAGTGCCAAAGACGGCTATGTTTAACTGTTTACATCAATTCTAGTTTTGTTTTATAACTTGAGGTTAATATTTATAAGCTTTTCTTGATATTTTGGACATATTGGACATAATGGGTATGCTTTTGGGTGTGGTTAAAGATTTAAGCCTTTTGAATTGATTGAATGTGTGTGGACCTTGATGATGTGTAATGAAAGGAAAGCAAATTAAATTAGTAGGGATGGTTACTTTATGTGTTTTGGTTGTGTTATGTGGCAGAATGCTGGTGGAGGTTAACAAACATACTGAGGGGTCCAAAGAGAAGAAGCTGCGTCCCAATGGGTTGCCTGAATCCTTAATTCGATATGATGGTATATGGTGTTTTGGATGGATCTTCTTCTATTTCAGTTTTTAATATCATGAAAAAATAAATGATTTAATATCAAATTTAAAATTTAAACAATCAAAAAATGCAAATTGAATATCAAGTATGAATAGTTAAGTTTCATATCAACTATAAAAAAATTAGATGTATAAGAGCAATAATTTGTATCATAATAATAATGTCATATGCAAGTTTCAAACTAATTGTCCAACCTTACCTTGCAATAATAAGAGATTTTAACAGTGTTTGTTAACATCTTCTGTATTGCAGCTCGTCAGAAAGAGAAAGCTACATCTTCTGTATCTGAGTTATTAGAAGCCATGAAGCGCCCCCGCGCAATGAGTGAATCCGGACACCGTCCCTTTATCAGAAAATCAGGAGGAGGTGGAGGTTTTGAAGAAGATGAAGATGCAGAAAGATTAGAAAATAAATCGAGGAGAAAATCTGATAGCGTAGCTTCTTTTAGACCAAAACCGCAAGGAAAAATTAGGCATTCTATGGAACGAATCAGCGAGCTGCCTGAAAATAAACAGAAAAACTCTCGTCGTGGTTCGTTCATGGGGTAATAATATATATGGTTATTTACTTATGTTATACATGTTCATGAAATAATCATTTACCACTACTGTAATTTTTAAGAGTGCTACTATCTTTCTATGTTCAGGTTCATGAGGAAAAGTCATTCCATTGATGAAAGCATTGATAATGAAGTTATTGTAGATATGAGCTCTGGGAGTGAGGATGACGAGAGGGATGATAGTTTTGAATTTGAGGACAAAGAAAAACTGAGGGAAAAGAGAAAAGGTCTTGATCTTGCAACTACACTCGAGCGTATTGAGAAAAACTTTGTCATTACTGATCCAAGACTTCCTGACAATCCTATCGTAAGATACATTCAATCATTTGTAGTATGGTTTAGTTCTTCTAAAGTGAGTGATTAGTAATTCACTTTGGAGGATAAAATAAATAATTGAAACAGTTTATGATTGAAAATCTAACATATTCGCGATTTGTTATGCATGCAATAGGACATTAAAGTTTGTATTTGGTTTTAAATTTTTCAGATCTTTGCGTCTGATAGTTTCTTAGAGCTTACAGAATATAGTCGTGAAGAAATCTTGGGAAAAAATTGCAGGTATATTTTGAATAGTTTTATATTTGTTAATGACAAAATTCAGGATATGTACCTTACATGCTAATTGACTATTTAGGTTTCTGCAAGGACCAGAAACTGATCCAGCAACTGTGAGAAAAATCCGAGAGGCAATTGACAACCAAACAGAAGTAACTGTGCAACTAATCAATTATACAAAGAGTGGTAAGCTATTTGATTTTAACAGTGATTGTGTTAAAATGATTATTCCACTTGCTATTTAAGATATTTCCTTGCAATTTCCAGGGAAAAAGTTCTGGAACTTGTTTCATTTACAACCTATGCGTGATCATAAGGTACAGCTTATGAATAGTCTTCTGAAGATTTTGCACCGCTCGATACCTTGCTATACAATTTTTGTTTTGGATATTGCATAACACAATATTTTCCTTGTTGGTTATATAGGGAGAAGTACAATACTTTATTGGGGTTCAACTTGATGGTAGTCAACATGTAGAGCCTCTTCACAATTGCATTGCAGAAGAGTCTGCAAAGGAGGGAGAACTATTGGTTTGTTTTCTATTAATTTCTTCACCAGTTGAAATACATTGATATCACATCATTAGTATCCAAACTTTTTTCATATATTTTCAGCTCCTTTTTTACATATAATATCTGTTTGAGGAAACATTGTTCAATTTATAAAGCATTTCTCTATGTTATAACAAATTCATATAAAATTCACAACCAGGTAAAAGAAACAGCAGAAAATGTTGGTGAGGCAGTGAAAGAGCTTCCTGATGCTAATCAGGTAATAAGCTGTAATGGTTAGTTTTTTGTAGTCTAAATTTATATTAACTTCTCCTTTGTAAAATCATTTTTTATGATCTTCAGAAACCGGATGATTTATGGATGAATCATTCTAAAGTGGTTCGCCCCAAACCTCATAGGAAGGACGATGATGCTTGGAGAGCAATCCAAAAGGTATTATTTTCACATTTGAGAATGTGTCATGTTTTCTAATTTCTTGTTATTTATTAGTTATGTTACATGAGTAAGATCTAGGAGTTTATTTTAAACTATGATGATAAATTATACTACGGTTTTGCAGGTTATAGAAAATGGAGAACAGGTCGGCCTAAAACACTTCAGGCCAATTAAACCTTTGGGGTCGGGAGACACCGGAAGGTTTCTTTCTTATTTTTTCTCCCTACTTATCTTTTCCATGTACAAACTATATATAAGAGCCTTGCTGGTGAATTGGTCTCTAGTTAGATGAAAATTCAAGTGAGCTCAAGATTTTGTAATACTCTGTAAGTTTCCCAATCCATTTCATGGTGTTAGATATTTGGGTATGATAATCCTGGATAACTTCGAAGAATCGTGTTCGTACACTTTCCAAACAAAGTATTTCGACCCTATTCTTGCCTGGGTTCACGAAATCTTTGTGGGGACCCCCAGGGCTCCGCCCTGGACTAGCAGGCGCTGCCTCACACAAACCTAGGGCGCTGCCCCACACCCCCAGAGCTTACCTTGGAACCCCGTTTCAATTATTCATATTCAATTATACATTGGCTCGACGAGCGTGCACTCCGCACTTCCCTAACTCGTTTCCAAGCTTAACGCATAATTGCATCGGTCTTTAGTAAATCACATTACTACTAAAATACATTGGTGATACTAAAATCACCAACACATGGTCATACTCCTTCGGGTACTGATATTATGTCATTGCCATGCAGTGTGCATCTGGTGGAGCTAGAGGGAACTGGTCATTACTTTGCTATGAAGGCTATGGATAAGGGTGTTATGCTCAATCGCAATAAGGTTCTGAATTTGATTATCCAAATTCACTGATCCAACTTTTAAAATATATTGCATTACGTAGATGATGATACAAACTAAAATGTTTAAGAAACCATTATTAATTGAAGCATGCATGTTCCTGATTTCTAATCACATAAAAAGTACTATTTCAATCTGTGTAAATCAAGTTATAGAAGCCTTTACCACTTGTCATAATAACATGGCCTTTTATACTATCCACAGGTGCATAGAGCTTGCACTGAAAGAGAAATCCTTGACATGTTGGACCACCCTTTTCTTCCTGCATTATATGCTTCCTTTCAGGTTTGAAATTCAAATATTACTTTAAAATAACTGACTCTATAATTTATGGAAAATGGTTTCATGGATTATATTCTCTTTTTTCACCTAGATTAAAGCCTTTACATATTGAATTTCTCAAATACTTGAAACTTGAATGATTTGCAGACCAAAACGCATGTTTGTTTGATAACTGACTACTATTCTGGGGGAGAACTATTCCTGCTTCTTGATCAGCAGCCAACAAAGGTTCTCAAGGAAGATGCTGTTAGGTATATTATGCTACTACACGGAGTATTTATGTATATACATCAAAAGTTAAAAATCAATGAGGCTTTAAGACTTTCAATAACCACTAATAAAGAAAAGGACCATTCTTCATCTTCAACTATGTCTGCCACTTCATGTGCTTCTCTACTTTTCTTTAACTGACATTAAGTTCTTGATATTTATAGATTTTATGCTGCTGAGGTAGTGGTTGCATTGGAGTATCTTCATTGTCTAGGTAGATTTTTATTCAAAATACACACACACACACAAGGGATAGTTGTTTCTGAAGCAGCAAGAAACTTTTCTAGTTCAGAATTATTAATGTGTAGGCCCATATACCTACTAAAAGAAAATTTAGTCTGACATTGTTGGCGAGAATTTGCAGGCATAATTTACCGGGATTTGAAGCCAGAAAATGTGCTGATCCAGCGCAATGGACATGTGTCTCTAACAGATTTTGATTTATCATGTTTAACATCTTGCAAGCCACAGGTATCCTAGACAAGAACTTCAGATAATGTAGTTTTTAGCAATACTTTAACTAAAGTCACTAAACGATTTCCCTCCACAGCTTATACTTCCAGCTACAGAGGAAAAGAAGAAAAGGAAGAAGAAAAAGAAGAAGGGACAACAGAAAAATCAAGAGGTTCCAATGTTCATGGCAGAACCAATGAGAGCGTCCAATTCTTTTGTTGGCACGGAAGAGTACATAGCTCCGGTTTGTATTTCCTCGCATATTATATGCATGATTCCATTACCTATCTTAGGATGAATGCACCAATTAATATACATTATTAAGAAAAATGTTCCATTATGCAAATATATCATATTGGTGCTGTTTGAACTTCTTTGGAAATTATTCATTTCTCAGAATTTTTCCAACTGATATCTCAATTTGTACAGGAAATTATAACTGGTTCGGGTCATACTAGTGCAGTAGACTGGTGGGCTCTAGGTAACTTTTATTTCGTTGAAAAAAAAGCATTTATGAATCTATATCAGTTTCTTAACATAAAAAAAATCGGAAAGTTTAATTGCATTTTACCGCTTTCTTTTAGGTATCCTTCTATATGAAATGTTTTATGGATATACACCATTCCGAGGAAAGACTAGACAAAAAACATTTGCAAATATTCTTCACAAAGATCTCAAGTTTCCCAAAAGCAAACCGGTAAATGACATGAAAACTTCCATGAACTTTTGCGAACAAAAATTAAGTGATGTATATAGAACTGTTTTAATATGCAACAAGTGTTTATGCAGGTAAGTCCCCATGGAAAGCAATTAATTTACTGGTTGTTGCACCGAGATCCCAAAAACCGATTGGGTTCACTTGAAGGAGCAAATGAAATTAAGAACCATCCATTCTTCAAGAATATCAATTGGGCTCTAATTCGTTGCGCGGTAACACTATATAACTGTTACATAATAATTCGCTTTAATTCTGTTGTTAACTCTTTGATTGAAGCAATTCTTATCTTAACAGAAACCTCCTGAACTTGATGCTCCTATCTTACTTGACAATGATGAGAAGAAAGAAGCCAAAGGCATTGACCCTGGCCTAGATGATTTACAGAAAAATATTTTCTGAAAGGTTTTTTCTTCATTTCTACCTCCATGTATATTAGTTAACATATTAGTTATATTGGTTAACATATTATCTTGTTGATGTAGGTTTAAATTATGATAGTGGGATTCAAGAAACACATGATGAGTGTTTGAGATTTTGAAAAATTAATGGAATTTTAGTTTCTTGTTTTTGCATGTGTGGTGTAAAGTTTGATAATGTAATTCATTGTAATTTGTGAAATGGAAATACTATTTATTCTTTTTTGTAGTTTATGATGTTTAATTTATCTGGCAATCCAATAGAGGTAGACCATGTTGCACTTAGTTTAGTGTAAAAATTCTTGTATATTTTTGTTTGAGTGTTAATGGATTAGAATTCGAATTCAACTGAACATCTATCATTTTGGAAACAAAAACATAGTTTATTAAGGTAACATCAATTCCGATTTTCCATCTTTTGAATTTTTAGCAATGTTTTGAGTCATAAGCCGTGAAGCATAGGTACTCCATTTTAAGGAAAGTACCGGTACCGAGTACATACCAGGTACATGTACGGTACGTATTAAAACCGAATCAATTTATTTATTTTAATTTTTTTATGTTTGATACACCAACGGGTATACATTTGGTACCACGTTCCTAATTTTTTTAATTTTTTTCAAATATTAAAATTTGAGTTTTTAATTAAGTAAAAATAGGTTATTTATCCTATATTTATAAATAAAAGTGAAAGAAAAATCAAATTCCAACCCTTATCTTCTATGCCTCTACTGCTACAGTATTGTTCTCTTCGCGCTGCTCTCTCCAAAATTTAAACTTTCATTATTCAGAGAAAAATATTAATATTCAATCATGATTTCATGATTTATTGATACTTTTTAAGTGTGATTTATTTATGTTATTGCGAGAATATTAACTTTTTAAAGTAAATTGTTTCTTAATTTTAATGTTTTGTTGTTATTTTAATAATATAATTCGTTTATTATTTTTATAATTATATTTTTATAAAATAATTTTAATGTTTTATTGTTATTTTAATAATATAATTCGTCTATTATTTTTATAATTATATTTTAAAAAAATTATATTAACGTATCTATACCTTAATTTTTCTAAAAATATCATACTCTTTACCAATACTCGTACTGAGTACGTATCCGTACCTATGCAACGCAGGTCAAAACATTAAATTAGACAAAACATCCTTTTTAGTCCCTTAACTCTACCTCGGGGTACATTTTGGTCCCTTATTTTTAAAAAGTTCCAAAGTGGTCCTTTAATTGTTCAAAAAGGACCACGTTTGTCCTTTTCGTCTGGGTCGTTAGTCAAAGTCAATGGTGGTCCTTATGTGGCATATATGTGGCATTACACGTGTTTAAAGTATCTGTCCAGGTGGCATTAAATAGACAAGAAAGTGGGGTAAAGTATCAGAACACACTCCATGACTTGAATCTAACCTAGCACAACCATTGTTGGACGCAGTCTTATGCGAAGAAGTTGTGAGCGAAGCGAAGAATTGAGATTCTGTAGAAGGTGAAAGCGACCACAACATAAGTCATCATAGGTAAGTTTCTAAAATTCCATTTTCGTAGTTAGGGTTTATTGAAATCCCTTGTTCTAAAATTCCCTTTTCGTAGTTAGGGTTTATTGAAATCCCTATTTCTAAAATCCCGTTTTCGTAGGATGGATGAATATCTGAATATTACAATACACCATAGTGGTGAATTTGTTACGGAGGACCTTAGTGTGTACGAAGGAGGTGAGATTTACGATTTAAGAGTACATGCTAATAAGTGGAGCTATTTTGAATTGGTTGGTGCTATTAAAGAGCTAAGTTACGCAGATGTAGAGAAGATGTATTATAGGGATCTTACTGTTGGGATGAATCTGTTGGTTGATGACAGGGGGAATTAGAGATTGGTGATCTATATAGGGTTCATCTTAGTGTTGAAGTCTTTATTAAACATATATTGTCGCAGCCTGATTATGCTGATGAGACTAAAGTTGTGTTAGATGAGGTGCCCCTTAATGAGATAGTTGATGAGGCAGAAGTTGTTCCAGAGGAGGTATTAAAGGAGGTAGTTGATGTTAGGGAAGATGGTGTTAAGGAAGATGTTGTTAGTGAAGATGGTGTTAGGGAAGATGATGTTATGGAAGATGATGTTAGGGAGGATGTTGTAAAGGAAGATGTTGTTAGGGAAGATGTTGTAAGGGAAGATGATGATGTTGGACATAGGGCTGGTGAGGTTGATGATGTTGTAAAACTGATTGATGATGATGATAGTTTTGATGATAACACCTTCAATTATGATAGTGCAATGGAGGTGGTATTTGATGATGAATCTGACAATGATTTGGAAGAAGAAGATGGTAACCTAATTGATTATGAAGTTGTTGATGAACAAGTGAAAAGTAAAAAAGGTAAAGAAAAGTGTGAAGCAAACAAAGAAGATAGCAAAGGAAGTGATAATGAAAGTGATGATCTAGGAAGTGACTGTTATAGTGTATTTGTGCTAGGATGTCTGATGAGCATATATTTGAAGTGGGAAATATGGAAAACTCAGCTGAGAAATTCACAATCAATTTGAAGGAATATAAATGATCATGTAGCAGATGAGAGCTAACGAGTATGCCTTGTGTTCATTCATTTGCAGGAATCAAAAGTAGGAACCACAAGATTGATGATTATATTCCTGATTACTATAGGAAATCAAGATACATGCAAGTGTAAAATCCTGTAATATATCCTACTAATGGCTCAAAATATGGATGAGAACAAAGTATCTTGATGTTTTTCCCTCCATATTTAGGAAAATGCCTGAAAGGCCAAAGAAGAGAAGGAATTTAGAGCAAGGAGAGATGGATGGTTTTGATAAAAAGATGAGGACAAGATTCATCATAAAGCGTAGAAGGTGTAAGAAATTAGGACACAACAAGCTTACTTGCAAGGTACCATCTATTGGTCAAGCATCTCAACCACCTCAAGCATCTCAGACAGCCCAAGCATCTCAGTCAGCCCCTGCACAAGCATCTCAGTTAGTTCCTGTACTAGTGGCTTCTCAAGCATCTTAGTCAGTTTCTATACTAGTGACTTCTCAAGCATCTCAGTCATTTCATGTACATCCAAGAATGTTGCTTCTCATTCATCCAAGAAAGTGACTCTCAAATCTAAAAAGTTGCCAGTTAGAAGGCTAAATGGATTTTTTGTCCCACCTGGTCCAACAACTAGGTTGAATGTAGCAAAAACTGTTTTAGGTCCAACAACAAGAAGGACAACACCAACTAAGAGAGCAACACCAAAATGGAAACCTTAATTTAAGGCAATAGTTATGTTTAGCTATGTTAGTATTACTTATGTTAAGTTTTTTTTATCATGTAATATCAGGTTGTTTTGAACAACTATTTTGGACCTATAATATTAGGCTTTAGTTTTGGACCTATAATATTAGGCTTTAGTTTTAGACCTGTAATATCAGTTGTTTTGAACAAGTGTTTGTCATAGCCTGTATGAATATTAGTGGTATCCACTGTTGTAGGATTTTTCCGTGAACAAAGTATTTTGATTATCGATTCCACAGGGATTGGTGCATGTTATAGTCTTTCAATAGAAAAGTATGTTTTAAGATGATGTAACCAAAGGGTTTGTTATCTACTCTACTAGAACCATGAGTTTCCAAACAACAACTAAATTAATGCTTTCAAAAGAGTTATGATTTGGATTAGAGAGAGTTTGAGATTGTTTTCAAGTAAGAAGGCATGTCAAGATTAGTTTCATTGATCTAGTTTCATACATATTCATTTTAATCAAGTGATGAACATAATAGATGATTTCTACAAATACATATCCTCTCAATCTTGTAGATTTCCACCAAGATTGTGAATGTTATCATGTTAATCCTTGCATGATTCCTCACTACAACTATTAGCATGATAATCATTAA
Organism: Vicia sativa; assembly: GCA_021764765.1. Lineage (NCBI taxonomy): Eukaryota > Viridiplantae > Streptophyta > Magnoliopsida > Fabales > Fabaceae > Vicia > Vicia sativa. The sequence continues at coordinate 143,958,218 of CM038792.1, forward strand.
GTTCAATATTTTGTAAACTCTAACACACAAATCTATTCCTAGCATTTGTTTGTGAGAGGATGAATATCCTAGGTCACTTTGAAATATTCTTTTCCAAGCAAAACTCAAAGCATAAAGATGAAGAACAAAGATATTCAACTATATTAATCATCAACCATGTTCATACACAAATGGATCAAAATAAATACATATTATATAGATCAAATACCTCTAATCTTGACACAAAAGGAGCTTAGCTACTCATTTCCATGGTTGCCTTGCTCTCAAGATTGTTGGTAGAGATGATGAACATGAGAAAAATCAAGAGAAAAGCTATGGTTTTGTTCCTAAACTTGCCCTAGATTTACAAAGATGAAAGATAATGATGGTCTATGTTTTCTTGCTTCCTTTACAAGCCAAAAGGTCTGGTGAAGTGATGGGTTGGTGGCTCAAGGTGAAAGCATGGGCTGTCCTTTTTCTGATTTCAGACCTTGAGCGTCAGTCGAGCGGGTCATGTTGGCACATGAGCGTGACCTGTAGCATCTTCCTCTTCCAAAATTATCTTCAAAAGAATCATCCTAAAGCTCTTCAAGTACCCTTGAATCCAAGCTTGGGAGAATTAGTTAATAAATTCCTACAATTAAGAGTAACTAAAGTCAAATAATACATATGTTAAACAAAACTAGATAAAACCTAATTAAAGCAAAATACTAGAATAAATATACAAATTAAATACAAAGACATTGTTAAGGACCACAAAATAATGTACAAAATAACTACAAATTGGTCCTTAACAACTCTCCCCAACTTACTTCTTTGTTTGTCCTCAAACAAAAGTCAATAATCTTACAAAGCTAGAAGGAACAAAATGCAAGCATGCAAACTCTCACAAGAGTAATGGTTCAAACTCGACATACCAGGCAAAAGCACACATCAATCGCTTCTTCTAAACACAACATGGCCATGAATTAAGTTCTAAACACAACATATCAAAACATATAACAAAATAAAAGATATGTTCACACTTGAATCACCTAATCATTTCTTCAAAGTTCATGAAGAACAAAATGCATATTCACAAAGGACTAAACACTCTCACTAATAATTATGCACATCCAGAATAATTCATGTGTTCATCGAAACAAGTTAAATGATAAAATGGAAACAAAGATCACTAAGGACTTTCAAGGTTGTACTTTGGCTTAGGTTAGAAACAAGGGATGTTTAAGTACAAAGCCATTGAAACGAATCGGGTAAAAGGATATGAAGAGCATTTCACAACTAATTCCCATCTTATTATTCAACCTCTTTTCTTTTCTACACAATGATCCTCTCTTTCTTTTCTTTTCTTTTGTATCTTTTCATAAACAAATTTCTTTCTTCTTTTGTATTTTCTTTTCTCTATTCTTTTTCTTTCTTAGGATCATTGTGCCATCAATTCTAGGTTCTTTTTGATCCACCTCCCAACTTTATTTATATCAATCCTTTTTATTCAAAATCATGCTCTTCAAGGTTGATTAACAAAAGGGTTGGTATTCACAAACAAGAAAATTTATAGAATGAATTATCATTGAATTTTCAAAGATTATCAACAACTATTAAGTGGCCTACTTAACAATTAGTCGATTTGATACATTCATCCTACAAATACTATTTAAGCTCAAAAGGGTTCACAAGGATTCACTCTCTCACGGGTAATTGGAGCCCTTTTTAGAATTGGTGGTTTTCTCATAATGCACAAAATTGCCTTGATCATTTCTTAGTTTCCAAGTTATCACAAACAAGTAAAGATTAAGCATGAATCACACGAGTTAACACAACTATTAGACACTCAATATTTGGTAAAAAGTGGAAGCTTCTCACATATATGGTTTATGTCCTAATGATTCGAATGTGAACACAAAATTTTTGTACATGCGAAATATCTTGCATAAAGAACAAATTTCATAGACATATTATGTTTCTATAAAGCGATAAAATGTGTACCTTCTTTGTGGAATGAATCAAGAATTTTATCATCACCATCACTTTGGTGAAACACGCTTACTAGCTTTGAAGAACCAATGAAGAATTCGGACAAACCACAAGAAGTAAATTCAAACTAAATACTATAGTCTAAAAATAAAATAAAATAGAACAAAATAAAAGAAACTAAACTTAAAATAAAAGACACCCCAAAATGGTGTTTAAAACTTAAAAGAAGTATTTAGGCTTCATGCCTACAAAAATTAATTGGAATTACAAGCCAATCCCCAAAATTGGATGGCAACCAACAAAATCAAAGTTTAAAACTAAATTGCAAAAGTAAAATCTAGACTAGAATCTGAAAGTAAACTAAAAGCGGAAATAGGAGAAAATCAATCGAGGTCTAGAATCGAATCTCAATCGACCCAGTCGAGCAGGAACGAACCGAACTCTCTTCACCATCATCCTCATCTCCCACCTCCTCTCGGCATTTGGCCCGACCCGGCCAACCAAAGATATCTCGAGCTGCTCACCCGTGAGTGAAATGGTTCACTCCGGCTCTCTAATCTGTGAGCAAGGTGCTCCATGCTCTCATGCATAAACATAAATGCTCTCGATGAGCGAGATGCATCTGTCTGTTCCATTCTTCGATGGACTAGCTTGAGGAAGTGCCACACAGCTTGGGCAGATTATCAAGGACCCTACAAAAGCGATCACGAGTGATCATCAACAACTCCATCAATGGTGAGGTGTCCTCTGCGGAAAGGCTACCTTCGCCTCTTGACAAACCCATGATCAACCACGGATAAGTGAGAGCACACTTTATCGCTCCCCGGAGGTATAGCTAAGTGTAACCGCTTGACTCATTTGCGATCGACGGCCAAAATCAATTTGCTCCTCATCGAGCATGTAAGCAATCAAACCGCCGTCTCAATGGTTATCGAAGATGTGTGGCTCCTAGGTTTCAGATATGCAGCCACACACATCATAACTCGGCACTAGTTTTCGACCCCCTGTTGAATTTCAAAGGTTGACCACCGATTCAACTCATAAGAATGCCCGACAAGCGAGCTTAGTCCTCGGCAGTTATGATCCCAATTACCACGAGCAGTGCTCATGGTAGACATCAATTGGTCCTCAGGGCTGTCCATTAAGGCCCGAAACTGTGATAGTCGAGAAAGAAAGCAGTTTGCCTCGAACAACGGAAGCAAATCGAAACTCACATCCCTCGGCCGGATAGCATTAGCATAGAACTCGCGAACAAGCTCCACGTTCACCTTTATGCGAGGGTTGCAAAGAACTTCCAACCCGTAATTATCGAGGATGACATGAGGCGTGGTAGTGCCCTTGCTCACGGAGGCGATGGTGCGCATCCATATGTTTCGCTCCTCGAGCTCTTTGTAGCGAGCCTCCGAGCAGCCCCAAGAATCGCACAGATCGAGCGCATCAGCCGAGAGGCCCGGCTCAAAGAGGAAACACGTTGGCTTAGGTGCCATCCGAAATTTTCAACACAAAATCAACGGAAAAGTGACACCAAGGTGTCCATTAGCAAAGAATCATGCAAACAACAAAGCAAAGCAACCAACCAAGGCATTACAACTAATCGAAAACACTAAATACAGGAAGAATTTTCAAAATTAGATGGTGGCTACATGACCAAATTGAGCTTTCGAAAAAATTCTTAAAAAAATTTTCTCCACACAACAACTTCCTAGGGCGCGAAAATAACATCCTAGTACTTCTCTAACACAAAACATCCTAATCTTAAGAGAAAATTCAAAATTCCTAACCCTAGGTTTTCAAAATCTAACCTAAACATGCAATGTACACAAAATTGAGAAAGGAAAGACATAGAATACTTACTAGGATGCCTTGAATGATTGATTTGACAAAGAAATTTGCAAAAATTCGGAGATTTTTGGTTGGGGATTTTTGAGATTTTGAGAGGATGAGGAATGGTGAAGAAAATAGTGAAAAAGGGTTTAAAAGACCCCTAACCCTGTTTTAAACACTCAGGCCACGAATGGGCCTCCAAAAATGTAATTTTTCAATTTTTTTTTTTTAATAATCCCGGACCTGGCTGTCCCTATCACAGCGAAAGTTTCTGCCAGATGGGTCAAAGCCGAGCTGCTCGAGGCCTGAGCGGCTCGCAATTTTGAATTTTCAGCAAAAGTGTAAATGAGTTCAAGGAAGAATACTTACAATGTTGGGGTGCCTCCCAACAAGCGCTTTGTTTAACGTCGGTAGAGCTCGACGGTTCATGATGATCATTGATCATCAAAGAAGGATTCGGCTATGTTGCGGCTCACCTCTCCGCCAACGTACCGTTTCAACCGCTGCCCATTCACCGTCCATTCTTTTGTTCGTGCAAGATCTTGCAAGACAATTGCACCATACTCTTTGACCTCTTTGATTAAAAACGGACCGGACCACTTTGTTTTGAGTTTTCCCGGAAAAAGCCTCATCCGGGAGTTGAACAAGAGAACCTTTTGTCCCGGCCTAAATTCCTTGATCTTTATCTTCTTATCATGAGAAACCTTAACCTTTGCTTTATACCTCCGGTTTGAATGATAAGCCTCGTCACGCATTTCGTCCAAATGAACAAGTTGTATTTTTTCTCCGCCAAGGATGGATCGAAATTCAAGAATCGGAGGCCCATAATGCTTTGTGCTCCATCTGGAGGTGACAAGTTTTGCCATACACACCTGAAGCGGGTTAGTCAATAGGAGCTTTATAGGCGGTTCGATCGCCCACAAAGCTTCATCTAATTTTGTGACCAATCTTTTCTAGAACCAAGCTTTTTTCCAAAATCTTTTGATTTCCCTATTAGACACTTCGCCATTTGCTTGAGGGTGATAGGGGTCGTCACTTTATGCTTGACACCAAATTGTTTCAAAAGTTTTTGTAACAATGCGTTGCAAGTGAGACCCACCATCACTAATGAGCACCCTAGGCACACCAAAGCGAGAAAAATGTTTCTTTTCAAAATTTGATAACAGTTTGGCGTCGGCCTTAGGCGAAGCAATGGCCTCTACCCACTTTGACACGTAATCCACAGAACAAGAATATATTCATTTGAAAATGAAGATGGGAAAGGACCGACAAAATCAATCCCCAACAATCAAATACCTCCACTTCCAACATATTTGTCAATGGCATTTCATCTCTTTTCCTATCCCACCACTTCTTTGACATTTGTCACATGATTTAGCGTGAGCACGCATCTTTGAATAGCGAAGGCCAATAAAACCCGATTGTAGGACTTTGGTGGCCCGCATTCCATTATAGTGTCCCCACAAGGGAATTGTGACAATGCCAAAGAATGTTTTGGCCTCTTCACTCACACACCTTCTTAGCAATCCATCACTACTCAACCTAAAAATGTAAGGTTCATCCCACATAATACTGTATCGGCTAAAATTTTCTCTTCTCATTCAAGTCAAATCTTAGGCATTAATCCTGCCTTGTAATTTGCCATGTCGGCAAACCACGGTCGCTCTTGGATTGCAAATAACTTCTCATCCGGAATTCCTCCTCACCTCTTTTTCCTTGTCCGTAATTTTCGTTCACTAAGCGAGACAAATGATCCGCTACCAGATTTTCCGAACCTTTTGTATCACGGACCTCTAAATCGAATTCTTGCAAAGAAGAATCCATCGGATTAGCCTTTGTTTAGAGTCCGGTTTGGTATATTTTATCGCCGAATGATCCGTGAAAACTACAACCTTGGAACCAATTAGGTAAGGGCGAAACTTTTCCAATGCATATACAATTGCGAGCAACTCTTTTCGGTTGTTGCATAGTTTATTTGAGCATCATTCAAAACTTTGCTCGCATAATGTATAGCATGGAAGATTTTGTTCTTCCTTTGGCCTATCTGCTCCCACCGCATAATCACTAGCATCACACATTAGTTCAAAATCAAGTTTCCAATTAGGTGCGGTGATTATGGGTGCATTTATCAAATTCTCCTTTAATTTTTCAAAAGCTAACAAACAATCATTATCAAACAAGAAAGACTTATCTTTGTTGAGCAAGTTGCTCAAAGGTTTGGCTATTTTGGAGAAGTCCTTGATGAATCTTGATAGAATCCCGCATGACCCAAAAGCTCGAATGCCTTTGACATTGGTAGGCGGGGGAAGCGTCTTGATAACATCAATTTTTGCTTTGTCAACCTCGATTCCTCTTGAAGATATCTTGTGGCCAAGGACAATTCCCTCGGTCACCATAAAGTTGCATTTCTCCCAATTCAAAACCAAGTTGGTTTGCACACCTCTTCAAGCGGTGTCCAAATTTTCAAACATAAATCAAATGAAGCTCCAAAAACGGAAAAGTCATCCATAAAAACTTCAATTGTCTTTTCAATCAAATCGGCGAATATAGCTTGCATGCACCGTTGGAATGTTGCCGGCGCATTGCACAAGCCGAAAGGCATACCTATACGAAAATTCAAATGGACATGTGAGCGCTTTTCATGATCTTTCGGTTCACCGATATTTGATTATATCGAATAACCATCCAAGAAACAATAGTATTGTTGTCCCGCCTTTCTAACATTTGGTCCATGAGCGGAAGAGAAAATGATCTTTTCTCGTCGCTTTGTTAAGCCTACGATAATCAATACACATTCTCCACCCCGTCACTTTTCTTGTTTGCACTAGCTCATCCTTATCATTAGATACAACCGTCAATCCTCCTTTCTTAGGAACCACATGAACCGGGCTCACCCACGTACTATCCGAAATTGGGTAAATCATCCCCGCTTCAAGCATCTTCACTACTTTTTGAACTACCTCCTTCATCACGGATTCAATCGCCGTTGAGGTTGGGCTACGGTTTGTACTCATCCTCCATCATAATGTTGTGCATACAATAGGTCGGGCTTATGCCTTTCAAATCGGCTAAGACCCAACCAATCGCATTTTGTTCGATTTCAAAACTTCAATTAAGCTCTCTTCCTCATTCTCCGACAATGTATTGCTAATGATTACGGGCTTTTACTTCCTTCCTCAAGAAACACATACTTTAAATGAGACGGTAGCTCTTTCAACTCAAGTTTTTGGTCGTCATCTTTTAGATCTTTCTTCAAACTTTCTTCTTCTTCCTCCCAGGGTGCATTTCCTTTGAAATCTCCACTCCTTCAAACACTCCTCAATATCTCGACTATCATCATCATCATTCACTTCTTGAGTTGCTTCCTCAATAACGTCAATCTTAAAACAATCTTTCTTATCCATGGGATGCTTCATTGCTTCAAAAGATTAAAGCAAATCTCTTCATCTTGTACTCTCACCTTCATTAGGCCATCATCTATATCAATCATCATCCTTGCCGTCTTCATGAGCGGTCTTCCAAGAATTAAAGGTGCATCCACATCTTCCTCCATGTCTATGACAACAAAATCAACCGAAAAAGAATTTGTCCACTTTTACCAACAAATCTAATGCTACGTGTGGGCGGTAATAGATTTGTCCGCTAATGCAATGTCATTTTGTGGACTTTAATTCAATCTCCCCAACCTCTTCACAATGGATAATGGAATCAAGTTGATGCTTGACCCCAAATCAATTAATCCCTTTCCGACGTACACATCTCCAATGGTCACGGGCAAAGTTACGACCGGATCACTTTCTTTCTTGAATAGTGCGTTGAATTATTGCACTACAACTAGCATCCACCATTATGGTTTCTTGATCCGTGTACCTCTTCTTTTTCGTCAAGATATCCTTCATGAATTTTGCATATTTGGGCATTTGCTCTAATGCTTGATAAATGGAATATTTATTTGCAATTGCTTGAAAATATCCATAAACCTTGCATAGTGCTTTGCATCATCCTTTTAGAAGGAAGGTGAGGATATGGCAAACTTCTCAACGGATAAGTTACTTCCTTCTCTTTTCCTTCTTCATTCTTTTCTTTTCTCCTCTACTTTCTCCTTTTCAACTACACCATTTTCCTTTTCATTTTCAACTAACACCTCATTTTCAACTAAGTCATCCCCCACATCAACATTATCATATTTTTCAACTTCAACCTCTTCATCTTTTTCAACTACCTCTTCCTCCACTATAACTTCTTCATCCTTCTCCACTACTTTCTTCTTTCTTTCAACTACCTTCCTTTTCTCATCACAAACTCTTCCACTTCTTGTTGTTATGGCTTTGCATTGCTCCTTAGGATTTGTTTGCGTAGTTGGGGAAAATGATGTCGAAGCACTTTGTTCGGAAAGTTGCTTAGCTAGTTGTCCAACTTGAGTTTCCAAGTTCTTGATAGATGCCTCCGTGCTCTTTTGATTAGCCATTGAGGCTTGCATAAATTGAGCTAGAGTGTCTTGAATGTTGGAAGATCTCACTTGACTTTGAGGTTGGTTTTGTTGTTGACTTTGATTTTGTGGTTGACTTTGATTTTGTTGTTGTGTTTGATAAGGATTTTGCCTTCCTTGGTTATTGTTATCTTGCCTCCACCCTCCTTGATAACCTTGATTACCCCTTTGTTGATAACCTTGGTTTTGATTTTGATAAGGGTAAGGAGCTCGTTGTTGGTACCCTTGGCCTTGGTTGGCCATAGTTAGCTTCCTCGTTCTCGGAGGACAAAAGCGGTTTATGATCTCCTTGCACAATTCACAACAAGCGATTTGGTGAGCTTGCTTATTTGATGCTCCTTGTAACTCCATGATTTGTTGAGGGAGTTTAGCCATTTGTTTTGTCAATTCTTCAAATTGTTTCGCAAACAATTTATTTTGCCACAAGTGCTTCATGACTCGAACCAATTTCTAAAACTCCGTTTTCACTTGTACACCTCCTTGATCATGTTGAGTTTGATGATCATTCCTACCCATCTTCTCAATTATTTGGATTGCTTCATACGGTGTTTTGCCATCAAAGAACCTCCGTGGCATCCAACAACAATTTGTGTTGAGGTTGGAGACCATTTCGGAAAATATGAATTTGTGTAAGCTCATCAAAACTATGGCTCGGACACTTCCTTAGCATAGACTTATATCTTTCCATGCCCGATTCAAAGGCTCGTTTACTCCTTGCGAAAATACCGAGATAGCCGTCTTAGCCTCCATGAAGCGTGATTGAGGAAAAAGCGTTCAAGAAACTTTTCCTCCAAAACGTTCCAATTAGTCATTGTCTCTTGCAATTGATCAAGATACCAATCTTTTGCCTTCCCACTAGAGAATGAGGAAAAGCCTTTGGAAATATTGTTCTTCTTGGTCTTCGGAGCACCCGCGCGATCTCATAAAACTTGGTAAGGTGAGTGTAAGGGTCTTCGTGATCGTGGCCATGAAATGGACTTGCATAGAGAGTTGAAGCAAACCCGTTTTCATTTCCAACCCTTGCATTTGCTTGTCGGGCAAATGAGCATTATGGCGAGGGCTATTGACACACGGCCCCGTGGTGGTGGTGGTGGTGGTTGTTGATTCTCCTCCATAGTGGTGACTTCTCCAAACACGGGTGGTGTTGAAGAAGTAGATGCTTCTCCTCTTTCTCCTCTTTCTTGCCTTTGCCTAGCTTGTCTTTTCTTCTTTTAGCACGCTATTAAGTCTCCTAGCCGTCCTTTCAATTTCGGGATCGAAAAGGGTTGGTCGACGGAATACTTCCCGCATAAACTAATTCTGAAAAAGTCTAGCCACACAAAAGAAACAAAGAGAGATTAGTGGAAAAGTCTTAAAACACACAACTATTGCTATACTAACAACATCAACGCCAATCCCGACGGCGCCATTTTGTTGTAGGATTTTCCGTGAACAAAGTATTTTGATTATCGATTCCACGAGATTGGTGCATGTTATAGTCTTTCAATAGAAAAGTATGTTTTAAGATGATGTAACCAAAGGGTTTGTTATCTACTCTACTAGAACCATGAGTTTCCAAACAACAACTAAATTAATGCTTTCAAAAGAGTTATGATTTGGATTAGAGAGAGTTTGAGATTGTTTTCAAGTAAGAAGGCATGTCAAGATTAGTTTCATTGATCTAGTTTCATACATATTCATTTTAATCAAGTGATGAACATAATAGATGATTTCTACAAATACATATCCTCTCAATCTTGTAGATTTCCCACCAAGATTGTGAATGTTATCATGTTAATCCTTGCATGATTCCTCACTACAACTATTAGCATGATAATCATTAAGTTCAATATTTTGTAAACTCTAACACACAAATCTATTCCTAGCATTTGTTTGTGAGAGGATGAATATCCTAGGTCACTTTGAAATATTCTTTTCAAGCAAAACTCAAAGCATAAAGATGAAGAACAAAGATATTCAACTATATTAATCATCAACCATGTTCATACACAAATGGATCAAAATAAATACATATTATATAGATCAAATACCTCTAATCTTGACACAAAAGGAGCTTAGCTACTCATTTCCATGGTTGCCTTGCTCTCAAGATTGTTGGTAGAGATGATGAACATGAGAAAAATCAAGAGAAAAGCTATGGTTTTGTTCCTAAACTTGCCCTAGATTTACAAAGATGAAAGATAATGATGGTCTATGTTTTCTTGCTTCCTTTACAAGCCAAAAGGTCTGGTGAAGTGATGGGTTGGTGGCTCCAAAGGTGAAAGCATGGGCTGTCCTTTTTGATTTCAGAAGAGCAAGTTAAGTCAGTCGAGCGCTCATCATGCCGACTGTACATGCTTCCCTCTTCCAAAATTATCTTCAAAAGAATCATCCCTAAAGCTCTTCAAGTACCCTTGAATCCAAGCTTGGGAGAATTAGTTAATAAATTCCTACAATTAAGAGTAACTAAAGTCAAATAATACATATGTTAAACAAAACTAGATAAAACCTAATTAAAGCAAAATACTAGAATAAATATACAAATTAAATACAAAGACATTGTTAAGGACCACAAAATAATGTACAAAATAACTACAAATTGGTCCTTAACATCCACCACCTTATAATTAAATGTTGTTGACTTTGTTCAATTGCTTTTCTATATGTTATGGTATGTTTTACTAATTCAAAATAATACTAATTCAAAATGAATGAAAACACAATACAAATGTGATACTAATTCAAAACACAATACAAATGTGATACTAATTCAAAATGACACTTTGTTCCATTTGGAAACAACAACATTCAAATTCAAAATGATACTCTATTCAAAATGATATTTTGTTACATTATCATCAAATGATACTCTACTCAAAATGACTCTGTTACACCTAAAGCATACAAGCTAAAAATAATACTCTATTACATCATCATCCAAATGACCACAATTAACACAATACAGAACATTCTTTTCCATTCTTTTTCTAGAATTCATCATTTTCTTTATTTCAATTTGTAACTTCAATATCTTATGATTCAGTCCATCCTTTCTTTCCTTTAAATGCAGTATCTCCATTTTTACTCCATCAAGGTCATTTTGAAGCTTCTCCAACCTATTATTTTGCTTCTTTATAAACTTCTATTTCTCATCCAACACATCATCAAAGAATCATTGAAAGTATCCACATTCAGTTTTAGATGAACCCCGTGTTATTCAAAGTTCAGATAGATCCGAAGAAAAAAAATGAAAAACCACTTTAATTTCATTCTTACCTTATAATGACGACAACCCCAGAATTGCTTCCCAAAGTTCGTGAGATTTGAAGCCCTTCGAAGAATAGTCGTGTCTCCACAACCACATATGGGTCTTCATCGCAACTTTCCATCTAAGCATCCATCTCTCTTGAGATTGGAATCGTGTGAACACAGACTTGAGTACACCGATGATGCTTCCTTCATTTTGCTCAAGCAATTTCAAAATCGAAATTGAAAAAAAAATTATAGAACCCTAGAATTTTGGGGAATCTGGGTAGAAGACACACACAAGGATGATGGATTAACTTAGGTTGAAGATGGTGTTTATAATATTCCACATCACCTACCACGCATACAAAACAAACATCTCTTTGTGCCTTTTGAACGGAAAGGACTTCTGTGGTCCTTTTGAACAATTAAAAGATCACTTTGGAACTTTTTAAAGATAAGAGACCAAAATGTACCCCGAGGTATAGTTAAGGGGCAAAAAATGGTATTTTCCTTAAAATTATCATTAACACTCAAACACTTTAGAAACTTCAATAATAAATTATTTTTGAATTTGTTTGTTGTTGTGCATCAAGCAATTGGACCTTTATATTGATAGTGTTGTTTTACGTCGATCAAAATCGTCCTTTGAATGATAAATTTGAATCTTTGATTATGTTCTTGTTATTCTTCATTAAGAAGAAACAACTTTTGTATTAAAAACTCAATTTTTTGTTTTCTTGTTACTTATGAAATTCCTGGCAGCAGATACGTGATGTCACAGAGAATGTTATGACACACTATCTGACACTCTGTTAACAATTTACACAGTAAATATAAATAGCAGTAAAGAACACAATAAGTTGTTTACCCAGTTCAGTGTCTAACTACACCTACATCTGGGGGCTACCAAGCCAGGGAGGAAATTCACTATTAGTAGAATTAATTCAGGAATAAACCAACCCAGTTTATCTCCTTCACTTAAAACCTACCCAATGCAACTTCAACCTAAGTCCTACTTAGATCAGAGTACCTACTCACTCCCCCTCAATCACAGCAGTGATATCAACCTATTGACTAATTGAATTGTGAAGACACACTTCAATAAACTATCTTGATCTTGCTTCAAAGCTTTCAATCAAGAGACAAACACTCGTGCTTTAAAGCTTTGAGTGATAAACTACCCTTACAAACAAATCCTAGTCCAATGCACTTATCAATTGATAGTTGCTTGGCTCACAAGAGAAACTAGAATTACAAAATACAACTGTTAACTCTCCTAACAGTACACAAATAACAAGCTGCTATCTCTTCAATACAATCCAAGGGCGCAACACAGTTGTAAGGGTTGAATTCCTTTTATAGAAGCAGTCCTGAAACTTCAGTTTTGGGCTTCCATAAAGATAGCTAGGGTTCACTTAATTTAATCCTAAAAACATGGTCTTTTCAACAACCAATTTAGGTTTAATTAAGATTAACCTAGCAGCCACGTGAGCATGCTTTCTAATAACGAAAAACAATATTTAGCAACAACAAACTTCGAAAAATCTCGGGAAAAAGCAGTTCTGCAGAATGTCACCTGAATGTCATTACAATCTTATGACATCGATGTTTCTGAAATTTCCAGCCTGACTTTAGCTTCGATTGAGTCCTTTTAACATCCTTAGCGGTAGGATTTATCTTCAATCTCGAATGTCATGACATTTATCATGACATTGCTAAAGCCTAGTTTTACCAAAATTAATGCCAACTTAAAACACTAACAAACTCCCCTTTGGCACATTTTGGCTAAAACTACTTAACCTATCGAGTATATGCGAGAAGACAAACTAGTTCTAAGCGTAAATAAACTAGAACCTAGAGATAAGATAAATTCTACCCATACAGAAATCCCACAATTCCCACAATTGCCCATATACAAAATTTTAAACAGGCCATACAATTCCCCAAAGTCCCAGCCACTGTCATACACAGTTGCTACAATTCCCCAAAGTCCCAGCCACTGTCACACACAGTTGCTCATAGTTTCCCACACACAGATTCTTCTCCCCCTTTTTAGCCATAAAGGACCAAAGAAAACAATACAATTTCCCAAACTTTCAATCATAAAGAACCAGCACATAAAGTTATATCTCAGTTAAGGATTACAAGTCTGTCAACAAAAATGATTACAAACATTCAAAACAAAACAAAATACAGAACAGGAAACAATTGACAGAACAACAACAACAAAAAAAGAAGCAAGAACCATCACAACAACTAATCAGTTGCTCTCCTTTTCTGAAGAAGCATTTTCATTGAGAGCAGCAGCATCAGCAACATTACCAGCTGCTAGTTCAGCCTGAATCTTGAAGCCAGAATCTTGATCAGACTCTGCAGGTTCAGGTGTCTTCCTCTTCTTGGTAATTTGGGTCCTCTTGGGCTTTGTGTTACCTACAGATTTAACTCTATACTTCTTAGAGATAGTGCCAGGCTTGGTCATCTTCTCTACTTGAGAGCCAGAGATACTACCCTTTGCTTTGACAGGGGAATTAGCACGGGTAGTATGGTCAGAAACCACAGGAGTTTTCTGAACATGATCTTCAGATGTCATAACATTCTTTGTGACATCTTGATTAGCTGTTGAACTAGGGCTAGCCATTTCTTGGTTAAAGGGGACAGAAACTCCAGGTACAGTGTGATTTTCGTCTAGGATTCTGGTGACTATCCTAGCAATGGCTTCTTCTACATATATGGTACATTCCCTATTTCTTATCTCAGGGGGAACAGATGAGGATGAGCCAGAAATCTTACCAGTGGAAACTGATGATCTTTGGATATTCCGTGCATGCTGATTCTGAGAGTCAGTTGCCATTGAACGCTGAGGAGAGATCTTCACAGGTTCAACATTCATGGCTGCAGCGATTGCCCTAATCTCAGCCATGGTGGGAGATGAACAGTTAGAGTCTTGGGATGAAGAGGACGAGGAAGACATGTTTTGCTGAGAAACATTGAGAATCAGAGACCAAGAATGATGAAGCGGTTGAGAGTATCTTTTGGATGGAGAAGATATGATACTTTCAAATGAAAAGGCTATTATATGGAGGAGTCTTTTCATATTCTTGAACCTTATAAAAATAGGAGGGAAATAATCAAATGACCCACTTATAATTAATAAACGGTCTCTTCCCTTTCTTGGAAGCAATCTTAATTGCTACAATTCCTCATACTGACAAATACCCAGTTTGCTCCTTAAATTTTCAAATTGACTAGCATCAAGAGCCTTAGTGAAAATGTCAGCCAGTTGAAGTTCTGTGACTACATGATCCAATTTAATCACTTTCTCCTCCACAAGGTCTGTGACACCCCGATTTAATTCAGAAATTAAATAAATAGGAATTTGATTATTTAATTAATTAAAGACTTGAATTAATTATATTTCTGGAATTTATGGGATTAATTGAAGAAAAGAAGAGATGGAGGTGTGAGGTGTAATTAGGGGTGTGAGGAGTAAATTACACTACACTTACTAATTACCATTTATTTTATTGGAATAAATAAAGGATTATTAGAAGGAATATAAAAAGGAAAAGAAAAGAAAATAGGCCTTTTTGGGAGAAAAGCTATTATACGTAGAGTTGGAGAAGAGAAGAGAAGAAGGAAAACCTAGAAGCGTCAGAATCTCAAAGAACCCACAAGGTAAGGGGTGATTTCGACTGATTAATGCTTATTATAGGTTTTGATGTTGATTCTATAGATCATAGCATGTTAGAAAATTGTGTTTGTGAAAATTCTAGGGTTCCATGAATGTGTCCCTAAGAGTGTCAGAGGGTGTCAGATTGAGTCTGAATGTGTATGAAATATGATTAAAGTGTCAGTAGATGAAAATAGATGATGGAAATATGTTGTTTGATGAGATAGATGATGAAAAATGATGTGTTTTAGTGTTTCCCATGTTGGAGTTCGTATGGGTATGTTTGAGTTTGAATTGAAATGGAGGAATCTTGTCAAAAGTGCGAAAATTACATTTTACGGGAACCGGTTCCTGGGAACCGGTTGCCCTTTGAAAATTTATAAAACTCGAAAATTACGTGGGAACCGGTTCCGTATGTGACAAAGTTCCCATACATTTTCCACAAGGAGGTTTTGAACTTTTAGGAACCGGTTCTGTATGTGACGGAACCGGTTCCAACTCAAATTTTGAAAAATGTCAAACTTTGAAAATTCATAACTTTCAAACCGTAAGTCCGTTTTGAGCGCCGTTTTGGACGTTATTTTCTAAATTTAAAGCTCTATTTTATGAAATGAAAATATTTTCCAAAACCTGAAATTATTTTGAAAATGAGCCAAATTTCGAGATAGGTGACTTTTGACTGACGCATGTTGATGCGTATGTAGACCGTGTTGATGGATGTATTGATCTTGAGGAATGTAAAGCGTGTTACTGTTGTTATTGTATGCATGATGGTTGGAATATCATGTTTTGGGGTTGATTCGTTTATGATGATTGATGTATTCATGATTGTATTGATATCATGTGTTTGTTGGTGTTGTATATGCCGATGGTTTGATCTTAGTTGTCGTTGTTGTGATATATCGGTGATAGGCTTACCAATTAAAGGGTAAGTGTTTGGCATATTTATGCTTTGTGATGAATTGTTTCATGATAGGTGATTATATCATGTGGTGGTTGATGAGAGTTTATGATGTCTGATGTGGTCATAACCTGTGTTGATGTATGCATGATTGGTTGATATATCATGTGGATTGGTTTGCATGTTATGCTGTGTTGATGTATGCATGATTAGTTGATATATCATGTTGATTGTTGAGGTTCAGTTATGTTCAATGAATGTATACATAGACTGATTGATGTTGCATGCTAATGATGTGCGTGCATATGCATTGTTTGGTGAAGTTAATTCCCATTGTGCGGAATTTGACTTGGATTGTCGATAACCGATACCCGGGTGAGGATGGGTGGTTAGGCTGGATTCGTGTCCGGGTGGTTATGGACGAATCGATGGTACTGTATCCGGTTGATGAATGGATCGGTGTTGGGTGACTTGTTACAGTACCGCATGCATTGAGTCTGCATTATATTTGTATGGAATAGTAACATGTTAGGATGTCTTCCAGTGTTACTATTCTATGATTGATGATTGTTGTGCATGATGATTATATGGTTGTACTTGTGTATTGAATCTGGAGTTATGTTGAAATGGGTGGATTAATATGCTTGAAATATATTGTTAATTGAGAAGCTTATAATATGCTTTAATTATGAGAAGTCTCACCCTTACTTTACCATTTCAGATTAAAGTTAGCAGCTGAAGAGTCGGTGAGGATGGCTCTAGAGCTCATCGTTTAGTCCGCGTGTCAGTGTCATGCTCTGATTAGATTGTAACACTGGGGAACGTTAGATGAGGAATTAGACTTAGTCTATTATTTATTTAACACTTAGTGGGAATAATGTTGATTGAATTTATTCCGTATTTTTGGTTATGGTATCTTTCCGCTGTGTAAGACATGGTCTTAGCTTGATTGAAATTAATTGGAAATGTTGATCCTCAGTGTAGCATGGCTACTGTTTGAATGAAGGTTTATTCTATTTACTAATTGTGACATCCCGTGATTACCGTGTTAAACTCTGATTAAAGATGATTTAAATGTTAATTTAAGTAATATATTCGGGGTATTTAGATGGGGGTGTTACAATAGTGGTATCAGAGCCTGGTTGGTCGTTGTGACCAGTGTCTTAATGTCAGTACTCCTTTTGTATACGACATGTGTGTGAAACACTGTCGGTACTGCTTGTTTTTCCTGGTTATCTGGTTGCAGGAATGGTTTGGAAGCAAGTGGGGGAGAAACTTTGCTTCTCTAAGATGTTCTGGTGTGAAGAGTTGGATCGATGTGCTACTGGTTACGTGAGTGCAGATGTTGGTTAGACTGTGTATTTTCCTGAATTCGGAGGGATTACGAATTCGAGAAATTCAGTATGATGGTCAGGTAAGATTCTCTTAAGTGGTAACCATTAAGTACTTGTGTTGTTCGTATCACTGAGAGTGTAGGACGATGTTATGGATAATGATGTTCCATTGGGGTGTGAGTTCTGACGTTTCCCTGGGAACAATAGCGACTCACCGTCTGAGCAAGATGTTGGTTTAGCTTGAGGTCATCCTTGGGTTGGATGTTTGGAGTTAAACCAAGTGGTTATGAATCGTTATGATGAGTCGATGCATATTCTTGACCTAGAAGATATTTGGTAATTAAGAAGGATGACTTTGAAAAGATGAAGCTGGTGTGGTGGGAATGTTGTGACCCTTCCAGTTGATTGTGGAGCTGTTTGTGTGAGTTACCTCTTGGTGTTCTTGAAAAGATTAATTGTGTCAGTGTCAATGGTTGATATAAAGGATGCAATTGTGTGAATTGGTTATTGGAATTGTAACTTGACGCAATTAATCATGGTGAATGATGTGTGTTGCGGTATGTTGAAGTTAGGATCTCAAATTTTGTATTCGGTGATGTGTTGGGATTTTTCACTCTCACAAGGTGGAAATCGATTACCTATCACAGGGAATTGATTTCCTGAAGCTAACAACATTGTTTTGAAAACTTGTAAGATTCATAATTTGAGTTTTGGATGTCTGATTTGAGTTCCGTTTGAAGCGTTGGAAAGGTAATGTGATGAAATTTGTTTTTAAAAATGGTCCCAACATCTGAAAGTAATTTATTTATCATGCAATGATGTTTGAGGAGAATCAGAGTTGTTGTTGATGTCGTTCTTGGTACGAAACTTATTTTTATGACACCGTGCAAGATGTCAACTTTTGAGTTAAGGGAATTGAAGGGATTTGTAAAACCAAGTGTATTGTTTGGGGAGCTTTAATTTCCTTAGTCAAGGAGGAAGAAAGTAGCGCGAATTGCGTGTGGATTTTGATAACTGATTTAAGTGGTGATTAAGACTAAATATCTATTTCAAATTGTTGGTGATTTGATGGATCAATTGGTTGGAAAGTATGCCTTCAGTAAAGTCGAATTTCGATTAACTTACCTTCGTGGTCAGGTTAAGGATGAAGATAGTTGGAGGTAAGCTTCTAAAACTCGGTATAGGTATGTTGAATGTTGAGAGGTGAATTCCAACTTCGAAAGGGAGTAGAATTTTGTTAAGTATTCATGGTGTAGATTACGGTATGAGGATGTGAGTTTTCTTTATCATGTTATCTTAAGTGACGGTAATGCGGTAGACCCATCTGAGGCTGACGTAGTGTTGTAGTGGGAAAGTCCAAAATTTGTTGCGGGTATTGGAAGATTTTATGGGCATAACCAGTAACAATCGCAGTTATTTGAGACGAGGTCAAGAATGATATATTCTTAATGAATGAATTGTTGGTATTAGTAAGAATGTGAAAGTATTAGAGATGCAACTTATGTCGATTGAGGATGAATAAGTGACGTTAGCTTCTGAGGAAAAGATAAGTGGTGTTAGAGGAAAATAAATTCGACAGGAAGTGCAATCATGTTTAAGATGTCAAAATATTGACATGTGTTAAGAAAATGTTGGAAGTTCTTTTACTGATCATATGGTGAGATGTATTACCGAGATTGCATTTGAAATAAGATTCAGACCGAACATATATGGATCCTAGATGTTATGAGATTTAAAGGGAGACCAAGAGTTGTGAATGTCGTTAAAGTTCTCCGCATGGATAAGGACTTCAAATGGGGACAAAATGAGTTATGGTGTATTTGGTATGTTAGCGTCCCATGAGGAGGAAAATACTTAACGTTTGTGCAATGCTAAGTGCGGGTGAAGGAGATTATGTAAATTGTTTGATCAATGGTATCTCATCGTCGATATCAGATGAGGAATAAGTTTGGAAGAAGTCGTAAACCTTAAAGGAAGATTATTGGACCATGGTGCTTGGGTGACTTCGAGCACGAGTTCTAAAGGAACGCTATTGTAGTTTGGTACGGTGGTTTATACTCCATTGTGATTGTCGGCTATCTATTGACAAATTGAGGAACTGATCACCCTTAATCTCTTGTTGATAATAGACGGGATCGTGTTGGATTGAATAGACTCATCTTGCAAGCTTGATAGTGTGTGAGGTGGATGACGCTCTATTGAGAGGATAGTAGTTCGGTATGAAACTAAGAGGAAAAGGACTATGAAAAGACTTGAAATTATCTAGCGGGTCGGGGACTCGAGTGTATGCAAGTTGAAGCCGCAATGGAAGGTTTAGAATGTAAGAAGGTGAACAGTGATTTTGGTAGATGTTAAGGAGAAAGTCTAAAGATAAATATGAAACTTGTAGAGCTGGTAGTTGATGGAAATCAAATGAAGATAATGACTTAAGGTGATTAATCAGAGTCGCGTAGCTAAAGCGTAACATGATGCACTTTGTTATGCGAGTATGATTTCTTTTGGAAGTCACAGATTAAACATTAGAAGGTGTGGAGTTTATGAAACTATTAGAGATTTCAGAATAGAATTGTTGGGTGAAAGATTCTATGTCTTATTGATGTTACATCCATTATAATAGAGGTATTAATTTGCAAGCTCTATCGTTGGAACGTAGCCTCGTGGTACTGGCATTGTGTATAAATGTTGGGGACATTGCGTTCGTGGAGGTTCTTATAATTGTCGCGTAAGGAAGTGATAAATCGTGTATCTTAGAGTGAATGGGGTGAGTGAGTGATGATGTATTCTTAACCCGATAGCAATGGATCGTGTGGGATTCTAGTGGTTGAATAAGAAGGATATTTGTTAGTGATATTGGAAATGATGTCAAACATGACGTGATAGTTGGAAGGAAGGATTTCAAGAGCTGAAGAGGAGGTTGACTAGTGCTCCGATCTTAATTTTTCCGAATCCGAAGTCTTTGTTGTGTCGTGACGCATCATTAATGGGATTAGGTGGTGTGTTGATGCAAGATAAGCAGATTGTGGCTTATGCTTCACGATAATTGAAAGTGCATGAAAGGAGTTATCCGACTCATGATTTAGAGTTGGCAGCTGTTGTATTTGTTTGGAAGTGGAGAGGCATTATTTATATGGTTCTCGAATTGAGGTATTAGTGATCATAAGAGTCTGAAATATCTCTTTGATTAGGAAGAGTTGAAATGGTTGCGAGTCAAAGAGATCACATTGGTAAGAGTAGCTTGGGGAGGACCAGCAGATGGAATTGTTACATGGGAACTGGAGAGTCAGATGAAGGACTCATATCCCGAACTGTTCGTCTAAGTGGTGTTTTCGAGGACGAAAACTCTTTTAGTGGGGGAGAGTTGTGACACCCCGATTTAATTCAGAAATTAAATAAATAGGAATTTGATTATTTAATTAATTAAAGACTTGAATTAATTATATTTCTGGAATTTATGGGATTAATTGAAGAAAAGAAGAGATGGAGGTGAGGTGTAATTTGTGAGGAGTAAATTACACTACACTTACTAATTACCATTTATTTTATTGGAATAAATAAAGGATTATTAGAAGGAATATAAAAGGAAAAGAAAAGAAAATAGGCCTTTTTGGGAGAAAAGCTATTATATAGAGTTGGAGAAGAGAGAAGAAGGAAAACCTAGAAGCGTAATCTCAAGAACCCACAAGGTAAGGGTGATTTCGGTGATTAATGCTTATTATAGGTTTTGATGTTGATTCTATAGATCATAGCATGTTAGAAAATTGTGTTTGTGAAAATTCTAGGGTTCCATGAATGTGTCCCTAAGAGTGTCAGAGGGTGTCAGATTGAGTCTGAATGTGTATGAAATATAATTAAAGTGTCAGTAGATGAAAATAGATGATGGAAATATGTTGTTTGATGAGATAGATGATGAAAAATGATGTGTTTTAGTGTTTCCCATGTTGGAGTTCGTATGGGTATGTTTGAGTTTGAATTGAAATGGAGGAATGCTGTCAAAAGTGCAGAAAATTACATTTTTACACGTGGGAACCGGTTCCTGTCTGGGTAGGAACCGGGTTGCCCTTTGAAAATTTATAAAACTCTGAAAATTACACGTGGGAACCGGTTCCTGTATGTGACGGAACCGAGTTCCCATACATTTTTCCAGCAAGGAGGTTTTGGAACTTTTTAGGAACCGGTTCCTGTATGTGACGGAACCGGGTTCCAACTCAAATTTTTGAAAAATGTCAAACTTTGAAAATTCATAACTTTCAAACCGTAAGTCCGTTTTGAGTGCCGTTTTGGACGTTATTTTCTAAATTTAAAGCTCTATTTTATGAAATGAAAATATTTTCCAAAACCTGAAATTATTTTGAAAATGAGCCAAATTTCGAGATAGGTGACTTTTGACTGACGCATGTTGATGCGTATGTAGCAGAGACCCTGTGTTGATGGATGTATTGATACTGAGGGAATGTAAAGCGTGTTACGCTGTTATTGTATGCATGATGGTTGGAATATCATGTTTTGGGGTTGATTCAGTTTATGATGATTGATGTATTCATGATTGTATTGATATCATGTGTTTGTTGGTGTTGTATATGCACGATGGTCATTGATCTTAGTTATCGTTGTTGTGATATATATCGTGATAGGCTTACCAATTAAAGGGTAAGTGTTTGGCATATTTATTCTTTGTGATGAATTGTTTCATGATAGGTGATTATATCATGTGGTGGTTGATGAGAGTTTATGATGTCTGATGTGGTCATAACCTGTGTTGATGTATGCATGATTGGTTGATATATCATGTGGATTGGTTTGCATGTTATGCTGTGTTGATGTATGCATGATTAGTTGATATATCATGTTGATTGTTGAGGTTCAGTTATGTTCAATGAATGTATACATAGACTGATTGATGTTGCATGCTAATGATGTGCGTGCATATGCATTGTTTGGTGAAGTTAATTCCCATTGTGCGGAATTTGACTTGGATTGCCGATAACCGATACCCGGGTGAGGATGGGTGGTTAGGCTGGATTCGTGTCCGGGTGGTTATGGACGAATCGATGGTACTGTATCCGGTTGATGAATGGATCAGTGTTGGGTGACTTGGTCACGAGTCGGTACCGCATGCATTGAGTCTGCATTATATTTGTATGGAATAGTAACATGTTAGGATGTCTTCCAGTGTTACTATTCTATGATTGATGATTGTTGTGCATGATGATTATATGGTTGTACTTGTGTATTGAATCTGGAGTTATGTTGAAATGGGTGGATTAATATGCTTGAAATATATTGTTAATTGAGAAGCTTATAATATGCTTTAATTATGAGAAGTCTCACCCTTACTTTACCATTTCAGATTAAAGTTAGCAGCTGAAGAGTCGGTGAGGATGGCTCTAGAGCTCATCGTTTAGTCCGCGTGTCAGTGTCATGCTCTGATTAGATTGTAACACTGGGGAACGTTAGATGAGGAATTAGACTTAGTCTATTATTTATTTAACACTTAGTGGGAATAATGTTGATTGAATTTATTCCGTATTTTTGGTTATGGTATCTTTCCGCTGTGTAAGACATGGTCTTAGCTTGATTGAAATTAATTGGAAATGTTGATCCTCAGTGTAGCATGGCTACTGTTTGAATGAAGGTTTATTCTATTTACTAATTGTGACATCCCGTGATTACCGTGTTAAACTCTGATTAAAGATGATTTAAATGTTAATTTAAGTAATATATTCGGGGTATTTATATGGGGTGTTACAAGGTCTCTGATGAAGTGATGTCTAATGTCAATGTGCTTAGTCCTACTATGTTGTATAGGATTCTTTGATATATTAATAGCACTCAGATTGTCACAGTACAATGTCATGACATCCTGTGTGACATTGTACTCAGACAGCATCTGCTTCATCCAGACCACTTGAGAACAACTGCTACCAACTACTATGTATTCAGCTTCAGCAGTGGACAAGGACACACAGTTTTTCTTCTTGCTGAACCAAGAAACAAGATTGTTTCCCAAGAAGAAACATCCTCCAGAAGTACTTTTTCTGTCATCAGCACTACCAGCCTAGTTAGCATCACAATAGCCAGACAAAATTGGTTCACATCCATGGGAATACAGGATACCATAATTGCAAGTTCCACTCACATACTTCAGGATTCTTTTTACCTGGTTAATGTGACTTACTTTAGGTTCAGCTTGGTATCTTGCACATACCCCAACAGCAAATGCAATGTCAGGTCTGCTGGCTGTGAGGTACAATAAGCTTCCTATCATGCTTCTATATAAACTTTGATCAACATTTTCACCACTTGTGTCCTTGGACAACTTCAAATTGTGGGAGCAGGAGTCCTTTTATGGCTAGCATTCTCCATTCCAAACTTTTTGACAATATTCCTTGCATATTTGCTTTGTGAAAGGAATGTTGAGTCTTCCATCTGTGTGACTTGCAGTCCAAGAAAGTAGGTCAACTCTCCCATGAGACTCATTTCAAACTCAGCTTGCATTTGATTGGCAAAATGTTTTACCATTGAATCTGACATTCCACCAAATACTATGTCATCCACATAAATTTGAGCCACCATTATCTTTCCTCCTTCATTCTTGACAAAGAGAGTTTTATCCAAGCCTCCTTTCATGTATCCTTTGTCTGTAAGGAACTTGGTTAGCCTTTCATACCAGGCCCTAGGAGCTTGCTTTAGTCCATATAGGGCTTTCCTTAATTTGTAGACATGCTCAGGGAAACTTGGATCCACAAATCCTTTAGGTTGTTCTACATATACTTCCTCATGTAAGTAGCCATTTAGGAAGGCACTTTTCACATCCATCTGAAATAGTTTGGATTTTCAGAATGCAAGCAACCCCTAGAAGAAGCCTAATTGACTCCAGTCTAGCCACTGGTGCAAAAGTCTCATCAAAGTCAATCCCCTCAACCTGCGTGTAACCCTGAGCAACAAGTCTAGCTTTATTTCTGGTGATAGTCCCTTCTGCATCAGACTTGTTCTTGTAGATCCACTTTGTGCCAATGATGTTTGTTCCTTCTGGTCTAGGAACTAATTCTCATACTTCATGTTGCTTGAATTGGTTCAATTCATCTTGCATTGCTCCAATCCAGAATTCATCACTTAGAGCTTCTTTGACATTTTTTGGCTCTATCTTTGACACGAAGCAAGAGTTTGAGACAGTTTCTCTGGATCTAGTAACGACATCTTTGGTTGGATCCCCAATGATGAGATCCTTTGGATGATCTTTCTGAATTCTGATGGAAGGATCTTTGTTGACTTCCTCTGGTTCAGATTTTGGTGGAGTAGGAGCAGGTAAATCTTCCTTATCAGGTACTTGAGGTGATGTCTCAAACCATGTCTCAACATCATATGGGACATTGAGTTCCTGATGATGATCATCAACAATGACATTAATAGACTCCATCATAACCTGGATTCTGAAGTTGAATACCCTATATGCTCTACTGTTAGTGGAGTATCCCAGAAAAATGCCTTCATCACTTTTAGAGTCCATTTTTCTCCTTTGATCACGATCTGTCAGAATATAGCATTTGCTGCCAAACACATGGAAATATTTCACAGTTGGTTTTCTTCCCTTCCATAGTTCATACAGGGTAGAGGAAGATCCCTTTCTTAAGGTGACCCTGTTGTGAATATAGCAAGTTGTATTCATAGCTTCAACCCAAAAATGAATAGGAAGTTTCTTAGCATGAATCATTGCTCTAGCAGATTCCTGTATAGTCCTACTCTTTCTTTCCACCACCCCGTTTTGTTGAGGTGTTATAGGAGAAGAAAACTCATGATTAATTCCCTCTGAGGAGCAGAATTCATCAAATTTGTTGTTCTCAAATTCCTTTCCATGATCACTTCTTATTCTGACAATACAGCTTTCCTTCTCTCTTTGAAGTCTTTTGCATAACTCCTTAAAAACATCAAACACATCAGATTTTTCCTTGATGAAGTTTATCCAGGTATATCTGGAGAAGTCATCCACAACAACATAGGCATATCTTTTTCCACCAAGGCTTTCAACCTGCCTAGGCCCCATCAAATCCATGTGTAGCAGCTCCAGCACTTTGGAAGTGGTCAGATGTTTAGACATTGGGTGTGACATTCTAGTTTGCTTTCCAACCTGACATTCACCACAGACCCTTCCTTCATCAATGTGGAGTCTTGGTATTCCTCTGACAGCCTCCATAGAGATGATCTTTTTCATTCCTCTGAGATGCAGATGTCCAAGTTTTTGATGCCACAACTGTACCTCCTTTTCATCTTTGCCTGTAGAGCACACAGAAGAGAGATTGATGTTCTCAGATTCCCACATGTAGCAGTTGTCTTTTGATCTTACTCCTCTCATAACTACTTCTTGTTTATCATTGATTACAAGACATTCAGACCTAGTGAAGTTGACCTTAAATCCCATATCACATAGTTGACTTATGCTTATGAGGTTAGCAGTCAAGCCTTTTACCAGCAACACTCCATTTAGATTTGGAACTCCAGAGCAGTCCAAGTTTCCAACACCTTTGATTTCTCCTTTAACTCCATCTCCAAAAGTAACAAAGCTGGTAGAATGAGGTTTGACATTATTCAGTAGGTTCTTTATTCCAGTCATATGCTTGGAACACCCACTGTCAAAGTACCAATCTTCCTTGGCGGACACTCTAAGAGAAGTGTGAGCTATCAATGCGATCTTCTTCTTCCACTTTTGAGTGTAGGGTACCTTGATGTTCTTAGGCTTAACATAGGGAGTCTGATTAGGGTATCCATGTAGCCTATAGCAGAAGGGTTTTATGTGCCCAAACCTTCCACAATGATGACATCTCCATCTTTGAAACTTCTTATTCATGTTTCTCTGATCCTGATGTTGAACCCAATGTTGTGACATCTGTTTTGACATTGGCTTATTAGGTCTGTTCTTCCTGTTATTAGCAAATTTCTTTGAATCCATATGCCCTGAGCCAGGAACATTTCCTGTTTTATGTTGTGACATCTGCTTTGACCTTGGTTTCCCATGCCTCTTCTTTTTCTTGTCACTAACAGGTTCCTTTTCAGCCACATATCCTAGACCATGCTTATTTCCAGCATTTTGTCCAAGCTGAAGAATTTCTTCATATCGGTCGATGGTCACATCTTTGAGACTTAGTCATATGATCAAGCTTGGATTTCAACATTATAATCTCACTGTTGAGATGACTTATAGTGATTGTATTCTCCTTCTTCTCAGCTTTCAGCTTCACATTTTCTGTCTCCAATTCCTCAATCAGCTTTTTCTGTTTTTCATTTTGCTGATATACTTCACCACTTCTGATACACAACTTCTTGTAAGTATCAGCAAGTTCTTCAAAGGTCACTTCCTCATCACTAGAGTCATTATCAGGTTTGCCACTTTCAGAGAGTGGAGTGACAAGTTTGGCTGATTCTTCTTCAGAGCCACTACTTGATTCACCATCGGACCAAGTAATTTTCCTCTCTTTTGTTTCTTAAGAAAGGTAGAACATTCAGCCCTCATATGACCATATCCTTCACAACCATGACACTGGATTTCTCTGCTTTGACTCTCTTTATCCTCTGACTTGGATCTTCTGCTGGAGTCATAAGCCCTGCTGATGTTAGATGAAATGTCCTTGACATTTGACCTTGACTTTGGATCAAATCTCTTGATGAGCTTGTTGAACTGTCTTCCAAGCATAGCTATAGCTTCAGATATCTTCTCTTCATCTTCCACCTTGCATCCTTCTTCAGTATTGGATACAAGTGTTATGCTCTTGTTCTTTTTGTCAACAATTTCACTGATTCTCATCTCAAAAGTCATAAGAGATCCTATAAGTTCTTCAACCTTCAAGGTGTTGATGTCCTGAGCCTCCTCTATTGCAGTCACTTTCATTGCAAACCTTTTAGGCAAGGATCTGAGAATCTTTCTCACCAGCTTTTCTTCTGAAATCTTTTCACCAAGTGCTCCTGAGGAGTTGGCAATCTCCAAAATATTCATGTGAAACTCATGAATAGTCTCATCTTCTTTCATCTTCAAATTCTCAAATTTGGTAGTGAGCATCTGAAGTCTTGACATCTTCACCTTGGATGTCCCCTCATGAGTAGTTTTGAGAGTGTCCCAAACATCCTTGGTCAGCTCACATTGATGAACTAGTCTGAAGATATTTACATACCATTGAATAGGGCATTCAATGCTTTAGAGTTTCCTATGCTAGCTCCTCTTCCTCTTTGCTCCATTCTTCCTCAGGCTTCAAGACAGTAGTCCCATCTTTCACAAGCTTGGTGGGATGTTTCCATCCTTTGTCAGCAGCTCTCCAAGCCTTAATGTCCATTGATCTTAAGAAGGCAACCATACGAGGCTTCCAAGAATCATAATTAGACCCATCCGAATAGGTGGTCTACCTCCAAATCCTCCTTCCTTATCCATTATGCGAAACTATTATCCTAGATCTCACCTAAATAACAGGGTGGTGCTCTGATACCAATTGAAATTCTGGCGGCAGATCGTGATGTCATAGAGAATGTTATGACACACTATCGACACTCTAACAATTTACAAAATATAATAAAGAACACAATAAGTTGTTTACCCGCCGGTCTAACTACACCTACATCTGGGGGCTACCAAGCCAGGGAGGAAATTCACTATTAGTAGAATTAATTCAGGAATAAACCAACCAGTTTATCTCCTTCACTTAAAACCTACCCAATGCAACTTCAACCTAAGTCCTACTTAGATCAGAGTACCTACTCACTCCCCCTCAATCAAAGCAGTGATATCAACCTATTGACTAATTGAATTGTGAAGACACACTTCAATAAACTATCTTGATCTCGCTTCAAAGCTTTCAATCAAGAGACAAACACTCGTGCTTTAAAGCTTTGAGTGATAAACTACCCTTACAAACAAATCCTAGTCCAATGCACTTATCAATTGATAGTTGCTTGGCTCACAAGAGAAACTAGAATTACAAAATACAACTGTTAACTCTCCTAACAGTACACAAATAACAAGCTGTTATCTCTTCAATACAATCCAAGGCAACACGTTGTAAGGGTTGAATTCCTTTTATAGAAGCGATCCAAACTTGGTTGGGCTTCCATAAAGATAGCTAGGGTTCACTTAATTTAATCCTAAAAACATGGTCTTTTCAACAACCAATTTAGGTTTAATTAAGATTAACCTAGCAGCCACGTGAGCATGCTTTCTAATAACAAAAACAATATTTAGCACTCAACAAACTTCCGAAAAATCTCGGAAAAAGCAGTTCTCAGAATAATGTCATCGAATGTCATAACATCTTATGACATCGGTTTTTCTGAATTTCCGACTTTAGCTTCCAGCTCGATGTCCTTTTAACATCCTTAGCAGGTAGGATTTATCTTCAATCTCTGAATGTCATGACATTTATCATGACATTGCTAAAGCCTAGTTTTACCAAAATTAATGCCAACTTAAAACACTAACAACTTAGACAACAAGGAATCATACTATCTCTTAATCGTTCAAATAACCACATATTCGTTAGGTTAAGGTATGAAGGTGTTCATTTATTAATATAATGACTAATGAACAAAATTATTGAATAGAGATTTTCTATGATTCATAGTTTACGTTGACTTTCTTGTAATTTAAGTTACATTTCGTATAACTCAAGTTATTTTATTAAGATGGTTAGCGTAATTAAGGTAAGCGAGGTAATTCAAATTGTCTTATTAAGATTTTTTAATTTAAATGTTTATAATTTTTTTAAGTAAGAAATATTATAGAGACAACTAAATGTTCTCAAATCTGAATACAAAAAAATCTCAAGAGACGAGACTCAGTAAAAATAAAATTACCCACCAATTACATTATGATAAGTAGAACAAAGGGTTTCTGCTATACTCATAAAAGTAATTGGAATGGGTAATATCTCCTATAAATGACCACCTCCACATCATAGATTTAATACTCCACACTATGTCTATCACATTCCAATACTCGCCCCTAAAAACAATGTTGTTCTTCAAAAGCCATAAAGTCCAGCAAGCCGCCAACCATATACAACCTTGTCTACATGCTTTAATATTCTTTGCCTTACAAAAATTGAACCATAATAACAAACTACCTTTGAAACAAGAAGCCGAAAAATTATGGAAGCATATCCATTCTGCCACTTCCCTCCAAATTATCTTCGCAACTCGACAATGTAATATAGAATGAATAAAAGTTGCATCATCCAACTCACAAAACACAAGAAAGATTATCGGCCATAATGATGATATCTCTAACCAAAAGTAAACCTTTCATCGGCAATCTATTAATAAAAATCCTCAAACTGAAGGCTTTAATCTTGAAAAGGATAACAACCTTCAATATAAAATCCAACGCTTCATCGAATTAGTTCCTAAGCCCATACGAAACATTGAGAAAACGAAGAAGAACAAGAAAAGAGCTTACTGAATACACCTTCTCAGAACCACGAATCTAAAACACTCTATCCTTGTTGCTTCCGCCCACATAACCCGACAAATCACCCTATTGGTCTACAGCAACTGAAGAGCTGTAACTGGGGACCGCATTATGTAGAATAGTCGGGACAGACTACTCCAACCCCAAAATAGGAGCAGAGGTAGCCGAGAACGTCGCAGGCAGAAGGGCCTAGAGCTGCTGCAACTCGATAGTAACGTTCGGGTGAAGAATACCGGGAACTCCAAAATTGCCCCACTGCCATTCACCCGCATACCAACCACCCATTTTCGTTATCGAAACATCCTGCAACACGGATTGTGAAAAAAGAAAAGAAAACAAATCTTTCAGACTCATATCATCAATCTATATTGAATACCAAAATGAAGTGGAGAACTCCATTGCAAGCTGAAATGTGCAATTCTTAACGAACACATCATGAGGCATATTTTTAGCTAAAGATAGAATATCCACCCACCATGAAGATTTCGAGAATTTTTTGTTACTAACATAACCCGGATTAACGTTCACGGTACCCGCAACATTCGCGGTCTCCCTTAAAAACTTATGTGTTTCCCTGCGAAAATCAAGTCGCTGCCAGTGACGTTCATATATCTCCTCGAGGTGTTCATATAAATGCCTGTGATATTCATATGTGTCTTCGGGGGATTCATGGACGTCCCCGCAAAACTCACATATTTCCTAGGGAGATTCATGAGTTCCCTCACGAGATTCATATATCTCCCCGAGAGATTAACAACCGCCCCTGCGGTGTTCACGAATCTCCCCCGCACATTCATCCCAAAACCCCCAGATTTATGAAGAAAACACGAAGAGTTTGAGAAAGGCTTACTTGTACCATCGGGACTTTGAGACATCTTTGAAAATACTATAAAGATTCTTGGAGCTTCGTGCAGAGAATTCTGAGATTCAAGTTGAAGGAAAGGGTAAGGAATGGGTCAAATGGGACCCCAAACTTGTAAGTTCAGAGTGCGCCTAAGAGGGGGTAAATTAGGAGTTTTAAAATTTATCGATTTTATGAATACTTGAAATAATTTTATGGTTTGATGTATGAATTTTAATGAGTGTTTCTTTCTTTTCTGGTTAAGATATGATGAAAGCGATAAATGCGAAAAAGTAAAGAACGCACGGATGTATCCTGGTTCCCCTCACAGTCCGAGAGTACTCCAGTCCCCTTTCAACACAAAAGAGACTTCACTATAGTTAGAATTATTGTACAGTCTATTCACATCAATGGTGATGCTTACTATCTAACCTATAGGGAGATCAAAGGCTCTTAAAACCTTTAAGATCTAAAACACTAAGTGCAAGAAGAACAATCCTCTTCAATGCACACACTTGCTTCCAACAATCCTGGATAGCAAGGATACAACAAGTATATTTAAATTTTACAAGATTTTGAGAGATGTAGAGTAATATATCAATCACTTGATTGATCTTCTTCTTCAACCAAACAACTTTTCTCAATTATCGAATACAAGTGTTCAATGAATGATATGAACTTTTTCTTAGTTTTCAACGAAAAATAAGTGCAGAAAATTTCACTAAAAATTTTGGTTTTTATAACACTTGAATTTTGAAAGATAAGATAATTTTTTTTGTTAGAAGTTGTAAATGAAGAAGATGATTTAAATTTGAAAAAATATGCAGTATATATATGCTTTATACACCTTTACAAAAGTGTATTATGATATGAAAAGATGTCATGCTTCATTTAAAAGATCCCATGAAAAATCTGATTCAAAAACAAAAATATTTTTGGCACTGGTTCAGTGGGAACCGGTGCCCATATATGGGTACCCGGGTTCCACAATTTTTAACGTTACAATATTTGAAAATTTGTCGTGGTAACCCGTTCCTACTTATTTGGTAACCGGGTTCCCTAGGCCTAGTTTGAAAAAAGCTTGAAAAATATTATGTAAGGGCTATAGTTTTGTGATCAAAACATGTTTAAAAATTATGGCATGTATGAGACATTATTATGAGCACTTGTATGCACATATAGAGAGGTTGAATGCATTATACCTTGACATTTGACTTATTCTTCAAAGATTTCTCTCAAGGCTTGAATCATTTGATGACTTGAGCCATTCTATTTTGCAACCAATCTATTTATGAAAGTTTGTCTTTTACTTGAGACTTTTTCCATTCTTTTGCCATGATCGTTTGCTTCTAAAATTGTCTTCTTCAAAACTAATATTTGGAGAGACTTGATTTTACAAAACTTCCTTTTATAATCAAAACGTTCCTGGGCATACAAAGAGTCACGCCCTATGGAGAATTTTACACTTCCCCATATTGGATGAACAATCTGAACGACGACACGTGGTGCCTGTTGCTCCTAGGCTGACATAGACACTAGCCCACACGTCATGACATTTCTCCTACAATCGATTCCTCGACGACAAACCCATCATGGAACACCCGAAGGCAAAAGGTTCAAGATCCACGTCGACCTGCTCTACGCGTTAACTCAACCAGATGGCCGACAGGGACGAACTTCCGACATCCAGAGAACTCGCAGGCAGTATCCCCGACGAAAGGGCAAACTGGCTTAAACTCATCGCTCTCTTCGAGAACAATAATTTGGGGGGCTCCTGTTTTAGACTGGACTAGCATCCGGACCACGTCTATTAAGGCCCAGTCCAATGGGCATTAAGAATCCAGAGGCCTATATGCCCATAACTGCTAGGGACGTCCCCACGTGCGCGTTAGAGCCACGTGGCCAACGTTTACTTAACCGTCACCACGCCCTCCGAAAATAACGGGTCTACCGCCCCTTTTATCTCAGAGCTGCAACCAAGGAGAAGGTCACATACTGGACTTCTTGCTCACGCAAGCCCTGGCAGTCCCTTCGTGAGTTTCGCTGAAGCAACCCACTAACTGGACCTTGGCCCAGCGCTGGAGGTTATAAATACCCTCTCATTTGAGAGGCTCAGATATTCTATTATATTCCCTTCACTCTTTACTTGCTCTCTCCTCTTGTCATTTCTTATTTTTTCTTACTTTGGCATCAGAGTATCTTGCAGGTATCCCTCAGTCTGTCTCCAACTACAACAATAGCTTGAACCATCGACGATCCTTCTGATCAGATACGATCAGATTTTATCCGTGAATATTTACGGGTACAATTTTTTATTATCCTTAAATGGTATGACTTATATGTGTTTTACCAAATAAAATAGTGAGTGGTAAAAAAAAAAAAGAAGATAAAAATACAATATTTCTGGTATTCCTCATAATGACAATGAGTTAAAATATTATTATTATACTATTATTGTAAAAAAAACAAGTCAATTATTTGACTGAATAGAGAAATCTAAAATTATTAATATAAAATTTTAAAAATATTAAAACTTAAAAGGAAAAAAAAAAAAGTGGTATTGGCCTTATATGATCGTATAAAAATAATTTATGGAATTAATTTTTAAAAAACATAAATAAAAATTAAATAATTAAAATTTATAATAATAATATTCATTCTTCTAGAACATAATTATCTTATTATACTTTCTTAAAGCTTACCCAACCTTAAGAATTATATATATATATATATATATATATATATATATATATATATATATATATATATATATATATATATATATATATATATATATATATATATATTTTTTTTTGGAAAAAATTTTCAATTTATAAAAAAAAAATTCAGTTTTTATAAAAAGTTAAAACATTTTTTTCAAAAAAAAAAATTCCAGTTTTTCAAAAAAAAATATTTTTTTAAAAAAAGTTTCCAGTTTTTTTTTTCAGTTTTTCAAAAAAAAAATATATTTTTTTAAAAAAAGTTTCCACTTTTGTTTCAAAAAAATTCCAGTTCTTTTTTGAAAAAAAAAAGCATTTTTAAAAAAGAAAAAAAATTTTCACTTCTATTTAAAAAAAATTTCCAGTTTTTTTCGAAAATTTTGAAAAAATATTTTTTTTTAGTTTTTCTGAAAAAAATTCCAATTTTTTTTTTTCAGTTTTAGAAAAAAAACATTTTTCTTTTTTTAAAAAATTTACAGTTTATTTTTTAAGTTTTAAAAAAAAATTCAAAAATATTTTTTTTTCAGTTTTTAAAAAAATTTCCAGTTTTTTTTTTCAGTTCTTAAAAAAAAAAATTCCTATTTCTTTTCAGTTTTTTTTAAAAAATGTTTCATTTTTTTAAAAAAAATATTTCAGTAATTTTTTTTTAAAAATATCTAGTTATATTATTACGGAAAAACTTTTTTTTTTCTAAATTTTTTTTTTAATTTAAAAAAAAAATAGATTTATTTGATCTAAAGAATAAACCATTTGATCATTAAAATGTGGTTGATAAATTAAGATCATTCCATTAACTTTTTTTTTCATTTGGTGGATGAATTGGATGAATTTTATTTTAATGGATTCAATTTTCACCCCTAATATATATATATATATATAAAAGTCAATTATTTGACTGGATAGAGAAATCTAGAATTATAAAAAGAAAATTTTAATAAAAAGTAAAATTTAATAGAAAAAAAAAAGATATGCCAAAAAGTTTATGGAATTAATTATGAAAAAGTATAAATAAAAAATCAATAATTTAAATTTATCATAATAATATACTTAATTGATAAAATACTATTAATATTATTAAATATAATATATATTTTGAGTCAAATAAAATTCATTCTTCTAGACAGAATTATCTTATTATATATATAACAACAATGACTAGCTAACTTCATTGAGAGAAAAAAAAAGGATAAACCAGACGGAGAGAAGAATGAAAAAATCAAAATTAAGAAAAAAAGATGAAGATTTAATCAACAAGCTTCCTGATGCACTTTTATCTTGTATCATTTCTTTTCTTCCCTTGGTAGAAGGTGTGAGAACTAGCGTGCTTTCAAGACGTTGGGAAACATTATGGAAATACTCATCTCACCTTAATTTTGACCAAAGGAAAGTGTTGAAGCCTTTGATGGATAAATACATTAAAACTTCTGATCCAAGTGCACGCCTTAATATGGCTGTGAGTCGCAAGGTATAATTTTAGAGATGTTATGTAGAAGTATTTATGTGATATTGCTTATAATTTTTAGGTTTTGTAGTTGTTGGTTCATGTAATGTCATCGATCTTTTTATGATGAAAAAACTATTATGATCTTAATTTTTTTTAATTTAAGAAAAAATTGATACTTTTTGCTAAATTTTTTTTTATAAAAAAGGTGAAATGCAATCAAAAAGGATATTGATATAATATCATCAATCTTTGGCTAATATTTCAAGTTTTATTAAATTTGTGCATGACAGACATCTCCTGAAGATGAGCAATATTTTGATACAATTGCTCAAGCAGCCAAGTTGATAACATCAATTATGGAGAATCACATTGGTCCTTGGAAAAGTTGCAGTATTCGACATTTAGCTGAGAGTTGTGCAAGTGGGGATGTTATTGGGTGGATGAGAAAGCTTTTGGCTAAAGAGGTGACAGAGGTTTCAATGGAAATTGAACCCTTTAATTATTTTCTCCTACTAAATGATAGAGCCTTGATAGATGTTGGATGGACCCTCGATATTCCTTTTGAAGTTTTCTCTAATTTTAAAATTCTTAAGTTGAAGAACTATAAACTTACAACTACAAATTTCTCAAACTCTTCTCAGGTCTTACAGACTCTTACTCTTGACAATCTGGATATCAAACCAAACAACTTTCAAGATATCTTATCTCACTGCTCCTGTCTTGAAAACCTTATCATTGGTAGATGTGATTCATTAGGTTTAGATGTTAACATTGCTAGCTCGAGTCTTAAATATTTCAAAATTTATGATATGATTGTGCAAAACCTTTTGGTTTCAGCTGTTAACGTTGAAATTGTAGAGATTGACTCCATTACTGGAGAAATAACTTTTGAGAGCCCAAAACTTCAGGTTCTCCGTGCATACAGTGATTTGGAAAAATCTGAACAATTTTTGTCTCTTTATGAAAATAACCTTGTAGGAACAAGGGATATCAATAAAAGATATCGTGAATTGGTGAGTCTCTCTTTTCTACTTTACTTAATTTTCTTTTGTCAATTGGTTAATATAAATCATATATAGTGAATACATTTCATTTCTTTAGTATTAACAAAGGTATATTTCAATATTTTTAATTTGAGTTGCATTAGTATAGTTTTTTTTAAAAAATATTTAATGTGAGTATCTATTATTTATAATGACAAGTATCTCTAATAAATATCCAGCTACAATAACAACCCAATAATCTATCTAAATTATTTATGTTTTATATGTGATTCATAGAATTAACATTACTACCTATCTCAATATTTGTTTATATTCTTTTTATAACTATTGATTATTTTCTTAGGGTTCTCGAGTTTCAAGCATGGAAAGTATATTTCAAAATTTGGTTACCCTTTCTCTCGATTTAGATTTGGAGAAAAATATTAATTTAATAGCTCTTTATTCTGCCATGAAGTTCTGCCGCACACTGATGAATCTTCAAATTAATAACAAGGTGCGTGAGATATAGAGAATATTACTTGGCAATCTTGATCACATTTAATAGCTCTATAACTTGGTTCACTCATAAGTTCTTTATATATTACTGTGATCACAATATTGCATTGAATGTGACATGACAATAATGTCATTTTGATTTAAAGTCGACTTAAATATGTTGAATGACATGAATTTTATCTTTTCTTTTAGGTAACCTTGGGCAAAGAAAATGAGACATATGATCATAATACCGATGATTTTATGCCTTACGGAGAATATATGTTTTGGCAAAAAATGGAGCGATGTGAGTGTATTAATAATCAACTAAAGTCTGTTCGTATTAAGGGATACAAAGGTGGAAAAATTGAATATGAATTTGTTAAGTACTTAATAACAAGTAGCCAAGTTATAGAGAATATTATCCTTTGGTTTGCGGATGACTCTTCATGGGTTGAAGTTGTTGCAACTAGATGTTTATTATCATATCCAAAAATTTCTTCTAAATTATCCATTGATCTCAAGCCTGGAGTGGAGTATAAGAAAAAATATGGGGATAACTTTGATAAGTGGGTTAGAACTCTAAAATAAATGTGAAGATATGGAATAAAAGAGTTTTGTTTGTTTGGAGATAAAATCATGGTGGGTCAACCAATGCTTGTATCTTCTTGGCTTGACTAGAGAACTATATCTTATATGGTGGAGTGTATTTGGTGCTTCTCTTGGAGGACTATGTTTCATTTGATGGTGATTCAATCATTTTGAGGTTTAGCATTTGTCTTTTTATAAGTGATGTATTGTTATTTTCTTTCTATTTCTTTTACTGTTTTCTTCCTTTGCTTGCTTGGGTGTTGTTATCTTTGTTTTCTAAGTCTCATTAGCACATTACTTCTTGTGCTATATAATAAGAATGTTCTTTGTATTTTCATGAACAATTATTACCCCCTTCTTTTTTTATATGATATATTTGCTATTAAAAATCATGATATATTTGTTAGTAAAATCAAAGTGTCCTAATATAATATATGGGGATTAATTTTTTAAGTTTTTATTTGACTTATCTTTATCAAATTTCAAAGTATTGGTGTTTTTTATTTAATATATTAGATTTTCATTAAATGATATACTTAATTTATATAAATTAATCATGGGTTAAAAAAGACACTAATTGAGTATTCTTTATAAAATTATAAAAACAATACAAATCATATTTATCAAAAGGACACTAATTGGTACAAAAAGATGAGAAATATATTGTTAATAATAATAATAATAATAATAATAATAATAATAATAATAATAATAATAATAATAATAATAATAATAATAATAATAATAATAATAATAATAATAATAATAATAATAATAATAATAATAATAATAATAATAATAATAATAATAACTGATAATCAAAATACACACTACTTTGAAAAAAACATTAAAAAACGGTTGGGAAAGATAAATATCCACGCAAGATCAGACGTTGTTATATAGCGTGTGGTTGTATATGCATTACATATAATTATGGTCTAGTGACCGTTGTAAAAAAATGGGCTTAGGTTCTATTCCCTATTTTTAACCTGTATTTTGGTGTACCATATCACAACAGAACAAACAATCACTTCAGAACACACAATTTGCATTTGAGATATAGTTATCATAAAAAAAAATTGGATTAAGAACAAAAAATTGTAAATTACTTTAAAATCAAAATGTCTCAAAACAACCTACATTTTAAACAATACATAACATCACATAATTGTATCTTGGTGTTTAGTTTCTTGTTCTGGGTAGGTGTCTTGTCTCTTGGTGTCTTGACATATAAATACCTATGATTTCAAATAACCATACTTGCGTTAGTAAAAATACGTAGAAAAACATACGATTAACATATTATGAATTAAGAATAAAATACTTACTTGTTAATTTTTCCATATGTCTTCTTCATGATCGATTTAAATAGCATTCACAACATCTCTATCAACTTCATCATATGAGGTAGGAACTTGTGTTGTGTAAGAAGCAGTGAATGGAATATCAAGACTTTCATCACTAAGAGGAATGTGTTTTCATTGGAGAACGATTGACCATTTTCTTGTTATGTTCGAAGATTTGGTCACATAGAAAACTTATTTTGCTTGAGAAGCCATGATGATGGTTTGGTCATAAAAGATGCCATACCAAGGTCAACCTGTGTGAATTCTAAGTCATCAACGAGTACACCATTACTATTATTGGGAACCACTTGCATTTAAATAAAGGCACTTTGAATGTAACATAATCAATCTCCCAAATCTCTTCAATAATACCATAGAACGCGGTATTTACCAATACATTATTCTTATCTTTCGAACTAGAGAAATACATCGATTCGGATTCAACCATAACCCCGCTATTTTTCATTGTACTACGATCATCTTTTAATTTTTGTATAAATGATATAATGACCAATATCGTTTGCAGTCCAAGTTATGACATTAAATTTTGCCTTGTACGATAACCACTTAAGTATCTCAGAGGCACTACGATCATTAGATAACCACTTTCAACTTTTTGAAAAAAAAATTTTACTAACATTCAACTTTGAGAAAAATACAATGTTTTTAGCCTATTCAAAAATGAAAATATCATTTACATTTATTATAAAAAAAAAAATAAGATTTGATTTTCAGTAATATTTTAACTAATACTACCTCCGTTCCTATATATAAGAGACAATTCAATTTTTAGATTCATTGAATAATCAATGTACCTAGTCTATAAATTGACCAAATACATTGATTATTCAATGAATTTAAAAAATGAATTGTCTCTTATATATAGGAACAGAGGTAGTAATAAATTGTCAAGTGATACATAAAGTGTAATAAATAAAAGTGTATATGGTTTTGCCCAAGAAATTTATTTATTTAGTTATAAAATAAGATTCTATCATTTTAAATTTTTAAAAGATCTCTCATTTCAAAATTTTATCATTTTAGACCTTTAAAATATACCTTTAAAATCTGATACATGTCAAATATATATATATATATATATATAGATATATATATATATATATATATATATATATATATATGTGTGTGTCAAGCTGATTGTTTTTTTTTTTTAATTTTAACTATTATATTAACTTTTTAAATATTTAGTCTCTATAAAAAATTAACTATTAGGTCCCCCAATATCATATTTCATGTTTTTTTTTTGAGATCCCACATGATAAAATAGTCTAATTTGCATATGTGGCATTAAAATTATGAGATGACATTTTTTAATTGTTGTCACGTCATTAAAAATAAATTCAAAAATATATATTTTAGAATTAAAATTTATAATATATAATTTCTGAATAAATATGTATAGACAAAAATAACTAGAATAATTAAAAACTAAAAACTTACATAAAATAAAATAATAAATTTTTAAATATTTATAACGATGTTACATCAATTAAAAAAATATTACTTCATAATTTCAGTGTCACATATGCAAATTAGACTATTTTATCATGTGAGACCATTAAAAAACATAAAATATAATATTGGTGGACCTAATAGTTGGTTTTTTTTTTATAAAAGAATAAATATTAAAAAAATTAATATAGAAGAACTAAAAATACATTTAAGCCTTCATTAATTCAAATATACCGACTTGAAATTACATTTTTTATTTTTAATTATTTGTAAGTTAACATAATATTTATTTATTTTTAATTTATTTTAAATTCAAAATACTTGAACTGATGCCATGAAAGTCATTCGTCCTAGCACCCTAAGCACTTGGCTAAGACAATTAGCTTGTCATTTTCACACATAGTTTCTATATATTGTATAAATCATTTTTATACGCCTTAAATATTATTACTTATTTATTTATCTATTATTTACTTAATTATTATATCCAATAAAATTATATTTAAATATTATTCAAATATTAGTAAATATGAATTTTAAAATTTTCTAAAATCACAAAAATTCTTTTTACACTAATTTTCTTAAATTTTATTTATAATTATTCTTCTATATTTGATTTAAAATATTTAACTTTTATTTATGACTTTTCTTTAATATATGATTTAAAATATTAAACTTTTAAATTTTTTAATTAAATACAATCTTTTTTTAGAGATTTTTGTTTGAATATTTATTTGACATATTAGTAATAAAGTAACAGTAAAATATAAAATATAATAAAATATAGTAACTTATCATACCACTTTGTGCTAAAATATACTAAAATAAATTAACATTAAAATATAAAATGTACTAAAATATATAAAATGTCGAATAATACTAATTTATTATTATTAATTTATCAACTTATTATGATGATAAAATGTTTTGTAGAGATTTTTTATTTTAATATTTATTTATTATTAATATATCATATTAAAAAATTAACATTAAACATACTGATAAAAATAACACATTAAAAATATAAAATAAATATAAAATTTAATATAAAATTTTAACTTAAAAATATCTTAGTATTAATTTATTCTTAATATATCAACAATAAAACAATTGATTAATATAAAATAGAAAAAATAAAAAAGAAATAAACCTATAAAACACTGATAAAAATAAAATATCAAAAAAAAATTAATGTGTGATTTTAACTCAACTATTTTAGGATTAATTTGGTCTTAATATATCAAACAATAAAACAATTGGTTAATATAACATAGGAAATAAATTTAACATATAAAAGACTGATAATAATAACATATTAAAAAAAATTTAATATGTGATTTTAACTCAAAACTATTTTAGTATTAGTTTGATCTTAATATATCAAATAATAAAACAATTTCTTAATATATAATAAAAGGCAACTCCTTGTGGAAAAAGTTGGCACCCATAAACCTACCTCAGCTTTGTTGGAATTAAAAAAATAAAAAATAATTACAAAAAGCTTAATAAGCGCACCACATAAGCAATTTTTTTCAGACTGGTGTTGAATTATTTTTCAATATTTGAATGCTTGTAATGAGTTGTTAAAAATATTCAACATGTTGAATGAGGAGGAAGTGAAATCACATAAAATACGTTGCAAAATCTTATTGATTGTTGTGAATATATAGATTTTTATTTCATTTTAATTATTTTGGTTCAATTATTTTATAATAAATCTATTTTTTTATTTTTTTTATTTTCACAAAAATTCATCATTTTGTTTGTCTATAAATAGAGATTTGGTTCATTTGAGTTAGACACAAAAAAACCGATTTTATTAAAAAAAAAATATAAAAGAAAATAAAAATATGAAATAAAAATGATGAATAAGGTGTTTAATTTTATTAAACAAAACTATTATAATGAGTAAAAATTAAATGTGTGTTTAATTATTAGGTGGAAGAAAACAAGATGATATGAAGTATAAAAAAAAAAAAAGTGTTAAATATATAAACCATTATATAGTCTTATAAGATTTAAAATGATAGAATTTTAAAATAACATGGGTGTTTTTACAAACAAACAAAATTACACCGGACAAAATCATAACTCACCTATATGACATCATGATAAAATGATATTAATATTATATTATACTTCTTTTATTCCTTTTAAAGGACCTATTTATTTTTAAGAAATGTTAATAATTATTTTTCATTTTCAAAATTCAAACTCGCATCCTTATTTTGAATTATATTTTTAATTATTTATTTTTAATTAAAAATAATAAGATAAAAAAATGAATAAAATATAGCTATCATAAAAAGGTAAACAAACCATAAAAATAAACTAAAGTAAAAATATAATATACATCTATCCGTTAAAAAATTAATAAATATAAAAAAAATGAAAAAATGGTTTCTCTGATTTCTTCCCTTCTCTTTTTTATATTATTATTATTATTATTATTATTATTATTATTATTATTATTATTATTATTATTATTATTATTATTATTTTATTATTATTATTATTATTATTATTAATTTTATTATTATTATTATTATTATTATTAATTTTATTATTATTATTATTTAATAAAAGGAACTTATTAAATAAAAAACAAAAGAGAATGAGAAGACATCGAATCTAACATATAAAAAAGTAATTCAAATGATAGCTGAACATGCCCAAGTTCAATTTATTTCTGGAAAAAAGAGTATATCAAAATATTTCATACATTCACATTCATCAGCATGCATGCCCATTTTCCAAATCAAAAAACTCATTCCATTTTTCAATTCTAAATTTTCAAACAGTTAAAAGAGGCAAGTTGATTTCCCGACATCCTTACAAAACTCGTGTAACACCCCCTTCTAATCACCCGCGTTTTATAAATAATAATCAGAGTATTTAATCATAATCAAGAAGGCGTCACAATTTAAATCATACAAATTTGACCCAACAAAGCATCATGCTTTCAAAGAATATTCATTAAATAAATCATACTCAAAATTATGTTTAATGAAATGAAACATAATTTAATCCTGAATACATTAATCAATAGTCATTCCAGGATATTTAATCAAAACACAATTCAAAACTATCCCAACTATCCGTTAAAGGATTCAAGCAATCGTTTCCCCAGTGTTACATCTACCAGAGCACGACACTGACACGCGGACTAGATTAACTAAACTCGACATCTAGAGCTATCCTCACCAACTCCAAGCACTAATCACTGGATCCGAAATTGTTAAAGTAAGGGTGAGATTTCAATTCAATATAATATGTATTATATTCTTAGATCCAGATTAATTGAATATATTAGTTCATCAACCAACACCAGATCACAAACAATACAGAAACAATTCACACAATGATCATGTATAAATATCAAACAATGGCAATTGCAACACTGGAAACCATCCTAACATGTTACAATTCCATATGCAATGCAGACTCTATGCATGTGGTACCAATCGTGAACCGCGTCACCCACCGCCCGTTACTCGTGGAAAGATTGTAATCCATGATTCGCCCACCCATTGGGTCAAGAATCTAGCCTCACTACCTCTAACCAGTCACCTATTGGCTCGCAAGCTCACTTCCGCACAATGGGAATGAACCAATTAACAAATGTTCATGCATGCAATCATATAAGCATGCAACATTATTCCACTGATCATAATAAATCAACATAATCACACGATGTCATTTCACCAATACATCACATTCAAATCACAATGGACATCAAAATATAACATGGTATGCATTAGTTCTCATCCGGTACTCAGACCATTCGCATTAATTACCATCTTCCGTATCTAAATCCACATTTTCAAAATCGGGAACTCGGCTCTTTTTAAAATAATTTTCAATAAAATAATATTTTCTTTTCCGGAGGTAGAACTTTAAATTTAAGAAATAACAAAACGGCACTCGAATCGAGTTACGGTTTAGAAAATATGCATTTTGAAAATTTAGAAGTTTTGAAAATACGGTAACCGGTTCCTCAGAGAACCCGGTTCCCACAATTTGAAATTTAACGCTTCCTGGAAAAATGTATGGGGAACCCGGTTCCTCCCCACAGGGAACCGGTTCCCAGGTTTTCAAAATAGAGTCCCCCTGGATTTTTGTATGGGGAACCCGGTTCCTCCCCACAGGGAACCGGTTCCCATGTACAAAAATGCCAAAATATTGAATTTTAACGCTGGAACCCGGTTCCTCCCCACAGGGAACTGGTTTCCACGACCTGTAACAGCAAAATTTATCATTTTTTACAGCTTTATGCATCCATAACCATTTCCAATCTTTCAAACACGAATTATAATATCATGAACACCATTCTAACACCATTTCACACCATTTTGACATCAACTAACATATTTTACCCGTTCCTAATTATCATCTGACACACTAGTGATCAATTTTCCCATCCACTGACACAAATAGGGTTTCATACTATAACCTATCATTTCCATTTCCTAATATACCCAATCATCCCATTGGTTCCCCAAAACCCATAAGACATATTAACCAAATAAAATCACCCCTTACCTCGCGATGATTCTCCGGTTCCTCTCGGCGTCGGCTTTTCCTCTCTTCTCTTCTTCCTCCAACTCTACGTGAAATGATTTCCAAAACCTTCTCTTTTTCCTTTCTTTTCCTTTTATATTTCCTTTTTAATTATTCCAATAAACAAAATAATAATAATTAGTAAAGTAGAGTAATTTACTCCTCATACTCACTAATTATTCCTACACCTCCAATCCTTTCTTTAATAAATAACCCAATTAATCCAGATGAATTAAATATTTAAGACTTTAATCAATTAAATAATTAATTCTCACTTATTTAATATTTGAATTAAATCGGGGTGTCACAACTCTCCCCCACTAAAAGAGTTTTCGCCCTCGAAAACATACCTTAGACGAAAAGTTCGGGATATGAGTCCTTCATCTGACTCTCCAGCTCCCAAGTTACATTTCCTTCAGCCGGT
Organism: Vicia sativa; assembly: GCA_021764765.1. Taxonomy (NCBI): domain Eukaryota; kingdom Viridiplantae; phylum Streptophyta; class Magnoliopsida; order Fabales; family Fabaceae; genus Vicia; species Vicia sativa. The sequence continues at coordinate 144,002,936 of CM038792.1, forward strand.
CCTCCCCAAGCTACTCGTACCAGTGCTATCTCCTTACCTCGCAGTTGCTTCACTTTTCGATCCTCAATTTTCAGGCTTCAACAGTCAAATTATCTCGTACCTGAACATCATCTACTTGAATCTCATGAGACGGATCCGCAATGTACCTCCTCAACTGAGATACATGGAAAACATCATGCAAATTCGCAAGTGACGGCGGTAAAGCAATCTGATACGCAACTTTCCCAACTCTCTTGGTAATCTGAAACGGACCAATAAAGCGCGGAGTCAACTTCCTTGACTTCAAAGCTCGACCAATACCAGTCATCGGAGTAACTCTCATAAACACATGATCTCCTTCATCAAACTCAAGATCCTTCCTCCTCTTATCATGATAACTCTTCTGACGGCTCTGAGAAGCCTTCATCTTCTCCTGAATCATCTTAATCTTTTCTGAAGTTTGTTGAACGATCTCTGGTCCAATCACACTTTCTTTCGTACCAACACAACGGTGTCCGACATCTCCTACCATACAATGCCTCAAACGGAGCCATACCAATGCTCGAATGAAAACTATTGTTGTAGGTAAACTCTATCAATGGCAAATAGCTATCCCAAGCTCCACCTTTCTCTAGCACACAAGCCCTTAACAAATCCTCTAACGACTGGATCGTCCTCTCCGTCTGACCATCTGCTGGATGATATCGGAACTCAATCGTAACTTAGTACCCGAGCTTCTTGCAATCTGTCCGAACTTAGAAGTAAACCTCGGATCTCTATCCGACACAATGCTAGACGGAATACCATGCAAACTTACAACTTTCTCAACATACAAACCTCTCCATCGGATAATCCATTCTTATCGGAATAAAGTGAGCAGACTTCGTCAATCGATCGACAATCACCCAAACAGAATCACAGTTCTTCACTATTCTAGGCAACCCAGACACAAAATCCATAGAAATGCCATCCCATTTCCATTCCGGAACGAATAACGGTTCCATCAGTCCCGACGGCTTCTGATGCTCAATCTTTGATTTCGACAAACCAAACATGCATACACAAACTCGATTTCCTTCATTCCCGCCACCAAAATAACTTCTTCAAGTCATGGTACATCTTAGTAGCACCGGGATGAATACTCAATCCACTTCGATGTCCTTCCTCCAAGATACTCTTTTTGATCTCAGCAACATCCGGAACACACACTTTATCACCAAATTTCATAACACCATTCTCGTCGATTCGGAACTCACCTCCTTGACCTCGGTTAATCAATGTCAGCTTGTCCACTAAACCAATATCAGACTTCTTCCCATTTCGAATCTCTTCCAAAATACCACTAGTCAGTTTCAACATGCCCAACTTTACACTATTCGGAGTAGTCTCACATACCAAACTCAAATCTCTGAACTGCTCCACTAAATCCAATTCCCGAACCATCAACATCGACATATGCAAGGATTTCCTACTCAACGCATCTGCTACGACGTTTGCCTTACCAGGATGGTAGTTCAAACCAAAATCGTAATCCTTGAGAAATTCCAACCATCTCCTCTATCTCATATTCAACTCATTCTGATCAAAGAGATACTTCAGGCTCTTATGATCGCTGAAAACTTCAAACCGTGAACCATACAGATAATGCCTCCATAGTTTCAACACAAACACAACGGCCGCCAACTCTAAATCATGAGTCGGGTAATTCCTTTCATGAGTCTTTAACTGTCTCGAAGCATAAGCCACAACCTGCTTATCTTGCATCAAAACACCTCCCAAACCCATCAAAGACGCATCACAATACACCACAAAAGATTCTTCCGGATTTGGCAAAATCAAAATCGGAGCACTAGTCAACCTCCTCTTCAATTCTTGGAATCCTTTCTCACAATCTGCATCCCAAATAAACGCTTGACCTTTTCTCGTCAACTTAGTCAACGGTAACGCTAACTTAGAAAACCCCTCAATGAACTTCCTGTAGTAACCTGCCAGACCAAGAAAACTACGAATCTCCGAAGCATTCTTCGGCACTTCCCACTGAGATACCGCTTCTACTTTCGTAGGATCAACGCAATACCATTCTTGGATATCACATGACCCAGAAAACTCACTTCGCTTAACCAAAACTCACACTTTGACAATTTTGCATAAAGTTTCTTTTCCTTCAACACTTCCAATACAATTCTGAGATGCTTTGCATGCTCCTCATCATCCTTCGAGTAGATCAGAATGTCGTCAATAAACACCACCACAAACTTGTCAAGGTACGGATGAAATATCATGTTCATATACTCCATAAACACACCAGGTGCATTAGTAACTCCAAATGGCATAACAGAATATTCATAATGCCCATACCTCGTTCTAAAAGCAGTCTTCTGAATATCCTCCGCCTTAACACGAATATGATGATATCCAGACCTCAGATCAATCTTGCTAAACACACAAGCTCCAACCAACTGATCCATCAAGTCATCAATCCTCGGCAGTGGATACCGATTCTTGATCGTCACTTTATTCAACTGTCTGTAGTCAACACACAGTCTCATCGTACCTTCCTTCTTTTTAACCAACAACACTGGCGCACCCCACGGCGAAACACTAGGTCGAATAAATTTCTTTTCCAATAACTCTTCCAATTGTTTCTTCAGTTCAGACAACTCAGATACCGACATACGATAAGGTGCCATCGACACCGGACTAGTTCCAGGAATCAAATCTATAGTAAACTCCACTTCTCGCTCAGGTGGTAACTCATTAACATCCTCTGGAAACACCTCTGGAAATTCATTCACAACAGGCAACTCACCACTCTTAGCCTCCCCTTTCACTTCCGTTGAAGAATATAACATGAACACTACAGCACCATCTCTGACAGCTGAGTTCATCTGCTTAACTGACATGATCGCATCTTCAACTTTGGCTACTTCAGGAAATATAACCGTCTTCTCAAAACAATTGATATGAACCTGGTTGAAGACCAACCAGTTCATTCCAAGGATAATATCAAGTTGTTCTAACGGTAGGCACACTAAATCCATATCGAACCCTCTATCGAAAATAACGATAGGACAATTTCTACACACATACGAAGTAGTCACTGAACCCGACGCAGGAGTGTCAATAACCATACTTCCATCCAAATTAGAAATTTCTAGATTCAATCTCTTAGCACAGTCCAAAGAAATAAAAGAGTGTGTCGCTCCAGTGTCAATAATTGCAGTTAAAGGTATGCCATTAATAAAACATGTACCTTTAATCAACCGGTCATCGCTTAACATCCGATCCCAAAGCGAACACCTTCCCACCACTTTTTCTTTGGCTTAGTACATCGGACGAGTGTGTCCTTCTTCACCACAGTAACAAGTTATCCTTGGGATCTACACTCGGCTAAATGACCGACTCTCCCACAATTGTTGCACTTTCTCGCATCAGCCTTGCATTCAAGAGCTCGGTGACCCAATTCACCACATCTGTAGCACTTTATGGAAGAACCAGAAGAACCAGAGTCTCCCCCACTAGGCTTCTTCCAACCTCCAGATCTATGATTATTCCTATCATAAGGCTTACCGCGATCCATCTGTCTCTTACCCTTACGGTCAGCATAATTCTGAGCATTCGCCTTAGTACTGATAAGATCTTCTTCCAGAATCCTACTACAATCAACCAAATCAGGGAACCTTCTAATACGCTGATACCTGATACCCTGCTTGATCTCATCACGTAGTCCATTCTCAAACTTGATACATTTGGAAAATTCTCCATCTGCATCGTTAGGATAATTAGCATAATACTTTGCTAACTCAGAGAACTTGGTCGTGTACTCACTCACACACTTGTTGCCTTGCTTGAGCTCCAGAAATTCTATCTCTTTCTTACCCCAAATATCTTCAGGAAAATACCTTCTCAGGAAAGCTCTTCTGAACACAGCCCAAGTCAATGCAACTCCGTCTTCTTCCAATTAAGTCCTAGTAGCAACCCACCAGTCGTCAGCTTCCTCTGCCAACATGTGAGTACCATACCTCACCTTCAGCCCCTCAGCGCAATCAATAACTCTGAAGATCCTCTCGATCTCCTTCAGCCACTCGAGCACCCTCGGGATCATGTGCACTTTGAACAACGGAGGATTATTCCTCAAAATTCCCCATTGTCTGTCACCAATCGCCCCTGCTGATTCCTCCGAGCACTCTAACATTCCCAAAGCCTCAAGAATAGCATCATCATTTCTTCCGTTACCTCTTCCACCATTGTTCGTAACATTACAAAACAATCTACATCAAGACACAAGTATCGGTGTTACTTACACTAGTCGCATACTAAAAGGGATAACAACACTAAGACAAGACCGACTATGCTCTGATACCACTATTGTAACACCCCCTTCTAATTACCCGCGTTTTATAAATAATAATCAGAGTATTTAATCATAATCAAGAAGGCGTCACAATTTAAATCATACAAATTTGACCCAACAGCATCATGCTTTCACTGAAGAATATTCATTAAATAAATCATACTCAAAATTATGTTTAACAGCGGAAATGAAACATAATTTAATCCTGAATACATTAATCAATAGTCATTCCAGGATATTTAATCAAAACACAATTCAAAACTATCCCAACTATCCGTTAAAGGATTCAAGCAATCGTTTCCCCAGTGTTACATCTACCAGAGCACGACACTGACACGCGGACTAGATTAACTAAACTCGACATCTAGAGCTATCCTCACCAACTCCAAGCACTTGGATCCGAAATTGTTAAAGTAAGGGTGAGATTTCAATTCAATATAATATGTATTATCGTTCTTAGATCCAATTAATTGAATATATTAGTTCATCAACCAACACGGATCACAAACAATACGAAACAATTCACACAATGATCATGTATAAATATCAAACAATGGCAATTGCAACAGAAACCATCCTAACATGTTACAATTCCATATGCAATGCGACTCTATGCATGTGGTACCAATCGTGAACCGCGTTCACCCACGCTCCACTCGTGGAAAGACGATGTAATCCATGATTCGCCCACCCATTGGATCAAGAATCTAGCCTCACTACCTCTAACCGTCGTCTATTGGCTCGCAAGCTCACTTCCGCACAATGGGAATGAACCAATTAACAAATGTTCATGCATGCAATCATATAAGCATGCAACATTATTCCACTGATCATAATAAATCAACATAATCACACGATGTCATTTCACCAATACATCACATTCAAATCACAATGGACATCAAAATATAACATGGTATGCATTAGTTCTCATCCGGTACTCAGACCATTCGCATTAATTACCATCTTCCGTATCTAAATCCACATTTTCAAAATCGGGAACTCGGCTCTTTTTAAAATAATTTTCAATAAAATAATATTTTTCTTTTCCAGGAGGTAGAACTTTAAATTTAAGAAATAACGCCGAAAACGGCACTCGAATCGGAGTTACGGTTTAGAAAATATGCATTTTTGAAAATTTAGAAGTTTTGGAAAAATACACAGTGGTAACCGGTTCCTCACTGGGAGAACCCGGTTCCCACAATTTGAAAATACGCGCTTCCTGGAAAAATGTATGGGGAACCCGGTTCCTCCCCACAGGGAACCGGTTCCCAGGTTTTCAAAATAGAGTCCCCCTGGATTTTTGTATGGGGAACCCGGTTCCTCCCCACAGGGAACCGGTTCCCATGTACAAAAATGCCAAAATATTGAATTTTAACGCTGGAACCCGGTTCCTCCCCACAGGGAACTGGTTTCCACGACCTGTAACAGCAAAATTTATCATTTTTTACAGCTTTATGCATCCATAACCATTTCCAATCTTTCAAACACGAATTATAATATCATGAACACCATTCTAACACCATTTCACACCATTTTGACATCAACTAACATATTTTACCCGTTCCTAATTATCATCTGACACACTAGTGATCAATTTTCCCATCCACTGACACAAATAGGGTTTCATACTATAACCTATCATTTCCATTTCCTAATATACCCAATCATCCCATTGGTTCCCCAAAACCCATAAGACATATTAACCAAATAAAATCACCCCTTACCTCGCGATGATTCTCCGGTTCCTCTCGGCGTCGGCTTTTCCTCTCTTCTCTTCTTCCTCCAACTCTACGTGAAATGATTTCCAAAACCTTCTCTTTTTCCTTTCTTTTCCTTTTATATTTCCTTTTTAATTATTCCAATAAACAAAATAATAATAATTAGTAAAGTAGAGTAATTTACTCCTCATACTCACTAATTATTCCTACACCTCCAATCCTTTCTTTAATAAATAACCCAATTAATCCAGATGAATTAAATATTTAAGACTTTAATCAATTAAATAATTAATTCTCACTTATTTAATATTTGAATTAAATCGGGGTGTCACAACTCGCACTAATTCAAGGAGAAAGGTGGAAAACTTGAAAAAGGGTCAAAAAGTTATGACAGAAGAGATTAATTCACTCAAATGCACGATGAGTAAGATCCTGGAAACTCTATAAGCACTAATGAATAAAGAAGATTAGCCACAACCAATTATGCATTCTAATAATGATAATCCATCAAGAGGTGACAATTAAGAATGATGAACCAGAAGGGAAGTATCATGTGCAGGAAATGATACTCAGAGCTATAAAATGACATAAAATCATTGGTCTTGATGCCAAAGACATATGCTTGGTCCCTGACGTGATCCTCTCTCCCAAATTTAAAGTCCCAAACTTTGAAAAGTATAAGGTGTTAGAATATGACACCGGATCTAGAGGGGGTGAATAGATCCTCAAATAAAAACTACCTTTCAAAATGGTTATTTAAAACTTATTTGAAAAACAATGTTGAGCGGAAGGTTTTTGGCCTAGATCAATATAATAGTCTAAACGAAGCTAGTTATTGGAAACTCGGATATGCATGAGCCATATGGAATTAACATAATGATAAAATCAATCAATCTAATACTATCTTAATTAACCATTTAATATTCAACACATTGGTGTACTATTTCCAATGAATTCATATTAAAACCATAACTAGACAGTTTATCGAACATATGACGCGCAATCAATTTTTCTGAATTTTCTTTGAGCTTTGTTGATATGCAAAAGCACTTACAATCAAAGTGATTGTAAGCTAATAAACAAAGAAATTTAAACTTTAATAATCAAAGAGAAATTCTATACGAATCAATAAATCAAACAACATATTCAACAAATTGCATATGGAAAGTAAATGAGAGTAAGAGATAGAACAATGCAATTTTTTCTTTGAGTTAAACAAACTAAACAATTTATCAAACACTTGGAGTCCAAGTGAATTTTCAGATTTTTTCCTTGATTAGTGTTGATATACAAAACCACTTATAATCAAAAGTGATTATAAGCTATATCCACACTTGAGTTAAAATCAAAATGGGTTAGGAAAATTCTTATAATTCAATTGATAACACAAGGCTATTTGATAAATTGATTGATTAATATCAAAGTGAGTAAAATAGAAAAGTAAAAGAGACACAAGGATTTTTCTACATTGTTCCCCACTTTCATCCTCGTATGTGGGTACGTCTGTGCCCAATTCCAATGTGGAATTGAGATACCTTTTTACTTTGCAAAAAAATTTCTCACGAGAGAATTGTTCATAGCAACATTACAAATCACAACTATATGGTGTCGATTCAATCACTTATCTTCTTTTGATCTTCAACAAGACCAAAACCGATAAATCCAACCTATTCGCCGCTTAAGTTACTTCCTTGAAAAGATTTCAAACACTTCAAGGTTCCTTGCAAAGATTTCAAACACCCCAAGGGATTTATCACTCGAGTAAATCTGATTGCACACTATCAACCCAAGATCACCGATTCCATCATCCAATTCCTGCTACTTCCTTTGAAATATTTCAAACACTCGAAGGTTCATTAGAAATATTTCAAACACTCCAAAGGGTTTTTTCACATGAATGATTTCTCGCACGATCTTGCACGAAAAACCCCAATTCAACAAATTATTTTGGAGGACAAACCTGGTGATTTTTCCCGGATAAAGACCCTACAAATCTCAACTCAAACCGATTAGAAATCTTTAATTCTTCATCTAGATGGCACCCCACTGGAACATCGTCACAATGTAATATTGGTGCGTATGCATAGATTGGAAGGTTGAAGAAGAAGAGAAAATGTAAGTTAATTTTAATTGTATCGTCGAGTTGGAATGATGCATGAATGATATATTTATAGTTGGTTTCTTTTTAGGTAAACGAGGGTACTTTTGGAATGAAAAAATGACCACAAAATAGTATGCGTCAACCTGAAAAGTTTATGTGTCGACACATGAGAAATAGTGGCTAAAAGCTTTAAAAATGCAGTACATGTGATGACTTGAAAAAGTTATATGTCGACCTACGTGCCTGTGTTTTAAAGCAGAAATGCTGAAAGATTTAATAATGCAGTACATGTGCTGACCTGAAAATCGTATGTGTCGACCTATACTTAAGCTTTTAAGAAAATATAGAAATGCAAAATTTATGTGTCGACTCATAGAAATTTCAGGTTGACACATAAGTGTTGATTTTGTGCAAAGACTGGTTTTTCATGAATGAGATTAATTTTAAAGTTGTTTTAAATGATTCCTAAGACCTCTAATTCAAAGGGGTGCCGCGAGACATAAAGATACCACCCACCATACTAAAATGCTAGCTTTCCGAGTTTTGACGTCATATAAATCATCTAATAGTGAAGTTGCACTCACATAAGAGACTCAATTGTCCAAAAAATGGTCACCATGTGATATATTGCAGTAATATGTCACCATTATTTCTAAGAAATCTTGAGTGGGGCATCTATCAAAGGGTACATGAATTTGGATTAGAGTAAAGTTCAATCATTGAAAGACCTAGAAGAGGCCTTCGTGAAACAATATAAATACAATAGTAACATGGATCCAAACAGGAGACAACTCCAAAGCATGACCAAGAAAGATTAAGAGTCTTTCAAGGAGTATGCTTAACACTGGAGAGAGTTAGTTGGCCAAGTGGATCCATCCTTAGTTGAGTGAGAGTTGGTCAGTTTGTTCATGGATAACCTGTAAGCTCCTTCTATGATAAAGTGATTGGTAGTGTATCATTTGGATTCTCTAACTTGGTAACTATCAAAGATAGAATTGACCACATGATAAATATAAAGAAGATTTCTAATGCTACTAAGGTATTGAGTGACATGAATAAGTTTTTTGGGAACTTCCGTAAAAGGAAGGAAAGAGAAACCAATGTTGTTATGGTCGGAGGTGGAAAACCCTATTATGCAGAAATAACACCTACTCGACAACCCTAGCTAGCACCTGAAATCCTCAATATAATAACCAAAATCAGGTCAAGATGAACATAACTCACTTTAACCCAATTTTTATGACGTATGGTGAACTCTACCCACGACTGCTTCAGAGTTCATTGGTGACTCCTCGGTCTACTGATCCTTTTCTAGAACCACACCCGACATGGTACAACCAAAATTTAATATGCGAGTACCATGAAGGGGCAGTAAGACATTACTTAGATACTTGCAAGACGCTGAATGCTAAGGTGTGGGAGTTGATCGACAAAAATATTATTAGTACCAAAGAGAATAATTTGAACATTAAGAGCAAATTATTGTCAGGACATTGAATGAAGAAAGCGTGATAAGTTACCTCCTAAATCCCATGGATCAGACGAGAAATCTCATCCTCGATGCTGATAATCACTAAGCCATTGTTATCATTTTCATTTGCAATTTCCTTATTTGTTAAATGCTAATTGTTTTTGAATTTGTTGTTTTTAATAATAATATTAATGGAATGAGAATGCATCTTTTGAATAAATCATTTGATGTTCATTTGTTTAATTTCCTTTCCTTTTTATTTCATAAAAAAAGAAAAAAAAAATTATCAATGTTTCTCCACCTCACTTTCTTTTATCAACTTTTGTTAAGCTAGGAATTGGATGGAGGATGATGTAAACAAACCCCCAAAATTGCTAAAAGTATGCTTTTCAATTAAAGTTATCTAATTATGTAAGGCATTGTTCAATTCTCAAATACTAAGAAGTTAAGATGATTTAATCCCTAATCAACCGCTTTGAGCCTCAAAGTTGGTGTTTCTTTCTAAAACAAAAATTCTTAATCTTAACCAAGGACGGGGTAGTTTTCAAATAATTTGACTATGCATCCAAATTCCAAGAGAAAAAATCACATATGAGGTGCAACCAAATCTTCTTTCTCTCACATCATGAATTTTTGAAGAAGTAGTAGATCCAAAAGCTTACAATGGTCGTTTCTCACCAACCATTAACATGGCAGTCACAACCTATTCACCAAAGAAATAAATTTTGTGGAAATAGTTCAAAAAATAATAAAAAAGCCTGCTAAGTCGAGAGCCTGAAAAAATTACAGGCAAAAATTAGGGCATCCTAGTGGGCTGAACTCGAAAGAGTGGTCCACACAAAAGTCCGGGGGGAAAGAAAGCAATAGAGCAAATAGAAAAAAATTCTCAAAATTCTTAACAAAAGCAACAAAATAATATCATGTGTCCACCATGTCAAAAAAAGAAAAGCAAACACAAAAATTGGTGATTTTCACGTTAAATATATATAATAAGTTCTTGAGCCATTATCTTCACCTTTACAGCTTCAAAGAGTTCTCTTGGAATTGAATGTGTGTGTCAAATTAATTGAACATAGGAATGAAGATCATCAAAATTAGAATGGATGAGTTAAATTAAAATTTTGAGCCTTATATCCTTTAGTTTCAAAATATTGTGAACCATGCCACATTACAACCTTTAAAAGACCTAATTGAAGCAAGGTTTATTTTGAAAGCCTACTACATCAAGATTTCATTACCCTAACTCCAAATATATTTGTTAATAATCTATATTGGTATCATACTTTTGCATTAATATTTTCACATTTTGAATGCCTAAATCAACATTGTGTTTTGATCATTGATCTGTTCAATATACTTCACAACATGATCTTGGAATCAATAAATAAGTAACTTATCATTCTTTTCATGGGAAGCCATTTTGAGGAAGTACATGGTCAAATGATATTTTGGACAAGTAAGTCCCTTGTACTTCTCAAATTCGAGGACTTTAATCTTTGAGGGCACAGTCAAGTCAGAAAACAAGAAGAGGTTTGTGGTGTCAAAGCCAAATATGTCATTTCCATCCATAACTTTCAACCTTTTCTCAATAGCATTGTAATTTTCTTTCACTTTATCCACTTCATTAGTCTGATCTTGATCACCATTCTGGGAGCCATCAACATGGTATAGAAAGGGATGACTGTTGAAAATAGTTTAAGCCATTATGTGGACAATTAGTTGTTGCTCAGTGATTACTAGTATCTTCACATACTGCTGAGTGGAAGGCCCTAATCTAGGAGTGGTTTCAAAGGGTGGATAATAGTTGGGAGGGAAACCAAATTCTGGTCAAGTAGTAGCCACTCTCGGAATCTGTAGTGGTTCAATAGTAAAACTAGAGATTTGAGATATCACAGTTTGTTGAGGTTGTTTCTCTCTAACAAATAGAGCTCGTTGAAGCATTTATGTGAGCTTAGATATGGATCTTTGAAGCTCACTGATATCTCCTCTCACCTTTGCTTGTTCTTGCTCGAAGTTCTCTATCTTTCTTCTTGAAACACTGCAGGTCACATACGAATGTATGAGAATCAGCTTACCTTGTTAACTGTCTGAATGGAAATAGGTAATGAGTATTTGATTTGGTGGTAAGAATGCATGCATGATGATGGGTGCAATGTCTTTATTTTTTGTTTTTGATATGCAATAATGATGTTCATGGAATGAAATGTCACATATGAAATGAAACACAATGATATGAACAGGTCCCCAAAAATGTGAATCAAGAATGATACATGTAATTGGATATCAAAATAACCTATTTAGGTTGGCACCCTATGATAGGATAACTCTAGGAATTAACCTTATGATAGGAGTAAATACGAAGTTATGTTGTCATCTATATGTGTATGTATGACTTAATAAAATTGAAATTCCTGGTAGCAGATACGTGATGTCATAGAGAATGTTATGACACAGTATATGACACACTATTAACAATTCACACAGTAATTTAAACAGCAGTAAAGAACACAATCAATTGTTTATCCAGTTCAGTGTGTAACTACACCTACATCTGGGGGCTACCAAGCCAGGGAGGAAATTCACTATTAGCAGTATTAATTCAGGAATAAACCAACCAGTTTATCTCCTTCACTTAAGACCTACCCAATGTAACTTCAATCTAAGTCCTACTTAGACCTGAGTTCCTACTCACTCCTCTCAATCACAACAGTGATATCAACCTATTGATTAATTAAAGTTTGAAGACACTCTTCAATAAATATACTTGATTTTGCTTCAAAGCTTTAATCAAGAGACACAACACTCGTGCTTTAAAGCTTTGAGTGATAAAACAACCCTTACAATCAAATCCTAGTCCAAGGCACTTATCAAATGATAATTGCTTGGCTCACAAGAATAACTACAATTCACAAATTTACGCTCTGCTAAATCTTGTACACAGTCCAAAAGCACAGCAACAGAATCAGGGTTTCATTCCTATTATAGAAGCAGTATGTAGACTTTAGTTTGGGCTTCCATAATAATAGCTAGGGTTTACTTGATTTAACCTAAAGACTTGGTCTTTTTAACAAACCAATTTAGGGTTAAACAAGGTTAACCTTAGAGCCACGTGAGCATGTGATCCAATAACATAATCCATAATAAAAACAGCTCAACAGAAATCCTGAAAAGTCTCAGGAAAAGTAAATCTGCAGAACAGCGAACAGCAGATGTTGCACAGAATGTCATAACATTGGTCATGACATCAGTTATTCTTCTTGCAGATTTCCAGCATAGCAGTTAACTCCCAGTTTGAGCTGTACCTATTTTATACTTCTTCTGCAGAATTTATCTTCAACTCTGAATGTCATGACATCAGTCAAGACATTGACATAAACCAGTTTTACCAAAAATTAAGGCCAACATAAAAAAACTTACAAAAATATTTATAAAAAACCAAACCAACCGAACCGAATCAAACCGCATTAGTTTGGTTTGGTTTGGTTCGGTTGTTTTTCTAAAAGCCAACCAAACCGAACCAAACCACACATATTTTTCTCTTGCGGTTCGGATGATTTTTTCGTAAAAACCGCCCAAACCGCACTGCGAACACCTAATAGTAACATAATTATAAGAGACTTGAGTTGGAGATATTTCAGTAGCAGAAAAATAGTAGATAGAATCAGTAGAATGAGTTGACAACAAATATAAAAATATTAATTAATAAGTAGCAGTAAATTATAGCAGTTGAAAATATTAACAGAATTGGTTAAACAAAGTGCAGGGTAATTATATTGTTTTAGTTAAGTCATTAACTGAATGGAAATTAAATAGTAGAAATTGTATTATTTTAGTAAGTAGTAAAAGAATAGGACTAGTATTAAAATAATAGAATTTTTAATCGATAATATTTTAATCGGAAATAGTCAAAATAGTCTGAATAATTACGTGGTTTGTTTGTAGCTTATTTTGGTTTATTCAGTGTGCTATATACTTGTCGTAAATTGTGAGTTGCAGGTGATAAATTATGTTGTGTTGCTTCCGTTGAATTGTGATTATTAAGTTGTAGGCTTATGCCAACGTTGGAGTATTTTTTGTTAATTAAATTGTTGTTGTTTGCTTGTGATGATGTTGTTAATAAATTGCGAAGTTGCAGGCTGTGATGAAATTGGTTGTGTTACTCTGTGTTGTTGTTTTTCCTTGAGATGTGATGTGATATTATGATGCTGTGATAAATTTTGTTGATAATGCAATATTGCATGAGAAATTTAGTGACGATGAGTTACCTCTATTCATTGGTAACAATGGTGATATAGGCTTATGCCTTTACGATGAATGATGAATGTTGTTATGTGATGTTGCATGTGTCGAGTCACATGCATTACATATTTTGCAACGACCTGGATTGGCAAACTGCGACGAAGGCTTATGCCTTGGCCTTGATGGCAACATGCGATGAAAGCTTATGCCTTGTTGATGCCTCTATTAATTGGCAATTTTTAAGTTGGGAGTTCTGCTCCATTGGTACCACATGCATGTGCATTTGAATAAGTTGTTGCATCACATGTTGCATACTTGAGTTGTTATGACGATGAATTTGTTGTTGTATTACGTTAATGAATATGTTGTGATAAATGTTGTTGTGTTGATAAATTGTCTTTGTTATATTACGTTGATGATTATGTTGTGATTGTTTGTTGTGTGAATAATCTGCGAAGCGGTGATTTACATTATCTGATTATAATATATTATTTATCAAACGATTTATTAAATTGTTAGATATCTCACTCTTTCTGTTGTGATGTTGCCTCTACGTGGATAATGTGCAGGTAATGAAGAATGAAGTCCTAGTCGCTGTTAGTTCAAGTCAGTGTTGCCGCTCTGATACGTATCACTCGGGAGGGGTGAACATGTTTTGTTTATCATTGATTATTATTCTGTTGTTGAAGTTTTAAGTTGTTTTGTCGAGAAGTTGGTTGTTTTTAAATTTGTTTGAGTTTTGATAAAGATGCTATATTTTATTCTCAAAAGTTTAACATTGTGAATCCGATGCGTAGTTATTATAAAAGTTGATTTATGTTTAAAGACTAAACATGTGTTGAATTCATCTTTCCGATTTCAGTGTTATGTATCTGGTTTAAATGAAATTACAGGTTGTGTTTTAAATTGAAAATGTGATATCCCAATTGTTGGTTGGAAATTTTATACTTTTATTTAATTATAATTACCGGGTAGAAATTGGGGTGTTACAGGTAGCCTATTAGGCCCATATTGCTATAAAGTTTAAAAATTTTATATCAAATTTTATATTATGTTACTCCAAAATAGCACATTAATTCTTCTCACTTCACTAAATTTTATCTTTATTCTATTCAATATTTCTCATTTAAATATTATACATTAATATAATCAACAGTTTTTTCTCGTATTCTATTAGTTTCTCTTATGTTAAATATTTTTAGTATTATTTTCTATAATGTAGACATATTGTATTTAAAAACACATTATAATATTTATAAAAGATAATAAAGTGCTTAAAAATGTATTATATTTAGACTAATATAATTTTTTATTTTATTTATAGTCAACATTATGGATTTTTTAGTTAAATTTTTTATTAAAAAAATCCCGTTTAGAGTTGAGTAGCCCGAATTCCATCTAGGGCCAGATTGAGTAGTAATTTTGAGGCCTATATTACAATAGGGTTTTTTTGGCCCATTCCTAAAATGTCCAGACCCATGAGGGTCGACCCTAAATGAGTCGGGTAGCTTATTTTGACAGCTCTACCAATAACACCTCCACAAAATTTACTCTAGGATGGGTCTTTGTGTAGACATAACAAGACAATGAGTCTTGAAAGTCTGACCACTACAGAACGCCCTTGTCATACAAATGTTTTCTTATACATGTGTAATGGGTCTCACACATAGTAATGAATCAGCCATAGAATTCCCAACATCACATGTTATATCAATATCATAGAAATAAATAGGAGATAAATATTATAAAATGAATAAGAAGAAAGCAAATAAACAAACACAAACACACATATCACTAAACTAAGGTAGACTCGATTGAGAAAATTCTTTCAATGAAGTTGCTAGCTGTAGCCCCTCGAAAAATATTTGAATAATGAAGTCGCCATCAAATTTTATTTATTCCTAAGAGAAAACCCACTAGAAAATGAAATGATCATCATAACCAAAAGTGGATTCTAGAGTCGGTTATACAAGAGAAAAATATTAACACCTCTCACAATCTATTGTACTCGATGGTACCCATTTAGTTAATGTGTGTTTGTGTGTTAGAGTAAAAAATTATAATCTTTTACTTATTATGCAAGAAAAGAGAAAAGAAAGGAGAAATGTTTTTTAGGTTTTTGAAAGTGGGCTCGCCAAAATGTCAAAATCTTGTGCCTACGTATTCTCCAAGTGCTATGGAAAAGTCAGAGCTTACATAGTTCTCAGTTCTAAAATATTTGTTGATCGATTGATTTTATTTATGAAAACATGAACTTAATCATACGTGGACGATAAGACTCACTAAGTGATTCACATATGAGCGAAAGTTTAAAAAAGAACTTCACATGGATAATGTTTGATAAGTTTGGATTATTTTTATCTTTTGTGAAAGATGCCATGAAAGACGTTTGATTAAATTGAAAAGACTTAGCATTACACCAAAGTTTATTTGTTTTTTTGAATTTTTGTTATAAAATGGATTTATTTTGAAAATTATGGAAAAACGATTAAAATTTTTGAAAATGCACCTTGATCTCGATCAAGGGTTTTTGAATTGAAAAAGAGTTTCCTTTATTGTGGAATGTTTAATTAACTAATAAAAATATAATTAATTAATTAATTAAAAATCAATTACACATACTCCATCCGTTCCTTTTTATTTGTCACACTTGTCAAAAAAATTATTTCTATTTAATTGTTAATTTATAGGTACAATGTCAAATATATCTTTATTTTTTTATTGACATATTAAACGAAAAGTGTTTAGGAAAGAGAAATAATAAAGATAAGATTAAATTAGGAAAAAAAAAAGATAATATACCTTCTTTTTTTTTTATTATCTTGATAATAATTTTTTTTTGATAAATGTGACAATTAAAAAGGGACGAAGAGAGTATTAATTAAAATAATTTTTTTTTATGAATATATACTCCAATAAATTGCTATATATAGTTAAAGGGACACATTGATTTTTGTAATGATCTAATAGTATAGTTATAGGTACTTGAGTTGATTGAAGGTGAAGAAAATCCTTAACAAGTTAAGTTACTTGTTGTCAGCGACCGTATCACTAACCCGTACAACAACAACATTATGCAATTTTTCCCATTCGTTTTCACCTATTTATAAGAAAAAATACAAAGTAAAAATTATGTTAAGAAAAAACAGTTAAAAACTACGTCGTTTGGTAACCGGAGTCCACTACCCACTCACTCACCGGGATAAAGATTATAGCATCGGTTAATTAAAATGACGCGTCAGATCCAACGGTCATAAAGAAAACTCAGTATATCCGAGTCAGAACGGTCTCATAATAACTCGCGTCACTCGTTTTTTCATGACTCAGTACTAGACTCACTCACCTTCTATCTCTCGTCTTCCAACCCTTATTTTTTTTTGTTACCTCTGAACAACAACATAACATTGCGTTCATCCCTGTTATTTGCGGTGGCCTTTTTCGTCTTTTCACTCTCTCCCTTTCTCTAATCCAATCACACGGTCCATCTCTTCCCACGTCACCTTCGTCTTCTTCATACCCTCCCCACCTTCTTTTTCTGTTTCTCACCCCCCTTTCTTTTCTCTTTCACTATATAACCAATTTAGGGTTTCACTTTTTCATTCTTCTTCATTCTTCATTCTTCTTCTCTCTCCGCCACCTTACGCAACCGTTTCATGGTTCTCGCTACTTCCTGATTCCTCCTCCGATTTCGTCATCGTTACTTCGATTGAGGTATTTTTCATTCAAATTGATTCCTTTTCGTTTTTTTTTTTTTAATTTTGGTTTTTGATTGTGTTTAATTCTTACTATTATTGTTGTTTTTCTTAGATTGAACGTGTTTAGATTTGTTAGGGTTTGTTTTTAATTTTGATTTTGGTATTGTTTTTGTTAGGGTTTGGATTGGGATTGAGATTGAGATCTGTTTGTTTGGGGTTTGGATTTTTTGAATTGGGTTTCCAAACGCGCTTTTTGGCGGCAGTTTGGTGTTGTTATGTTTGATGGCAATTGAGAAGAACAGTTTCAAGGTGTCGAGGATTGATTCTGAGTCGCCTTTGAGTAAAGAGACTATGTCTAGTGGGGATGAGGAGGATGTTCAGCGGCGGAACTCGGTGAATGAATCTGATGAGGATGATGATGAGTTTGATGATGCTGATTCTGGGGCGGGGTCCGATGATTTTGATTTGCTTGAATTGGGGGAGACTGGGGGAGAGTTTTGCCAGATTGGGAATCAGACGTGTAGTATTCCGTTGGAACTTTACGATCTTTCGGGGCTTGAGGATATACTTTCGGTGGATGTGTGGAATGATTGTTTGAGTGAGGAGGAGAGGTTTGAACTTGCGAAGTATCTTCCTGATATGGACCAAGAGAATTTTGTTCAGACTTTGAAAGAGCTTTTTACTGGTTGTAACTTTCAATTTGGGAGTCCAGTTAAGAAGTTGTTTGATATGCTGAAAGGTGGTCTGTGTGAGCCGAGAGTTGCTCTTTACAGGGAGGGTTTGAATTTTGTTCAGAAGCGGCAACATTATCATTTGTTGAGGAAGCATCATAACAACATGATTAGCAATCTTTGTCAGATAAGAGATGCTTGGCTCAACTGCAGAGGATACAGTATTGAAGAAAGGCTCCGTGTCCTGAATATTATGACCAGTCAAAAGAGTTTGATGTGTGAGAAGATGGAAGATTTGGAGGCTGATTCTTCAGACGAGCAGTCTGGTGAAGGTATGTGGAGTAGGAAGAACAAGGAAAAGAAAAATGCCCAGAAATTGGGTCAATTTCCTTTCCATGGTGTGGGTTCTGGTTTAGAATTCCATCCACGAGAGCAATCAGTGGTTATGGAACAGGAGAAGTCTAGCAAGCAAAACACTAGAGGTATACTCAAGCTGGCTGCTTCAAAAACTCATTCAGCAAAGGACCCAACAGGTCACTCGTCTTCTGTCTACCATGGTTTGGATATGAACCCCAGGCTTAATGGTTCAGCTTTTGCTCGTTCTCAACATATTAAGCCAACTGGATATGATGCGGGGTCAATCCACAGAATGAGGGATCCGTTGTGGAATGAAGACAATGAGGATATGTCATTTGGACTAAATGTCCATCGAGATCGCAATGCATTCCGTGGAAGCATGGTGGATAAGTCTGGTGCCCCGAGAGTGGGAAAGAGGCATGAATTTCTGAGAGGTGATGAAATAGAGGGTGGCAATTTGATGGGTCTGTCTATGTCTTCAAAGGCTGATCTCCATGGATACACAAGAAATCCAAACCAATTCTCTGATATGCAGTTGTCCCCGGCAAACCCACCTTCTAAGAGAGGTTCACACGATTTTCCTAGAAAGGGAAAGTATGCTGAAAATGTTCAATTTGTAGGCAGTGTTCAGGCGAAGTCAAGATCAAGGGGTTCAAAGACATCACATAAAGTTGATATGATTGACTCTCCATACCATGATGATCTTTTCAGCAACAATACACCAGGACAGGAATTTGGTACAGATTCAGTACATAAATATGATGATTGGAATCTAAAAAGCAATAAACGGAAAGCAGATAGAGATTCTCCTGATCTCAGTTATACAGCTTATAGGTCTTCCTCACCACAGGTCAGTGATAGACTTCTATCCTCTGATTTTAGAACAAAGTCATTGCAAGATAAGATCAGAGGGAATTTTGTACAGAATGGAGTAAAAGATATGAATTCTCTGAGGGCTAGCCATATTCTCCTAAGAAGTGAAGAAACTGAATCAGATTCATCAGAACAGTTGGATGATGATGAGGATAATAATCCTTTATTACAGAGAAAATTTACTTACCCAGTTGGTACAGTTGCTGGTTCTCTGACAAAATCATTGAAGTCTCATCTAGATCCTAAGAAGACCAAATTTGGTAAGACAGATATGAAGGCGCATGTTATAACTCAATCTAAAAAGAAAGGTGGCTTTCCAGAGCAGGGAAACATGCATGGAGCAGAGAATTACCTTTCAAAAAATGCAAAGCAGAAGAGTAAAATAATCAATGGCAGTCCTTTGCGTAACCCTGCTGGTAAATTCTTTGAAGAGAACTATCCCTCAGGATCAGATATGCTAAATGGTGGTCATGATGACTGGAGACAATTACATAAAAGCAATAATGAACGGATGCGAGGGGAACCTGTTGATAGGTTTGATGTACCGTCATCACTTGCATATGCTGCTGAGCATAAGATAAAAGGGAGAGCTGGACTTGATCATTCTATTTTGAGGTCAAAATATTTACATGATTATGGCCATGATGAGGACGAATCACTTGAGAATCGGTTGCTAGGGGATGAAAATGGAGTTGGACATGGCAGGGTTTGGAGAAAAGGGCAGAAAAATGTTGCTTATAAGGATGAGCATAATGAAAGATCTGACACGCCATTACTTGGTTGTAACTCAACAATGAAGAAGCGAAAAATGAAGCACGGTGCAGCAGAATTTGTTGGAAGAGATGAAGATGCCAATCTTCTGTCAAGCAATCCTCCCAAAACAGATGACTTGCCTTCTTTTTCTATGAAAAAAAAGTCAAAGAAAAAAACAGGGGCTGATATGGTTATTTCTGAAGTGGAAAATTCTGAATTGCCTGTTACTGATACAGGGACAGCAGATATGGAACTGGAAATCAAGCCACAGAAAAAGCCATTTATTTTGATCACACCTACTGTCCATACTGGATTTTCATTTTCTATAATGCATCTTCTTTCTGCAGTCCGCATGGCAATGCTTAGTCCACCAGCAGAAGATAGTTTGGAGGCAGGGAAACCTATAGAACAGCAGAATAAAACGCAGGAAGACAGTCTCAATGGTGTTATTTCTAGCGATAAGGTGGCTGCCAATGGTGAAGCTTCTGGCCAACTAAATATGCCATCTCTTACAGTTCAGGTGATTGTCAATCGTGTGAGATCGAACCCTGGTGATCCCTGTATTCTTGAGACACAAGAGCCATTGCAAGATTTGGTCAGAGGCGTTCTAAAGATATTTTCTTCCAAAACGGCACCTTTAGGAGCAAAGGGTTGGAAGGTACTAGCAATTTATGAAAAAGCTACCAGAAGTTGGTCATGGACTGGCCCAGGTTTACAAAATTCATCTGATCGTGGTACCATTGAGGAGGTGGCATCTCCTGAAGCTTGGGGCCTTCCTCATAAGATGCTCGTCAAGTTGGTCGATTCCTTTGCCAATTGGTTGAAATGTGGTCAGGATACTCTTCAACAAATAGGAAGTCTCCCTGCACCACCCTTGGAATTGATGCAAGTCAATCTTGATGAGAAGGAAAGGTTTAGAGACCTGAGGGCCCAAAAGAGTCTCCACACCATAAAGCCAAGTTCAGAGGAAGTGAGGGCTTATTTTCGCAAGGAGGAACTTCTCAGGTACTCAATTCCCGACAGAGCTTTCTCATATACTGCAGCTGATGGTAAAAAGTCTATTGTGGCTCCTTTGAGAAGATGTGGTGGGAAGCCAACATCAAAAGCCAGAGACCATTTTATGTTGAAACGTGATCGCCCACCTCATGTTACAATTCTCTGTCTTGTGCGAGATGCAGCTGCTAGGTTGCCTGGAAGTACTGGTACTAGAGCAGATGTTTGTACATTAATTCGAGATTCTCAATACGTTGTTGATGATGTCACTGATTCACAAATTAACCAAGTAGTTAGTGGAGCTTTGGATAGATTGCATTATGAACGTGATCCTTGTGTGCAATTTGATGGAGAGAGGAAACTGTGGGCTTATTTACATAGAGATAGAGAAGAAGAAGATTTCGAGGATGATGGCACATCATCCACAAAGAAATGGAAGAGGCAGAAAAAAGATGCTGCTGATCAATCTGATCAGGCACCAGTAACTGTTGCTTGTAATGGGACTGAAGAGCAAAGTGGATATGATTTGTGCTCTGATCTCAATGTGGATCCACCATGTATTGAAGACGATAAGGGAGCTGTCCAACTTATGTCTAATGAAACAGGGTTGAATGCAGAGGATCATGTTAATGTTAATCCTGCTGCTCTAGAAGGCAATGTTTGTGAGGACAATTCAATGGCCTGGGAGACTCTTGACTTGAACCCTACTCGAGACTTATGCCAAGAAAATTCAACAAATGAAGATTTTGGCGATGAATCCTTTGGGAGAGAAAGGCCTGTTGGACTACTAAGTGCAAGCTTATTATGAAGAAAACTGCAGGTATGGTAGCATTATTATTTCTCTTAATATCTTTCAGCAACATACAATAAATACTACAAATTGGAGTATTTAATGTTTGTGATGTCAATGTCCTTACACAAAATCCTACATGTTTCTGCAGGATTCAGTTCATCTGCATTCAAGAATTCAATCACACTGGTTATAGCTGTGGTTATATATATATTGCGGGTGCAGTATCTTTGTATATTGATTTGGTCAGAAAGAATAGGATAGAATGTGTGATCTTGTTGAAGATCATGGAAAGCTGGGTTAGGTTAGCTGAATGTTTTTGTGGCTTTACTTTTCATAAATCACAAACAATAATTACCTTTTGGGTCTCGATATAAAATGATGTTATTTTGCTTCTTGTGTGAGGCATCAAGAAGCGCAAGTGTTGTGTTGCCATTGTATTGCATCACAAAATTCTTATATTATTGTGTATATATACAGTTCCATTAAGACGTGATGTCAGTAGTTCATCCAATAAATCTGTTCATCCAAATGAACAGAACAAAATACTTATTAGCAGACAGATAAAAAAGAGATGGCATTTTATGCTCTTTACATTATTGTATATTTTTTAAGCCTGGGTGATCAGTAATTACATTTTATCAAGTGGGAAAATTAATTTTCAGAATTGTAAACATCAATTTGAAGTCTTTGAATTTTATAAATTGGTAAATATATCCTCGATATCATCAAAATTGTTACAAATTGGCACTCCCTCTCTAATGGTATCTAAGAAAAAAATCACCCTTAAAAAATTACAAACATAATCATTAGCATAAGAAAGAAATTCACACTCAAGAAATCTAAACATAATTATTTGGAGTTATGATTTGTGCATTTTTGGTATAAGTTAAGACTTAAAAACAATTTTAATTGATTGTTGGTAAGGGAAAAATAGAGTGAAATTTTATTTAATAATTATATCTCTCGACGTATCTAAAATGCACTCAATGTTAATAAATGATTTATCCATTTTATTTTTGTCAAAAATTAGTGTGGAAATGTATTTTTTTAATTTTGAAATGTGTTTGTAAGTGTACCTCTGGACTAACCTCTGAAAGCATTTCGAGGTGATGGAAGGAAGAGTGTTTTTGCATAGCTTACATCTCCAAAAAAACCTTTAGAGCTTAGAACAACAGTCCCAGGCAAAAGTTTGTCTTGAAATTGATATTTTTTAGTCCAACATATATTTTAGGGCATTTATATTAAAGATATCAATAATTACATCATGCAAAATTATACTAATGTAATTTAAAAATGTTATATAAAAATTCAAACAATAATAAAAATTCAAATATTAATCAACAACGTTACCACGATATATAACTTGTTAAGAAAACACAAATATTACTAAAATACAAATAAAAATAAACTGTTGTGTATATTTAACCCTCTTTTTCTCCTATACCATTTGTACCGTTGTTTATCTTGAAAATTGATAAACAACGTTAGTCTCTTATTAAAGGTTGCCTTGTGAGATTGACTATGGAATCTCAAAACAACGCTTCAACTTTTCGAGTGTTTTGTGATACAAATTGTGATAAGTGATTTGAGTGTAAGTGGTTTTGACACAATGTGAAACCAACTTGTTTGCAAAATAAAAAATAAAACTAGATAGACTTTTAAGTTATGAAAGGAGATCTGCATAACTTAAATAAAGTTTAAAATAAATGTGTTTGACATGAAAGGAAATTGGTGATCGAAACATACATTGCTCTTACTTGACTCATTGTGCTTTTCGCTTGGGTACTCTGAGTATGTGCTTGAGATGAAAGTAAGTTTGAATCTCCCTGGAATCTATTTACAACGGTTTATTTATACAACAAACAAATAAATGCTCCTTCGACGAGTACTCTCCCTCTAAGAGCCACATGTTTGCTAACTCTCCTAGTTGTTTTTCACACATTCCCATGTTTCAAAACTTAACGACAACATAATCTCTTCCCGCGTCTATCTTTCCTTAACTGCCTGTCGCAAATGGTGTCTTCGTGTCGTCACCACACTTCTGTTGACTTAACTCTCTTTCCTTTTATTTTCCATTGTCCCTTTTGATCACGCTTGTACCTTTAGCTGGATTTGACCTTTGTCGAAATCATGGCTAACAACTGCAAGACATTTTTGTGCATCGGTTAAGATGGTTTGTACTGCGGTCATACCAAAATTCTTCCTTAAAATATCCTCTCTCTACGATATCTCTCATAAGCTTCGTCGACATGCTGACAACATGTCATGGGTGTGGTTATCCTTAGCCCACACCTCTTTCAATATCTCCTGGTGAGCTGATTTAGGTGGTGCTCCTGCAACATTTGATGTCATGTAAGGATTTGATACATTGTAGAACCATTACATATAGCTAAATTGAGCAGCTCATGGATCAGGAGCTCGCACATTGTGTGCATCTTCTAGTATCAGATGGTTATATAAATTTTTTAGTATGTCATCAAGATCTCGACGATGAAATTTTGGAGGAGCACACATTGAGAGATGTCTCGGAATAAACTGAAGAAACTCGAACAGACGCGTGTCACGCTCATACATATGTTGAATTTTCCAAGGGATGCGTTAGACGATGATTGTCGTACGAGGAATAACATATGTCATCTTCTATAGTACGATCAGTAAACACCTGAAACAACTCTATCGCCTAATTACCATAAGCATCATGCTACTTCCTGTTTGTCTTATCTTCCAAAGATAAACTTCACCATGCTTCGAGTACAGATAAACCAAACATACAGTTCCTAGTTATAATCGTGGATCCATTGTCGATGAAGTATGCTAGGTACACTACATAGACATAGGTTGCATTTTTGTCCATAAATATGATTGTTTCAACCAAATACATGAGATATGACCTTAATGGATCTCGTATGTAGTACACAAAAATTATTCATTTTATTACAAAAAAAGACATGACCAAGTACATGAGATATCACCTTTATGTTGTGGCAGATTAATTTTTTTTTGCCATGGTTTATGCTTTTTACCGTTTTACGAAAGTGTAAAAACAATACATTAGTCAATTCAATTACTACAAAAATGCAGAAGTAATAAAATATTTATGATATCTCTCTTTCTCACACATGTCTAATAACATAGTCTACATAGAGAGGAAGTAGGGAGATGTCATACGGGCCTTAAGGATAATGATAGCTGTAGCAGCAACCGGCTTTTCCTGGTGGGCTTAAGGGAAGTAAGGATATGTTCTTTCTGGAAGACGACGTTAGAGACACGTGAGCTATGGAAATTAACTCTTCCGGATCAAATAAAGTGACGACAACTGGTGGTCGGGAGGGTCTGACCCATTCTTTGCTAACCGATGCATGTTGGGCCACTTAACTATGTCTCAATCTATCCAAGTTTTTAGCCATTGTACCAATAGTAAAACCAAAAAATCATATCAAAATGAAAATGTCACAGAAACACACGAAAGCAAAAGCCAACAAAATCCAGAGATACATACATCTTTATAACACATGAAAGGAAAATTTGGTGATGCATCTCCATAAAAAGTCGAAATGGCAGGAAATGCAAAAAATTTATATGATGTCCTAAACACCAACAAATGTGAATGGATGTATATACACGCTACTATTTTGAATTTAACTGCAATATAATACATCTTAAACAACCTATTTTATCTAATACATGCATTACAACTAAAAAAAGGAACAGAGAAACTTGTCGATCGAGAGTTATTGTATGAAAGGTTGAATAAAGTGAATGAAATGTCTTGGGGTTGATTGTAATGAGATATAAGTAGTGTTGAAATTTGACAAATAGCCTTGTTCATTCTTGCCCATGAGCTCTCCGAAGAGTTTTAAGAAATGTAGAAAATGAAGGAAGAGAAGGGCCAGTTTCGAGGTATATGAATTAAAACTCGTCTAGAGATGCATCTCCATAAATTTCACTGAGCATAAAACTAACTGAATTTTGAAATAAAGGTTGTTACGGAGATGCACCTCCAGATTCACCCTAATATGGATACGTAGATGTATTTTCAAACACATTTTTGGATAACATGGGATGACTTAGTCACGAAAGTTGTCTGTATAATGAGTGTGTCTAGAGATGCACCTTTAAAATCTAGACATATTTGTAATTTTTCTTCGTGGTGAACTAGTATTCCATGGAGTGTACGGAATAGCCCCCTAAATTTTGTGTAGCTTTTTGCTTGAGAGGGCTTATGAAAATATCTTGCGATGTTGTTCTAAGATTTTTTTAATTTATTTTTACAAATTGTTCAAGATAATTGATTTTTTTTATGTGTAACCAAGTATTGAAAAAAAAAACAGATAATCATGTTTCAGAGAAAATTACGCAAATAACCATGTTTCGGATGTCATTTAAGTGAAGGCGCCATCCCACATGGCGCATGCACTTGCTGCAAGCTATGTGAGATGGCGCATGCACTCTGTTTTTAGGTGTAGGCGCCATATGAAATGGCTCCTATGTGTATTTGTGTTTTCTATAAATAAAACACCCGTTCTCCTTCATTCTTCACACTTTATCACCTTATCTTCTCATTTTTCTCTTTTTTTGTGTTATGACATCACCATACATCCATACAAGAGATGAATACGTTATTTTCTCGGTCACAAAACCTCTGATGAAAATGAAATTTTTGGCACATTTTTACCACGGCCAAACTGAAGAAACAATTGATGCAGTGGTTAGAGGGAGAAATCGAAGTCGGGGAAGAAATTAGAAGGATCGAGAGAAAAAGAACGACAATACACTTCACAGTTGGACAACCTCGAATTTGGTTGGAGGAAGTCAAAACAGACGTAGAAGTTTTGGCGATGATGTATGGATCCGATGAAATCGTTTTGACGGTTGTAGTATCTTAGATATTTGTTTGTGTTGTTGATGTTATATTTTTATGTTGTTTTAATAGTGACGTGTTTTAGTTGTTTTTTGCGTAGTGGCTGTTTTTTCGTGTATTGGTTGTTGTAAGAAATGCTCTTAATGAAAAAAAAGTTCTGTTAAATTATAAAAAGTGCAAATACATTGCATACAATTATCATGTTGTGGAGCTTGTAGCACGAGTGGGACATTTTTTCACGATTGTGTCCGACCTGACAACATAAACCACATTTTCTTTTTAGTTTGTCAAGCTCGTCCATTTCAGTTGTGGTACACTTACTTTTTGGAAGACCCTTTTTATTCCTTCGCATTTGATGGTTGTGCCAAACTATCTCCCCTTCGTGCTTAGACCAGTAATTCGATTTCGCCACCACTGGAAATCCGTTGTTATATACCTTGAGCAACGTCTCTGACTTGTAAATAGGAGATAAAAGTTCTAACGCATCCTGATGAGTATGCGCACATGCCACAATGACATG
This sequence comes from Vicia sativa, assembly GCA_021764765.1. Lineage (NCBI taxonomy): Eukaryota > Viridiplantae > Streptophyta > Magnoliopsida > Fabales > Fabaceae > Vicia > Vicia sativa. The sequence continues at coordinate 144,030,314 of CM038792.1, forward strand.
AGAATGTTAGTTGGTGATTTTGATAAGCTATTCAACTCGAAACAATGGGATTTGTATTGCTTGGACTTTGTTCGAATGAAGGGAATAAGGTCTTGAGGTTGCATTTTTGGCTGAAAGTGAAGGAGTTTCGAATGGTCGTTGGGAATTTAGAGTTTTTTATCTAAGGAAGTTTCAAATTCGAATAAGAAGATTTGAATTGATTATTTCCATTAAATATTCGAAATTAGAAATGAAGGCTTAATATCTTTGATAACGTATGATTCGAAATTCAAATATACGGCGCCATTCCATTGAAGAACGCGTGGAAGCCATAAATTGTAGAAACCATGCAATCTTCGAACGTGACATCTTTTTAAAGTTGGACCATAGGGTCGAAATAGTATAAATAAGAGTCTTAGTGTTAGGATTTTGTGTGTTCATTATTGTACAAAAACTGATATACTCAAACTACCAAGTGTAAGGGAAACGAGTTGCAGAGACATGTAGTATAGAAACACCATTGTTTATCTTTGAAGCTTTAAATTAAAGTTCTTTATTTTTAAAAGTTGTTTCGTTTTAAGTTATTCCTTTATATTTCAGTCAAGTCTATACCTTTCCAAAAATCTTTATTTCTTTACCAAGTCATTTACATTTCGTTTACAAACCATTTATTTTACTTTATGAAGTCTTTCTTTCAATTTAAAGTTTTTTCATTCGAAGTTACTCATAAATTCGTACATTATTTTATCAACATCTTTATAACACTGCGTTCCATATTTCACCTCTCTGTGTAAATAACGAAGCCATCCTAAAATAGGCTTCAACAATGGCATCACCATTCCTTCCTATAACCATCGTCCTAAGACATCCAACAACAACAGACAACAGTATCGATCGTGTCAAATACACAAATCAAATACAATAGGAATTAAATTAATTAATAAGTTGGCCAAATCTTACCGACCATTGCTCTGATACCACTAATGTAACACCCCTATTCTAACCCCAAATAATCATGGCATAAACCAGAGTAAAATAGAATACATACGTACAAGGGTGTCACATGTTATTTTCCACACAATGGAAAACCAATAAAACAAAAAAAGCATGCACCTGGTCATACATCATAACACATATTTGAATTTCATATTTCAATAAAATATGCATTTCAAAGCGAAATAATTAATTCATCAACAAAATAATAATGATTGATATCCCATACTACTAATAAAATCACAAGTACTAGGCACTAAGGACATACATCTCATCATCTCATACATATCCAGATAAAAGAGAGTAATAACAAATATCTCTCAATTAAGTCAAAACATGAATTCAAATGAAACCCCCTGTGTAACATAGACCAGAGCAATGATTCACTACCTAGTATAAGGATAAACTAGCTAAACTCCTCAACTAGTCTCGTGCGAATCACCTATATCCTCAGAACTTGCACGTTATCCACATAGAGGTAACATCACAACAGAAGGGTGAGAATTCACATCATTATCTGAATGTATATAAATTGGAAGTAATATAGAAACAACATCAATTACAAAATTCTCCACACTCCAAGTGATATTCCATAAAGTAAGATTTCACAATCCAATTAGAAATAAATGTCCTTACACAAACATTCTAAATATAACATATTTACATTTATCACTTATGACACAAAAGCCACCAACACAATCAATCAAATAATCCATATATTTAATTTCCACATTTTCTAACATAAAACATACACTCTTTAATGACACATGAGACATTAATGCAATGTGACTCATGCATGTGTGTAATACGGTGAACTGACTTTGAGATTTTTGTATCGCAAATGTGCGGATAGCAAGAGTCGCCACCGACTTTTCTTTTATCCAATTAAGGGAAGGTAAAAAATACAGAAAAAGACCTTCGTTAGATTCTGAGTAAGGGAGAAGGTTATGAAAAGGGAAGGTATTAGCACCCCTTTTCATCCGTAGTTATCCACGGGCTCTTAGTTGCTCTTAGATCATTTTAAAAAAGTGCTTTCTGTGTGTTTGACAAAAATGTTTTTGAAAAGCCATTTCGCTTTGACTCTGTAATGATTCATGTAGGAATGTATACAAAGTGTTCGGAAATGTTTCGTTTTTTGAAAAGAGTTTGAACTTTGACAAAAGTGTGTGGTGTGAAAAGTATTTTGATAGAGCAAGCAACTAAAAGTCTTATTACCTACTCAGAATTGGTCGTTTTCGTGTTATTTTACGTTTCCTTTAGAATAGTGCTATCCGTACCATTAGTTGGTAGGTAACCCCATTCGTTGGATGTAAGCGGGACATTCGAAGGGACATCGTATGGTCATAGAAAGCAACTTGTAGGAAGTATCCTAGCACATTCGAAGGGACTATCATCATTTTTCGTAGGCGACAATTGAGGGTCAAGATCATGTATTCGGAGGCGACGTCGTGGGTCTTATGATCTTTGTATCGAAGGGACTATGATGATTTGTTTTGAAGGCAACGGTGCTAGAATACCTCTACGTTCGAGGGACTTGACCATTTGTATTCGTAAAGGCAACGAGAGAGAATTACCCTAAGGGGTGCATGTGTGAAAGAGTGTGTCAAATTCAGATATGTGTTATCTTGAAATTAAGAGCGATCTATTTCCAATTTTAGTCTTGCCATACACGCCTAATTACTAGCAGTTTATAGGGTGCGGAAATTAAATTGCGGAAAGTAAAGTGCGGAAAGATAAATCCTACGCTATTACAAGGCTTTGGGGCAGATACATAATTGAAAGTGCGGAAAATAAAAGTCCTAATTAAACTATTACATCCCATAGGCAATTACATAATTGGAAAAGAAAGGCGATAAAAAATTGTCCGAAATGGTATAACTTGTAAACAGATGAAAAATCGGGAAACGGAAGAAAATTGCATAAGAGGAAAATGTTAGTAAAAATAAGTATTTTTGAATGAGAAAAAGTTTTTATGCAAAAAATGACATTAATATGATAAAATAATTTTTTGGGAATTTTTGGAGTTAATTTGATAATTAAAAATCAATTAAAAGCTATTTAATTGATAAAATAGAAATTAAATTAAATATGCATGAAAAAATAATAATTTTAATTTTAGAAATTAAGTAAAGATTTTTTTGATGAGTATGCAAAAAATAAATATTTTTGGTGTTTTTTAAATGCATGATAAAAATATTAGAAGATAAATTAAAATGCATGTAAAATATTAAAAAAAGAAAATATAAAAATATAAGAAAAATATGCAAACTTGTTAAGAGCAAAAATATATTGGTCCCCTTAGGAATCGAACCGGTGACCTTGGCTTCACACCCACGCGCCTTGACCAACTGAGCTGGAGCGTCCACGTGTTAGGAAAATACAACGAATTGTTTTTAAACGGTGTCACTTCCTGATTGCCCAGAACGCGCGCGAAGATCTTCATCGCCTTCGTTTGAATTCTGGGAATTTTGCGTCGGTCTTTCTTCGACGCTAAGGCCCCTGCAATTTCTAAAATCTCATACACATAATATAAATGAATTGTGAGTACATGAATCGATTGTAAATGACATTCTAAACACGATGGTGGTGGTCTTTTGGTCCAATTTTTCCGTTTTAAGGAAACCCCAATTTGGTTCAGAAAACCCTAATCATGGTGATTCGTGTTTCAGGCCATGAAAATGCAATTAAACCATCCAGAAAGCTTGCAAACTTCACACTAAACACAAAACATGTTAAAAATGCATGAATAACAGAATTCGATTTTTGAAAAAGTGTGACAAACCGAAATCGTATTTGCGTGATTCTTGATGTTTTTGAATGATGTAAAGGTCTGGACTGCTTCAGGAGATGTCAAGGAATGCAATGGGATGCTTGGAATCGATTGAAACAAGCTAGAACTGTGGCTGCAAGTTACTTGAAAGGCACGGTTTTTTTGAATTAGGTTAGGGTTCCTCCAAGCAATTTTTCTGTCCTTTCTTGTGTGATATGCATTGTATATTTATAATGGATGAAAATTGAGCTGATTTGAGGAACAAATAATCATCAATCAATGCAAAGATTATTTGATTTTGTACAAAATCAAATCTTATCTTTTTTGATCAATTTCAATCAATTTCTTGCCAAATCTTTATCAATTTCGAAATTGACAGCTTTTGGTGAGTTGCTTGGACCTCAAGGATGAGAGAAAAAATCAATTTGCATTTAATTTTGATTTTATACCTTATTTTTTAATTTAATTTGTATTTAGATGAATAAAATCCAAATTAAATAGAAAAATAAAGTTAAAATTCGTGGCATTGGGCTTGGATGTTCCAAATTGTGTAAGGAACAAGTTTGGATGAAGAAAAACTAGGCCCATTTGCAAAATTTTTGATTTTTACAAGTATCTCTCTTTGTGCACTTCTTCAAAAAGACCCAACTTGTGCAATGCGTATTTTGCTCAATTTTCCACATTCTTGAGTGTTCTTGGACTTTTTGGAAAGCTCTAAGTGTCCTCTAACCAAACTCTTTGGTTTCATCTCAATTGGAGTTTCCATGCTCAATAAATCTTCAAAACAAAATGTTGACTTTTTGTTGACTTTGAAAAGGACCTGTAATATTTTGATCCATACCTTCCAAATGAAGCATTTTTTGAACATTCTTGTGAGACATGAAGTTGTAGAGAATTGAATTTCCTTCAAAATGAGAGGTTGTGAAAAAATTTCTGAGAAAGTATGAAGAAGTTATGCTCAGTCAAAGTTCAGTTGACTTTTTCTCAAGAAACCCTAATTTGGAAAGTTTGACTTTTGAGCAAATCTTGAGTTTTCTTGATGAATCATGATCAACTCTTGATCAAATGATGAATGTGACTTCAAAATGAGGATGTTGACCAAAAATCAGAAAGTTTGACTGTATGTTGACCACAGTTGAGTTTTTGTCCAATACAACTGATTTTCAACCATCTGAGCAATTGTTTGAGGAAACTTGACTTGTGGGGCTTGAAACTTGACATGGAGAATATTTGAAGCATATGAGGAGGCATGATGAACATTGGAGATGTTGGAAGTTCATCTAGATCTGTGGATAGCCAAACCCTAGTCTGGGTTGATTGTCTAGGAGAGGGTTTGTCTGATCAACCCTTGAGAAATCCTTGAGTATGGATGTATGAAATGTCTTGAGAAGTTGGAGGGCAAATTTTGGGGTATGAAAATGTGGTACCATCGTAAACATCAAACTCACCTCGCTTCCGACTCAATAACTTAGAACCAAAGCCACGCTTCCGATCCGGACAAGACCAAATCCACCAATATGAACATATAGTCCACCGCTTCTTTTTCCATATAGGATCAAGCACATTGTGAACCCAAATTTTCACCGCTACTATTTCCATTAAAGGATCAAGCTACCAATACCGGAGTTCCAATTTCCCATGAATGCATGTGCAATTTAACCAATAACATATACAATTAAGATTATCCACCAACCTTAATTATCAAGCACATCATAATAATTCAACACATTTGAATTATTCATCGTTTTGCACAAACATCATAGTTCATCATCAACAAACAATACACATCATATTTACTATCATCACACATCACAAATAACACATAGCATACAAGCCAACACATGTTATTCTCAACAATTCATTCAAAACATAACATACATACACTAATTCAAGTAGCATGTATTCATGCAATCGCATCCAAAAATAATCCAAAACTCATCAAAACAATTATTAGGATTCATGTAAATTAATGATAAATCATAAGCAAGCAATCCCCTAAACCATTCATGCATAATTAAGGAATTTGTTTTTCTGCATACTGTGAGGCGCGCTCAGCGGCCTTACAATTATGCAGAAAAATTCTGCTACGGACAGTTCAATTTCAGCCACGAATTTCCTTCTCAAAATCAGTTCTAATGCTTATTTATCATCAATTAAACATCATATAACATGTATACATCATGGGTAACCTAATTAACATTAAATCTAGTCTCCTTCATCAAAAATCCCAATTTCCCAATTCAATTTGAGTGAACAAAAACTTAGAAATTGATATACCCAATCATATAGCATGTTACTAATCACTACCCAAGAACATATAATCAAATAATAATGAAGATTTTCCCCCTTACCTCTTGGAGATTCTCTTCTTCGGGTTTCTTCTTCTCTTCTCCTCTTTCTCCTCTCATCTTCTCTTCTTTCCAACAAATGACAACACTCACTATGTTTTCCCTTAACCCCTTTACTAACTAGTATATTCAAATTGGGCTCAACAATTAACACATTTTTATTACTTCTATTCTTATAATTAGGCCTAACACTAAATAATCTCATTTCTATTCAAAAAACCCAATTATTCAAATAGCACACATATTCAAATAATTCAAATATTCATTCAAATCACTCAATTTAATTAATTATCATATAATATAATAAATAATAATTAATAAATAGATATTAAAATTTGGGATGTTACAAGCCTTTGTACTTCCCACACAACCAAATTCCATCTATCTGAACAATAGGTTTGCATGACGCAAACCCTTTTATGCAAGGTTCAATAGCCCAAAACACTCGACTAAAAATTCCATTCCCGTTGACACAACTACTGTCTGGGGCATACGTTGGCAGTGTTTCTATAGTATAAACAGTGCCGGGAGCATAAGTCTGAAGTGCATGCAGATACCGTGGTAGCTCTTTGTACGAATCCTCCCAGTTTCCATAGACTGTTTCAATCGCCTTTGTCCTTTCTAACTATGCCTTTCTATATGTAGGAGTGTAGTTGAAAACTGTTGTGATGTGAGTGATTATTGTTTTTACCTTCAACGAAAGATCTTTGCTGACGAGAGGTAAGATCTCTTGACACATAAGCTGATAACCTAATTTGCGATGATACTGTTGTTAGAATATAGTTTGGTTCTAATCATATCTTAGAGTTTTTATGATAACAAGTGAAATAAATTTTGTATAATAAATATGATACTCTGATGTATATTATTCTCATTTCAGATGATGTTCTAACTCAAGTATTCTAGAATAAAGAAATATCAAATTATGTTGAGTAAACAAGAGTTAAAAGTTCTAGAAGATAAAAAGAACTTCTGAACACGCAAGCTGAAAGAAACTTCTGAAAGAAGCATATGATGTTCTGACTCAAGCACTCAAGAAAAGTGAAATATCAAATTATGTTGAGCAAAAAAAGAGTTAGAAGTTCTAGAAGATTAAAAAAAACTTGTGAACATGCAAGCTGAAAGCAACTTTTGAAGGAAGCATGCTAACGCAACCTCTAATAGAAGCACCAAGGAAACCTTTGTTAGAAGATACTTTGAACAAGGCTTGCAGAAGGTCATGATTTATCAATACGTCATCTTCTAAGACAAAGTCTGCTACAGTACCGTTACTAATTAAAGTTAACACGACTTAAGTACTTGAGTTGATCAACTTTCGAGGCTCATTGAGAAAACAAAGCACATGCAGACAAGCAACATTTATTACGTTTCTCATCATCCAAGACACACAATGGAATGCAACAGAATAATTTACTAGAAGCTATATAAAGAGCAAACGTTCAAAGAAGAAATATATTCATTCATAGACAACCATTCAAAAACAACAATTCTGAAAAGAAAACTTACGCTGCCAAAATTAAATACTATTGTGTTAAGTTTATTTTCTGTATTGAGCTTAAACATTCTTGTGTAAAAATCACGTTTGTGATAAAGCTTTTTAGAAGCAACGTTATACACTTTGTTAGAAGTTCATTTGTAATTGTTCCTTGAGAGATCAGTTGGGTCAGATTTCTCTTAGAGGTGTTAGTCACTTGCAGTTGACTTGTGCATTGTTGTTAGTCACAACAGTTGATTGTGCAATTATAATCAGATTGATTATAGTGAATTAAATCCTCGTTAAGAGAGGAGAAATCACCTTGATGGGTGGACTGGAGTAGTTTGAGTTTCAAACGAACCAGGATAAAAATCATTGTGTGTTTAGATTGTTGTTGATTATAAGAAAAATTTAAAAGGGAAAAACTTATTCAACCCCCACCCCCTTCTAAGTGTTTTCTAAGCCTTCACATGTTATTGTGTAGAACTAACACAAGTGTGTATGGTTATGAAACCTATAATCCAACAATCACTTTTCAACCTATATGATGCGGTGAGTTTGAACATACATTCTGGGTGATGGATACATTGTATTTTGTACCTTTCTGGATTTACTCTGTCTACGTTATAATCAACAGAGTTAATCATGTGGAACTTTTTATAGCTCTTATACAATCTTCCCTTGTACGAAATTTGTCTCCCATCTTTAAATTTTCATCAGATTGCACAACCGGGTTGAAGAAGTTATCTGATGATGGTTCGTCTCCACCTATGTTGAAGCTGGTCATGTGTGTCGGGGGGTGTAAATTTGATCTGGAGGTATTTGACCTGGATGTTCATATTATGAGTCATCGTTTATCATGTTGTCAAACTCTAACTCTTCATTTTCTTCTTCGTCGTCAACAACATCTATTTCAGCTTGGTCGTCTTTCATGGGGTCAATAACTTGTGACTGAGTGGGTTGTGATAACTGAGCCTCATGTAGCACAACATACAACTCAATAGAGTCGTACCTAGAATACTCATGGCTTGAAAACATACTTTGAAGGTCCTCGTCATGTTGAACCTCTATCTTATAAAATATAATTTGGTTCTCACCAAAAAATACTGGATTTTGGAAGAAGATGTATGATACGGGACCTCGAGCAAGTTTTTCCTCTAGAAGTTTTTTGAAGTGTGGGAAATTGGCTTTTCTGCTTAAATAAAATCAGATTCAGTTTGTGTTTCTAAATAAAAAACCAGAAGTCGGACAATTGTATGTCTCACCATTGAAGTGTGCACTGATAACATATTATGGTGTAGATGACATTGTGTTTGGATAGATGAGTGTTTACAAAATTCCGCCTTCATGTCCGATTTAATAAGAGGCTTTGCATAGAATGTGACAAAGTGGTCTATTACAACGTAGGCGTCATACCATATGGTGAACTCATTCAAATTTGCACATAGGCACCATATGGGATGACAAATTATGACTATCATGTAGTCTAGCGTGTCACCTAAGCTATCCTGCCACCCTAGCCTGCCACCCATGCGACACCATATCCTGTCCCACGCCATTCAACATGGTGCATGCATGCCTTTTTGTACATAGGCACCATCCCATGTGCCTCCTTCGTGACAAGTGGCTTGCATGCATGCAACACCCAAGAACCTCATAAATATAAGTTTTCTACTCATACACCTATAAATATGGCGCCTCAAACACAATTTTTACAACAACAACCCTCACACTCCTCTTCTTCTCTGAAAAAACACTATTTTAGTTAATTTTCAAATACGAGTCTCCTTACTTTGGGCGACCTTCACAGAGGAACAAGGGCAAACAATATCGAGTTTGTAAGTTTTATAAATTATATGTTATATATATATATATATATGTGTGTGTGTGTGTGTGTGTGTGTTTTAGCAAATTCTTTTTTTAGTAATGTTATTTTTTTTAGCAATGTTATATTTACACCAGTTAATTTGTATTTAAGGATCCTAAAAGATTTAGATGCTGTGGACATAACTACATTTCTCCCGATCCGTTTATCGTCCCGTATCTTGAATGAGATGGTTTTGGAGATGTAATAAAGATTTTAAGCTGCACCATTGATCCAAAGTTTATTCTTGCAATGTTGGAGAGATGGAGACCAGAGATACACACATTTCACCTATCCATAGGTGAATGTACCGTCACACTAGAGGACGTGTACATGTTGTTGGGTCTCTGTATCGATGGTAAGACTGTGAACGGTCTAGTGCAACAACCTAACTCTCTCTACAAGGAATTGTTGGGCAGGCATATGGTGGAGAATACTCTTGCTAAAGGCAAAGATATATATCTAACCACTCTTAGAAGTCATTATGGAAGTCTTATGTTGGATGGAAATTCAACCGATCAACAAAGAGTAATGAAGGCAAGAAATTACACAATGATGTTATTTGAAAGCTTGTTATTCCCCGAAAGTACGGGGAATACTGTTAATTTTATGTATTTACAATTTCTTGCCGACTTTGATCAAACAAGAAGGTATAGTTGGAGTTCTGCTGTTTTAGACCATCTATATAGTTCTTTATGTAAAAACGCAAGGAAAGACAAGTGTACCTTGTATAGATGCACTTTCTTGCTCTAAGCATCGGGTTGGTGGAGAATGGAGTCGCTAAACCCCGTCAACAACAATGCTTTCACGTTTTCATACGCAACAAAGTAAGTCAATATCGCAAATACTTTATTATTTATATCTTCGCCATTAACATATATTAAAAGATTTGTTTATCATTCATTTAGGTTCTGTGTGAAGGGCATCGATTAAAGCAAAAATCCAAGAAGCAATGTCGCTATATATCATAATCTCTTACAACACATTGGACGAATGATGTTAGTACCTATACAATCTTTATCTTTTAACTTAATTATTTTTAAATTTATCACCGCCCTAATTTAATTTTATCTGCAGTTTATATGGAGACCATATTTGGGTTTGGACCATGATCCCAACCACAATGGTGCAACTGTTGGATAGAAAAAAATTCAATCATCCGGTTCAACATAGTGGAGATGCAACAAAGCGACCGTGTGAAGATTCAATTCAGAATGCATAAAGATATACCCAGCGAACCAACTTGTTTGGATCCGTACCATCTCTGACGGGTCGATGCTCAATGGGGTGCTGCTAATTAAAAACAGCACGCTAAGGATTGATGTAAGATGTGGAAACGGCATGACCAACATGTCTTAAAATTCCCTATTTTCCTCACCGAGTCTAACATGCGACACACCGAAGAATATTATAAATGGTACAAATCCGTAACTAACTCGGAAATGTTTGTGTGGGACCTAACATATCTTGTCGACCCACGCACACGATGGACACAATACTCAATTCCCCAACAACAACAACCACCACAACCCCAACACACATACACTTACCACTAAACACCACGCCGATACTGATCCACAAACACCCAACCCCAATTTCAACGACCACACCAATACACCCAACCTCAATACGAACCTCAAGTCTCATACACTCAAATGCCTCGCACTCAACTCCAGTATTCTGAACGAATACCATTTATCCAATATCCTGATGTGGGTCCCTCGTCATCTAACTTTTCTCAACTTAGCCCATATCCAGGCATGCCTAAAGAATACGACCCAACAAACCTAACTTACCGCCAACCACCACAACCTCGTAGTTCTCATTAATCACAATACCAAACTCCCCAAGACCAATTTCAGTTTTACCCCCGTTATTCCGACGAACACTGCTATCGACCACCCATTGAACCCCACCCACCACCGACACGACCAAACTTTGAGGGCATGGGTATCCAATTATTTCAAAGCGGATATTCCAATTGTGTTGATTTGACGGATTTCATAGATCCTGAACGCATTCACTACGACGTTGGACCCTCGACCCAGCCGTAACAGGAAATTCGTCGATATCTAGCAAGAAATAGGCGGGGATGCGTGTAACGCCCCGAATTTAATTAACTATTTAATTAAATTATTTAAGGATTTAATTATTGGAATTAGTCGAAATTGGATTTTTTGGTATTATTTTAAGAGGCGTAATTAGATTGATATGGTGTTTGAACGGTCAAGTTGATATGTTGATCTGAGCTATTAAGTTTAAAGTCGAATTTTTAGTCGGTTTAATCGAAGACATAATATTAAGAATAATATTATTTATTTATTGGACTATTTTATTTAATTAAATGGATTGGATTGTTGTGTGTTAAGAATCGCAAATTAGAGATGCAACTAGTTGACCCAATAAGACAATATGATAATTTTATTATTATTGGAAATAATGGAATATTAGGTTACTAGACTAAGTGGTATATGCAAAAAGTATCAGAAACAAAATCTAAGGCCATTCACGTAGCAGCTTAGAGGAAATAAGGGTTTTGGTAGGAGAAGAAAGTCATGGAAATTGATCGAAGAAATTGCAAAGGATGGATAGAGGAAGAATTAGAAACACAAAGTTTGGAAGAAGAGGATACGAGAAGTGCTTTAGCCGTAACCGGAAATTGGGATTCGATTGGAGAATTCGATCTACCGGAAAACCAAAAGGTAAGGTTGGGGATAACCAGGAATATGATGATTGATATGTGGGATTGGGGTTATATGTATTTACACTGTCTGTGTTAAAATGTGGTGTTTGATTTTGATAATCATTGTTGTGGTTGTGTGAATCTGATAATTGTTGCTATGTTGAAATTGGTTACGAATTTGTCTGTAATTAATCTGAGTTGAAATCGACGTTGCAAATGGAAAAATATGGTTGAATTGGACGATGAAAATGTTGCTGGAAAATATTGAATTGAAGGCAATTGAAGAAGGGAGAATGAAAACAATTGGAGGGCGCAAACCAATAAGGGGTGGGCGCCCCATGATGGAAAAGGAGTAGAGGTGGGGCCCTTAACTAGAGGGTGGACGCCCTAGGGAGTGGGGTGGGCGCCCCACCATCATTGTTGGTGCCTCCTGCCTCGGTTTTCTTGTTACGTGGCCATATAAATTGGTCTACTTGAACTTTTGTTGTTTTAGTTTGGCAGGTTGGTTTTTAATCAATAATTGTGACTCTGGGTCTAAGAAAAAAAAAGGAAACCAAAATAATATATATGTATATAGTAGAGGGCGTACGCCCCCCTAGGTAAGGGTGGGCGCCTCACACCCATTTTGTCCTCATAATTGTTTAAATTGTGTTTACTGATATGTGGGATAGATATATTTAGTATTCTGGCAATTGTTTTTAAGTAGCTTAGCAAATGATATATATGAGTTAGTATAGTAAATGATACTATGGAAAATTGATTAATGATTTATTAAAATAACAATCAGTGACAGAATTATCAGAATTGGTGTAATCGAAAGTTAGCTGTTTTGCAGAAGTAAATGTAACAGAAATTAGAAACTGGTACTTGGCAGTAGAAAATTATTGGCAGTATGTAAGAGATGATAATTGATATTGATCAATTAAAATTATGAAATAATCACTAACAGTGAATTAGCAGGTTTGTAGTTCAAATCCATTTTTAGCAGAAAATAAAAATTGACAGCTGATTAGCAAAAGTCTAGCAGAGCTTAATTTTGTGTAGTAGAAGAATTGATTTAGCAGCTGTAGTAATTTGATCTGTAATAATTAATCACAACAGTGGAAATAATTAATTGGAAATTTAGTTAAACAACAGGATAGCATAATGTTGGAAACAGTACCGAGTTAGCTGAAATAACTGAATTAAGCGGTAAAATTAGTTGTTCGAAATCGATTGAAATTCTTTGTGATGGTTTGTATATATTAATAGGTGATTATGACTGGTTCCGTTTGTCGGAAAGATGTTGAATAAGTTATTTTGCAGGTACAACTGATCAGTTGAATCGTCCCGAATTATGGACACGCTTGAGTTGTAGGTCGAACGACCAATGTTGGTTTAAGTTGATGCAATTGATGCATGTTTAAGTTGTTGTTGTTTAAGTTATTGTTGTTTAAGTTGTTGCCGATGTTGTGGTTGTTGTCATATACATAGCATTTGCATGATTAAGTTGGCCTTGATGGCACCACGTTGAAGGCTTATGCCTTGTTAATGTCTCGATAAACTGACATATGTTTAAGTTGTGTTTAAGATGGAAGTTCTGCTCCAAATGGTACCACATGCATTTTCATAGTGTCATACCCCAAAATTTTCCCTCCATCTTCTCAAAAGATTTCATACATCTATGCTCAAGGACTCCTCAAGAGTTGATCAGACAAACTCTCTCCTAGACAATCAACCCAAACTAGGGTTTGGTATCTCCCAAGTCAAGATGGATTTCCAACATCTCCAATGGTCTTCATGCTTCCTTATATGTTTCAAAGATTCTCCATGTCAAGTTTCAAGCTTCACAAGTCAAGTTTCCTCAGACAATTGCTCAGATGGTTGAAAATCAGTTGTATTGGACAAAAAGTCAACTGTGGTCAACATACAGTCAAACTTCATATTTTTTGGTCAACATCCTCATTTTGAAGTTACATTCATCATTTGATCAAGGGTTGATCATGATTCATCAAGAAAACTCAAGATTTGCTCAAAAGTCAAACTTTCTAAATTAGGGTTTCTAGGTGAAAAGTCAACTGAACTTTGACTGATCATAACTTTCTCATACTTTCTCAACAATTTTCCCACCAAAGCTCATTTTGAAGGAAATTCAATTCTCTACAACTTCATGTCTCACAAGAATGTCCAAAAAATGCTTCATTTGAGAGGTATACCTCAAAACATTACAGGTCATTTCCAAAGTCAACAAAAAGTCAACTTTTTGATTTGAAGATATATTGAGCATGGTAACTCCAATTGAGATGAAACCAAAGACATTGTTTAGAGGACTCTTAGAGCTTTCCAAAAAGTCCAAGAACACTCAAAAATGTAGAAAATTGAGCAAGTTACACCATCCACAAGTTGGGCAATTTTGAAAGAATGCACAAAGAGAGATACTTCAAAAAATCAAATCTTTTGCAACTGGGCCTACTTTTTTCTTCATCCAAACTTATTCCTCATGCAAGTAGGAATGTCCAAGCCCAATGCCACGATTTTCTATTTTATTTTCCTATTTAATTTGGAATTTATTCATTTAAATACAAATTAATTTGAAAAATAAAGTATAAAATCAAAATTAATTGAAAGATTGATTTTTATTGCTTGCTTGTGATCCAATTAACCCATAAATGCCAGCAATTTCGAAATTGAATCAAATATGGGAAGATTTGATTGGAATTGAACAAGTTTTGAAAATTTGATTTTCATGGAAATATCAAAATTGATTTTCATTGATTATTGATCAAATCTTTCCAAAAACAATGCCAAATCCATCCAGCATATATACTTGATGCATATCAATCACAAGAAGACGAAAAAATTGCTCAGAAACCCTATTCCCAAACTCAAAAAAATCGTGACCTGCAAGCTATTGGCAATCCTATTTCCAGCCGTTCTCAAGCAATTTTGAGGTTTCCATTGCATTCCTTGGCATCTCCAGAGTCGATCCAGATACTTACTTCATCCAAAACCATCAAGAATCACGAAATCTGAATTCGGTTTGTTCTTGAAATTTCAAAATTCGAATTCCTTCATTCATGCATTATTAACTCGATTTGTTGTTGTTTTTGTGTTTAGTGATAAGCTTGCAAACTTTCTGGGTACTTTAATTGGATTTCCATGGCCAGGAACGTATGTTACCATGATTAGGGTTCCTGTTATCGAATTAGGGTTCCTCTATACAGGAAAAATTGGACAACAAGACCTATACCAGTGAACTCGGAATGATGTTCTGAATCGAACCATGGCCTTGGAATTTATTTATATTATGTTTGCTTGATTTTTTGAATTAGCCAGGGACCTTGCGTCGAACAAAGACCGACGCTAACTTCAAATATTTAAAACGAAGAAGATGAAGCTCCCGCGGAGAAGAAGCAAGTCAGGAGGCGACGCGTGTGAAAATCCACTAAGTCCGTTTTCAAACACAGATGTACACATGGTGTAGTGGTCAGCGTGTTGGTTCTCAAGGTCTGAAGTCAGGGTCCCGAGTTCGATCCCTATGGGCACCAGTTTGCATTCTTTTTTTAAAACTTGCATATTTTCTATATTTTTCTTATTTTCAATATTTTAATTGTTTTCATAATTTTTATTCTGCATTAAAAAAAATTACCAAAAATATTTTCTTTTCACATTTATATTCTAAAAATCTTTATTTAATTAATAAAATTAAAAAACATATTTTTGCATGCATATTTATTTTTATTTATATTTTTGCATTTAATTCACTTTTAATTGCATTTTAATTATTAAATCTTTTCCAAAAATCCCAAAAAAATTATTTTAATGTATTTATTTTATTTACAGCCTATATTAATTTTCTCATATTAAAATTTGCATTTTTCTAACATTTTTTCTCTTGTTCGATTCATATTGCATTTTCCGATTTCTTCCTTTTGTACAGGTTGATCCGATTCAGACGATTTTCTCTTTATCATTTTATTATTTTATTTTCCAATAATGTAATTGCTCATGGGATGTAATAGTTTAATTTAGGACTTTATTTTCCGCATTTTAAATTATGTATCTGCCCCAAAGCCTTGTAATAACGTAGGTTTTACTTTCCGCACCTTTACATTCCCGCTTTACATTCCGCATTTTACTTTCCGCACCCTTATCAATTGCTAGTAATTAGGCGTGTATGGCAAGATAATAATTGGACATAGCTCACAATAATCTTCAAGATAATATATTCTGAATTCAACACACTTCTATCACACACGCACCCCTTAGGGTAATTCTCTCTCGATGCCTTTCGATTTCAAAATGGTCATGTCCCTCGAACGTAGAGGTATTCTAGCATTGTCGCCTTCAAAACAAATCATCATAGTCCCTTCGATACAAAGATCATAGACCCACGATGTCGCCTCCAAATACATGATCTTGACCCTCGATTGTCGCCTACGAAAAATGATGATAGTCCCTTCGAATGTGCTAGGATACTTCCTACAAGTTGCTTTCTATGACCATCCGATGTCCCTTCGAATGTCCCGCTTACATCCAACGAATGGAGCTACCTACTAACTAATGGTATGGCTAGCGCTATTCTAAAGGAATGTAGGAGTACAACAAAACGACCAATTCTGAGTGGGTAAATAAGTCTTTTAGTTGCTCGCTCTACCAAATGCTTTCCACACCACACACTTTTTTCAAAGTTCAAATTCTTTTCAAAACGAAACATTTCCGAACACCTTGTATACACTCCTACATGAGTCATTACAAAGTCAAAGCGAAATGCCTTTTCAAAACATTTTTGTCAAACACACAGAAAGCAATTTAAAAAGTGATCTAGAGCAACTAAGAGCCCGTAGATAACTACGGATGGAAAGGGGTGCTAATACCTTCCCTTTTCATAACCATTCTCCGAACTCGAAATCTAACGAAGGTCTTTTTCTGTTACTTTTACCTTCCCTTAATTGGATAAAAATAAAAGTCGATGGCGACTCTTGCTATCCGCACATTTGGATACAAAAATCCTACAAAGTCAGTTCACCGTATTACAGAACTGGCGACTCTGCTGGGGACACACCCTAAAAGAGAGAATTGCCTTAAGGATTTCTAGATAACTTTTATCGCTTTTTGTTTGACTTGTATGCTTTATCTTTAAGGGTTGCTTGGGTACTATATTGTTGGGGGATCCTACACCCGGATCCGGGTTTCCTTTTAGGTAAGTAGCATTAGATCATTGCGACCGTTAGACGTATAACTACGCGGTCAACATGATGGCTACGTTAGCGTGACACTTTGGTTGTCCCGATACTCTTCATTCCCAAGTTGAAGATAGTATTTGGCTTCTGCGTGGTGTCATCAAGCGCTAACTAAACTTTTAGAACCTTAATTGACCCATCTTGGCCATTAGAAGGTAGTGAGATGGCCGGCTTTGGTGTAGACCGAGGTTGGTTGATACTCGATGCTACGCTCATTGAGATTAGACTTTTGGGACATTTTCGATCGACCACTTGGCCGTCGTATTGAAATAAGCGCCTCGAGAAAGATCGTGATATGAGATTCCTAGAACCGGTTACTATTATAGGACAGGATGAACCAACTCAAACTTTTGGTAGGGTAATCACCTATACCTCATGCAAGCCTTAAACCTAGGCTCATTGTGTGAATTGTTTGTGTGTGCTAAACATGACATCATGACATCATCCGCATTGCATATCATTTCTAACTATTTCAAGGACCTAGGGATTTATCTTTGCTCTGTTTTGTAGGGATTATGGCTTCTAGAAAGACTATCCGAATCAACTTCATGGGTATCCCTTCTCAACTCAAAGAATTGGTTTCAGATATTCCCGACCATGCTCAGTTCATCAAAAGACATGGTTATCTACTTGATTTGGTTATCTCCGGTTTTGAAGAAGATATGATGCATGTCCTATTCCAGTTCTTTGATCCGAAACACCATTGCTTTACATTTCCAGATTATCAGTTGGTTCCTACCTTAGAAGAGTTCTCTAAGCTACTTGGGATACCTATTCTCGACCAAATGCCATTCACCGGTTTGGAAAAGGTTCCTAAGTTCGAAGACATCGCATCCGCCTTACATCTTAAGCGCTCAGATATTGAAGCCAATTGGGAAACTAGAAGTGGAGTTAAGGGTTTACTTTCCAAGTTCTTAATCAAGAAAGCCCGAGAATTCCTCAAAGTTATGAGTTTCCATGCATTTGAAAACATTTTTGCCTTGCTAATTTATGGTTTGGTTCTATTTCCTAACTCGGATCAATTCATAGATGTCAATGCCATCAAGTTGTTTCTTACCCGTAATCCAGTGCCTACTTTACTTGGAGATATTCTGCATTCTCTCCACACTCGTACTACTAAGCGACAAGGAACTCTCATGTGTTGTATACCGTTACTTTCAAGGTGGTTTATTTCGCACCTTCCTCCATCAGGTTTGAAGAATGAACAAAGGTTGAGATGATCTCAAAGGTTGATGTCACTCTCTCATTCAGATATCCGTTGGAATCTTTTCTCTCAAAAGGACTTCACCTTCATCGAGCGTTGTGGAGAATTCCCTAATGTACCGCTACTTGGTATAAGGGGAGGTATTACTTACAATCCTTCTCTAGCTCTACGTCGGTTTGGTTTTGCTCAAGAGATGGTCCACATGATATGCTTCTCCAAGATATTGTGTTCGACTACAATCACGATCTCCGAATTAACGAAGGTTTATACATGCTTGGGGCATGGTAAAGAAGATACCAAGACTTTGGGGCACCCAAACTCCATTCCTTGGGAACCTTACCTCAGATGGGTGCGAGCTCGAGCTCAAAACCTCATGATGCCATTCACGCTGTTTACCGGTAATTATGGAACTGTTGCTATAGGTGACGTACCCTATGTTGTTCTCCATCCTGACATGCCTACTGATTTTGAAGACTTGAAGAGATCCTGGATTCAGCTAAAAGAAGAAAGGGATACCTTTGAAGCTCAATGCTATGCAAGCGAGAAGAAAGTGTTAGAGTTGACCAAGCTACTTCACGAGGAGCGAAACATCAACGCCTACATCGGCACCAAGAGGAAACGCCCATGGGAGACTTAGAGCTTTAGGATGTTTTTGTTTTCTTTTATTATTTCGAACTATCCCTTGTACTTAAAAAGAAAAAAAAAAGAAAAAAGAATAAAGAGAGTACTAATAAATGTTTGTTCATTGCTTGTTTAACAAATTTAAATCTCTAAGGTCCTTGAAAACATTGCATTGCATTCGCATAAACATTGCATAACATAGCATAACATTGCATCACAGGTACATTGGAGATTGGTTTTCTCATTTGCTTGCTATTTATTTTAGCGGAAATGGCTCTTGAACAGACTGTCAAAGATCTCCAGGCTCAGAATGCTCAGTTTCAACAGATGTTCACCAACTTGGTCCAAGGCCAGGAAGATTTGAAGAAGCTCATCAACAAGAAGAAGAAGGTTGTTGGTCTCCTCAACATGGGTAGACGTTTCAAAGGGGGTCCAAAAGTGGTCAGTCGGATCGAGCTCTCTGAAGGAAGTTTACCGAGGGGAGTACCAAGGGTGATGAAGGTGATCAGTGTGAGCCAAAGAAAGGAGGAGAGGATCATTCTGATTATAGCCAACACTCTGATGAAGATGACAAGTACAAACAACTCGAAGACCGTCTGAATGCTGTGGAAAACTTGAAAATGTCCGGGCTGAATTTTGATGATTTAAGTCTTGTTCCTGGTGTTGTGATTCCTCCCAAGTTCAAGGTTCCTACTTTTGCTAAGTATGATGGCATGTCTTGCCCTAAGTTGCATTTGAAGTCCTATGTTCAGAAGATCAATCCCCACACTGATGACAGAAAGTTGTGGATGCACTATTTTCAAGAGAGTTTGTCCGAACCCGTTGGAATGGTACTATCGCTAGAGAATGACCGTATCCGTACTTGGAGTGATTTGGTGATGCTTTCTGAACGTGAGTACAATCTTGAATTGACACCCACTCGCATGCAACTACAAAGCATGTCTATGGGTCGCGACGAGAAGTTCAAGGAGTATGCTCAGAAATGGAGAGATCTAGCAGGCAGAGTTCAGCCACCCTTGTCCAATAGGGAGTTGGTTGATATGTTCATGGGAACACTAACAGGCCCGTTCTTCAATCATCTGATTGGAAATTCTTCATCCGGATTCACCGAGTTGATATTGACAGGCAAGCGCATTGAAGCTGGTATCAAGAGTGGGAAGATCCATGTAGAGTCATCTTCAAATGCTCTTTTGGTGGTAAGAAAGAAGCCAATCGTGGTCGAAAAGCCGAGCCAAGACCGACCGTGCTCAATCTGTGGGGCGTTGTGATCTCCAATCCTACATCAAGACAACCTCGGTGAGACAGCGTAGCGAGAACGCGCCCAAGACGGTTCAAAATCAACATGCCTTTGTCGCAAGCCTTGCAACACATGTTGAACGCAGAGTGATAACCTTGAGGATCCTCCTCGAATGTCAACACTTTCTCTCCGGTACAATCCTAATGCTAAGTGTGCTTACCATTCCAATAGCCCACGACAACGACAATTGTTGGGCTCAAGAACAAGATTCAAGATATGATCGAGCTAAGCAGATTGAGTTTGACCCTCCGTGGAGACTCAATGTGATCAACGCACCTATGCCTAATCATGACAAGAGTTCCTTTGGTGGCGATACTTATGTTTTCAACATAGATGACTTGACCATTCCTCGATGGTATTAAGAAGAATTTGTTGCAAGCGGTGTCAACCGGGATGCCCGAGATCGTTGGTGCCCATCCGCGCCGATGGTTGTGCTTGGTTTAGAAGACGTGTTCGTGCATGATGGATAACCGTGAGATACTATTTCAAACCACCGTGCGTAAGTTGTGTGAAGAAATGTCTAAGTTGAAGATTGACAATGCGAACGAAACTGTGCCATCTGTGTGGGATACCTTGGGGCAGCCAAGTGGAAAGTATGATTACATGGTGAAGTACACTGTTCCTGAGAGTTACAAGATTCCTATTGAAGATGTTAAGGCGACCGGATGGGGTGACGATTTCCCAAAAGACTATGTTGATGTTAACATAGTAAGGATTTCCTCTGCTGATCCTGTGCCTAGAGTGGCGCCTCTCATTATCACTTCTCCAAGACCAGTGCCATATTCCTCTGACAAGGCTATCCCTTGGAATTATGGAGCTGATGTTTACTATCATGGCATCAAGCAAGACTCTCTGACTATTGAAGATCTTACCGCTAAAGTTTCTATTACTGACATTGACAACATCACCGGATCCAGTAAGGTGACCAGAACCGGAAGGGTATTCTCTCCAGAGATCTCTCCTCCAAAAGACACTGCGACTCCAGCTCGCATTCCGCCTACTCCACCAATATCCCCGCTAGAGGAAAGAATCGCTCATCCTCAACCAAGTACCAAAGGAAGTTGCTGAAGAC
This sequence comes from Vicia sativa, assembly GCA_021764765.1. NCBI lineage: Eukaryota > Viridiplantae > Streptophyta > Magnoliopsida > Fabales > Fabaceae > Vicia > Vicia sativa. The sequence goes on from CM038792.1 coordinate 144,051,841, forward strand.
ACCTCCAAACCAGAAATGGAGGAAATTCTGAAGATCATCAAGAAGAGTGATTACAATGTTGTGGAACAGTTAGGACAGACTCCGTCCAAGATTTCCATGCTCGCTCTGCTCTTGTGCTCCGAGGCTCATGCTAATGCCTTGGTGAAGTTTCTGAAGAATGCTCATGTGCCGCAAGACACTACCACTGATCAATTCGAAGTTTGTATTGCTAGCCTGGCTGCCAACAATGGCCTAGGCTTCTCTGATGCTGATTTGACTCCTTCCAGAAAGAAACACAACAAAGCCTTGCACATCTCTGTTGAATGCAAGGGCACTACATTGTCTCATGTTTTGGTGGATACCGGTTCTGCTCTGAATATCCTTCCGAAGACTGCTTTTGATCGACTTGATGTCGAAGGGTTGGTTATGAGACCCAGTGACATTATTGTGAGAGCTTTTGATGGTTCTAAGCGAACAGTACTTGGAGAGCCCACTCTGCCTGTTAAAGTCGGTTCCCAGACTTTTGATTCTACTTTCTTTGTCATGGACATTCGTCCTGCTTACTCTTGCCTACTTGGACGCCCTTAGATACATGGGCGGTACCTCTACCTTACATCGAAACTGAAGTACCGGTGAAAGGAAGGTTGTTACGATGTGGTGAAGAGGAGTATATGGTCAGTCATCTACAGTCATTCCGCTATCTCGAGATGGAGGGTGAATTCTTCGAGACTCCCTGTCAAGCTTTTGAAACAATACCCAGAGTCATGCCTGTTGACTCCCCCGTAACTCTTGAAGTTACACAAGCTCCGCCGAGGATGGCCTCGCTGAAAGATGCTCAAGCTACTGTTGAACAAGGAGGTAGTGCTATTTGGGGACAGCTCCCTGATCTTCCTTTCAAATTTGACAAGACTGGTTTAGGCTTCACCATCAAGGGTCAGAAGATGATACGCCGTGAACGTGCCGGCCAACTTCCTTTCCGCATCAGCCAGAGTGGAATTCATGCTATAGAAGACGACGACAACGGCTTCGACATCAGCAAGTGGATCTTCCCAACTCCAGATCATGGGCTCAAGAATTGGAAGATCAAGACGTCATACCAATCTCCTTTAGTCGAGTAATTGCTCTTGTTTTGTTTTGCTTTTCGTATTTCTTTATGTTTTGAACAATAAACTTTGAGAGCCTAGTGCCTTGCCGGGGCATCATGGCTCGTTGCGAGGTTATTATCATCGTTTGCGTATTTTCATTCAATAAATTCGTTGGACTTTTGCATTCAATTGTTTGTTTTCTTTCTTTTACTTTATCACCCTTCAAAAGCTATGTGTTCTTACACACCCACGTGATACACTGCAATCACTCGAATCTCGTTAATAACACTATGCTAGTGCTAAATATGACTTGATAATCCGATCTACCAAGTCAAGACGAAAGTGAGGAAGATTGTGAAGTGCCGGAGAACTTGCCGAGCTACACAAGAAGAGCGAGTTATACTGACCACACGAAGAGCAAGTTGAGGTTGTGAATTTGGGTGACGAAGAGAAAAGAGATCAAGATAGGAGCGGGTCTTGAGAAATGTTAAAGAAAGGTTGGTTCAGATGCTACGAGACTATATTGAGGTTTTGCTTGGTCGTGAGGACATGCTGGTTTGGACATTGATATTGTGGTACACCGATTGCCGACAAAAGAAGGTTTTCCCAAGAAATGAAGGTTCGTCGTGCGTCCGAGATGTCGAGAAAATCAAAGCCGAGGTTATGAAGCGATTCAATGCGGTTTCTTAGCCGTTACCTCCTATCCCTGGGTTGCTAATGTGGTACCCGTGCCTAAGAAGGATGGTAAAGTACGAATGTGTGTGGATTACGAGATCGAACAAAGCGAGTCCGAAAGACGATTTCCCACCTCATATTGATGTTACGGTTGACAACACCGCCAACACAAGGTTTTCTCCTTCATGGATGGTTTCTCCGGTTACAATCGATCAAAATGGCTCCGAAGACATGGAGAAGACTACTTTTGTTACACGTGGGGCACTTTCTGCTACAAGGTTATGCCGTTCGGATGAAGAACGCAGCGCCACATATCGTGCTATGGTGACATTATTTCATGACATGATTCATCACGAGATAGAGGTCTCGTCGACGACATGATAGCTCGGTCCTGAAGAAGAACATCTTGATCATTTGCGAAACTATTTGATGATTGAAGAAGTGGATGAGACTCAATCCTAACAAGTGCACCTTTGGAGTCGATCCGAAAACTCCTAGGGTTTGTTGTCAGTGGTAAAGGTATTGAAGTTGATCCCGCCAAGGTTAAAGTTATTCAAGAGATGCCAGCTCCCCGCACCGAGAAGGAAGTCAGAGGTTTCTTGGGCGATTGAACTACATTGCGATTCATTGCACACTTAAGCTACTTGTGAGCCAATCTTCAAGTTATTAAAGAAAGATCAAGTAGTAGAATGGAACGACGATTGCGGATCGCTTTTGACAAAATCAAGGAGTACCTACGAATCCTCCTATCCCGATGCCGCCGAAGGAAGACCTCTTATCATGTACTTGACAGTGTTAGAGAACTCAATGGGGTGTGTGTTGGGGCAACATGACGAGTCTGGTCGAAAAGAGCATGCAATATACTACCTTAGCAAAAAGTTTACCGACTGTGAAACAAGATACTCACAGCTCGAGAAAACTTGCAACGCTTTGGGCTGCTCACGACTAAGACAGTATATGTTGACTCACACTACCTTGTTGATTTCAAGATGGATCCGATAAAATACATATTTGAGAAACCAGCTCTCCGGAAGAATAGCAAGATGGCAAATGATCTTGACCGAATATGACATCCATACACTTCTCGAAAGCGATCAAAGAAAGTGTGGTAGCCGATCATTTGGCTCATCGCCGTAGATGACTATCGTCTATGCGTTCAATTTCTAGATGAGGATGTTTTACTAGTTCTGATTGTGAAGAACCGGGCCGGACGAAGGACCGAACAAGGATCCCGATGGACCATGGTTTTTGATGGAGCCTCAAACGCACTTGGCAATGGCATTGGCGCCATCATTACATCCCCTACAGGCGGACACACGCCTTTCACCGCCAGATTATGTTTCAGTTGCACTAACAACATAACCTCATCTGTCGATATGGCATTCCTGAAAGGATCATCACAGATAACGTCTCCAATCTTAATAACAAGATGATCACTGAACTCTGCACGCAGTTCAAGATCAAGCATCACAATTCTTCTCCATATCGGCCTAAGATGAACGGCGCAGTGGAAGCCGCCAACAAGAACATTAAGAAGATTACACAGAAGATGACTGTAACTTACAAAGATTGGCATGAGATGTTACCATTTGCTCTTCATGGTTATCGCACTACAGCGCGAACATCAACAGGGGCAACCCCCTTCTCTCTTGTATACGGTATGGAAGCTGTCTTACCCATCGAGGTTCAGATACCCTCAACCAGAGTCCTCCAGGACGCAGAGTTAGGTGAAGATGATTGGGTTCAGACACGGCTTGACCAGATTAATTTGATTGATGAGAAACGACTCGCATCCATTTGCCATGGACAGATTTATCAGAAGCGAATGATCAGAGCATTTAACAAGAAGGTCAAGCACCGAGTCTATCAAGTTGGCGATCTAGTAGTCAAGCGCATCATTCTTCCACAAGGTGATCCCAGGGGCAAATGGACTCCCACCTATGAGGGACCGTTTGTAGTCAAGACAGTATTTTCCGGCGGAGCTATGATACTTAGCACCATGGATGGTGAAGACTTCACCACATGAACGCGGACATAGTCAAAAATACTACGCATAAAAGAGACCCGCTAGGTCGACGAACCTAGGAAAAAATAAGGGCATCTGGCGAGCCAAAGGTTCGAGCAAAATTAAGGATATATGCAAAACATGTACACCGGCAAGTCGAAAACACGAAAAGGCGGCTTGGGCAAAAAGGTATCCCAGACGAAAACCGAAAGGGCGGTCTAGGCAAAAGTTAGGGATTTAAGCGCACGACTATGTCTCTTCGATCACCGCTTCAGACTACTAGATTCAAGATTCAAATGGCGAAGATCGGTCACTCACTTTCTCGACAGCAAGGAGATGAGATAGTCGAAATGTATGAGTACTAGCATAGTTGGAACTTAACGAGATTGTTTCCGCATAGCTTTTACCTTTCTTGTGTACAAAACTACTTGGCCATACGCCACATTTCAAATAAATACAAGTTCTTTCTCTTTACAATTTTCACTGTTGTCGGTTACAATAAGTCCAACGTTTGCTTTGAATGATTATACGCACTCGACAGTAAAAATCTCTTTGCAAACATACGAAAAGTGAACATGCAAAGGTACTTACTACAGGTTCCAGGAATTGGGATGACGAAAGTCACCAAATAGTTCCCAGAGCATAAAGGTGTCACTCACAACACACCTTCCCTGAGTATATGTTAATCCACACGGTGATTCCACTCAACCGAGCAACGTTACATCGTCTCCAGCGGTAACACTTCATCCCGTGAATATTTCTCAATCCTCCCCCTTCTCCCAGCAGCGGTATCCAGACACAAGACTTGGTCAGATAGTGCATCGGAGGAAACATACACCTTTTATTCCCCAGCCAGAGATTACAACGGACTCCAGACTCTTCTAGCCCGGTCTCCCAGCAACTATCAAATGCTCTCCAGCGAGATCTACACTCAGAATCCCCAGTAGAGCGCCTCTTAAATTTCCTCAGCAGGATCTACATACAAGGTCCCCAACAGATCGCCTTCCAGATTCTCCTCAGCAGGGTCTATGAGATCTCCAACAACGAGCTTCTCAAATCTCTACTTTCCACAAACAATATCTAGGCCCAAGACTTGGTCAGATAGTGCATCGGAGGAATCCAGGATATCTTTCTTCTCCTTCAAAAGCGGGGTTCTCACCTACACAATTCCCCAAGCAGAAGTCAGAAATCTTCAAACAGAATATCCGCATCTTCTTCAAGATGGATATGTTTTGAAATATCACAACATCTATCATCCATACATTTCTCATAAAGTCATAATTCATGCATATGTCATTCATATACACTGTCATGCATCATACTTTGCATAAAACTAACGAATATTCTATCAAAGTTTCTCTTGTTTTCTCCAAAACAGGTAACAGTCACTTCTGACGCAAACAGGTCCAGGATTAAGCCCCGAACCGACGGGAAAACTATCTGAAAGACCGCCCTTGGTTGTCCTCCGACGATTGGTCCAGATTAAGCCCGAACCGACGGAAAACTATCCAAAAGACCACCTCTGGTTATCCTCCGATAACAGGCAATGGATCAAACACCCGATGCACAACAGGGAAGCTATCCACATTTTTTGCCAACTACAAATCTCCCTCAGAGTAATCAACACGAAGATTTATTCTGATTCCTTATTATCAACAGCAACTACAGAGTCTAGCGTACGACTCAGTTGCCTTGGATGGCATCTTAAGCCCATCTCCGACTACTTATCAACAGTGCTTCACTTTCAGAATGCTGCATATATGGTTAAAAATCAATGCAAACCAATAACTTCATTCAAAGTGAACACGAAGTCTAACTTACGACTCCCTTCGGATGGCATCTTAAGCCCATCTCCGTCAGCTCTCCTATTAACAACCTCGAGTCTAGCGTACGACTCGTTCCCCAGCGAAGTCTCCAACTTCTCCAAATGGCATCTGTAAGCCCATTCCCGCATCGTCAGCCAATAACGAGTGCAAATTTTCAGGTGTACTCGAGTGTTCAATCATCTTCTACCTTCAGGTCACGAAAGACAAGCATGTCAATCTAACCCTCCAGTACAAGAAGATTGAACAGGGGCAGCTGTCATACCCCAAAATTTGCCCTCCATCTTCTCAAAAGATTTCATACATCTATGCTCAAGGATTCCTCAAGAGTTGATCAGACAAACTCTCTCCTAGACAATCAACCCAAACTAGGGTTTGGTATCTCCCAAGTCAAGATGGATTTCCAACATCTCCAATGGTCTTCATGCTTCCTCATATGTTTCAAAGATTCTCCATGTCAAGTTTCAAGCTTCACAAGTCAAGTTTCCTCAGACAATTGCTCAGATGGTTGAAAATCAGTTGTATTGGACAAAAAGTCAACTGTGGTCAACATACAGTCAAACTTCATATTTTTTGGTCAACATCCTCATTTTGAAGTTACATTCATCATTTGATCAAGGGTTGATCATGATTCATCAAGAAAACTCAAGATTTGCTCAAAAGTCAAACTTTCCAAATTAGGGTTTCTTGAGAAAAAGTCAACTGAACTTTGACTGAGCATAACTTCTTCATACTTTCTCAGAAATTTTTTCACAACCTCTCATTTTGAAGGAAATTCAATTCTCTACAACTTCATGTCTCACAAGAATGTCCAAAAAATGCTTCATTTGAGAGGTATACCTCAAAACATTACAGGTCATTTCCAAAGTCAACAAAAAGTCAACTTTTTGATTTGAAGATATATTGAGCATGGTAACTCCAATTGAGATGAAACCAAAGACATTGTTTAGAGGACTCTTAGAGCTTTCCAAAAAGTCCAAGAACACTCAAAAATGTAGAAAATTGAGCAAGTTACACCATCCACAAGTTGAGCAATTTTGAAAGAATGCACAAAGAGAGATACTTCAAAAAATCAAATCTTTTGCAACTGGGCCTACTTTTTTTCTTCATCCAAACTTATTCCTCATGCAAGTAGGAATGTCCAAGCCCAATGCCACGATTTTCTATTTTATTTTCCTATTTAATTTGGAATTTATTCATTTAAATACAAATTAATTTGAAAAATAAAGTATAAAATCAAAATTAATTGAAAGATTGATTTTTATTGCTTGCTTGTGATCCAATTAACCCATAAATGCCAGCAATTTCGAAATTGAATCAAATATGGGAAGATTTGATTGGAATTGAACAAGTTTTGAAAATTTGATTTTCATGGAAATATCAAAATTGATTTTCATTGATTATTGATCAAATCTTTCCAAAAACAATGCCAAATCCATCCAGCATATATACTTGATGCATATCAATCACAAGAAGACGAAAAAATTGCTCAGAAACCCTATTCCCAAACTCAAAAAAATCGTGACCTGCAAGCTATTGGCAATCCTATTTCCAGCCGTTCTCAAGCAATTTTGAGGTTTCCATTGCATTCCTTGGCATCTCCAGAGTCGATCCAGATACTTACTTCATCCAAAACCATCAAGAATCACGAAATCTGAATTCGGTTTGTTCTTGAAATTTCAAAATTCGAATTCCTTCATTCATGCATTATTAACTCGATTTGTTGTTGTTTTTGTGTTTAGTGATAAGCTTGCAAACTTTCTGGGTACTTTAATTGGATTTCCATGGCCAGGAACGTATGTTACCATGATTAGGGTTCCTGTTATCGAATTAGGGTTCCTCTATACAGGAAAAATTGGACAACAAGACCTATACCAGTGAACTCGGAATGATGTTCTGAATCGAACCATGGCCTTGGAATTTATTTATATTATGTTTGCTTGATTTTTTGAATTAGCCAGGGACCTTGCGTCGAACAAAGACCGACGCTAACTTCAAATATTTAAAACGAAGAAGATGAAGTCTCCCGCGGAGAAGAAGCAAGTCAGGAGGCGACGCGTGTGAAAATCCACTAAGTCCGTTTTCAAACACAGATGTACACATGGTGTAGTGGTCAGCGTGTTGGTTCTCAAGGTCTGAAGTCAGGGTCCCGAGTTCGATCCCTATGGGCACCAGTTTGCATTCTTTTTTTAAAACTTGCATATTTTCTATATTTTTCTTATTTTCAATATTTTCATATTATTTTAATTGTTTTCATAATTTTTATTCTGCATTAAAAAAAATTACCAAAAATATTTTCTTTTCACATTTATATTCTAAAAATCTTTATTTAATTAATAAAATTAAAAAACATATTTTTGCATGCATATTTATTTTTATTTATATTTTTGCATTTAATTCACTTTTAATTGCATTTTAATTATTAAATCTTTTCCAAAAATCCCAAAAAAATTATTTTAATGTATTTATTTTATTTACAGCCTATATTAATTTTCTCATATTAAAATTTGCATTTTTCTAACATTTTTTCTCTTGTTCGATTCATATTGCATTTTCCGATTTCTTCCTTTTGTACAGGTTGATCCGATTCAGACGATTTTCTCTTTATCATTTTATTATTTTATTTTCCAATAATGTAATTGCTCATGGGATGTAATAGTTTAATTTAGGACTTTATTTTCCGCATTTTAAATTATGTATCTGCCCCAAAGCCTTGTAATAACGTAGGTTTTACTTTCCGCACCTTTACATTCCCGCTTTACATTCCGCATTTTACTTTCCGCACCCTTATCAATTGCTAGTAATTAGGCGTGTATGGCAAGATAATAATTGGACATAGCTCACAATAATCTTCAAGATAATATATTCTGAATTCAACACACTTCTATCACACACGCACCCCTTAGGGTAATTCTCTCTCGATGCCTTTCGATTTCAAAATGGTCATGTCCCTCGAGCGTAGAGGTATTCTAGCACCGCGCCAAAACAAATCATCATAGTCCCTTCGATACAAAGATCATAGACCCACGATGTCGCCTCCAAATACATGATCTTGACCTCGATTGTCGCCTACGAAAATGATGATAGTCCCTTCGAATGTGCTAGGATACTTCCTACAAGTTGCTTTCTATGACCATCGATGTCCCTTCGAATGTCCCTTACATCCAACGAATGGAGCTACCTACTAACTAATGGTATGGCTAGCGCTATTCTAAAGGAATGTAGGAGTACAACAAAACGACCAATTCGAGTGGGTAAATAAGTCTTTTAGTTGCTCGCTCTACCAAATGCTTTCCACACCACACTTTTTCAAAGTTCAAATTCTTTTCAAAAAACATTTCCGAACACCTTGTATACACTCCTACATGAGTCATTACAAAGTCAAAGCGAAATGCCTTTTCAAAACATTTTGTCAAACACACGAAAGCAATTTAAAAAGTGATCTAGAGCAACTAAGAGCCCGTAGATAACTACGGATGGAAAGGGTGCTAATACCTTCCCTTTTCATAACCATTCTCCCGAACTCAGAATCTAACGAAGGTCTTTTTCTGTTACTTTTACCTTCCCTTAATTGGATAAAAATAAAAGTCGGCGGCGACTCTTGCTATCCGCACATTTGGATACAAAAATCCTACAAAGTCAGTTCACCGTATTACACATAGTTGATTCACATTCGATTTGTATTTTTGAGTTGTTGTTGTTGTTGATGTTTAAGTTGTTCTTGTTGTTGTGATTGTTGTTTGATAAGCTGCTGCTTGATATAAGTTGTTGTTTGATAAGTTGTTGTTGATATAAGTTGTTGTCGTTATGAGTTGATGTGTGTTATTAGTAGTTGTTGCGTGATTGTCATAGTAAGCGGTGAAATTTGTATGATTCTAGTCTAATATATTGATTATCATATTTTTGTTTATATTTTTCGATATCTCACCCCTTTTGTTGTTATGTTGCCTCTACGTGGGTAACGTGCAGGTAATCATGAAGATTAGATGATGCTTAGTAGCTGTTTCAGTTGTTAGTTCAAGTTGGTGTCAATTGCTCTGATACGTAGCACTCGTGAGATGTTTTTGTCTATGTTGTTTTTCAGTCGTTGTTATTGTTGTTGTATTTTTAAGTTGAATAATAAAAAGTACTATGATGTTTCAATTTGTTTCAGTAGAACATAATGTTATAAATGATAGATGAATTTAAATTATGAATTCCGCTGCGTATTAATTAAAAGATTGTTTTGTGATTAAAAAGCGATGCAAGTTGTTATGTAACCCTCTGAATTTAAAAAGTGTTATATATATGATATATGTGTTGTTTTAATGTTGAAAATGTGGCATCCCATACTTTGTTGAAAATTTTAATTTACTCTGATTTTAATATAATTTTTTGGTAGAATTTAGGGTGTTACAATGCGGCTGAGCAACCTAGACTCGTACTTGATAATATGAAATTGTTTATTTCATTATGTAATCCGTATATTATTAATGCAAATCGAATTTATTCATAATCGTTTCGTAATTCTCAATTTTCAAAAAAAAATTTTTTGTCAAGAATGCACTTAGGTGCCATCTGAAATGGCTAAGTGCAGACCGGATGCACCTATGCGACATCTGGGATGGCGCCTATAAGTAAAAAAGAGTATGCACCATCTGGGATGGCGCCTTCACTTAAATGAGATCCAAAACATGATTATTTGCGTAATTTTCTCTGAAACGTGGTTATTGGTGTATTTTTTTTCAATACTTGATTATGTTTAAAAAAAATTCAAAATATTCAAGTTTTATTATTATATTTAAATTAAAAAATAAAATAAAATAATAATAATAATAATAATAATAATAATAATAATAATAATAATAATAATAATATTTATTTAATAGAGCCGGTGTGATAAATTTTAAAGACTATTTTTATAGTATTTAAACTTTTTTATTTAAAAAAGTAAATAGAAAGAAATCGAGTCTTTTCTAACCTTTAATCACAATTTAGTTTTTCGAAAGTACAACTCAGAACAGCACCAGCCTGCAAGTCCTACAAGTTTGTGGTCCTGGTCATATGTCCAATTCCAAGTGGTACTGATACTATCATCACACATCTCCAATCCTTATCAGATGATAGATTCCATTTGTTTTCCACATGATTCAATGGTAATGTTACAAACAGTTACTAAAACAGTTCAAAATAAGTTTTTGAATGTAACAACTAACAAGTACTTCCAATTCCAAGCTGCAGCTTTTTATCACAGACAGCCTTGACCTGGGACCTATTAATCTGTCCCCGTCCACTTCTAAAACTTGTCCCTTTACCCTACACTTAAGAGAAGTATCTCTTCACATGTGACCAGGCTGTTGTACCAACAGTTCTTCCCATGTTTGGGATTCTCAATCTGTCTCTTATTTATGGCAAAGTATCACACCATCACCAGCACCCGTATTTAGCAGGATGAACAAAGCAAAGTACTCTATTTGATCAAGCAAAGTACTCCATATTTCGAGTGATGCACATTTTTCTTTTTTCAGTTAGTTCCTTTTATCTGTTTTCCTGTTGTGCTTGTCCATGTACCAGAATATTTATCTGTTTTCCTGTTGTGCTTATGTACCAAAATATATATCATTAGTACATTGTAAAATTCTCCACAATTTAAGTTTAACTTTTTCAGACTTTAGTGTCAGGATAGGAAGGATTAATTATGACAGAATCTTCTTATAAAAAACTATGCAAACTCGCCAAAATCATATTGCTTACCAATAACAAACTATAAAAAGGTAACATTTTCCCTCTATTTCCCAAAAATAATACAATAAATAAATATATATATTTTTATGGAATTACATCTGAACAATATGCTATTTACAGAATTTTGAGTGTCTTAATTAATAGCGGTAAGAGGAACTCTGGAATCTCTTACAGATTGAGTAGGAGTAGTAGCTTCATATGAACCAATAATATGTTTAACATCTCCATTTGCTTGTTTCTGAGATTTTGCATCCCAGAATGCCTTCAAAAGTTCCTCAAAAGACGGTGTTCTTAGCTCTTCTATGGATGAAACGCTTGGTAAATTGAAGAGTCTTCTTGTTGGTGTTGAACAAGATGGTTCGTCAACCTAGACATTCAAACAACATTGGGAATTAGAATATTAGTAACCAAACAAATATTGTAATGGCGGAACAGGTGAGGACTGTGCATGGAGACTCTTTCATACCATGTATTCATTGAGAAGACATTTCCCAGCATTCTCAGTTATCTCCACAATTCTATGGTAATGACCACCCTTCAATTCTCTCAAGTCACCACAGCATGGGGTGATCATGGAATTTAAATTCCCACAAGCTTCATGATCAAGTTGCAATGAATCTGCAAATATTTTAACTTTTTTAAGTTGATATTCCTGGTTAAAACTGCCAGTGCAATAATCATGCATATATAAAACTCCAGATACTGACAATCAATGGATGAGTTAATATCCGTATTGGCTATTCCTGCATCTTCAACTGTAGTAGATACAGCACTTGAGAATCGGGCCCGTAGTGCTTGATTAGCTTCCATTCCTCCCCTAGACATAATAAATCAATAGGGAAAAGGGTTAACAAAAAATGAATTGTATTTTGACTTTTTCTTAATGTAATAGGCATTACAAAACTTACCGAACAATAGTATCCACAGACGCAGCATTTTTCTTCTCTAAACTTAGCAATGACTCTTGAGCATTTCTCCATTGTTGTGAACCTACTTCTGCCTTGTTGAGGCTGTGGTTGTTTGTTCAGCAGGAGTTAGTAAACCGAAGTGACATTTACTGGGGACAAAATACAATGTCCTAGAATATACATACCAGATTTGAAGAACCTCTGCAAGGTTTTGCTTTCCAGATTCCACAGCAGATGTATCCTCGAGATAGTTGGATTCTGTTTTTTCCATGTGAATCATCCATTCTGCCTTGACAGAAGAAGTGGAATCCTGCATGGTTAATGCTTCTTCCTGCAATTTACTGGTTCTACAGTTTGCACTTTCTCGAAGATCATTAACGGCCATTTGAACCTAACAAGTACGAAACACATTAGTTTTATTCGAATGCAGTGTAGTGTGGCTAAACTTGTCATGTTTTATACAGAACTTACCAGTTTTTTCTTTCTAGCATTTGAACTTGCTAGCATTTCTGCTACTTTCTCCAGCAGTTGCTTTTCTTCATAAGCAGTGCACTCCTACAATGATTAAAGAATGAGAAACATTAAAGTTAAGAGAAGAAAACAAGTAAAAACATTTTTAAATATGAGTGCACTCCTACACCAAGTAAAGAATGAGAAACATTAAAGTTAAAAGAAGAAAACATGTAATTTGATTTTTAAATATGATTTGTCTATGAGAAAAGACATCGTCATCACCTCAAACTTCTTTTCAAGCTCGCTCAATTTTTGATCATTAACAAATTGTGTTTCTTCAACAATTTGGGTCAAACTTGATGCATGCCTGTCTATTGTCTCAAAAAAGTTCATCGTTATTTTAGATACTGTACGTGTAGTCTGGACTGCTCTGGCATGTGCCTGCATGCAAATGCAAAGAATTCAGAAACTCTATCTCATAAGTTCAATTGGCCAAAAACATATCACAGATGTTCGGTCCACCAACAAAAAATACAGACCTCTCGCTGTTGGTGAGCATAAGATGTCAAATTGGCCTCTTGCTTGTGGAGACTATTTTGAAGATCATTCAGTAATGAATCAGCTTCCAAGGCGATTCCTTTAAAAAGCTGAAGCACATAATCTGAGTTAAACAAGACAAAAAGTTCAAGTAAAATTGACTTTTAAGGATAATAGACCACTTACATCCTCCAAGGCAGATGAATGCTTAGCTACTTCAGATTTCAAGTCTTCAAAAGTTAATTGGTTATTTCCTTTAAGCTCCTCGGCTAGATTATCCAAAGCTTTAATTCCAGAACCATACATGTTTTTCAACTCTCCCACCCTTGCTTTAAGATCTTCAGTAGACTTCAGAAGCATAAATCAAATCGAAGTCAGCAAATCTGACAATTGAAGTTTAAATAAATAGCAGTCATAACTGTGTCATTCAGAATAGCCACCTCTGATTTTGTTGATACAAAAGACTGCATGTCTTCTTCCATATCCTTCAGTTGCCGCTCTTGATGCATTACAGATGCTGCAACTGTCTTATGCAAAGCTTCAAGTTGCTGAGCTAACTGGGACTGGAATTGCTGGATAAGCACCCTGTTTCCTTCTTCAATTTTATCCTTCCGCTCTAAGGATGAAAAGGAAATTTATAACTGATGTAGTAGGCAGGAAATTCTCCAACTGGGGAATGGGGACCCCATAAAAAATCACTAGACTTATACTAACCAATTTTGGAAAACAGGTTTGACACATCCGATGCAGCATTCTCGAGCTCTGCACGTAGTTCAATTGCATGTTCTACCAGTTCTTTCTCTATAAAAGGCATGACAAATGGTAAAGAGTAAATAAAATGAAGTATAAGGTATTGCCTGAGCAGTAACCTAAAGCTGAAGTATAACTATTCCGACATGAGACAAATGATATTCAACCAATCCGAGAAATGGAATAAACAAATGACTAACCAGATTTTAGAAGATTTGATATCAAGAACTCCTTTTCCTTAATTGTTGCATTTGCTTGTTTGTGCCTTTCCTCAAGATCAAATAATGTCTGTTCAGTTTCTTCTAGACTCCTCTGAGAATACAGATACAAGAATTTAAGTCTTATTCTAGACCAGATTAGAAGTCCAGACAAAAGAACGAAGTGACTTTGCACGGCCATTCTTACCTCAGTTTTTTCAAGTTTCCCGCTTAATTCAGCAGTCAAAAGCTGTTGAGAATTGTAGAGGTCTTGAAGTTCCACCAGGTTCTGCACGCATATCATGGCATATTCTTGTTTCAATAGTTAAACAATCATAATTGATACCCAGAATAATTAAGAACGGAATATACCTTATCCTTCGAGTCTGCATCTAGTTCCATTCGTTCTATCTTTTCAGTCATTGCCTAGATTAACATTGTAAAAATTTAGGATTAGCAATGATTCCAAAATCATAACAGTATTTAAAATTCATATAAAACAGTTAAAACACTTATAAGGAAACCTTCTTCTCGGCTTCTTCGTGAAGGTAACGATCGCGCGGAATATAGATTCCGTTTTTCTCTCTGGCAGCATACACCTCTGCATAAATGAAAGTAACAGATTTCAGCACAGAACGGTAAAAGGAGGGAGAGGGGGAAGCAACTTGACAAACATACGGGTTTTTTCTATTTGGAGAAAACAACAGAAGGAAAACACATAGTGAGTTACAGAACTTGATTAATAAAGGAACAGTTAGCAACCTTGCTTAAGTCTGTCAATTTCAGAATATAAATCTTTAATCATTGCAGATTTCATCATTTTCTGATTAACCTGAAAAAACAAGCTTGATATTAGATATGTTTTGCTGATTGATAAAAAGAGTGAAAGATTGACCAAAGGGAGCAAATGTGAAAGTGACCTCTGGTTTGTTCTTGATATTTTTAGCTCGGTGTGCATAATCCAAGGTACTGAGTGTTTCTTCAAGACAGTGAATGGAAGGTGATACAGTGGCAATAATGCATGTCTTGGTCTTACCTCCCAAAGAATCCCTCAACAGCCTGGTTAACTTGCTATCTCTGGTAGAATAAGACATACCTTGGATATAAAAATCATTATCCAAATTTACAAACAGAAAAATGTGAATGAGGATTCACTAGATTAGTTGCAACAGCTTATACCTATATGGAACATGACCTGAGTGCTCAACCAGAGCATTGATCACTCGACCAAGGGTAAGCAAGCTTTTATTTATCTCCCCAGCCTCTCTTGCTCGACCCTGCAAGTATTTTTTTTAGTGAAACTCTAAAGCTATGGAGACATTCTCTTTTAAGACTGATATTCAGATAATGCCAGCCGAAAAGAGAAATTAATGTACAGCTTAAGGGGTAATTCAATTTTTGATGCGTGTATACTTCTAAAATAGTCAATAGATAACAATATTCTTACACACTAAATAAGCAATCTGCCATAACATAAGCGCATCACAATCGGGTTTTTATATTATTCCAAACAATATCTTTGAAAAGCATGCGTTAACTCAAATTTAGCAAATCATCTGTACCTCTCTTGCACCAGAGCGTGAAATGTTTTCAGAGCCCGCGAGGTCGACAAGATTTAACTTTCCACATTTAATCATTTCTTCACCTTCCGGAGTACATTCCTTAATATGAATTGTAATAGAAAATATGGAGTGAGAACGACTACTTTGCTTGTTCAGAAGAGTCTCGGCAGTACGCCTTTTCGCAGAACCTTTTTCCAATATCTTGTAAATTTCATTTGCAGTGCAAACTATCTCTTCTTCTAATCCTCTGACAAGAACACCCCCTTTCCCATCTTCCATTAAAGCAATGGGTTTCTTAGACTTCTCATCTACAAATTTTGAAGTCTCCTCAGGGGCCAAAAGATCACTTATTTCCTCGTTGTAAAGCTCCAAAAATGTTACTTTCATGCTGTATTCAGCGCTCTGAGCTTCTAATATATCAAAAATCTGCTTCACAGATCTTGGAATGACACCAGCATCACTTGGAAATTCACCGTTCTACGAAATCAAGTACATACAAATGCATTTTAATTTTTCAGCAGAGAATGAGAAAATATCAACAATTTTAAATTATAATCAGAGAGAAACCGGCGTCGCACGAATTACCTTCTTTATTGCACCTCCTTCCATTGTGTATGTCTTCCCTGTTCCTGTCTGACCATATGCAAAAATTGTACAGTTATAGCCTTCAAGCACTTCATACACAATAGGAGACACCGCCTGATCATACAGTTCTTTCTGTTGAGAGGTAGGGCCAAACACCTAGACCAAAAAAAAAAACAAAAATACACAAGAGAGTTACTACAAAATATATGCCATAATAATTAATGAACTTCATACTCAAAATTCAATGTTGAATGCCACTATCATATCTGGAAATCTGAATGCAGAATTAGTAAAATTCTCTTCCTTAAATATCCTTTTCACGAGCTAAAGAAAAGTCTCAATTAAGAATCATATTTTTCCTTTTGCAGAATGCAGATAGCAATATTAAACCAACATCAAATAAACTATCTATCATTTCAAATGTGCAATTCATGTAATCAAACTCAAAACGCATAAAAACCTTGTCAAATGCGAAGGTTCTATCGATCTGCTTATTTGCTATACTCTGTACAGCTGCAACTTCTCTCCTCCCCTCATTACACGAAATCACAACCGGCGTGTGAAGCCGAATTTCATCTTCATTCAACGGCCTACAAAACAAAACCGATCACCATAGTTCAAAGCCAGTAACAAACAACAAACAATCAAACAAAAAAGAATACTCAATCATCAACTCAATACCGAGTCAGAACAAGTCAAACTCACCTGCACCGAACCAGAACCTGAACATTGACTCCTTTCTCTTTATCATACTTATTATAACTACTCGAATTCGAATCCGCAGATCGCAGATCTCGCACCGGCTTATCAGTAGAACGCGGCGTCTGCGACGGCGATAGCGGCACCAATCCACCACCTCTTTTCTGTTGAACCTCCATTACACTTCCAACTTCCAATCTCAACCAAATCAAATCCTAATCGCGATGAAATTCTTCAGATAACGATAATCAAAACAGAAACAATAACAATAACGATTTCACTCTACGATCTGCAATTACAGAGTGAAAGCGATGATTGAAAAAATTTCACGGATCGAAAAAGGAAGAAAAACGATTACAGAGAACAATGTGGAATTGAAAAATGAAAAATGAAAATCGAAAATCGAAATTGGAACTTACAGTGATAGTGCCGGCTTTTTCAATTAATCGATTCTAGAGTGTTCTATTCCAAAACAGAATTTCACGTGAGAAACAAAGCTTCAAGTCAAAGACTTAAAATCACTTCACTGCAAAAGCACTTTAACAAAATTAACTTAATTTTTTAATTTGTTAAGTTTTTAAATTATTAGTACAGAGAAAGCTTGTGTGTGGTGAAGAAAGAGCGACTCTTTTAGGAGCTGAAAAAAGAAAAAAATGATTTGTGTAGATGGAAATGATTTTAAAAAAGGTTAAAAATTGAATTTAAAATCAGTTACAGTTCCGTAACGGGGCCGTTGGAAAATTAAAGTGACGGTAATTGACTGTGATTGGGAAGTTAACGGCGTGAATATAGGCCGTTTTTCGGATCATCCGACCGTTATAAAGAAGACAAGGTGCGTCAGTATGAAATTAAACCTATTTTTTAACGAAAAAGAAAAAAATTTGAAATTGAAAATAAAAGAGTCAGCACTGTACTCTAGCTTTCTCTTGCTTCAACTTCAATAATTTGAAATTGTTATTGCATTGGGTAAAGAGATTTTTTATTTTTTATTTATTTATTTATTTATGATAAGAAAAGAAAGAAAAAATGAATAGAAGAAAGAGAATGATTATTTTGATTTTATTTTATTTTATATAAAAACAAAAACTCAATGTGACGTTTTATGTCACTGATTAGGAAAGCTGGCCTTCAGTAACACGTTGAAGGGCCCACCGTAAAGCTTGTTGCATGAAACAGAATTATATTGGTGACATATGTAAGAATTTCGATTTTTTAAATTAAATTGGTGATGCTTTCATTTTTCGGTGAGTTTCATATTCAAAAACTAAATTCATCCAATCAAGAGGTGAGGTTGGAAATTTTATAAATAATGAATATTTATGGAGAGGTCAACAATATTTTAATATACGGAATTCGAGAGAATTATTTTCAATTCTAACTTCATATCATTAAATTTTGATGTTATATCATATCATTAAAAAACTCTTATAGCATATGAGAAAACAATATGTTTTGAAAAATTCAATTCAGTCCTTTTTTATAATTGGTCAAATATATATTTTTTATGATAAATTGGATATTAAAATATTAATTCTAATTATCATATTGATATAAAAGTCTTTTTTTTATTGATCAA
The DNA here is from genome assembly GCA_021764765.1 of Vicia sativa. Classification (NCBI taxonomy): domain Eukaryota; kingdom Viridiplantae; phylum Streptophyta; class Magnoliopsida; order Fabales; family Fabaceae; genus Vicia; species Vicia sativa. Next base: position 144,070,399 of record CM038792.1, read on the forward strand.
TATAATTTTTTATACAATAATTAATGTATTTTTGTATTTTCTAAATTAATTTTTTGTTATTTCAATGTAACGTTGAGTTTCTTATTTATTGAATAGGCGTAGCAGATTTTGAAGAGGGATTTTGACGGACAATGATTTATGATATAACAGATTTTGATGGATAACAAATCTAAAATTTCAACCTAAATTCACCATTCTTTGCCAGGTCGCAGACCATCGCTGTGTTTTCCCTAATTTTTATAGTAGGGCATATTTCAGTAAATTGATAGGAGTTTTTTATTTAATTAATTTGAGTTGTTTATGTTGGAATATTTTAATTATTTAATTAAATTCTAATAATTATGTGGCCTAATATATTTATTTAATTATACTAGCTATTTTTTATCAAATAAAGTGTCTTAAATATTTATGTGATCAAATAATGTTAAAAAGACTATTTAGATCTTATTTAGGAATTATTTAGTTAACTAATTAAATAATTGGATATGGGCTCAAATACGAGTGGATGTTAGGATGACCCAATTTGGGAATAATAGGGACCCTAATTGGTCATCACACTATATATAAGCTATGGTCCCCAATATACTGTACACAAGGAAAATAACCTCTTCTCCCCATCTGAAGAGCGTTCAAGGCATTAGATCCACAAGCCAACAAGTCATGTATTCTTGATATCTCATATCTCGTATACTAACATGTCGTAGAAGAATGTGTTGCTCAAACGGACGAAATTAAGAATGCTCCTCACTTGATCCTCCCCCGATTGTTGCACCAACAACTGGTATCAGAGCAGGTCTTCATGTTTAGTTTATTAAGATTTGTTCTATAAACACTAATGTTTATTTTATGTTTATTTTATTGAGATTTGTTTATTATTATTATTATTATTATTATTATTATTATTATTATTATTATTATTATTATTATTATTATTATTATTATTATTATTATTATTATTATTATTATTATTATTATTATTATTATTATTATTATTATTATTATTATTATTATTATTATTATTATTATTATTATTATTATTATTATTATTATTATTATTATTATTATTATTATTATTATTATTATTATTATTATTATTATTATTATTATTATTATTATTATTATTATTATTATTATTATTATTATTATTATTATTATTATTATTATTATTATTATTATTATTATTATTATTATTATTATTATTATTATTATTATTATTATTTATTATTATTATTATTATTATTATTATTATTATTATTATTATTATTATTATTATTATTATTATTATTATTATTATTATTATTATTATTATTATTATTATTATTATTATTATTATTATTATTATTATTATTATTATTATTATTATTATTATTATTATTATTATTATTATTATTATTATTATTATTATTATTATTATTATTATTATTATTATTATTATTATTATTATTATTATTATTATTATTATTATTATTATTATTATTATTATTATTATTATTATTATTATTATTATTATTATTATTATTATTATTATTATTATTATTATTATTATTATTATTATTATTATTATTATTATTATTATTATTATTATTATTATTATTATTATTATTATTATTATTATTATTATTATTATTATTATTATTATTATTATTATTATTATTATTATTATTATTATTATTATTATTATTATTATTATTATTATTATTATTATTATTATTATTATTATTATAGGAAATTGAAAATAGGACATACTTATTAACAAGGTTATGAAATGCTGATTATTAGGCTCATTATTATTTATTATTATAATATAGGAAGTATACAAGTATTATTATAACATTACATCACATATGTCGGAAATGGAAAATATACAGAACATAGAAAATGTTAAAGTAAAAAATTTAGTCGGGATATGAAATATTTTAGGCGCTTAATTCGGAGGCTTAGTTTTGTATTTTAATATATTAAGGATTATTTAAAGATTATATTTTATAGATTTTTTTTTATTTTTAATCAAATTATATAGAAAAAATATGTTTAGTTAATACCGGTTGAACCTCGGTCTGACCCCGATTAGACCTTTAAACTTTGAACTAATAAGCACACCAGTTTAATGTCCAATTCGATTTTAATTAGCTTGCAATTTAGTATATTTAAAGTGAGACTCAAGTTTAGAAGTGAGTACATTCCAAATTACACATTTCTATAATTTTAAAATTTTGCAGTTCAAAGACATTAAAAGTGTTATTTAGGATGACATAAATTTTGTCATGTTATATTTACTTAAATTCTAGTGCTTCTAAAGCAATAAAGCAAAAGACAAATTCTTATTGGAGTGATAATTTCTCATTAAGATTATTAAACAAAAAAAATATCATAAACAATGATTAATGCACTTTGTGTTTTCTAAATTAATTTTTTGGTCTTCCAATGTAACGTTAAGTTTCTTATTTATTGAATAGGCATTACAGGTTTTGAATAACAATGGATTTTAGCGGAGTAGATTTTGATGGACAACAAATCTAAAATTTCAACCAAAATTCACCGTTCTTTGCCGGGTCGCGGACCATCGTTGTGTCTTCCTTAATTTTAATAGTAAGACATTTTTCAGTAAATTGATAGGAATTTTTCATTTAATTAATTTGTGTTGTTTATTTTTACACTAATTTCTATTAATACTCCAGTGTATATTGCACCTCTTGATTATGTAATTTTACCCGTATCCAATAGAGTATCTAAGTGGTGTGTTAAAATAATCCATAAGTTATCATTTGATTAAATTGTTGGTTTATAATGATTTCACTTTTTTATTTATTTAATCCATATCCAATACAATACCAACATATGACCAACTTTTCAACTATATATATAATAATGAAAATTTTCAAGTGAGTCTTGTTATTAATAAAAAAAATACTATTGTCCTCTTTATTACAATATCTTGACTTTTATAAATATTCTTTCTGCATATATTTTATATTTTTTTAGGTTAATTAATTATTTAATTATTTAATTTTTCTTTAATTCATCACATATTTTAATTTTTTAATTTATAAATAATTAACGACAATTTAATATATCACATACGAATATACAAATATAAATATGGTACGCGCATATAGTAGTGATAATAAATTATTGATTTAAACATAAATGATAACAAAAACAAATTTACTATTAATTTAAATAGTTTAATAATTAATTCCAAAACAAAAATATCTATATATAAAAATAAAAGAGACAAATCTTTATGTGCAGAAGAAATTATAAAAATTGATTTATCATCTCTTTTAATAAATTATTGGTATCTGCATGAAAATCCGTGCGAGCACATGAGTTATGATATTTTATATATATGTAAATAAAATAAAAGTAAATATATTTAAAATTACGTATGAATTCAAATACAAGAAAAATAAATTATTTTTTAATTATTTATGTTACTAATATTTTTATTTTGAAATTATTTTTAATTTAAAATATAATATTTTTTAAGATAACATATATAGAAATGAAATATATATTATTGATTTAAAACAATTTTGATAAAATAATTTTGTTTTTATTTTAAAATAATAAACTCTTTTAGAAAAATAATTTTATTTTTCTTTTTACATTTTGAAAACAAAAGTGTGTGTACCGCATGAGTATATACATGAACGCATCAATATTCTGATCAAGATCTTTGCGAACATACGAGTTCTTATATTTTGGGTACATTTAAAGAAAATAAAGTAAATATTATTGAAAATCATGTATAAATTCAAATACGGAAAAAATAATTTTTTTTAAAATTATTTATGCTATTAATATTTTTGTTTTGAAATTATTTTTAATTAAGATACAATATTTTTTAAGATAATATATGAAACATCGAAATATATATTATTAATGTAAACCAATTTTGTTAAAACAATTTTATTTTTATTTTAAAAAAAATGTCTTTCTTTTAAAAGTAATAAACTCTTTTAGTAAAACAATTTTGTTTTTGTTTTTTACATTTTTATTACATTTTAAAACAAAAATGTATGTATCGCATTTGTACCAGTGTGATCTATAACACCCCAAAAATCTAGATTAATATTTAATTAATTTAGTGCGAATATTGATGATTATCGGTGAATATGTGAATTATGGTGAGTTATGTGATGCATGGTGATGCATTGGTGAGTACAATGCTATAAGTAGTGTGAGAATAAGAGTAATACGAGGATTTAATTAGTTAATAATTATTTAGAGCTTAAATAATTATTTTGGGTTAATTGGATTTAATAATAATTTAGAATCATTATTTATAATAATATATGGAGAATAATAGTGTAAGACAAGAAGGGCAAGATGGTAAGGTTGAGATTTGTGATATTAGGGGTCCAAATGCTAGATAAGTAAAAACAAGAGGAATAGAAGAGTATTTTGTTTGATCGATCATAGAAACGAGAGAAGCAAACGCAAGAAAGAGGAAGAGCTAGAACAAGAGAATAATCATTGTTACAACATGAGGAATCTACAATCTAAGGTAAGGGTGAGGATCCGACTCTCTAATAAGTGGTATAATGGTAGAGATGTGGTGATATGCATGTTAGGTTTTGGTGTAGGTTGTTTTGATCTAATCCATTGAAAATGATCATAATCGATGAAATTGATGCTTAAACATTATGATATTGATATATGTTGATAGGAATGACAATCTGAGGTTTGATTGTGTATTATTTCATGAAGTTTTTGTTTTTGGAATTGAGACAAAAGGGTTTTCGTACTGCTACTTTTCAAAATTCGTAAAACTTTTTTTCAGAGGGCCCAATCGATTGGAGTGCATGTGCAATCAATTGCACAGTCCAATTTTGGTGAATATTTGCTTCTGGTTTAGTAAGCAATCGATTGTTGTTTTGGTGCAATCGATTTCTCAATGTTGGACAATATTTTTGAAAACTTTAAAACTCCATAACTTTTGACTTGGGTGTCCGTTTGACGCTCCATTTGGACCGTTGGAAAGTTAAAAATATTTTCTACAATGTGATATTTATTATGATGGCAGTAGACTAATAATTTATTGAAATAATTATGATGTGTGTGTATGTTATATGTGTTGTATTGCAAAATATTGCGATTGAATGTATCAGTGTTGTATAAAGGATGTATGAAGGACTTGTAGGTTGTATTGCAGTATAACGATGTTGTTGTTGGCATGAATGGAATAATGTTGAGGACCCAAGTCTTGTATTTTCATAGTTGTGTTGTTACATGTTGCATGCATACATACATCGTTGATGGCTTATGCACTGTTGTTGGCCTGAATTGGTAAAATGTTGAGGGCTTATGCTCTAGCCTATATTGGCAAAATATGGAGGGCTTATGCCCTGACCTTATATGGTAATTTTGGAGAAGGCTTATACCTTGATGGTACCACATGTATTTTACATCAGTGTCAGTCGTTGCATATTGTTGATACGATGATGATGTTGAGTTCCATAATTGGTACGCATTGTATGACGGATGACGATAATTATAGGTATTTTTGTATAATCATTGTGACTTTGTGGTTGATGATGTTGAGCATGAAATCTTACATGATATATCTATCACATATTTATTATTATATAACTTATTATATTATTGTGATATCGCAATCCTTATGTTTGAATGTTGCCTCTATGTGGGTAATGTGCAGGTGATCCGTAATAAACGAAGTTAACCGTCATTTATTTCAAGTCGGCATTGTGCTCTGATGCATAACACGGGGGGAATGCTTGCTTGTTTTGCTTAATTATTGTTTTGTTTTGATGATTTGTTGGAGTATTGTAATTCTCTTTTATTTGATTAAATGTTGGTTTGTTATTAAATTGAAGATGTTGGATGATGAAACATGATTTTTTTCCGATGCGTTAATAAAGTTGAAGTTGAGAACTAAGTTGAAGTTGTTGTCGATTCATCCAAAAAGTGTGTTATGTATCTGTTTATTTATATTTAAGTAGGTTTTTGTTATGATGAAAGATGTCGTATCCTATTCTTGATTTTTTGATTTGAGAATTAATTTACTCTGATTTTTTTAAATTATCGATGAGAAAATAGGGTATTACATGATGGCACAGGCATCCAGACCAGAAACCGTACAAACACACGAGTTCCAACATTTTAGGTACATTTAAAGAAAATAAAATTAAATATATTTAACATCATGAATAAATCCAAACATGGAAAAAATAAAATGTTTTTTTATTATTTATGTCTCTAATATTTTTAGTTTAAAATTATTTTTAATTTAGAAACAATATTTTTTAAGATAATATATAAAAAATTGAAATATACATTATTGATGTAAACCAATTTTGATAAAATAATTTTGTTTTTCTTGTAAAAAAATGTCTTTATTTTAAAAATAATAAACTCTTTTAGTAAAACAATTTTGTTTTTGTTTTTGTTTTTATTTTTAATACATTTTAAAAACAAATGTGTGCATACCACACTAATATCTGTGTGAACATACGAGTATCTCGACCAGAATCTGTGCAACATACATGTTTCAACATTTTAGATACATTTAAAGAAAATATATATAAAATCATGTAAGAATCCAAATACGGAAAACTGAATTGTTTTTCAAAATTATTTATGTTACTAATATTTTTATTTTGAAATTATTTTTAATTTAAAATATAAATTTTGTTTTTATTTTAAAAATATGTCTTTCTTTTAAAAATAATAAATTGTTTTGATAAAACAATTTTGTTTTTCTTATTTATATTATTATTATATTTTAAAAATAAAGCGTGTGTACCATATCATTACCCGTGTGAGTGCACATGTATCCCACTAGTTTAAACTTTATATATTTGATTCAAATGATAAAAAAAACTATGCAACTTATATTATTATGTTCTCAAATGTTTTTTCCCTCTTTTTCATGCATCAATAAGTGTGGTTGATAAAATAATAACAAATGTTTTATTCTAGATTAAATAAAACTCTTCAACAAACTCTATGAAACTCATGTTGTAATCTCTAACTCAGATTAGTTGTGATTTGGATTCTAGTTCATAATTCATTAAGTGAAAAAATATTACATAAATTTTATTAGATTATCCATGAAGTTGATCGTTCTCCGTCAATAGTATGATTACTTTACTTTATTAGTAAACACATTGTCTCTCCCAAAATCCAACATATTTTGTATGAGTGCTATTTTAGCAAAATTGTTCATGACATAAAAATAAAATTTAAAATGATCATAAGACATTAAATATTTTTTAGTTGTTTGGTGTATGGATACATTTACCTCATTGAATAGAGGTTCAAACTTTTGATATGTTTTGGCGGACGAGAGTATATGAGGAAATATGTACTTGTGAATTTTTTGAAAGAACCACGAGAGGGAAAATATACACTTAACGCAAAGAATATTATAGTGTACATATGATAGGATGAAAACATGCATGTGTGGACTTGACTGAAGTTCTCACTTATGGGACCAATGATTGTATGTTTTATTACTATGAAACAATTCCTGAAAGCCACTTCAAGTAAAATGGCCAAACATGATTAAACATGTTCCTAAAATCATTATCCTTTCATGTTTAAATTTAGATAACTCTTTTTTTTTTGGTTTTTTACAGCTAAAGTTGGTCTTTTATGACTGCTTCATGTGCTAAGCACATGGAGAGACACGCAAGGCATATTGTTTTAATGTTTTGGGATTTTTGGTTTTTCCTAATACGCAGGGTACATTAAATGGTGTGAGGATACAAGAGATATATTATACATAAACAGATAAAATATGTTATCATCTCATTGAGAAGTGAATAACTAACTCATACAGTTAGATGTTCATTAAATGAAAATTGCTAGTAGCTAGTAGTTACAACCTATTATAACAGGTCATTCATCAAGCCCTATGGGTGGACACAACAATGAATTCAGCCTAATCCGAGTGTTATTTGAGTCAAATGGACGATTCATATCATCAAGCTCATATGCTATAGTTCAGATTCATTCATTAGGTTTTTGGGTCGATTTTGATTAGTTCGTCGGATTTGATTTGCATTATTGGACTAATCAGTGACCCAATCTGAGCGAACCCTACAATACATTTTTCACATCATATTAGCTCTCCCTCAATCAAACAAGACACAACCATATCCCATTCCACTGAAACAAACCCTCGTTCTCTGTTCTTATTGTGCATTTCTTCAAACAAGCGGAAAAACATTTTCAAGTTGACTCCCCATGATGAGAAAGTTATGATGTTTCAACCACACTCAACACAAAAATCAATGTAGTTTGGAAAAAATTTATGTGAGATGTAATGATCGAGCATCAATCAAGTTTTGTGGCCTAATGCATATATTAATTTTAATTTCAACGCAAATGGTAAAGATATAAAGCACTTTCTTAGCCTTTATTGTTGTATCTAGTCTTTTTTAAAACATAAATTTAAGTTCTAATTGTAGAATTAAAAATGATTTGTTCGAATATATATTTTATATATATATATATATATATATATATATATATATATATATATATATATATATATATATATATATATATATATATATATATATATATGTGTGTGTGTGTGTGATATAAAATTGAGGAACAAGCACCCTTGTGAGAGACACACCACTTGTCCACCGAAAAGCTTAAGGTGATAGGCGAGTGGATTCTCCCACTTACATATGCTTAAGTCTCCACATTCCTATCCAATGTGGGATTATTTCTCCACTTACTCACACTTGCTATATTATTCCAACTTCCCCTCAAGTGTGAGTCCACAATGCTCTCCCACTTGTACCACTATATTATTCCAACTTCCCCTCAAGTGTGAGTCCGTTGACTCCTTGCAACGGTCGGTCCCTTTCTCGAACCAAAAGCTCTGAATAACATGTTGAGGGGAGTTACAAGTAGGAGCATTGATATATAAGGTTTTAGGTGAGTGAGTTCTCCCACTTATATATGCTTAAGTCTCCACATTCCTATCCAATGTGAGACTATTTCTCCACTTACTCACACTTGCTATATTATTCCAACATGTGTGCGTGTGTGTGTCAATACCATGTAATGCCATACGTCTAAGGGAAATAGGAATGAGAATAGACTAGGCCGAGCTAGGCTTTGCCAAGCCTGAGTCTAGCCTACCAAAAATTTTAAAACCTAAGATTGGCCTATAGCCTATCATAGACTTATTTTTTGACATGAGTCTGGCCTTTTCAAAGGCCTGATTAGCTTATTAGTCTTCTTAAAAGCCTGCATCATTTGAACATATATAAATAAATAATTTAATTAATGTTTAAATATGCTAGAGAATCAAAAGTACAATAAGACTAAATGCTTGTTTACATTGATTTGTTTGAGCTTACATAGTAGCATAAGTTTGGTTAGAGTATTTGTTTGAGAGAACTCATGAAAATAACTTATAACATTATTCATAAGATTTTTTCAATTTATTTTCACAAGTTCTTCAAGATAACTAAACTTTACTTTTGTATTTTAATATAAAGTATAAAATACAATATAAAAATACTAAATTTATTAAAATAGATTGGTCTGAAAGAATTTTATGACATGTGACCTAATCTATTTGACTAAATAGGCTTATAAAAAAATTTAAACATTTTCTACTTAAAAAAAATCTGATCTAACATTAATTTGTATAAATTAACCATAGACCTCTCTTAATTGGTCTGACATATTCCCATAAGAAATCACTTGTCTTTAAGAAGTTGATGTTCAATTTACTATAAAAAGAATAATTGAACTTTATAAATGATTAGGAATGAATCCCTAATAATACATTGCATTTGCTTAAATGCTTTGGAATTAGTTTCTGACTTCATGGAATTTATATACCTGTATATTAACTTTTATTTTCCGCTTATTTTACTTCTACCCGACTTAGGAACTTTACATGTGGTTAAATATTGCACAAGGGTAACACTATATCACATAAACGTGTCCTACTATTTTAGTGATGCACAACAATTTTGTACTCATGGAATCAAAACTAAAATACACAATTTTGAGGTATTGAAGGTTGTAATGTGAATTAGATTAAAGTGTGATAAATTTGAGAAAGTATAGTATTTTTTTTGGAATTAGGCACTGAATTCTTTAGTCATTCAATTTTTAGATATTTTCTTTTATCATAATCAACATTTTTAAGGAATGATCCTAAGATATTAGAAAATTTCTCAAATGTTACATAAAGATATCTATTTCTCACTCTTAACTTATTTCCCATGTCATTATTTTTTTTCAGTTTTTTTTCTTCTATCAAAGTGATACATTACTCTATCTTAACAAACTTCTTCTCCAACTCAACATCTTCTCTCAAAAATTTACTCAGAGTATTTTCTTACTCCATGTGAAAAAAATTCCTCCTCTTCCCCTATATAAGGAACTTCACAATATTTAATATAATAACTACTTCTAATAAAATTCCATCTCACTTTTAAGCTAAATAAGCTATATTTCAAATATTTAATATTTTGTTTTACTTATGTCATTCAATATTATATATATATATATATATATATATATATATATATATATATATATATATATATATATATATATATATATATATATATATATATATATATATATATATATATATATATATATATATATATATATATATATATATATATATATATATATATATATATATATATATATATATCAATCATAAATTATAACCATTGTTATTGTTAGAGAGACTAATACATATTTGAATAAATAATGTGTTTTGAAAAATATTATAAAAACTTCATTATATATATAAAAATTATGATTTTATATACAAATATATTTAACACTATATATTTATAAATATCAACACTCTCTTTTAAGTTTGTGCAAGTCAAATTCATCAAACTTGTCAAATATATAATTAGTTCTGGAAATTTACAGGAATTTTATAAAAACATCTATCAATAGGGTTAAATATACAACACTCCCGTAATATTAACGAGTTTCGCATTAGTTCCTTATAAAAGATATTTTTTAAACCCTATCATAATTTATACATTCTCTCCTATACACTACTCATTGCTATATTATAATAAAAATTCTTTTAACTAACCACGTGATATTTTTTATTTCTTAATTATTTTTTAGATCTACGTGAATTATTTTTTTTTATTCTTCTTTTTTACTTTTTGGTTTATATTCTTTAAACAAATTTATTATAATTTTTATTAATTATTATTTTAAACTATCAAAATATTATATTAGATTTAAATTCTAGATTGAATTACACAACAATCCAATAACTTATTGAATCGATAACTAATGTGTAAATATTTTGAAATCTCTTCAAAAACTATAATATTCTAATATTTTGAAATTTGATAAAATATTTATTCATTATATGTCATGTCAACTTTTAACTAAATTTATTTTAGAATAAACTTAAAATTTCAATAATTTTTACAACAAATTACTAATACCTACCTTAACTTTAAAGCTTCGTTTAACTTTGGTTAAAGTATTATAAATATAAAGGCATAAGAGAAAATTCTTCAAAGTAAATAACCCCTAGATTGATAGACAGCTAGAAGATAATAATAAACAAATAATGATATCGTTTTCATTTTCTTTGTTCACGTTCTTTTACGGGAAGCATAGTAAAAGTAAGCAAGGTTGGTAATTGAGACCAAAAAAAAAAGTTATATGAAAAGTGATTATTTTCAACAAAATATGATGCAAAGTTGGTAATTAAGACGAGATAAAAAGGGAGTAGAGGTTTGGTTGTTGAGAAAAGAAAAACAAAGTGGGGTTTAGCATCGTGGGTTACTGGCATAACTTACCCCACTTGATAAGGAGTGAGGCACATGCCCTATGCTATTTTATATGTTCCCTATTCTTTCCTTTTTCCATTTCTTACTTAGATTCTAATTTTTCATGCTTGAAAGCATCATATGACCATCAATATATGCTTTGAAATATCAATATAATAGGTTAATTTGTGATTGCTTTTGAGTATGCAACAATGCTAATTTTTTTAAAAGGAAAATTAAATTGTATATATGTGATTTCACAAGATTCTTAGAGAGATTAATCTTTTGTAGATGCATATAGAGGATACATAAATTTATACATTAAAAAGAAAAAAGAAATTATACTATAAAATTTTAATTTTAATTTTTTTAACTTTATTATTTTAACTATTTTTTATTATATATTAGAATCTAAAATAAAATAAACATATTTAAGACACAAAACTATAAAAAGTCAAGTTTTGTGTTTACAAAAATAATTATACTAACCTAGTACAACGATTATACAATTCTTTTATGTGTCATTTTTAACTTATTTTATTTTATTTTTATTGATTGTTTATTCACTTTGATTTCACTATCTATCATTTGTCATATATATATATATATATATATATATATATATATATATATATATATATATATATATATATATATATATATATATATATATATATATATATATATATATATATATATATATATATATATATATATATATATATATATATATATATATATATATATATATATATAAAAATATTTTAGTTAAATGCATTTTTGAGTTTAAATTTTTCTGTGTTATATACGTATTTTAAATATGCATTTTAAATACCTTTGTTATATGCATTTTCTATTTGGTGAAAATTTTAGTTAAATGCATATTTGAAAACTACCTCTGTTCTTTATATGCACGCGTCATTATAGATTAATCTCAAACTTTATAGGTATGATCTATATGATAATATGTTTTCAATCCAACGGTTGATTTTAAAAATATTAATTTGAAGTGACGTTTTTAAGCGAGTGTAACTCATGGTGTAACTCTTCGGATGTAATTTGATCCCTCCTCTCTCTCTCTCTCTCTCTCTATATATATATATATATATATATATATATATATATATATATATATATATATATATATATTTATCAATTAATGAAATTGCTAATTATAAGATAGTTATCAATTTTTTTTTATCAAAGAAAGTCTAACTCAAATGCAGAAATTCAAAGATTTTTGGGTGAGTTTTAAAATGTGAAGATGTGATACTCCTTTGAAGAAATCAATCGATATGCCGATATTTTAGTCAACATTGGAGATAGTTATATGGAGAATCTCATTTGTTTTGTTCCTCCTCTGAGAGTTAATTAGACTCTTAAATGAAAATTTTAGAGATCTTTTATAACATGTAATTTTTTTTTTCTTTCATCTACTTCAGCCTTCTTTATTTTTTTTTAAAAAAAAGTCTAACTCAAAATGCAAACTCCTTTTTTTAAGGATGTTAACGGAGCAGAGTAGGATGGAGGATACATTCTCATCTAAATCTTCATCTTCAAATTTATTCCTCATCTTCGTTTCAGATTTCCGTTACAGCGGGATTTCATCCCTTATTTTCGTTTCCGTGGATCTCCACGGTTTTTGTGGATATCTATAAACATAAATTTTTACTTATTATTTTTAACTAATTTAATATAAAAATTCAAAAACTAACGACAATAAACTAGTAAACTAATCGTCTACGATAAATCTATTGTTTTAACAATATTTAATCTTGAGATTCATGAACACAAAGTTTTCAATTTTAAAAAAATTAAAATAGTCATTTAGATCTTTCTCTTTTTTACTAACAAGTTATTTGAAATGATAAATAAACTTAAATAGAAGTATTAAATTATATATTAATTAACGACATTACGAAATTCTAGTGCGGGGCGGGGGACTCCACGGGGCGAGGGACATGTTCGCCATCCACATCCTCAAAGTGATTTGAGGGAACTTTATTCTCATCCCCGACCCTGCGAAAAAAAAAAAAAAACTCCATCTTTAAAGCCCCAAACGGGAAATCTCTGCGAGAATCTCCACTAACATATGCAAATTGACATTTCTACTTTTTTCATAAAAAAAAATATAAACTCCTTTTTTTTAAACTCTTCCAAATTTAACAAAATCTATCAAATTTTATAAGCTCTTGATTTTACTACTAATTTATAATTTTACTTTGGCCTGACCTTAAAATATAAAAAATTTCTCAATATTTTTAGATATTTAATCTAATTATTTATGTATTTCAATTTATGAAATTTACTAGTTTATTTTTATTTCTTAGAGTTTATTTGGTAAGACACATTTTTAATATTATGACTTATAATTTATAATTTATAGACTTATATGATATTTTAAATTTGTTTGATAATAGTCTTTTGATCACATGCTTATAGCTTATTTTACCAGTCTATAGTTTATTATTCAGACGCTATTTCAAATAGAATTGTAGTTTATAGTTTGTTATTTTTTTTTTCTTTTTTATCCTTATTATTTTAATAAAAATCCAATTTTATTTTTCAATAATTTACTTTAATTTAAAATAAAATAATTACATATAAAATATTTTTTATGTCATTTTACATTTATAAGTTAGTTGATCAGTTAATATTACTAAACACTTCAATTAACTTATCAACCATCAGTCTTAACTATCAATATAAATTATTAGTAATCAATAATCAACTATAAACTATAAATTATAAACTAACCTATCAGTCAATCGCTATTTTTACTAAACAAAACTTTAATATACATTTGTCTTTTGAAATTTTATTTATTTATGTCTTAATTTTTAGTTTGTTTGATCTGATTTTTATAAACTATTTTTTTAATGATTTAGTGGAATCATTTATATCATCCGACACAAATTTATGATTATAATATTTATTATGGCCATTACATTTTTATTAAGTTAGATTTTAAGTTATTGAAACATTTATCGTATTATATAAATATAATGTCATGTATATATTAACTTTAATATTGTTAAAATAATATCATTTCACACTATTTATTTATAGTGACAATAATGACCTTATAAATCAATACGGTAATAAAAAGTTAGATTCAATCTCCTACATATAAATCCACACATTATGCTATTTAAAATCGGTTACATTATGCTATTAAATCTCCTACCATATAAATCCACACATCAAGTTTATATTAGTTACAAATTACGAGGGAATCTCTTGACATTTTTTACTTGAGATTTACCAACCCTTGCCCTCATAAAGTTGATGTAGCGGATAGTTCTCGGCAATTTCTTCACTCATCTAATAAATTTCTTCTATATTTTTAAAAAATTAAAAATATCTTTCATAAGTTAACTTACGAATTTATCTAATATCCTAAATTTATTAAAATTTAATTTTATATATATATATATATATATATATATATATATATATATATATATATATATATATATATATATATATATATATATATATATATATATATATATATATATATATATATATAGATCAAATTACACCGAAGTTACACCATGAGTTACACACGCCAAAAACGTCACTATAATGATTACTATACGATTAAGATATCTAAAAATTAACATCAAAATAGACTTTCATATAACGTTAATTTTAATGTAGTTCAATGACATAGTAAATCATTATAGATTAATCTCAAACTTTATAGGTATGATCTATATGATGATATGTTTCAATCCAACGGTTGATTTTAAAAAATATTAATCACGTTTTTGACCGAGTGTAACTCATGATGTAATTCTTCGGTGTAATTTGATATATCTCTCTCTCTCTCTCTCTCTCTATATATATATATATATATATATATATATATATATATATATATATATATATATATATATATATATATATATATATATATATATATATATATATATATATATATATATATATATATATATATATATATATATATATATATATATATATAGAAAATAAAATATTTTGTTTTATTTCATGTGATTTCTATTATATATACATGATTTCACGTAGTAAAAAATAAAAAAATATATGTATTAAAATTTTACTTATATTTGGCCTATAATAATAAAATCTATTAATACAATCAATATCAATATCAAATTTGGTCTATAATAAAAGACCTATTAATACTATTGATATTAATTTCTATATGAAGAGATACAATTGATTTTTTGCATTGATTTATTTGATATGCATTGATTGTATAATATATTTCTAATAATATGATAAATTGAATTATTATTAATAAAAAATAACTAAAATCTATAATTAAAAATTATTAAAATAAATTTATGATATCAAATTAAACAATGAATGTAATAATTAACTTTTTAATTATAATAGTGAAATGTAATATAGCTCATAAGAATAAAAATCAAAATAAACCAAATAAAGTGAATTCGTAAGTGTATTTACGAATTTTGGGTCCCAGCAGGTGAATTCGTAAGTGCACTTACGAATTCACCTTATTTTTTGAAAATCTTATTTCGTAAGTGTATTTACAAATTCAACTTATTTTGAGAATTCGTAAGTTAATTTACGAAACTTGTGGGTATTTTTGTATTTTTTATTAGGG
Source organism: Vicia sativa (assembly GCA_021764765.1). Classification (NCBI taxonomy): domain Eukaryota; kingdom Viridiplantae; phylum Streptophyta; class Magnoliopsida; order Fabales; family Fabaceae; genus Vicia; species Vicia sativa. Next base: position 144,086,785 of record CM038792.1, read on the forward strand.
GTGGAGAAGAAATCTACTAGGTGAGTGAAATTTTTTCCTAATTACGAAATTGGAAGAAGAGAGAAAAAAGTTAGAACTCTTGTTAGTCTTGATCAATGTAATTTGTGTACATCAATAGAAGTTTTTGGTTAAATCTAATTGTACATTCTAATTACTCTAACTTTTAGTTCAACCAAAAAAAGTTAGAACTTTTAGTAGGTAGTTTCAAACTTAAGTTAACCAAACCAACACTTTGTCTCAAGTTTATAAATTCCTTTAATAAGTATTCACTTAATGGGGTAATAGTTTATGTCATTTTCTTTCAATACCCGTGCAAAAATAGTTAGCAACATTTAATTACTTTTAATTGTACATTCTTCTATTATTGATTTTTCATGATGGAGAACAACTACGATTGAAGGGGTTCTACAAAGTCTTCAATGTCGGAATGAATACCAATAGCCAAATAATTGAAGAAGAAAATTGGTTGGAACTTTAATGAACATAAGGGATTAAATTGTTGCTTTTGAATTAATGTCTAAATTGTCTTTAAAGGTTGACATGTATCCAGCATTAATACATGTTGGACAACCACACACTATAGATAAGTTGGGGCAGAAGTTAGCATACAAATTAGATGATTGTCACATGCTTATTTTTCTTAGAAATTAAAGGTTGTGTTATGAAATTTTTTAAATTGAAACGGCAATCCATATATTTCGTGAATTTCTTAATTCATCATATGAGATGGAATTAAACCTTATGTATTTTCGAAAATACTTCTTTAAAATTGGAAGTACATTTTTGATGCACACTATTTTTTGAAATATTTGAGTTAAAATCGAAAGTATATTTACGGTTCCATATTAGATGTATAATTTCGATTCTGGGCATGACAGTTAGCAGAAAAATTGAACAAAAACAATAATTGAAAAAGTTATACAAATTAGAAATTTAACAAATTATACAATTTATGAATCGAACAAAAGACCAAAAATATTATCCAAAATGAATTTCATAAAAATGGTAATTGTAACGCTCATTAATTTAATTAATTATTGAATTAAATTATTTTTGAATTATTTGTTGAAATGTCGGTATAAGTTGCTATGTTGTTATTAGTGGATTAATTGGTTGATTAGTTGTAGAAATAATATTAGAATAGTTATAAGATTAATTATATGAGCTTATTTCTATGGTTGTATGTAGCAAAGATGGGGTGTGAGAGTAGGCGCAATAAAAATAATAAAGTTATAAGGTTAAGTTAAATGAAGGGAATTAGGTTAATTGAGAAAAAGTTGGAGAATTGATCGAGGGAAGTTACAGAGAAGAGAGAATAGAGGAGAGAAGCTCATTCCCATTTTTCTTGTAGAAGTCTCACTAAATCGACAATCCCCGATTCGTTAACCGTTAGATCGTGCTCAAATTTTGAGGGTAGGTTCGCAACACCTATATCTAACTTTTGACCATTGAAATATTCAAAATAAGGTCTGAGTTGAGATATATCGTCATCGCACTATAGCTGTATATTTGGGAAAATTTTTAGCTTTTGATTCCGATTTAGAAGAGAATAGGGAAATGAGGCAAAGCGAGGTTTAAACCGGTAAATCATAGAGACCTTCGATCCAAGGTAAGAGTGGATATCTGACTCTATAATAGGGTATATGATGAATAGTATGTGAGAATTGGGTTGGATAAAATTGTTGTTGTGTGTATATTTGTTGTGGTTGTTTATGAACTTGTTTAATGTCGATGAATTTGATGTTGGGAATTATTCCATGATTGATATAATTGTTATGTTGTTGTGTAATTCATGTTGTTGTGGCCTGAAATCATTGATCGGAGAAAATTATTTTAAGATTCTGCATTAAAATAGAGAAGAAACTAGAAAAATCTGCGTGAAAACAGGTTGTGTCGAAGGGCACACAAGTCATGCCCAGCGGCATGCGAAGACACCAGCTGTGTCGAGTGGCACATAAGTCCTGCCGAGGGGCACAACCCCAATGCCCTGCATATTTAATTATTTTACCTATTTGTTTCATGTCACTTTTTATTATGTGTCTGTTTGTAATTTATATTAATATGTTAAGTAATTATAAACTGTAGGGTAATATATTACAATGAGCAATTAATTAGTAACGGAGTCAATTAAATAAATTACAGAGTAGTTATATAGAATTAGTTAAGTTAGTAGCATGATGTTAGATAAATTCCAGAATCATTAGCATAATGCAGAGTTAGCCTATTATTAACAGTAAATGTAATTTAGTAGCAAGATTATTAAATTGGCAGGAGTATTGAAATAGTAGAGCTAGTAATTGACAGAAAACAATAGTAATGTATGTACACAATTTGCGGATATAATTTAGTAGAATAATTTGGCAGAAGGATAATGTAGTAGCTAGTAGTATATTTAATAAGTGAATAGTTGAAGTAGTATAAACTAACAGTAGTAGTGTGGGTTGATAATTGGTAGTTCGGAGTAGAAAATATTAGCAATTTAGCAGAAGATTAATTAACCGTGGATAGCTGAATTGTTCGAATAATTTCGTGGAACGTTTATAGTATATTTCAGTGGAGACGGTGGATCATACAAGTTGTTGTAAGGTAGAGACTAAGACGTGAGTTGGTAACAGAAGGCTATTAGTAATAAAATAATATTGGAGAATTAATTAATAGCATCGGTAGCTGTGGAAATAGTTGATAGTAGAACTAGTTTATATAATAGTTACAGCAGGTTAATATTAGAGGAACCGTCGCAGAACGCCTAATAATTGAATATAGACGTATAGCTGAATAATTATGTAGTGTTATTGCAATGAGTTTCGATTGTATTTGTGGATTATATTATGTCGTTGTAATGTTAGTATTGTCGATGATGTGAAGTTGCAGGATATATGTTGTTGTTGAAATGCCTCGATTTATTGGCAAGACTAAGTTGTAGGCTTACGGCCAGTGTTGAATTATTGTTGTGTTGTCGTTGTTGTGTTGTTGTTATTGTGTTGTTGTTATTTGTCGTTGTTGTGTTGTTATTGTCGTGTTGTTGTTGAATGGTTGATGTTGTAGTTGTTGTCGCATGCATAGCATAACAAGTTAGGAGCTCATGCTCTATAAGTTGGCCTGAATTAAAAAAAGTTGAAAGTTGAAGGCTTATGCCTTGTTGATGACTCTATTAATTGGAAAATTATTAAGCTGGGAGTTTTGCTCTGTTGGTACCACATGCATGTGCATTGTAACGAGTCGCAATTCACGTTGCATATTTGGTTGTTGTGATGATGAATTTATGTTATATTATGTTGATGATTGTGTTGTAATAACTGTTGTTATAAAGTTGTGAAGTGGTGACTTTGCATGAGCTTATTCTAATATAGTATTTATCATACATCCGATTATATTGTTTGATATCTCACCCCTTATCTTTGAATGTTACCCCTATGTTGGTAACATGCAGGTAATCTAGAGTGAAGGCTTACCTTCATTAGTTCGAGTCAGTGTCGTCGCTCTGATACGTAACACTCGGGGGGATGAAGCCTGTTGTTTTATTGTTGTTTTTATTCCAATGCTAAATTTTTGAGTTGTTTCCAATAAGTAATTTATTTTTTGAAGTTGTTTTAAGTTGGTAAAGATGTTAAATTTATTTGAAGTTAAACGTTGTGATTCTGCTGCTTAAGTAATAAAGTTGTTTTGTTTTAAGGACTAATTTATGTTGTTATCTGTTCATCCGAGTTTTAAGTGTTATGTATAGTGTTATGTATCTATGTTGCATGCGATTAAATGTTGTTGTTTTTAAGTAGCAAGTGTAGCATCCTATTTGCGTTGTAACTCTGATTTTAATAATATTTGTTGGGTAGAAATGGGGTGTTACAGTAATGATATCCAAAACACAAATTCGATACAATACAAAATCAAAAAACTTGAGGGACCTGGGGTAAGTCAAAAGGCCTCCCTCCAAAGACCTGAGAGACCTGGGGTGCCTCCAGTATCTTTGGTGCCTCAGGTGGCACTGGTGCCACCGGTACCTCGAGTGGCATCGGTACCTCAGGTGTTGGGGGTGTAGCAACATGTCTCATCTCAGATGGCCCCGCCTCTGAAAAAGATGAGGATTCCATCTCAAAAACCCTAGGTGGTGAGGATGGTAAGGATGTGTCTCTGCGGTAGGACGGAGGCGGCGAAGGATAGACTGGATAATCTCGCCTGCTACGGGAGGAAAATGTAGAAGGGGCAGACTCAGAACCAGAAGAATGTGCATCCATCATAGTCTGTCTGGATATCGAAGCAACTTGTGTTGCCCGAGTCCTCTTTCTCCGCACAAAAGCATGATGTGCAACCCGACCGTGCCTCAACCGTGACGGTCTCTTAGCCATATCTCATATAGAAGTAAGAATGAAACTTTAGACTATGACTTACATTGGAAAAAAGGCACAAAAAAATGCAAACAAAAACCAGAAATAAACCTCCAGTTTTGTTCTTCCCCAAAACCGGAAATAAACCTCTAGTTTCCTCTGCAAAAACAGGGCTACGTAGAAGCCCTTCCCAAAACCCCAAATGTGTAAAAAAAACATGTATCGATCGTCAAATAAAGGGTTAAAAAGGAGTGTTTGAAATAATTTTCTGTTATGGGAAGGAGAAGAGTTTCTAGCGCCCTTAAGTGCGTCCAGGAATCGAAAATATAACTACGGTTTAGAACCGTAGTTAAACTTCCGATTTATTCCCAACCCTTTTCAACGTGATTTCCATGATATAGGGTGCGAATCAGAAGTATATTTCCGATTTCTAGAGACACTTTAGAAAATTCACGTGGTGTGCAAGAAGGATATGAGGCGGAATAAAATATTACCTATATTTTATTCAAAAGTGCTTTCTTTCTTTTTGATGGAAGGTAATACATTCTTAAAAAGGAAATTTTTTAGTTATTCATGATAAGTCAAATTAGTTAAAAAATTTAATTTGTTTTAAAATAAAATAATTTAAAAAATAACATGATAATGAATAATCTTGTTTGATTGGATGAAGATACTGATATCCAATTAAATTCAAAAATATCTAAATGATGGTGAATGATAGTCAATTTAAGAAAATTGTAAAAAACTTTTTTTTTAATTCCGTCAAGTCATATCAATTGGTATTATGTACAATTAATTTTGTTCAAAAAATGATATTTTAATTTAAATTGCATTGACATGCTATAACTTTTTTAAATCTACTATTAATCAATATACATTAAAATTTTCAATAGTAATTTTAGAAAACAAAAAATATAAACGGGGTAATGATTAAGGAAACCATGCTGGCATGACATACATATCGTTGGTGCACAAGATTGAAGATGAAGATAAAGATGGAAGAAGATAAAGAAGAGAGAAAACGTAACAAATTTTTAATGATGAAAATCCAGTTATGATTTCAGTGTAACAAACATGTTTAAGTACAAAAAATTAAATTGTCATGGAGGTACAATAAAAAATATGCTAAGTTAAGCTAACAACTTCTAGAAAACCTGCTTCTGACTAACAACCTCAGAAGCCACTACTTCTGACTAACATCAGCTTCTGAATATGTGTTGTAGATTTTTTTCCGTGAACAAAGTATTTTTAATTATCGATTCCACAGGGATTGGTGTATGTTATAGTCTTTCAATAGAAAAGTGTATTTTAAGATATTGTAACCAAAGGGTTTGTTATCTACTCTACTAGAACCATGAGTTTCCAAACAATAACTAAATTAATTCTTTCAAAGAGAGTTATAGTTTGGATTAGAGAGAGTTTGAGATTGTTTTCAAATTAAGAAGGCATGTCAAGATTAGTTTCATTAATCTAGTTTCATACATATTCATTTAATCATGTGATGAACATAGTAGATGATTTTTATAAATACATATCCTCTCAATCTTGTAGATTTCCCACCAAGATTGTGAATGTTACCATGTTAATCCTTGCATGATTCCTCACTACAACTATTAACATGATAATCATTAAGTTCAATATTTTGTAAACACTAACACACAAATCTATTCCTAGCATTTGTTTATTAGAAGATGAATATCCTAGGTCACTTTGAAGTATTCTTTTCCAAGCAAAACTCAAAGCAAAAAGATGAAGAACAAAGATATTCAACTATATTAATCATCAACCATGTTCATACACAAATGGATTAAAAGAAATACATACTATATAGATTAACTACCTCTAATCTTGACACAAAAAGAGCTTAGCCACTCATTTCCATGGTTGCTAGCTCTCAAGATTGTTGGTAGGAATGATGAAAATCAAAGAATCAAGAAGGAAAAGCTATGGTGTTCTTACACTTCTTGCCCTAGATTTTTACAAAGATGAAAAGATAATCATGGTGGAGTGTTTCTTGCTTCTTTTACAAGCCAAAAAGTCAGCTGAAATGATGGGTTGGTGGCTCAAAAGTGAAAGCATGGGTTCTGTCCTTTTTCTGCTTTTTTCGCAGACCGCGCTAAGCCCGATTAGGTGCTTGGCGCGATCATAACACATAGCGCGACCTGTAGCATGCTTCCTTCATCCATAATTATCTTCAAAAAGAATCATCCCTAAAGCTCTTCACAATTCTTGAATCCAAGCTTGGGAGAATTGGTCAATAAATTCCTACAATTAAGAGTGAAATAAGTTAAAGAATATAAATTAAACAAAAACTAAATAAAAACCTAATTAAACAAAAATACTAGAATAAATAATACTAATTAATTAAAAAGACATTGTTAAGGACCACAAAATAATGTACAAAATAACTACAATTTGGTCCTTAACAACTCTCCCCAACTTACTTCTTTGTTTGTCCCCAAACAAAAGTCAATAATCTTACAAAGCTAGAAAGAACAAAATGCAAGCATGCAAACTCACACAAGAGTAATGGTTCAAACTCGACATACCAGGCAAAAGTACACATCAATCGCTTCTTCGAAACACAACATGGCCATGAATTAAGTTCTAAACACAATATCTCAAAACATGTAACAAAATAAAAGATATGTTCACACTTGAATCACCTAATCATTTCTTCAAAATTCATAAAGAACAAAATGCATATTCACAAAGGACTAAACACTCTCACTAATAATTATGCACATCCAGAATAATTCATGCGTTCATCGAAACAAGTTAAATGACAAAATGGAAACAAAGATCACTAAGGACTTTCAAGGTTGTAACTTGGCTTAGGTTAGAAACAAGGGATATTTAAGTACACGGCCATTGAAACGAATCGGGTAAAAAGATATGAAGAGCATCTCACAACTAATTCCCCTCTTATTATTCACAACCTCTTTTTTTTTCTTCACACAATGATCCTCTTCTTTCTTTTCTTTTGTTTTCTTTTCATATACAAATTTTTCTTCTTTTGTATTTTTCTTTTCTCTACTCTTTTTCTTTCTTTAGGATCATTGTGCCATCAATTCTAGGTTATTTATGATCCACCTCCCCAACTTCATTTATATCAATCCTTTTTTTATTCAAGAACATGCTCTTCGGGTTAATTAACAAAAGGGTTGGTATTCATAAACAAGAAAATTTATAGAATGAATTATCATTGAATTTTTCAAAGATCATCAACAACTATTAAGTGGCCTACTTAACAATTAGTTGATTTGATACATTCATCCTACAAATACTATTTAAGCTCAAAAGGGTTCACAAGGATTCACTCTCTCACGGGTAATTGAAGCCCTTTTTAGAATTGGTGGTTTTTCTCATAATGCACAAAAAAAATTGCCTTGATCACTTCTAAGTTTCCAAGTTATCACAAACAAGTAAAGATTAAGCATGAATCACACGAGTTAACACAACCATTAGACACTCTATATTTGGTAAAAAGTGGAAGCTTCTCACATATGTGGTTTATGTCCTAATGATTCGAATGTGAACACAAATTTTTTTGTACATGCTAAGGTATTTTGCATAAAGAACAAATTTGATAGACATTTTATGTTTCTACAAAACGATTAAATGTGTACCTTCTTTGTGGATTGAATTGAGAATTTTATCATCACCATCACTTTGGTGGAACACACTTACTAGCTTTGAAGAACCGTTGAAAAAATTCGGACAAACCACAAGAAGTAAAAATTCAAACAAAATAACTATAATCTAAAATTAAAAATAAAATAAAACAAACTAAAACAAAATAAACTAAAATAAAAAGACACCCCAAAATGGTGTTTAAAACTTAAAAAGAAGTACTTAGGCTCCATGCCTACAAAATATTAATTGGGAATTACAAGCCAATCCCCAAAAATGGATGGCAACCAACAAAATTCAGAAGTTTAAAAGTAAAATGCGAAAATAAACACTAAACTAGAAAATGCTGAAAGTAAAATAAAAACAGGAAAATAAAAAGAGAACATCAATCAGTGGTCTCGAGAATCGTATCTCCAATAGACCCCGAGTCAGAACCGGAACCAGAATCATAATTATCTTCACCATCATCCTCATCTTCCACCTCCTCCTCAGCATTTGGCCCGACCCCGGGCCAACCAGCATATGCACGGAGCTGCTCTCCCGTGCGAGTGAAATGGTTCACTTCGGGCTCTCTAATCTGTAGAGCAAGGTGCTCCATGCTCTCATGCATAAACAAGAATGCTCTCTGATGAGCGAGATGCATCTTCCTGTTCCATTCTTCTGATGGACTAGCCTGAGGAAGTGTCGCCGCAACTGGTACAACCTGGGCAGCAGTATTATCATCAAGGGCCCTACAAAATCGATCACAGTAGTGATCATCAATAACTCCATCAATGGTTAGGTGCCCCACAGCAGGAAAGGCAACCTTCGCCCTCTTCAGCAAACTCATGATCAACCCAGGATATGTGAGAGCTCACTTTATACGCTCCCCCTGGAGGTATAACTAAGCGTAACCCTTTTCAGCTCATTCGTGATCAGACGGCCAAAATCAATTTGCTCCTCATCGAGCATATAAGCAATCAAACCTGCCGTCTCCATGGGTATCGAAGATGTGTGGCTCCGAGGTTTCAGATTGTAAAGAGCCACACACATCATAACTCTGGCACTAGTTTTCGAGGCCTGTTGAATTTCAAGGGTGACCAGCCCGATTCAACTCATATGAATGCCCAGACAAACAGAGTTTACTCCTCAGCATGTTGAAGTCCCAATTACCACGAGCCAGGTGCTCATGGTAGACATCCAGTTGGTCCTCTGGGGCTGTCCAGTTGATGCCCAGAAAACCGTTGATTGCGGTGCGAGAGAAAGATACTAGTTTGCCTCGAACAACAGAAGCAAACCTAAATTCGCTTCCCTCGGCCGAAATAGCATTGGCATAGAATTCTCGCACAAGCTCCACGTTGACCTTTGTCTGAGGCATACAAAGAACATCCAACCCGTAGTTATCAAGGATGACATGAGGCGTGTGGTAGTGCCCTTGCTCACGGAGGCGGATGGGGCGCTCAGTCCAAATATTGCGTTCCTCGAGCTCTTTGTAGCGAGCCTCCTGAGCGTGTCCTATGAAGCGAACGGGATCGGCGGTGGCCTAGAGGACCCGGCCCGATGAAACTCTTTGCCTTTTGGTGCCATCGAAAATTCAACACAAAATCAACGAAAAATGACGAGGTGTCCATTAGCAAAAATCATGCAAACAGAGCAAACCAACCAACCAAAGCATTACAACTAATCGGAAACACTAAAAACACGGAAGAATTTTTCAAAATTACCGTGGCGCTCTACGATTTCGAAAAATTCTTCGCAAAAATTTTTCCACAAAAACACTTGCAATGGCAGCGAAAATAACATCCTATTACTTCTCTATCATCCAAACAACCTAATTCTAAGAGAAAATTCGAAAATTCCTAACCCTAGGTTTTCAAAATCTAACCTAAACATGCAATATACACGAAATTGAGAGAAGAAAAACATAGAATACTTACGAGGATGCCTTGGATGATTGATTTGTCAAAGAAATTCGCAAAGATTCGAAGATTTTTGGTTGGGGATTTTTAGGATTTTGAGAGAGTGAGGAATGATGAAGAAAATGGGGGAAAAAGGGTTTAAAATAACCCTAACCCCTTTTAAAACTGACCAGGCCACGAATTGGGCCTCCAAAATCTGATTTTTCAAAAAAATTTTAAAATCCGGACATCCGTCCCAGCGAAACATTCGCGGATGGGTCAAGATGCGCGCTTAGCGCGGTCTGCAGAATTTTGATTTTTCAAGAAAACAGCAAAATTGACAGTTGGGGCATGCGAGAATGAGTTCAAGGAAGAATACTTACAATGTTGGGGTGCCTCCCAACAAGCGCTTTGTTTAACGTCGGTAGAGCTCGACGGTTCATGATGATCATTGATCATCAAAGAAGGATTCGACTATGTTGCGGCTCACTTCTCCGCCAACGTACCGTTTCAACCGCTGCCCATTCACAGTCCATTCTTTCGTCCTTTCAAGATCTTGCAACACAATTGCACCATACTCTTTCACTTCTTTGATTAAAAACGGACCAAACCACTTTGTTTTGAGTTTTCCCGGAAAAAGCCTCATCCGGGAATTGAACAAGAGAACCTTTTGTCCCGGCCTAAATTCCTTGATCTTTATCTTCTTATCATGAGAAACCTTAACTTTTGCTTTGTACCTCCGGTTTGAATGGTATGCCCCCTCGCGCATTTCTTCCAATCGAACAAGTTGTATTTTTCGCTTTTCACCCACCAATGATGGATCGAAATTCAAGAATCGGAGGGTCCATAATGCTTTGTGCTCCATCTCTACCGAGAGGTGACAAGTTTTGCCATACACAACCTGAAACGGGGTTAGTCCAATAGGAGCTTTATAGGCGGTTCGATACGCCCATAAAGCTTCATCTAATTTTTGTGACCAATCTTTTCTAGAACCCGAAACAGTTTTTTCCAAAATCTTTTTGATTTCTCTATTAGACACCTCGGCTTGGCCATTCGCTTGAGGGTGATAGGGGGTCGTCACTTTATGCTTTACACCAAATTGTTTCAAAAGTTTTTGTAACAATGCATTACAAAAGTGCGACCCACCATCACTAATGAGCACCCTAGGCACACCAAAACGAGAGAAAATGTTTCTTTTCAAAAATTTGATAACAGTTTTGGCGTCGGCCTTAGGTGAAGCAATGGCCTCTACCCACTTTGATACGTAATCCACAGCTACAAGAATATATTCATTTGAAAACGAAGATGGAAAAGGACCAACAAAATCAATCCCCCAACAATCAAATACCTCCACTTCCAACATATTGTTCAACGGCATTTCATCTCTTTTACCTATCCCGCCACTTCTTTGACATTTGTCACATGACTTAGCGTGAGCATACGCATCTTTGAATAGCGAAGGCCAATAAAATCCCGATTGTAGGACTTTGGTGGCCGTCCGCATTCCATTATAGTGTCCTCCACAAGGGGAATTGTGACAATGCCAAAGAATGTTTTTGGCCTCTTCATCACTCACACACCTTCTTAACAATCCATCGCTACTCAACCTAAAAATGTAAGGTTCATCCCACATAATACTTAGTATCGGCTAAAAATTTCCTCTTCTCATTCCAAGTCAAATCTTCCGGCATTAATCCCGCGGCCTTGTAATTTGCCATGTCGGCAAACCACGGTCGCTCTTGGATTGCAAATAACTTCTCATCCGGGAATTCCTCCTTCACCTCTTTTTCCTTGTCCGTAATTTTTACGTTCACTAAGCGAGACAAATGATCCGCTACCAAATTTTCCGAACCTTTTTTATCACGGACCTCTAAATCAAATTCTTGCAAAAGAAGAATCCATCGGATTAGCCTTTGTTTAGAGTCCGGTTTGGTAAACAGATATTTTATCGCGGAATGATCAGTGAAAACCACAACTTTTGAACCAATTAGGTAAGGACGAAACTTTTCTAATGCATATACAATTGCGAGCAATTCTTTTTCGGTTGTTGCATAATTGATTTGAGCATCGTTCAAAACTTTGCTCGCGTAATGTATAGCATGGAAGATTTTGTTCTTCCTTTGGCCTAACACGGCTCCCACCGCATAATCACTAGCGTCACACATTAGTTCAAAATCAAGTTTCCAATTAGGCGCAGTGATTATGGGCGCATTTATCAAATTCTCCTTCAATTTTTCAAAAGCTAACAAACAATCATTATCAAACAAGAAAGACTTATCTTTGTTGAGCAAGTTGCTCAAAGGTTTGGCTATTTTGGAGAAGTCCTTGATGAATCTTCGATAGAATCCCGCGTGACCTAAAAAGCTCCGAATGCCTTTGACATTGGTAGGTGGGGGAAGCGTCTCGATAACATCAATTTTTGCTTTGTCAACCTCAATTCCTCTTGAAGATATCTTGTGGCCAAGGACAATTCCCTCGGTCACCATGAAGTTGCATTTTTCCCAAATCAAAACCAAATTGGTCTCCACACACCTCTTCAAGACGGTGTCCAAATTTTCCAAACATAAATCAAATGAAGCTCCAAAAACAGAAAAGTCATCCATAAAAACTTCAATTGTTTTTTCAATCAAATCGGCGAATATAGCTTGCATGCACCTTTGGAATGTTGTCGGCGCATTGCATAAGCCGAAAGGCATACGCCTATACGCGAAAATTCCAAACGGACATGTGAAAGCCGTTTTCTCATGATCTTCCGGATTCACCGATATTTGATTATATCCCGAATAACCATCCAAGAAACAATAGTATTGTTGTCCAGCAAGCCTTTCTAACATTTGGTCCATGAACGGAAGAGGAAAATGATCTTTTCTCGTCGCTTTGTTAAGCCTACGGTAATCAATACACATTCTCCACCCCGTCACTTTTCTTGTTTGCACTAGCTCATCCTTATCATTAGATACAACCGTCAAACCTCCTTTCTTAGGAACCACATGAACCGGGCTCACCCACGTACTATCCGAAATCGGGTAAATCATACCCGCTTCAAGCATCTTCACTACTTCTTTGCGAACTACCTCCTTCATCACTGGATTCAATCGCCGTTGAGGTTGGGCTACCGGCTTGTACTCATCCTCCATCATAATGTTGTGCATACAATAGGCCGGGCTTATGCCTTTCAAATCGGCTAAGACCCAACCAATCGCATTTTTGTTCGATTTCAAAACTTCAATTAAGCTTTCCTCCTCATTCTCCGACAATGTATTACTAATGATTACGGGCTTTTTTACCTCCCTCCTCAAGGAAACACATACTTTAAATGAGACGGTAGCTCTTTCAACTCAAGTTTTTGGTTTTCATCTTTTAGATCTTTTTTCAAACTTTCCTCTTCTTCCTCCCAAGGGTGCATTTCCTTTGAAATCTCCATTCCTTCCAAACACTCCTCAATATCTCGACTATCATCATCATCATTCACTTCTTGTGTTGCTTCCTCAATAACGTCAATCTTGAAACAATCTTTCTTATCCATGGGATGCTTCATTGCTTCAAAAAAATTAAAGCAAATCTCTTCATCTTGTACTCTCACCTTCATTAGGCCATCATCTATATCAATCATCATCCTAGCCGTCTTCATGAATGGCCTTCCAAGAATTAAAGGTGCATCCACATCTTCCTCCATGTCTATGACAACAAATTCAACCGGAAAAAAGAATTTGTCCACTTTTACCAACAAATCTAAAGCTACACCGTGTGGGCGAGTAATAGACTTGTCCGCTAATTGCAATGTCATTTTTGTGGACTTTAATTCAATCTCCCCCAATCTCTTCACAATGGATAATGGAATCAAGTTGATACTTGATCCCAAATCAATTAATCCTTTTCCAACATATACATCCCCAATGGTAACGGGCAAAGTTACACGCCCCGGATCACTCTCTTTCTTCGGAATAGTGCGTTGAATTATTGCACTACAACTCGCATCCACCATTATGGTTTCTTGATCCGTGTATCTCTTCTTTTTCGTCAAGATATCCTTCATGAATTTGGCATATTTGGGCATTTGCTCTAATGCTTCGGTAAATGGAATATTTATTTGCAATTGCTTGAAAATATCCATAAACCTAGCATAGTGCTTTGCATCATCCTTTTTAGAAGGAAGGTGAGGATATGGTAAGCTTCTCAATGGATAAGCTACTTCCTTCTCTTTTCCCTTTTTCATTTTCTTCTTTTTCTCCTCTACTTTCTCCTTTTCAACTACACCATTTTCTTTTTCATTTTCAACTAACACCTCATTTTCAACTAAGTCATCCTCCACATCAACATTATCATGTTTTTCAACTTCAACCTCTTCGTCTTTTTCAACTACCTCTTCCTCCACTATTACTTCTTCATCCTTCTCCACTACTTTCTTTTTTCTTTCAACTACTTTCCTTTTCTCATCACAAACTCTACCACTTCTTGTTGTTATGGCTTTGCAATGCTCCTTAGGATTTGTTTGCGTAGTTGGGGAAAATGATGTCGAAGCACTTTGTTCGGAAAGTTGCTTAGCTAGTTGTCCCACTTGGGTCTCCAAATTCTTGATGGACGCCTCCGTGCTCTTTTGATTAGCCATAGAAGCTTGCATAAATTGAGCTAGAGTGTCTTGAATGTTGGAAGATCTCACTTGATTTGGTGGTTGGTTTTGTTGTTGACTTTGATTTTGATTTTGTGTTTGATATGGATTTTGCCTTCCTTGGTTATTGTTATCTTGCCTCCACCCTCCTTGATAACCTTGATTACCCCTTTGTTGGTAACCTTGGTTTTGATTTTGATAAGGGTAAGGAGCTCGTTGTTGGTACCCTTGGCCTTGGTTGGCCATATAGTTAGCTTCCTCATTCTCCGGAGGACAAAATCCGGTTTTATGATCTCCTTTGCACAATTCACAACAAGCTATTTGGTGAGCTTGCTTATTTGATGTTCCTTGTAACTCCATGATTTGTTGAGGGAGTTTAGCCATTTGTTTTGTCAATTCTTCAACTTGTTTCGCAAATAATTTGTTTTGCGCCACAAGTGCTTCGTGACTTGAACCAATTTCTAAAACTCCCGTTTTCACTTGTACACCTCCTTGATCATGGTGAGTTTGGTGATCATTCATGCCCATCTTTTCAATTATTTGGATTGCTTCATATGGTGTTTTGCCATCAAAGAACCCCTGTGGCATCCAACAACAATTTGTGTTGCGGTTGGAGACCATTTCGGAAGATATGAATTTGGGTGAGCTCGTCAAAACCATGGCTCGGACACTTCCTTAGCATAGACTTATATCTTTCCACGCCGATTCAAAGGCTCATTTACTCCTTGCGAAAATACCGAGATAGCCGTCTTAGCTTCCATGAAACGTGATTGAGGGAAAAAGCGTTCAAGAAACTTTTCCTCCAAAACATTCCAATTAGTCATTGTCTCTTGCAATTGATCAAGATACCAATCTTTTGCCTTCTCCACTAGAGAATGAGGGAAAAGCCTTTGGAAATATTGTTCTTCTTGGTCTTCGGAGCACCCGCCGCTCAGCGATCTCGTAAAACTTGGTAAGGTGAGTGTAAGGGTCTTCATGGTCGTGGCCATGAAATGGACTTGCATAGAGAAGTTAAAGCAAGCCCGTTTTCATTTCCGCAACCCTTGCATTTGCTTGTCGGGCAAATTGAGCATTGTGACGAGGGCTATTGACACACGGCACCCGCGGTGGTGGTGGTGGTGGTGGTTGTGGTTGATTCTCCGCCATAGTGGTGATTTCTCCAAACACGGGTGGTGTTGAAGAAGTAGATGCTTCTCCTCTTTCTCCTCTTTCTTGCCTTTGTCGAGCTAGTCTTTTCCGTCTTTTAGCACTACTATTAAGTCTTCTAGCCGTCCTTTCAATTTCGGGATCGAAAAGGAGTTGGTCAACCGGAATACTTCCCCGCATAAACTAATTCCTGAAAAAGTCTAGCCACACAAAAGAAACAAAGAGAGATTAGTAGAAAAAGTCTTAAAACACACAACTATTGCTATACTAACAACATCAAACGCCAATCCCCGGCAATGACGCCATTTTGTTGTAGATTTTTTTCCGTGAACAAAGTATTTTTAATTATCGATTCCACAGGGATTGGTGTATGTTATAGTCTTTCAATAGAAAAGTGTATTTTAAGATATTGTAACCAAAGGGTTTGTTATCTACTTTACTAGAACCATGAGTTTCCAAACAATAACTAAATTAATTCTTTCAAAGAGAGTTATAGTTTGGATTAGAGAGAGTTTGAGATTGTTTTCAAATTAAGAAGGCATGTCAAGATTAGTTTCATTAATCTAGTTTCATACATATTCATTTAATCAAGTGATGAACATAGTAGATGATTTTTATAAATACATATCCTCTCAATCTTGTAGATTTCCCACCAAGATTGTGAATGTTACCATGTTAATCCTTGCATGATTCCTCACTACAACTATTAACATGATAATCATTAAGTTCAATATTTTGTAAACACTAACACACAAATCTATTCCTAGCATTTGTTTATTAGAAGATGAATATCCTAGGTCACTTTGAAGTATTCTTTTCCAAGCAAAACTCAAAGCAAAAAGATGAAGAACAAAGATATTCAACTATATTAATCATCAACCATGTTCATACACAAATGGATTAAAAGAAATACATATTATATAGATTAACTACCTCTAATCTTGACACAAAAAGAGCTTAGCCACTCATTTCCATGGTTGCTAGCTCTCAAGATTGTTGGTAGGAATGATGAAAATCAAAGAATCAAGAAGGAAAAGCTATGGTGTTCTTACACTTCTTGCCCTAGATTTTTACAAAGATGAAAAGATAATCATGGTGGAGTGTTTCTTGCTTCCTTTACAAGCCAAAAAGTCAGCTGAAATGATGGGTTGATGGCTCAAAAGTGAAAGCATGGGTTCTGTCCTTTTTCGCTGCACCGCGCTAAGCCGGGCGCTGAGCGATCATGCAGCACTGAGCGACCTGTAGCATGCTTCCTTCATCTATAATTATCTTCAAAAAGAATCACCCTAAAGCTCTTCACAATTCTTGAATCCAAGTTTGGGAGAATTGGTCAATAAATTCCTACAATTAAGAGTGAAATAAGTTAAAGAATATATATTAAACAAGAACTAAATAAAAACCTAATTAAACAAAAATACTAGAATAAATAATACTAATTAATTAAAAAGACATTGTTAAGGACCACAAAATAATGTACAAAATAACTACAATTTGGTCCTTAACAATATGAATTATTTGTAATAACATCCCTTAATTCATATTCATCTAATTAAATCCTACAACACCAATTACATCCCTCAAGTGGATTAATTGGCCAGTCCTTATAGTTTTAGTCAGAACATCTGCAAGTTACTTCTAAATGCTACAATGCATAACTTCTAGCACTCCATTCTGAATTTGATTCCTCAAAAAATGATACTCTGTGTCAATGTTCTTGCTCCTTCTGTGCAACTTTGAAATCTGTGAAAGACTTATAGTTGATTTATTGTTAATCATCAACCTCACATGCTTGCTAGCCTTAATCTTTAGATCATGCAATAAATTCATCAGCCAAACAGTTTGACACACAAACAAAACACCAGCAATGTACTCAGCTTCACAAGTTGACAAGACAATCACTTGTTGCCTTTTGGAGCATCAAGAAATAAGACTTCCTAGATATTTGAAAAAATATTCAAACGTACTTCTTCTCTCAACTCTGTCTTCACATCAATCAGAGTCTGAATAACATATCATCTTTGAATCAAATTTAATACCAGAAGGGAACAAAACTCCATATCTCAGAGTCCCTTTAACATTTCTCAGTATTCTGACAGCTGCTTGGTAATGTGACCACTTTGGTTTGTTCATAAACCTACTCACAATTTCAATTGCATAACAAATATCAGGTATGGTGTTACATAGATATCTTAAATGAGCCAACCAATTGTTTAAAAGTTATGGCATCTACATCATCACCCTCAACATCAAAATTCAGCTTGTGATTCGTCTTAGTAGGTGTGATTGCAATCTTGCAATTTGTTAACTCAAATCTCTTTAGAAGTTAAAGTTCATACTTCAGTTGATGCAAAATTATACCTTTCTCAGAGTACAAAATCTCCATCCCTAGAAAATATACCATATTTTCCATATCATACATCTCAAACTCATTCATCAATACCTTCTTGAACTTGACTATCTCATTAGAACACCTCATTATTAGCAATAAGTCATCAACATAGAGATACACGGGCTTATAAGCACATGTATTGTGGTACCTAATCAACAACATTACTTTGATTTTATCATCCAACTTCTTTCTAGTAGCACTTGGAACATGTTTGTAACAAACTGAACCAAATACTCGAAAATGAATCACGCTTTGCTTATGTCCAATCCAATTCTCAAAAGGAATAATTTCCTTCAGCCTCTTCGTTGAACTTCTATGGAGCATATATGTTGTAATGGCAACAACTTCACTCCACAAGTTGTGAGGGAGCTTCTTCTCTTTCAGCATGCATGTCATATCAAGTAAAGCATGTTTTGTTTTGGGGCTCACTTGCGATGCAAATAACAATCTGAGTTGTTTTCCTTTTGATACACATCTCACATGACTTCTCAGGTTTCACAATATTAGGAATGCCATGTACTATTTTCTTAAAACTCAAAAGTCCTAAGCTTCTGAAATTCAGATGCCCCAATATCTTGTGCCACAACTCAATGCCACCTTCAACACATTCTGCACTAAGGAAATTGGTTTCAATTATCTCCACATTCACCTTGAATGTTTTGTTGCTTCCCTGCATAGATTTCATAATCAGCTTTTGATCAGAATTACACAACTTCAAGAGATTGTTCTTCATAATTATTAAGAAACCTTTATAAATGACCTTTATAAGTGATTTGAACAACAAGTGCCCATATACCACCAGTCTACCAAATATCTACCACTAGATTCAAAAGTCATCGATAACACAAGTTCATCATCAGAATCTCCTATAACTATATTTTCTTTTTCTGATTTCCTTTCCTTATTTAACCAACAGTCCTTAGCAAAATGACTAAACCTATTACAAATTTAACACTAAACCTTTATCTTGTCAAACTTCTCCTTTCCATTCTGGTGTTTCTTCTCATAAGAGTTTGAGGCTTTTGACTTCGGAAAACCACCACAATGTCTCTTCTTGGATTTTGGCCAAGACTGCTTTTGAATCTTCTTACCAGAAGATGCCTTCAGCATCTGCTCTACCTCTCTTTTATAGGTTTTGTCAGTTAGACGCAACTCTTCTACATCTATAATACTCTACAACTCTTCAATTCTCATGGTGCTAAGATCCTTAGAATATTCAATTGCTACAACAATATAATCAAATTGGGGAGTAAGAGATCTTAATACATTCTCAATGATTACTTGCTCAGATAGAGTTTCTCTACAAGATTTCATCTTATTTGTGATTAGAATCACTCTGGAGATGTATAACACGGTGGGAGAACTGACTTGTTTATTTTGCGTTTTATCGCAAATATGCGGATAGCAAGAGTTGCCACCGACTTTTCTTTTATCCAATAAAGGGAAGGTGAAAAGAACAGGAAAAGTCCTTCGTTAGATTCTGAGTAAGGGAGGTAGTTATGAAAAGGGAAGGTATTAACACACTTTCCATCCGTAGTTATCTACAAACTCTTAATTACTTAGCTCACTTTAATTTGTTTTGTGTGTGTGATTTTGAAAAGTATTTTGAAAGACATTTCACTTTGACTTCGTCATGATTCTCATTGGAATGTATACGAAGTATTCGGAAATGTTTTAACTTTGTAATGATTCTCGTTGGAATGTATACAAAGTGTTTGAAATTTTTTTGAAAAGTGTGAGGTGCGAAAAGTAATTTTATTTGATTGGAGCAAGCAATAGAGTCTTATTTACCTACTTAGAATGATCGTTTCTTGTTATTTTCCTTCTCCTTTAGAATAAGGTTATCCATACCATTAGTTGGTAGGTAACTCTATCCGTTGGATGTGAAGGCACAATTGTAGGGTCATCGTTTGGTCATTGAAGGCAACATTGTAGGGATACCTTAGCAATTCAAAGGGACGATCATCACTTATTCGTAGGCAACAATCAAGGGACGAGATGATATATTTGTAGGTAACTTTGAGGGTCGTCGAGAGACTATAATATTTATATCAAAGAGACTATGATGATGTTATTCGTAGGCGTCTTTGCTAATGGTACCCCTACGTTAGAGGGACATGACCATTGTATTTGAAAGGAAACAAAAGAGGATACCCTAAGGGGTGCATGTGTGGAAGAGTGCGTTTGATTCAGATATTATTAGTCTTGAATTAGGGTGATCTAATATGGATTTTTATCTTGCCATACAAACCCTAGTTACTATACAATTAAGTAGTTAATATGTACAGAAAAGTAAAGTGCAAAATGTAAAAGTGCGGAAAGTAAATGTCCTACGCTATTACATGGCTTCGGGGGGCAGATACATAATAAGAGGTGCAAAAAATAAAACGCAGAAAGTAAAGCCCTAGTTAAACTATTACATCCCATGAGCAATTACATAATAGTGAAAAATGCGAGGAATTGTAAATCTACTCTATTACAATTTATGAGCAGTTATAATAATCAGAAAAATATCAAAACAAGGATTAAATCGGAATAAGAAGAAATAAGGTTAGGAAAAAGATTTTTAAGTTAGTAGAAAATGTTTTAGATTAGTAAAAAACCTAACATAAATAAGAAAACTATTTTTTTTTGTATATTTTGGATTGATTTTATTTGAGAAAAATAATTAAATTTTAATTTTATGGTTAATTAAACAATTAATTAATATAAAAGAAAAAAAAATTTGTGTCAAAAATTAAATAAGTATTTTTAAAACCTAAATCTAGAAGGAAAAATATTTTT
Organism: Vicia sativa; assembly: GCA_021764765.1. Taxonomy (NCBI): domain Eukaryota; kingdom Viridiplantae; phylum Streptophyta; class Magnoliopsida; order Fabales; family Fabaceae; genus Vicia; species Vicia sativa. The sequence goes on from CM038792.1 coordinate 144,107,545, forward strand.
GTGGTTTTTTAGAAAATAGTTTAAAAGAATTAAATAAAATAGAAAAGAAATTGAAAAGAAATTAGAAAATAAGAAAAATATGTTAGTTTTGGAAAAATAGCAAAAATATATGATAGAACCAGAGATCGAACACAGGTTCTAAAGGTCACACGCACATCCTCCCTGTCATCTGAGTTGTGGTGTTTTGTGTTAGTATAATGAAACAAATAGAATATAAGGAAAAACGTTTTTTGAAAATATTTTCAAACCAAAAGCGCGCGCTAGCTTCGTCTTTCTCGATTTGAATTTCCCACAGATATTACCCACGACTTTTCCGTGGGTAAACCTATACCAATGACTCTTGTCTGTAGCTATATCCCTACAACTTTCAAAAATCACAAATATGCAATATAAATTTCAGAGAAAGCCATGGTTCGACTAGAAATTGCTTCCAGAATTCAATGGTACCACTCGTTTGGTCCAATTTTACCTAAATCAGGAAGCCCTAATTCAAAGCTTTAAACCCTAGCAATGTTAGATTCGTGTACATGTATTGAAACTCAAATCAAATTATATGGACAACATCGAAATCATGTTAGGAACACAAATATGTTAACAATTCATGTTAAAAACGCATGTAAATATGAAATCGAAAGTTGAGAATATATGAGGAAATCAAAATTGTGTTCTTACGTTTCAACAACTTTTGATCGTTTGTAACGGCTTGGGATGAATCAGAGGACACCGAGGAATCTATTGGGATGCTTGGAATGACTTGAGACGATGTAAAATCTGGTCTGCAAGTTGCTTGTATGGCACAATTTTTTCAAGTTTATCTAGGGTTCTTGAGGCTGCAAAAATGTGTCTTTGGCATCTGGAAACCTTGTACATATATAGTAGAAGCAAATTAGGTCAAGAGATGTGAAGAAAATATATGGCATTGATGAGAAAATATTTGATTTTTCAATCATTCAAGTTTGCATCAAAATTTTCCAAATATGCCTCAATCTTGTGCAATCAAGTCTTGAACGAAATTGGCCAGCTAATTGATCTTGGTTGGACATCAAGAATGACAAATATCCGGCCTTGCATCAATTAATTTGATTTTTTACATTTTATTTTAATTAAAATTAGATTTAAGTGAATAAATTCCAAAATAAATTAAATAAAATGGAAGGAGACGCGCAATTGGTCTTGTAGGTCATGCATAATATTAAGAACAAGTTTGGATCACAAAAACTTAGGCCCATTTGGAAAAAAATTGATTTTGCTAAGCATTCTCTTCAAGCACTTCTTCAAAAATGCCAAACTTGCACAATTTTCAACATTTTGAAGTATTCTAGGACTTTTTAGAAAGATCAAGATGTCCTATAAACACCCTTTTTGGTTTCATCTTCATTGAAGCTTCATGTTCATATACACTTCTTTGTAAAAAGATGACTTTTTGTTGATTTTTAGAAGGACCTATAATGTCTTGATCCGTAACTCTGAAATGAAGCATTTTTGGCCAAAGCTTGTGAGACATAAAGTTGTAGAGAATTGAATTCTATCAAAATGAGCTTTGGTGGAAAATTTCTGATAAAGTATGTGAAACTTATGCTTGGTCAAATTTCTGTTGACTTTTTGTCCAAAAACCCTAACTTAGAAACTTTGACTTTTGATCAAATCTTGAGTTTTCTTGATGAGTCATGATCAACCCTTAATTAAATGATGAATGTGACTTCAAAATCTTGATGTTGACCAAAAATGATGAAGTTTGACTGTATCTTGACCATAGTTGACTTTTTGTCCAATACAACTGATTTTCAACCATCCGAGCAATTGATTGAGCAAACTTGAGCTGTGAGGCTTGAAACTTGACATGATGATACCTTAAGACATATGAGGAGGTATGATGATCACTTGAGGCATTAGATCTCATCTTTGACTTGAGAGAATCAAAACCCTAGTTTTGTGGGTTGATTGCTTAAGAGAGAGTCCATTTGGTCAACCTTTGAGAAATTCTTGAGTATGAAGATGTGGATTGACTTGGGAAATAGGAGGGAAAATTTTGGGGTATAACAAGATGTAATCTGGTACCTTCTCATTGTCCTTCATGTTGAGATTATCATACTGCTTAGATATAGACTAAAGTTTCACATTATTCACTGATGTATCACTGCCATAACATCGTGCCAGTGTGTCCCACACAACCTTCGTCGCCATTGAATCAATAGTTTTCTCAAACATATTTGCATCTACAAACTGATGGATGTAGAACAACAATTTCTGGTCTTTCTTCCTCTTATCTCTTTGCACATTTCTTTGTTCCTTCGCCGCATCTGCTGCAATCAAAATGTAACTATCGGTGACGAAATCAAGAACATCTTGAGCATAAAAAAACACATGCATCAGAATCATTCATCGATTCCAATTATTTTTATCAAACCCAATAAGCTTTGTACTCAAGCTATTTGTGCCTTTCATCTTCGTTCTTATGCATTGAAACTAACTCAAATATCACAAAACACTCGTGTTTCCCGATGCCGCAAAATCAAGAAATACAATTCTATTACAATTTCGATCGTGAATTCAACGCGAGTTTAAGAAATGAAATCAATCACTCACGCTTCACGTACACTCGTACTTTCCTATGTATCAACCTGAAGCTGTAAATACCAATTGTTGATGCACAAGATTGAAGATGAAGATGAAGATAAAAGAAAAGAGAGAAGAGATAAAACGTAACAAACTCGATAGTTAAAATTTAATTATGATTTCATTATAATAAACTTGTTTAAATACACGAAATTATACTGCCACGCAACAAAAAATATGTTAAACTAAGCTAACAACTTCTAGAAAAAGTATTGTTGACTAACGGTCTCAAAAATTATTGCATTTAACCAACAACAACTTCTGAATATGAATTACTTTTATCACTCTAGTATACATTTACCAATAAAACTATGTCGACTAAATATTTCAAAAGATATTTTATAAAATAATTTTAAAAAATAACATTATAATTTGATTGCTTTTTTTTTTTTTTTACCAGACTTAAATCTTGCAAGAATTATATTAGTAATATTACGAAACAAGTGCACTTTCCCTCTAATATAGACGAAAGAACACGTCAACGAAATTTCAGGAAGGAAAACATTAACCATAATTCAAGCAACACCTGCAAGCAACCAAAAGCTATAGGTTGCTTAATATTTTATCATTCACGTAACATAATGATAGAAACACTAATTATAATTTATTTATTATTATCTTTTACTGAACAAATTTTGGATAACCAGAAACACAATACAATACATACATGGTACACCATGCTTATTGAAATAGCCATCTAGTGTCTTCAAGCTAGAGCAAGACCCAACTGTCAAATTATCCACACCAAGCCTGCAAGTGTAACAACATTTGTAACCTTTACTAGTAGTGAGAGGCCAATATATACACAAATATTAAATTTCATATTAATTTCTTTTTAAATGTAAATAAAGGTCAAACTTATTCTTACAAATATAAACAATGTTCTATTAGTTCTTCATGAAATTCAAATGTAATAATTTGAAAACTGGTTTATATATTTTTTTATGCTTAGAAATAAATAAATAAATAGCCTCAAAGACATTCTATTTATTTCTTTTATGTTTATTGGCGTCTAAACGGACACTCTTGTCCGTTTATTCGTTCTTTTAATGTGCACAACGTTATAAATATATTTTTAATTTTATTTTTAATTTTAATTTTAAATATTTTTTAAATAAATAAAATTGAAATAGTTTAATTTATTAATTGATCGAACTGCCAATATCTTCCAAAAATAAAACAACATGCAAAGGATAAAAATTTCAGCCTATTTTATTGTATCTTCTTTATAGTATATAATAATAAATAATGTCATTAACTAAAACATCGTGAAAGTATGAATAAATAGAAAAAATTGAAAATATCGTGAAAGAAGGAATGACAATAAAATTTAAGATGCAATATATACTTTGTAATAAGAATAAATAAAATTTAATTGAAATACAATTATAATTTAAAAAAGTTTTTCATTATCAATTAATTTTGATAGTAAACTTTTTTAAAAATATTTAACTTTATTTAATTATATATAAAATATTATTTATAATATAATATATTAATTGTATATAATAATTTACATTAACGATGCATAACAATTATTTTAAAAAATTATTATTATACGCACAAATAGTTAATCATAACTAAATTTTGAAGGTGGAAATTATCATACTTTGTGTATAAATGTCACACATTTACAACTTATCCAGAGATGTAATTATCAGACAAACTATTTACATTTTTTTATCCTTTTACTTTCTATTTTATTTTTATATTTACACACTTCAAAGTATGATAGTACTTAATTCAGTATTAACATATTTATGGAGGAGTTATGGAATCTATGGTTCAAAACATAGTTAATTTTTAAGGATAAATAATTGAAATAAATGAAACACTTTTTATATTTTTTATGGTTTATCTCACACCAGACTAAAACATTTTTAACATTTAGAGATATATTTTTGGACACATTTTTAATATACACAACTGAAATAAAAATGGTGAGAATTTTTATTTTATAAATGATTAATTGAGAGATTCATCTTCGTATGTACGAAAAGTTGAATCGAAGATACATCTCTAAAATATCCTTTAGTCCATTAGTCAATAAAGTTGAATCGAAGATGCATCTCCGAAATATGCCATGTTAGATCAAAACAGAAATGGACTGAAACAACAATGGCATGATGGAAATCATATAACTTAAATTAATTTCAAAATAAACATTACATAGACAAACATTATATAAATTTAACATTACATGTTACTGAAAACACGTAGTTCGGGATGTTGCACCATTCTTATAATATCGTCGACTGATCTTTGAATTGTTGCATCCGTTTCAATCAGACCCTTTATTGAGTAACGATAAAAGGTACGCCACATCACCTTCAAATCATCATTTGTCTTCAGTTCGAGCAATGCGAACTGTATATTCCATTTGTTGTCTATCGAGAGTGAATGATATTCGATCTTGACAACTCTCCAATTTTCTGGATATTGAAGGAGGGTATTCAATTTGGTTTTCAGATCGACGAGAAGTATGTCCTCATAAATCTCAAATTTAAGTGGAGGTATTGTGCCATTGAAATACACAAAAGTCAGATGTGGATATGTAGACATTACAGTTTATGTAAAGAAAATGGATTGAGAGACCTTATTTATAGAACTTGTAGAGAAATAAAGACCTCATATAGATGATCATGTTTGATGAAACACTTTGGCGATACATGTCTGGATCCGCCTTATTTTTTCAAAAAATAAGGATCACGCTGGAGATGCAACTTTAAATGATCACCTCTTTAATATTTTATTTATAAAGGTGTATCCGGTGATACATATTCGAATTCGCCTTATTTTTTTCAAAAAAATAAGTGTCTCTCCAGAGATGCAACTTTGGATGATCCTTTGTTTTGTTTTTTAATTAATAAAGGGGTATTCGAAGATGCATCTCCGGATCCACCCAAAGATTATGCAGAAAAATAGTACCATAGTTATACAGAGTAGAATCTGAAAAAATAAAAAAAATTGTCCAAAAATAGCACCCAACTTTATACCATTAAGCGGTTCGTTACTAATAAAAAGTGTGTTACATTGTTAGGTTACAATTAAAATACATTAAACATTGAGTCACTACATAAATATATTGGTGGCTAAATCTTTAACCTTTCCTTATTTGCTTCTCGTTCAATGTCGTTCAACTTGGTGAACTCTTCCATCCTTTCAAGAAAGTGATCCGACCATGTTTCAACATCTTTTTTGAAATGTTGCGTTTAATGTGGTGATGTCTTTGGTATAGGACATCTCAGTTTCAAATAAACTAGAACAAAATGTTGCTTTTTTTTTTATAACCAATCAATACACATGATGAATTCAAATGGATTATGAGGTGACTTACTCCGAAGTGGAAAGAGTGTTTTGAGAAATTATATGGTTTTAAATCAATGCACACATTATCATAAGAAGTTTCTATAAGATGTTCAATTTCCAAAAAACACATCAATTTGTCAAATGAAGTCGGGCCACTAAGACAAGGAACAAGAGCATTGTAATTTTCTTTGTTCGCATACAACTTTGTGTCTAATTCCCTATATGTCATCATATCTTGTATAAGATGAAGGTGGACAAGTTGGTGGTCATTTTCTCTCTTACCGAGTAAACCTGAAACAACTCAAAAATCACAGTTTCCATCAATATCAACATTTACAATCCACTTATGAATTGAATTTTTGGTAATGGCGGTAGAGGAGACGGCTTACTAATGCGTGCACCCTTGAAAACACATTTTTTTTGGGATTTTGGAGTCGAATAATCTGGAAAATATGAATCAATAATGCTCAAAATACAAAGGAGGCCATCTCGTAAAGTTGTCACTTAGAGTCGCTTTTACCTTTTTAGGGACACCATTTGTTTTATCTGGTTCGAACGGTGATTTTAAATTTGGTGTTTCTGGATATGCAATATTCCTAAGTTTCTCTTTGATATGCAATTTCATGATGTCATTAACTTTCAAGAATCTCTCTTGGATCACTTTCCATTTGGCCATGATAGATATATTTGATTTATCATACTTTCTCACACCATCATCATCAAAATGGAACTGGTTCCAGTGAGTTCAAACTTTGTCCATAAGAATTTTTTTCATGCTTCAACTTCTTTGAAATTAAACAAGCACGTGAAAAGCGTAAGTCTTCCTAAGTGTGCAACCACAATTTGAGCTATCAGAACATGTTTTATCCGCTCGTTTAACTTCATGAAAAATAAAATTCAATGTCGCCCGAGATACATTGCCAACCAATTGTAAGTAAATAATGTTGTCTTTGAATCAATGTCATATCACAACAATTCTCCTACCAAAATATGTGTATATCTTATTATGTTGGTTACGGAGCATTTGATTAATGGCATACCAATCTCGATAAAAACCATTTTTACTATTTCCCAACACAAATAATCTCGAACATAACCGGTCCATGCACAAATAATCTTTTATTTAACTTGATCCATAATCGAGCACTCAACATATTTCAACAAAACTGGATATATCTCACACACTCCTAAAATGTAGAACATATTTGACATATAATTCTTTCGTGGATGAATTTATTATACCATTCCACGCATCCATTATCTTTTCAATAACCACAACGTGTTTTACAACTTTACCATCTTCACAGTTGACTTGTTTTGTACAAACCACATGTTTTACTCGACTTCTCACATTTTTGGTTATGTGATACTTACAAAGTAACACCAAAGAAGTAGGAAAAATTGTTGCAACTGAATTCATTAGTGTGGTGTCGAGATCGGTGGCTATGACTGATGGTATATTTTTTTGGTCCTTCATCATAGTCTTACACATTTCTAAAGCCTATGTAACATTGTCCTCTTTTTTAGATTCCAAAGATGTTAAACCATCCTAATAAGTCATCTTCGTAGAAGTGACACCAATGATTTCAAGAGGAGAATTCTATACTTGTTTGTTTTGTATGTTGAGTCAATTATGAGCACGAAGAGAAAAGGGGTTGAACAACTTCGTGGAATCGGAATGAATCCAAAATATATCTCGAAAGGTGACTTTATCATCACAATCTTTGTACCTTGAAACATAGTCGTTATCTTCCAAAAGCTTCAACAATTTTTATATCTGAGATCTTTGCCATCTTTCTGCCTTGATGTCTCAAGCACACACATTGTATATTTTCTTGATATTTGAAATATTTAGAGATTTTTTCTGTTTCAAACATATAAATATATATTTTCGACGCCACCATTTTTAATGTCATATCCGAGATAAGTTCTCTCTCATTCAGAACAAGGCGACATACAATGGGATGTAACATGTCAACCAATTTAAATGGACACTCACATTTCCTTGTTCCCGTGTTATCTCGTTTCAACTTCCTAGTCTTTGGTTGGTACGCGCCACTTCTTTCGCATACCATTATTACAAATGCTTGTCTTTTTATCCAAACCATTATTGAACATTCCAATTACAACACCAAACCCCAATTTTCTTGCCTTCCTACGGACCCATTGTAGCATGTGTTCACAAACTAAAACACTTCTTTATTTGTAAATTGTGCATGGAAATCTACCTCTATAACGACCGATCGAGCATCCATTTAATATAATCATTTTCTTCTTTCAGTTGAACTCCGTCATTCACTTTATTCGATTTAACATCACGCTTCACTTCGACCAATTTAACATCCGCACTCACAATAGCTTTGAGAAAAATATTCGGGTTCACCTTATCTACTACCATAAAAAATAGAAAACATTGTGAAAATTCAGACTTTCAAGGCAGTATGGAGATGTAATTCCCAACCACCTACAAAATATTCTGAAGATGCATCTCCAGAAGCTTCAACAATGAATTTATGCAAGCAATGAAAGATGAAAAGAATGATATATACATGCAGTTCCAGCTTCTTTAGTTTCCTTTGTAGTGATGAACTACAAGAAATATCCTTGGGTGGTGAAAGGATGATTGAGAATGAGAGTTTTTTCAAGGTTTTTTTTTGTTGCATTGGTTACTTTCTTTAGCATGAAGGAAGAAGTAGCTAACACAAGGAAGTATTTTATCAACCTTTTTGTTGGTCATTTTCAGAGGTGTATCTTTGGATATGTCACTTAGTCATTTTTAAAATTAGTTGCGTGAATAACAAAACAACTTAAATGAGTGCAAGAAGTATTTCAGATATGCATCTTCGAATACGTCCAAAGATAAAACGAAAATACATCTTCGAATTATTTAAAAAAATAGGAGTAAAAGTAAAAATAGAGAAAATTAATATAATTTTGAATATGCACGAAGATGCAATTTCAGATATAAAATACAAAGTTGAATTTTTAAAAATGTATTACGTTCTTTAGCATTTCTAAGAAAAATTAGACATGCTATTCATACACCGGTGTTTATATCGTATGATATAATGTTATTATACACAAATAAATAATAAAATATTCAAACAATTCTTGTTTTTTTATGTGGGCCATTACATGAACAATATTTCTTACATGAACAGTAATATAAAGTGAGTAGTGATAATGAATAGTGTTTGTAAATAGTGTATGAACTGTCATAGTCATTTTTAATGGTGAAATAAAGTTGGTTAATAAAATATAAAAAATTGGTTAATATGATGATGAAGTTGGTTAATAAACATTCAGATATTAAAAATAATTTTTAGTAGTAAAACAAAGTTGGTTAATGAAATGTAAAAAATTGGTTAATGAAATTGCGAAGTTGATTAATAGACTGCCAAAATTTTTAATAATTATGAAGTTGGTTAATAAAAAATAAAAAATTGGTTAATAATGTTATGAAATTGATTAATCAAATAATTTTATTTATGTACTCTCTATCTATCTATATATATATATATATATATATATATATATATATATATATATATATATATATATATATATATATATATATATATATATATATATATATATATATATATATTAAAATAATATTATTTTTATTATATTTCACAATTCACCGTATTAGGTGTTGGAAATGGTATAAGAATAACATTTAAAAAAAATATAGAATCTCATTTGAAAAAGATTACTGATATCTCAACACACTTATAAATTTAACCATTTCCAAAAAATAATTTATAAAACTACTCTTTCCGTTTTCTATTATAAGTTGTTTTAGAAAAAAATTTATACCACAATATAAGTCGTTTTATAATTTCAATAAATAATTAATGATATTTTTTTAATTATATTTTTAAATATTTATTATTTTCGTTCTTTTCACGTAAATATATATTCACAGCTCATTAATGAATGACAATTTTATAAAAAAAATTATAATTTTTTATTTTTATATAATAATTTTTTTTAATATTATGTAAAAACTCCAAATCAATATATAATTAAAAAAAAAAAAAAGAGGTATTAGCATATAGTGATGTCAATTAAATTTTGAAAAGGTCTATTTTATAAGTCGGAATTGAATTCAGTATTAATCTTTAGAACATTCACATATAATACGCATCAGCCATTTGCACCACGTTTCAGTGGTAAAAAATATTTAATAGTTAAATTTTTATAATAGTGTTTTAAATTTGAAAATGTAAATTTTTTTAGATCATTTATGAAAATAAAAAATAGTGTGTGCACATTTGATAGTTCAAATAAAAGATATTACTTTTGCTATGGAGGTAAGGATGTGGGCCTGGTTGTCCGAACATAGAGAATTTTAACAAAGATATTTTAGGTATTATGGGGTGTGTTTAATTTTGGAGTAGTAGTAAAAATTCTTCTCAACATATCCAACACGATCCAAAGAATTGGGCTGGATTGAGTACTAAATAAAATTCATTTCAAAGAAGGGGTTACTTCTCCCACCAACTTAAGGGTGTGAGCCCTTATGAAAAATCAAAATTGTCTTTGACTATGAAAATGTATTTTTGAATGCACTCCAATCTACACCATTCATAAGACCCTAATGTTTGTATCTTCTTATATTTGTGAGACATGGAAACTAATTGAACTCTAAACTGTAAGTAATTTTTGAAGTTGCAACTTGTAAGTAACCTTTCCACTCTCGAATTACATGGTACGAACCGAATAAGTGAAGTTTCAATTTGTAGCGCAACAATGCATCTACAAATGACAAACATCGTCTTATACAATTTAGAGATTCTATGCTAAAATTACAAATGAACTTTAATAAATATAAATACAAAAAGTTAAATAAAAAATATTTTCTATTTAAATTATAAATAGTAACCATAATATTAAATTTACAAAATAAATAATTTTTTTAATCATATTTTAATCAATAATATTTAAATATAATTTTAAGTAAATATCATAATCAATCAAGTTCTTGTGTTTTGTCTTCAGACAAATTATGTCTTAGTAACCTTAACTCCGCTCACAATTTTCTCCATCAATACCAGATCAATCATTATGTTTTAATGTTTGTTCAAAATACGAACAAACCTAGTGTACACCAATTTTCTATTATATTACTAACACTAACTCATATATATATATATATATATATATATATATATATATATATATATATATATATATATATATATATATATATATATATATATATATATACACTAGGTTTTATTATTATTAGTAAATTAATAAAGAAAAAAATATTACTAACACTAACTTATTTTTCTCTCTCTTTCAATATCTCTTTCTTTTACTTTTCTATTTCTCTCACACTAATTTGTTTTCTCTTCTTCTCAAACCCCATAGAAACAGTTGGCGGCGATGCCGAACCTTAACTCCTTTCCCTTCTCTTCCTCCCGCATGCTATGGATCCCTCCTTTCTATTCCCTAAAATCACTCTTGCTCCCAAACCCCGTGGCAATGAATCATTCTCTTTTGCGGAAGCAACAAAAACACCTCTTGGGAAATCTTCCGCTCAAGCCCTAAAAGGGGTATGTGACATCCCTACTTCGCAACTGCCTTAACCAGTTATCAAAGGCGGCATGCCTTCTATCACCATTCCTGAGGAAGAATATAAAGCAAGCATTGATGAATGTAAGTTTAACCTTCATGGGCGGGTGATGTGGCCTAAGGGTTCCACTCCGCTAACTATGGTGGCACTCGGGGAGAAACTGTGCAGACTGTGGCCTAATGTTAAGAAATGGGGGGTTCAATCTTTGGGTAAAGGATATTATGAGTTTACTTTCTCTTTCACAAAAGATATGCATAGTGTTAGAGCTTCAGGCAGCATGGGGCTAAATCCTGGTTCGCTAAAGCTCTTTGCGTGGACCAGGGATTTCAATCCCGCAACACAAAATAACACCTCAGCTCAAGTTTGGGTTCGTTTCTTTGGTCTCTCGCAAGAATACTGGCGGCCTCGTATCCTTTTCGTGATTGTCAGTTGTGTTGGTACTCCTATTTGTATGGATGTGGCAGCCTCCAAATCTAGAGTGGATCGTACGTTTGGTCAGTTCGTTCGAGTGTTAATCGACATGGACTTAACTCTTCCTCTTCATCATAATGTGTTGGTTGAAAGAGAAGGTTTTGTTTTTTTCACCGACATTAAATACGAAAATATCCCTGAATTTTGTAGTCATTGCAAAAAAAAATAGGACATTTGGTGCACTCGTGTAAGCTATTGAAGCATATGTTAGTTGATGCTGCAAAAACACCTCAAGCTCCTCTTGTTCAGAAATAGACTCCAAAATCTTCAAAGGTCTCCAACAATCCTAATGGGGCAGTTAATGTGCATGCGGCTATTCTGGTTATTGAAAACATTGAAGTTGTTGGCGTTCCTCATTCAAATGGTGATGATGTTATTTTTGACATCACTGGAGGTGTGGAGGAAGGTCAACAAGCTCAGAAAATCCCTGCTAGAAATGAGGATCTGGGTGTCCCATATAATCCTCCAAATTTCATCTTTCAACCCTCAGATAGTTCGGATCTCCAACTTTCAGAATATGTTGATGCTACTCAAGATCGTGTTGCTAACTCAAATTCAGGAGTTGTTTTCCTCCGTAACTCTTGGGAAAACCTTTATGAAGTTCATGAACTTATGGAAAGATCGTTTTCTAATGCGGTTTCCAACCTCAACAAAAAGAAACATTCAATTCGCCTTAAGAAAAAACACTCAACCCGGTCTCAAGCAGGGCCTAAAACTGTGTCATCATGAAGCACATTTTTTGGAACATAGGGGGTGTGGCTAATGCTTCTTCTAGATTAGCCTTGAAGAGAATTATTACTCTACATAAACTTGATTTCCTTTTTGTGGCTGAATTGAAAATTTTGTATAACAACCTCCCTTATAATTGGTTTGCCAAACTCGGTTTTAAACTCTTTGCTTCTAGTTGTGTTGATCAGCCATCTCTTTGGTGTCTGTGTAATAATAACTTCTCTCCTAATGTCATTGGTAGGTCTGACCAATATGTAGGATTTACTGTAAGCATGGATAATTGCTTGATTTACTTTACAACTGTCTATGCCTCAACTAATTTGATCAAAAGAAGGGAGTTATGGAATCATCTTAATGCTATGTAGAATAGCATTCCTATGCCGTGGGCCTTTTTGGGGGACTTCAGTGCAATTATGGGCTCCTTTGAACACAGGGGAAGTCACTGCCTGACTATAAGACCTATGGCAGAGTTTCATAGTTGGAGAGATAATAGTTGCCTCATTCATTTTCCCAACACTGGTGCCAAATATACCTGGTCCAATAAGAGGGAGCATCCGTTTTATGTTAAAAGAAGGCTTTATAGATGTATCGGAAATCAGTTGTGGGTTGATAGTTGTGCTAGCCTTGCAGTTTCTACTTTATCCAAAGTGTGCTCGAATCATTACCCTATTATTCTAGACTTTAATATCCATCCAGCCAAACTGGTTTCTCAATTCAGATTTCTTAGCACTTGGGCTCTTCATGACAAGTGTAAAGAGCTTATCATCTCTGTTTGGTCTAACAATATTGTTGGTTATCCCATGTTTATTTTGAACAAGAAGTTGCAGATTCTTAAAAGAGAGCTTCGAGGGTGGAATAAGTCGGTCATTGGCAATGTAACCGAAAATGTCCAGAAAGCTGAAGCAATCTTTGAAATAGTAGGAGGTTAGTGCCCTTGCATCCCTTACGAAAGCCCTAGCCATGGAGGAGCGTTTCTGGAGAGACAAGTCCAAAATTAAGTGGCATTTGGAAGGAGATCGAAATACGGCGTTTTTCCATCGCTCTACCAAAATCAAGTAGAAATTTAAACCAATTGCCATGTTGAATAGTGGGGATTCGATGCTGATAGACCCTAAAGAGATAGATGACAGTGCTGTCCATTATTTTAAAAATCTGTTTCCCACTAATTCTTCTGTTTTGCAGGATTTTTCAATGGTGGAGGAAAATATCCCCTCTCTTGTCAACGATACATCTAATCTTGTTTTGACAACTTTGCCCATTTTAGATGAAATAACTATTGCAGTTTTCAAGCTTAACAAAGGGAGTGCTCCAGGCCCGGACGATTTTGGCGCGAGTTTCTTTCAAACTTATTGGGATATTAGCAAGCATGATGTTGTCGAGGCGGTTCTTCAGTTTTTAACACAGGTTGGGTGCTATCAGGGTTCAATGTGAATACGATTATCCTTATTCCCAAAACTCAGGGCACTACTTCTCTAGATCAGTTCTGTCCTATTGCAGTGGCCAACTTCAAGTTCAAAATTATTACCAAAATACTTGTAGATAGGTTGGCAACAATCATGTCGTTTCTTATATCCAAGGAGCAAAGAGGTTTTATTTAGGGGAGGCATATCCATGACTGTATCGGGTTGGCGTATGAGGCGTTTAATCTTCTTGATTCCAAAGTGTGGTGTGTTAATGTTGCTCTTAAATTTGATATTGTGAAGGCTTTCGATACGCTCAATTGGGATTTCCTTATAAAAGTCCTTCACCAGTTTGGTTTCAATAAAAAATTCTGCATATGGATTGCTAATCTTCTTCATTCAGCCGCTTGTCTATCAATGTTAATGGTGTTCTCCATGACTATTTTCCTTTTTCTTGGGGAGTTTGTCAAAGTGACCCGTTATCACCGTTGCTCTTTTGCCTTGCGGAGGAGGTGATTAGTATAAAGCTTCTTCACTTGGTTTATGTCAAGAATCTTGAGTTGATTAAGGGTCCAAATAACATTACTGTTCCCTCCCATATTTTATATGCCGACGATGTTTTTGTTTTTTGCAAAGGTAAGCTCTTTAATATCAAAAATCTTATCACTGCCTTCGAAGATTATGGTAGCATCTCGGGTCAATGGGTAAACTGCAACAAATCTTTCATCTATGGGGGATCTATGTCCTCTTCTAGATTAAATATTTTGGCGGAGCTCTCGGGTTTAAGAAAGGTTCTTCTCATTTTCTTTATCTAGGTGTTCCTATCATTGAAGGTAAACCAAAGGCTATTCACTTGCGTCTGATTGCGGATAAAGTCGTCTCTAAGCTTGCCTCCTGGAAGGGTTCAATTTTAAGCTTTGTAGGTAGAGTGGAGCTTGTAAAATCCGTCCTTCAAAGTATTCTCCTTCATTCTTTCACCATTTATTACGGTCGCTTGGAAAGACATGTGCTTGCCTTTAGAGGAGGGTGGTCTTGGAGTTAGATCTCTTATAGAGCTTAATGAAGCCTATAATCTTTCTCTTGCTTGGAAATTTCCTAATTCTTCTGAGCCGTGGGCGCTCTTACTTAGGCAACTGGTTTTTAGAAACCGGAAGTTTATCAGACATCACATTTCCTCTTCTATTTGGGCTAGCATAAAAGGGGAATTATCGGTGATTGAGGAAAAATTCATCTTGGAATCTTGGCAATGGTGATTCGATTAGCCTTTGGTTCGATAGTTGGTGTGGGGCACCTATGCATTTGGCTTTGGAGGACAATACTGCTATTGTAGATCAAACTATCAATTCCCTTATGGTTAACGATGCTTGGAATCTCTCTTTGGCTGCCACACCGATTCCTCCATCTCTTCAAAACAACATTTTGGCCTTGCACATACCTTTTGACCGCCCGACTGATTCGCGAGTTTAGAATCCCTCTTCCACGGGGGAGCTCTCGAACTAGATTGGCTACAATTTCAAGCGTCCTAAGGGTTCCCGGAAAGAGTGGTGGTGTTGGATTTGGCTGATTTCAATTCCATCGTCAAAATCATGTTTCATGTGGAAATTGTTACATAACAAAGTGTCTACGGATGACCAATGGAAAGCTCGAGACTTTGCTTTCCCATCTCGCTGCGATTTATGCCATGCTGCTAAAGAGAATGGTTTTCATCTTTTTTTCCGCTTGCCCTTTTGCTTCGCATATTTGGTTCTGGCTTTGTAACAAGCTCCACTGTCGGTTTCCCATTCATGGCTGGAATGATGTATGGAGGCTTTGCAAGATTTTTAGCTCTGGTCAATGCAATACAATGGTTATTTCTGCTGTCATTTTCATTGTTAACGCTATTTGGCTGGCCAGAAACAAGGTGAGATTCCAGGCCATTGAGTGTAACCTCTCCTCCTCTATTTCTCTCATTTTAGATGTTATTTCCTTAGCGGGCAGGTCGGATGCCCCGTCTAAATTCCTTAGTATGACTGATTTTGTAACTCTCAAAAGTTTCAATGTTATTATCCATCCTCCCAAAGCTCCTAATATAGTTGAGGTCTTTTGGAAACCTCCGCCGAGGTATTGGACTAAGATCAATTGTGATGGCGCTTTTAATTCGACTTCTCGTAAAGTGGCTTGTGGTGGGATTGCTAGAAATAACGATGGGTTTTTTCTGGGTGCCTTTGCAGCTTTTTTGGAGGTTTCCAATTCTCTCATGGCCTAGCTCATAGGTGTAATGATGGCTATCGAGTTCGCTAATGAGAAAATTTGGAAAAATCTTTGGTTAGAAACTTATTCGACGACCGTGGTTAAAACGTTTAACTCTTCTTCTTTGGTTTCGTGGAATATTAGAAATAGATGGGTGAATTATTTAAATTTAGTTTCTAATTAGAATTTTATGGTTTTCCATATTTTTCGGGAAGGAAATAGTTGTGCAGATAGTCTTGCTAACATAGGACTTACGATTAATGATACTATCTATTTTTCTTTCGTTCCCGTTTGTATCAGTATAGATTTTGTAAAGAATAAGCTTGGTATGCCTTTCTTTAGGTTTGACTCTTGAAAGGGTTTTGGTTTATGTCCCCCATTCTCTTTTTTGTACCACTTTTATTTTGATCAATAGATATCCTTATTATTAAAAAAAATCGCACCATCTCTATTCTCTCATATTTATCTGTTATTTTCATATTTTTCTAATTAAATAATCCTCAATTTTTCTCCAATTTTTTATTTGGCTTAGTTGCATTTATTTGTGGGTGATTGAACATTAAAGGTAAGTGATTATTTCAAATTTCCCTAAATATTTTCTCCATTTTAAGTTGAACCCTAAAACTCCAATTTATTAAAAATATCAATTTTATTAATTTCTCCATTGTCATAAAAATTTTCCTTTCTAATCAATTGATTTCATTGTTTCCTTTATAGGATAAAGAAATTTTTTCCGATACTTTCTAGAGACAAAGTTACTTTGGCTAATCTAGAAGCATCGGAAACTCAATATCCAAGTGAGAATATCAAAGTTATTAATTATGAATTGTTGGAAACAAATCCAGGAATTAGGCCTCCAATTTTAAGCTATCATCATGACATCTAAAATGAGGTAAGTAAAGCTTATTTAAAAATAGATCGTCATCAACCTCCTAACAATTTCGTTTACCATTGGTCTGTTCAAGGTAAACAAAAACGTCGATGTTGCAAAAATTGGTTCGACTTGTATGATTGGATTGATTATAGTGAACCTAAGGACCTAGCATTTTGTTTGCCATGTTTTTTGTTTAAAAATGTCTCTAAATATGGGGGAGATCACTTTGTGGGAGACAATTTTGGTGATTGGAAGAATGATAATAAATTGATTAATCATGCAACTTCTTCCAATAGTCATGTTGATTGTGTGCATATGGGTTATGCTCCCATGAATTCAAACCAAAGCATTAAGGTCGCGTTTGTTAAACAAACTAAGCAAACGAATGTTGAATATTGTGTTCATGTAAACACATCTCTTATAGCTACTAAGTTTTTTTTGAGGTGTGGTATGCCATTTAGAGGGAGTGACGAGTCATTTGACTAGTTATTTAAGGGGCCATATCTTGAGTTGGTGGACACTATGAAGGAAATTAACCCCAAAGATTGATAATGTAGTAAATTGTGCTACGTGAAGGGATCTTGTCGTTGCATGTGCATGAGAAATAACTAAACAAATTATATGAGATATTGTGGATGATGTATTTTATGTTTTGATTGATGAATATGGGTGATGTTGTTGGTAAAGAATAAATTATTGTTGTTATTCGCTATGTTAATAGTGAAGGTTTGGCAAAAGAAAGGTTTATTGGTATTGTAACTGTTAAAGTAACAAGTGCTAAGCCACTTAAGAAGGCACTTGAGAAGTTATTGTCTATTAATGACTTGAGTATATCTAGTATTGGGGGGTAAAGGTATGATGGAGCTAGCAATATGAGAGGTAAGTTTGGTGGTTTGAGAACTTTAATCCAAAATGAGAATCCATCTGCTTGTTATGTGCATTATTTTTTCCATCAACTTCAATTGGCACTTGTTGCATGTACTAAGACGTATAAAGATGTTTGTGGTTTTTTTGTAAGGTCAATATGCTTGTTAATTTCATAATATCTTCTAACAAGAGACAAGAATCGCTTCAGAACAAACAAGTAACTCAGTTTTCTAAATTAATTGAAGAGGGCCATATAGAGATTGGTAGCGGGTTAAATCAAGAATCATCTATTGCTAGAGCGGGTGACACTCGTTGGGGTTTCCACTTTAGGAATCTCACTAGTTTGATGAGTTTGTATGGTGAAACTATGATTTTCTTATCTGTGCTTGAATCCTTTCATTTTATCTTTATATTATATATGATGGTTGAGATTTTAAGATTTAGAAATGATTTGAGTGTAGTGTTACAAAGCATGATCAAGATCTTTTGAATGCTTTGTCCCTTGTCAATGCTACCAAACAAGAATTACAAGAAATGAAGAATGATGGATGGGAAAAGCTTATATCTAAGGTTGTGAAAATTCACAATAAGTATGATATTGATGTGCCTGATATGGATGCACCATATGTGCAAGGGAAGAAACTTATGCAACATGCTACAACTTGTCGTGTTTCTAATTTGCTTCATTATAAGAATGATTATTTATTTAGTGTTTTATATTTGCAGTTGCACGAGCTCATTGTTAAGTTTGATGAAGAGAATACTGAACTTTTAGAATGTGTTTCATGTTTAAGTCCTTCACCGTCACTTGCAACTTTTGATGTGAAAAAATTATAAGGAAGGTTGAATTTTATCCAAATGATTTTGTAGATATGCCAGAAGTAGTGTTGCGACATCAACTTCAAAAACATGTTAGAAATGTTTGATGTGACCCAAAATTTGTAGAGTTAAAAGGAATTTAAGATCTTTGTGCAAAGCTTGTGGAAACAAATAAGTGCAACATATTTGATATGTTTTATAAGCTTCTGAAATTGGCTTTAGTCTTGCCGGTAACAACTACAATTGTGAAATGTGTTTTTTCAACTATGAAGTTTGTGAAGAGTCAACTATATAACAAAATGAGTGATCAGTGGCTAAATGATCATCTTGTAACTTTTATAGAAAAAGATGTTCTTGGAACAATTAACAGTTGTTGACGCATCAAAAAAATCCGATACAATGAAGTCGCTACCTAACTTTATTTATTCCTAAAGAGGAAAGGGAAAATATAGATAAAACCCATAAATGAAATGTGAAATGGTCTTCGAGACCAAGAGATACAGGTTCGGGAGTCGGTTATGCAAGGGGAAAGTATTAGCAACCCTCACATCCATCGTACTCGAAGGGAACCATTTAGTTCGTGTGTGTTTAAGTGCGTGTAAATAATTTGCTAACTTCTAAGTTAAGAAAAGATAACGAAGAAGGGTTTTTTTTATGGGTTTTTGAACTCTCCAAAGACATAGCATCTTGTGCTACGTACTCCCTCGTGCAATGGGAAAGTGAGAATTCCGTAGTTCCTCTTAAAAATGTCTAAGTTGGTTGTGTTAATTTTATAAAAAAATTGGTGCGTTTAGACATTTCAAATGCTTTGAACTTTGACTTGTTTAGTTTGTTTGAAAATCTAAGTCTTTATTCATATTTGAAATGGAAATTACACGTTATTTTTAAGAACAGTGTTTGATGATCGCATATGAGTGAAGAAATGAGTTATGCAAGTTAAGTTGATCTTAAGTGGGTGAAAATTACCAAAACATTAGGCTATCATCTAATGATTCAAGTACTAGAAATTGGATGAGTGAGCTCATCCAATCATCTATCATCCCACAACCTTTAAGAAAACATGTGATGTGAAACTGAGTTCACGTTATTAAGTGTTTCGAGTGGATACAAGTATTTAGCTAATTGGGCTACCATCCAATAACCTAAAGACTTTAAATTCGTTTAAACCATTAGGCTAACATCCAATGACCTAAACAAATACCAATCCAACGACTTAAACAAATACCACTCTATTTTTTTACATGGATAGAAGTATTTAGCTTATTGGGATACCATCCAATAACCTAAAAACTTCGAATTTATTTAAATTATTGGGCTATCATCCAGCGACTTAAACAAATATCATCCAAGTTTTGAGAAATTCAATTTGACGTGGATAGAAATATCTAACTTATTGGGATATCATCCAATAACGTAAAGACTTCGAATTTGTTTAAATCATTGGGCTATCATCCAATGACTTAAATAAATATCATCCAAGTTTTATGAAATTCATTTTGAAAAACAAATTCAATTAATTAATTTAACTTTGAAAGTGTTTTAAGAGATTTGGTACGTATGGACCAAGAGAAATTAAATCGGGTCATGATTAACCAAGTATATGGACTTGATTAATCTCGTGAGGATAGGTGTTCATATCCTCATCCATGAAACCCTTGTGCATGTACAATTGGTATATGAACCAAGATTTATTCGGGTTATGATTAATAGATGCAAGCTAGGGGCTTCGATTAACCTCGTGAGAATGGTCATGCCCATTCTCAACTATGAGACCCTTGCGGAATTTTGACATATGAACTAAAAGGAGAAAAAATGGTTTAATTTAAGACAAGTGTGTGGAGTATACATTTGTGAATAATCATACAAGCATACAAGAGACAAGTAAATTAAATCACACAATACACGGCTAAACTATTAAATAATTATTGGAATTAAAACTTTTTCTATTGGATACAATTAATTAATAATTTAATTAATAATATCGAATAAAAATTAATTTAAAACCAATAATTATTTAAAACATAAAAATATATTTTTTGCATTTTTATACTAAAATAAATGAATAAGCAAAAATAGAGAAAATTAGATAAATTAAAAAGGAGAAAGGATTAGAAATACTAGGCCTGTTTGCAGCAATTTGAGGGGGGGGGGGTGAATAAGAATTTTGCTGGGCCCATGAAGATGTAGTCCGCGTGATCCAATGAGAAAGTCTAGTGAAGGTGCATCATGGGCGAGCAGATTTGGACTGTTGGATGAGGATTTGATCACGATTAAAGGGTTGAGAGAAGTGGAGTTGTATGATATGACTTGGGTCTGCACGCATGTGATGGAGAGATACCTTATATTTTCTGGTGGTGACAAGTGTCACCCACCAGTAGCCACCAAAATCCACAACTTATCATATTATCCAATAAATAATTACTAAACATTACTGCCAAAACCAGATATCCACACATTACATTATTTTTATCAACTTAAACTATTAGTGTCCAAATACATTAATTGTTCCATGTATCTAAAAAATTAACTTTTTCTTATAAATAGGACCGGAGATAGTATATTCTATCTCACACCTATGATTTTCTGTGACTTATTCTTCATCACTCGTTGTCGTCACTCTCTATTTACTTCCATCTTCTTCCTGTTTGTGATCTTGCTGGCCTCTATTTTCTCTCGTCTTGCTCAAAACTTCACTCGCCTCTGTCATGCTTTGTTGTTCTCGACCTCTTGTTGTTTGCATGTTGGATCTGTTCGGTCTCTCGCAATCTTGTTTCATTGTCGTCGAAAACAAGGACAGTGGTGGTTATGTGAACATTTGACGGTGGAAAATGACGCCACCGGTGCGCCAGAAATTGCCTCGCGGAGGCGACGACAGTAAAGCTTCACTTTTTTTCTCTGATCTTAAATATTTTCACATTAATAGCTTCGTCTCTCTTCTTTAAATACTAATTTGTCGCTTATTTTTTAAGGGAACGAGTGGATTTGAATAGATCTTGAAGAAGGAAGATGAAACCCTAAGCGTTCGGATTCGTCTTCCTTCGTTATTTTTGGATGAGATTGCTCTTTTCGTTATCTTTTCCTCTTCAGTTTTCACGAATCTGAAGGATTTTTCGTTTTGTGAAAATGATGAGTAAATATTCTTAGGGTTTGTGCTTGATGTTTGTGACGGTTTTTTGATAGTATATATTATGTTTCTTTTTCTGTGTTTTAAAATATGAAGGGATTGTTTTCAAGGAAGACGATGAAATCAATTTAGGGTTTCTTATTGTTTGTATGTTGATGTGGTTAAGTTTTCATGAATAATTATTGTTGCCTTAGTTTCTATGCATTTGAAACCTTAAATATTGTTAGAGCTAGGGTTTTGCTGTGTTAGTGGACTTAGTCATTTTCTGATAACAGGCTTGAGGGAATTTCGTTTTGGGATTTCTGCAATTCTGTTTGAGTTTTTTCCTTTTACACTTCCCTTTTGTGAGCCAAAATCCTTTTTGTGATTTGCAATAGGAATTGGCCTATGATAGAAGGCTTTTTTCCCATGAAATTCTTATTTATGTTGCGAATTATAAGGCTTGAATTTCTCACGAATATGATTGAGAAAACCGATCCTATTTTTTGATTCCGAACACAAACCCTAATGATGATTTCAAGAAAAAACTGTTTGAAAAGCTTCTTTGTTCATGTTCAAGTTTTTATTGATTTGCTAACCAATTTCCTTTTTCTTTATTACATGTGATGATTTATAATGGAAATGGCAAGGCAAATTGATGCTTGAAGGTGTAAAGAAAATCGAGGCTAGCAACTGGAGCTTTGAAGGAGTTGCAAAGATATGAACTCAAGAGGCCTTGATTCGACTTTAACTTTTAGATCCTAAATATGAGTTCGTATCAATTACACAGGATTATATTATTAGAAATTAATCCATAGAGAATTCGAATGTCTTGTAATACTTTCTTTTGTGACAACTTTGAATGTAAAAATGCTTTACAAATGACTTGTGTGAAATTGATGTACTTGGAATTTTCTTTTGGGCCAAAACTTGTAGCTTAGAACTCTAACCCTACTTGAGTATTTAAAAACTTTAGAACTTGAATTCTAATTTTTAATCTCTTGAATATTTGAATTGATATCAAGATGTTGAAAGCAAATCCCAACAATTTATCTTGTATTATTCCTTGAATTGAATTCGACATTGCTTTGAACTCAAACTTGTGACCATTTATTAAATTCAAATTATGACAATCCTTTGAAACATTTTGAATCCTTTGAATGTCCTTTTAGGCTTGAGAAATTTACAAGTCCATGTAACTTGAAATTTGAATGTAAAACAAATCATCATCCAAAAACAATCCATATATTCTAGCTTTCTAATCTTCTTGAATTCAAAACATAAATAAGTATGCATTAGGTGGACCTTGATTAACACAATAATCCAAATGAAGAATGTAAAACCTAAAAAATGCATCCTAAACGATGAACCAAAAAAGGAATATCATCTTGAAAAAGAAAACTCGAATGACTTATAGCGCAAGTAACGAGCAATTTGCAAATTATTTAATCCAAGAAACCCATAAGCTCAAAATCTTGCTCCATGAACAAAAGCGAAGAGCATACTTTAATTCATAATTCCCATAAGATGGCTTATCCTTTGAGATCAATCCAGATAGTCTTAATTGAGCGAACTAATTCTTGAGTTAATGACCAAAGATCAAACAGACCATAATTCGCAATCAAGGAGACATATTGAAGACACTTATTGGAAGAAGAAGTTCTCAATGAATCAAGGACACAAAACCCTAATTTCAAAGAAATTGATAGAGCAATGTGATTTACTTCAATATACTTGCAAACTTTGAATCCTCTGATGAAACGAAGAATCAGTTGAGATATCCCAAGGTCTGAGAAGCCTTGGTAGCCTAAATGATCAAAAGAATGAGGATATGAGACCCTCTTGGACTTATTGATAAGACAACCATTTTCCATAGCTTGAAGAAAACCAGGAATATAAGAATACCTTAATTATGTCATAATGCAGGAATGTATAAAGTTCTCTAAAGTCAAGAGGGTAAACTTTAGGGTATGACAACAATGATGTTATTTTAGCTTATTTTTAAGAAATAAATGATAGACGATTTTCATTGTAATGTTTTGCATTAAAAAATATTATTATTCATTTTTAAGATGATTTAGTTTGTAATTTTTTTTTGTTTAGCCACACCAATATATATTGTCTGGATCCTCCCCTAGTTCAAAATGACTACAACAAGACCTAAAAGCTGCATCATTCAATGATTGTAACTTATGAGAAGTAAACTAGAAGGAAAAAATACTTTTATATTGTTGGTTCTACTCAAATCTCTTTTTAAGAATGAGGTATTCAAGTTCTCATCAAACGGTCTTTTTCTTCGAATTATACGCCTTTGAAGAAATACTGGATCAATATTCAATTCAATAGAAATTTCTTTAGTATAATCCAAGGTCTTATCAAAACCACTTTCTCTATAACCCTCATAAAATTAAATAAACAACAATATCAATCTCAATACTCATTGGTTAGGGGTGACCTTCCTCTTGCCAGAGATTCTAATAATCCACACTAATTGCATACTTGAAGAAACTTACTCTTAACAATAATATATGGTTTTGTTTGTACTAACATGAAGATGAGGATGACAATAACCTAAGTTTGTGTTTGAATTATCAAATAAAATAGTTGTAGGATTTTCTCACCAGCACTAAAGATAATTAAATGCAAATCCAAATATGTTCTTAATTTAGTTTAGGCATTCATTCTACATGATTTAGGCTTAGGCCTTATTTCAATTTCTTGAAGAACAAGACAAACCTTTCAACCCACACATTTTACCTCATACACTGTTATCTCCACTTCTTTATCATCTCTTCCTTTGTTGAAGAACTCTCCCAATTCCACGTTATATAGGTTTAACACAAACATATACTGATTTAGACTCTATTTGAATAAACATTTTAAGTTCACTTAAAATCATATAAGTGTTTATATATAAGTTATTTATACAACAAAGATATCGTATAAAAATATTTTCATATAAATTATAATTTGTTTTCATAAGTATGATCCAATAGAAAATTTTGGAATGCGATTTTAAGCATGTACATATTCAGTTATTATTGATTATTGGCAAATGAACTTTGTTTAATTTGTGTGATTTACTACACCGTACAAGCTTCTGTAAGGGTCTGATTGGTTGTGAGAAGAAATTAAGAAGAGAGAAATAAGTGTGTGTGTGTGTGTGTGAGAGAGAGAGAGAGAGAGAGAGAGAGAGAGATTTATAAGAGAGAGATAAGAGACATAATGTAGATTTGAGGTATTAATTGATTTTAGAGAAAGATAAGAGAAATAGGTGAGAGAGAAGTTTGTTTAATTTTAAAAAGACAAAAATATCCTTATAATAAATGTAAGATTTATTTGGGATAAAGGACAAAAATGGAAAAATTTGAATATTAATACTTTCTCTCTCTCTCTCTCTCTCTCTCTCTCTCTCTCTCTCCCTATTTCTTCGTTGTCTTGGAGAGAATAAAAAAATTGTGGGTCCCATGCTTATTCTCTCTCTTCTATTTCTCTCATGTTCCAATTAGCATAAATGCATACTTTCTCTTATACTTCTCTCGCATAAATGTTATTTCTATTCTTCCAACCAAACCCTAAAGATCCATTCTAAATTGACATCAATTTTCACAAGTCTTTCATTTGGATTGAGGATTTGATTTTAAGTTACATTTTGGTTTTAAATTATTTTTTTTACCGTGAATCATTAATAATAGTGAAATTAATTCAATACATAAATAGAAGAAAAGGTGGCAACAAAATGCGCCGTTATTCCTTTTAAAGATTGATTGTAAGTAATTCTTGAAACGATTCATGTAGTGTCCCTAAGAAAAATGATTCAATTTTAGATTTTCTCATTATTGATAATCTTTTTTCATATACTTAACTATCATGTTAACTTATTGGTCAAATTTATCGAGTAACAAATAAGTGAAGAGACTGACAATTTAAGTGATCAAGTGATTTATTCTTGAATTTTGATCATCTAAAATAAATAGTGAATATTCATTAACATGAATTTTTTTTTGAATAATCTATTAATATTACTCATTTTACACTTATATCTCTAAATGGACAATTTTTTTAAGTAACTAATAATATAATTTGTATATGTATAATACTAGTTGGAAAATAATCATAATTATACATAAATAGTAGGCAAATAGGTAACAAGTTGCGTCGCTACCCATTTTTGGATGACAAAATCAATTCTTTTAAAAACTACATTCGTGTTCCTAGGTGCACAATATTTCTATGCATGAACCTTTGAACTCTCGGTAAAATTTCTACCGCTTCTAGTGTTAGAAAACCAAAAGTGTCAAATACGAACAGTATAAAAGCATGTTAATTGTCGGAACATGCTTTCTCATGCTTGACCACTTTACTTGAAGCGACATTGAGATCTGCCCATCCCACAGTAAAACCTCCCAACCTCAGTCCCACTAGTGAAGAAAATTCGACCAAATCTACACATACATGTTTCCCTCTTACCCATCCATACACCAGAACATCTACTAGCCTAAGAGTTTATCTCCCTTCATGTGGATCATTCAAAAAATTCATAATCCCTTCTCTCTTCACATATACCCCCTACATACCTAAATATATCAAATAGGACATCCCTAACAAAGTCATGTCAATATTTGAATCCTGTAAACTCATCGCAATGCATAGAGTGTTCCCCAAATATGTACAAGCACGCCTTGCAGCAAATAGGACAAACTTCATCAACGGGAAATAAGGGAATCATAAGTCGGTATTTATGGATGGTACGGTACTCTACCGGGGACATATGTTGACCTAGACCGTCAATAGAGATAACAACGAGAAAATCTTGAGCATATGATGCTTACAAACAACCAAAAACAACTATCTACCTTATGGTCATGTCAAACATAATTTCCATATCCTGATTACTTTTATAAAAAGGGCACTCTCTAAAACATGTTGTGCTTTATGAGGGACGATGTCCTTTCTAGTGAATCTACTTAGGTTAAAATCTGGAATTACAACACTAATACCATCCAATGCTTTATCGAAATCAAGGTATATATTAAATACCCTTATAAGCCACAAATGCGTATGAGGCTTCCTCTATTGCTGAGTACAAACCCAATCCACCTATTCTAATAGGTAAGGAAACTAACCTCCATTGAAGGTCCCCGAAGAAAGGAGCTTCACCAACCATGACGTCTTTAACCTCCTTTTGCAACTTTTTATCAAACCAAATAGTTGTTTTCTCCATATGATTAGGTTGACACATTCTAAGGCCAAAAAAGAGTTTGGCGATACCCATGCAAGAATGAAGTAGAATAAGCTTACTCTGAGGATCCCTTAGTTACGGAAGGATATGTATGAGCTTAACAAACCTAGTTGATCTCTTCATGGACAACCCCTCGATAAATTCCTCATCTCGACTAAAAACCCTCCCAATTTCTGAAGAAAGCAACTCCCCATAAATAGTTTACTATCATCACACGAAGGCAAAAATATCTCATTTTATGAATATTTAATACGAGCCCTAATCCTGGACCGATCTCCCAAATGATGTCAAGGGCTTTATCCACCTCCTTAGAATCCACTATGATGGTCCCATCGTCGAGGTACCAGGCATAAAGATAAAGCTTACATTTGTCAGTGTTGCGCTAGCAGCAACTAGAGTGGCTTCACGCACGATGGTTAACTAAGAGCTCTAAATTCAACCATTTCCAAAGATAAAAGAATTTGGAAGTATGGAGAATCGAGTATCTAATGAATCATATTGTTATCTGCGTTAAATTTAATTAGATCAAACACGATTGAGTTTTGTATTCAATTTGTTGAATTTTTGTTCAGAGGGTTGAAGAGAACTTCACACTAGAAAACTGAATACAGAGATGATGAGTCATAAAAACGTAGGAACCAAAAGTCATTCCCAAAGACGATGTCACCGTTTTGTTCCGGAACAAAAAATAGAGAAAGTTGTGGTGGAGTAAAGTTTCATATGCGGTGAAGCGGGGGTATACCTGCATGGTTAGCACTACGACGCCTAAGTTAGTATGTGAAGGAGTATAAAGTATTCAAATTGTGTTGAAACTTATGGGAAGAATAACGATGTTGCTATCTTCAGGTGTGAAATGCGGAGGACCGTTGGATGTGCCTGAGACTTAGATCTCTTGTAGCCAAGTACAAAATAGTTCAGTGGCAAGGAGAATATTCTAAAAACATGACCTTGTAGCAAGTTATTAGGTTATGGCCCGTCAATGGCCTATCTTGGGATGGTCGGTCTCAGGAGGATATGGTCGTCCGAAACAAATAGTAATAGGAAAATGTCTTATCTGAGAATTGTTCAAATAAGATTATCATGTACTATTGACTACTTTTATTATGAAATTTCTTTTCACCGAACAATATTTTCATCCAAACATATGTGAAAATTGCATCGATCTAAGTTAACAGTTCTTTGTGTCTTTCATTTACTGCTTCATCGATTAATTGATGTCATCTTATCTTACGCATTATTTTAATATTATGTGTGACATCTTATCTTTTATCAAACAAAATTTCACCATCAATCTGAAAAACCTTTCAAATATAATTAATCTTTTTTACTAAATATTTGATGAATATTATAAATAAAACTCAATTAACTACATAATTAACCAAGGTATAATTTTGACGAATTTAACTACAATTTTTTAGGTGTTTAAATATGCATATGAATTATTAATCATCCAAGTTATGTTGAATTAAACATATATGATTTTTACATATACCAAAATATATATTATATTAAAAGTTAGCTAGAATATTTTATCACCATCCATGCATATGCATGGATCTTATTTCTTAGTACATATTGCTTTAACATCAAGCATACATTGCAACACAATATAATTAAAGTATACATACATATATCATATATGGATCACTCATTATTTGAGTTTAGTTGATAGTAATTATGATAATGAATTGAAATCCCAGGACCTTTTCTCTTCTTAAGAATATTCATTCCACCAAGAAAAAACACAATAGGTGACAACGTAGCCCAATCCTCATTCTCAGCACTATATCCAGCAAATAGTTTCTTCCTTGGATAAAACTCCGTTATTAAATCATCATAAACCTCCATCAATTTATTGGGTGCAAAAACAGGAACAACCTCGTTTTGAAACTGATAATCAACCCAATCAATGAGAGAAGAATAAGATTTATATAATAAGAAATAATATTCTTTGTTGAGAGCAAAAGAAGGAGAAATAGAAGCTTCTTTTATAACACCGGTTTCCTTTAAATTCTTTATAAGTTGACCAATGCATTCGACAAAATCAACGGGTGAAGCTTCGATACATTCGTACAAAACATCAATCCCGTCGACTTGGAGATTGTATTCTTCGTAGTTTTTAATGATGTTTGTGAGTGAATCTGTTGCGTTGTGAATCCATGTATTGTTGTTTTGAGAACAAAATGGGAAATTTGTGTCACTGTTACCGATGCTAATATAGACTTTAATGTTGACTTCAGGGTTTTTATTTTTTAGATCGGTTATTGTTTCAGGTGTGACTTTTGATGTGTCCCAATAGGGTGTGAAAATTCCATTTGTGGGTATGTGGTTTTCGTCGTAATCTGAGGCAAACGTGAGGGCAATTTGGTATTCTTTTAAGAATTTGTTAGATATGAAGCTTTGTTTGAATGAGTCATCGAATGTGTATTGTCGAAAGATAGACAACATTGTTGTTATTGTAGGGGTGGGGTGGCGTGGGTAGGTGGGGTGTGGATAGTAATAATATGAATAATTTTGATTTTGTAATGGAAATTTAGCTAAGATAGAATGCTGTTTATATAGTTTTATTAATTGGTGATTTGAAATAGAAGTTTTGTTTAATGTAAAAGAGCATTAATAAAGTTATATATGGAGTTACCTTTAAATTATATCTAAGATTAATTATTGCGATTCAAGAGTAACTTGTTCTAATAGCAACATTGAGATTAGGTAATACCATTTCAACAACTTTCTATAATAGTTAAGTGAATATTATAGCTACTTCTTATTGGCTACTTTTGGATATCATCCTAGATTTGCTCTTATTAAATTAATATTTTAGCTAATATAATTTATTTGTAAAAAAATATAGAACTTGTGACCTCATCAAAATAAAGCTCTTAGGCTTAGGCCCAATTAATTGAAGGCCTAAAAAAGAATGAAATTGTAGAGTTAGAGGTCGAAGTGTTCATGTGCATGAAATAGAAAACAATGCTATTCATTCCTTTTTGGTTCATTTTTAAACTTTTTATTTAATTTTTAGAAGACATAAAAAACATTGACCCCTAAAAACTTTAAAATTACCCCTACTGTTATTCCCTAGAGTAGGTGTTTCCTCTACTTATTTTATTATTTATTCATTTGTTTGTTTATCTATTTATAAGTGCTAAATAGGGATAAATTAATAAAATTTAGGCAAAATATTTTTTTTTAGTCTTATATGTTAACGTTAAAGTTCAATTGGATCTCTTAATTTTTTTTAAAAAAATCCTATTGATATGTTAACTCTTCAAAATGTTTTATTTGATCTTTTTTGTCTTATTAGCGATCAATTTCTAATTTTTTTTTGTTAATTAAATAAAAACGACTAAAATGAAACGTTTTGAATAGTTAAGGGACCAATATAGGCCCTTTTAAAATAAATGGACCAAAATGAACCTTGACGTTAACATACGAGACTAAAAAAGATATTTTACCTAAAAATTAATGACAAAATTTATTTATTAACAAAAAAAATATAACACTATCTTCACCACGAGATACATTATCATCCTTAACCTCTTTTAAAGTTGATTTGTATTTGAAGATTGAATATTTAAAATTAATTTGTTTTAGTTTTTTTATAAATAATTTTGCAGTATTATATATTTTTGATGACAAGGAGGAAGACAGACGCCAAATTTCAGAAGCTATGGTTAGAAGTAAAGGTTCGATAGTTACATCACATTGCTTGCGATTATGGCAACATTGAGGAGGTTTTTAACAGTAAACATCGATATGATTTTACAAGGAATGATGCTTTCAAGGGACGATCAAGTACACGTAAGGCTTTGACCCATGCAGATTAGAGCAATTAGGACAATCGATTCAATAGGAAAGAGGTAGGAGTGATCTAACTCAGGCATCAATGACGTCGTTATATTTTTTGAATATTCTTGATCATCTTAAGTATGTTAATTTAAGAAGAAACCCTAATCATCTTAAATATTCATGATGTTTTTGTTACTCAAAATAAAAATGCACGGGGATAATTGTTTGGATTTGCTCAGTTTGCCAATGTGATGGATGTGGAAAAATTAAAGCTTTAAATTATGCTTATTTGAAACATTATGGATTGTATGCAAATATGACTCGTTACTATAAGTTTGAGAAATTTGATGTGAAAGATCTGGGGTGCGTGAGGGATACAATATGCTTACTTATGAGGAAAGAATTTATTCAGGGGGTTTGGAAGAAGGATGGAGAAGGATTTAGAGAGGGTGAAAGAGGACGTAGTAACGAAAGAAAGGAAAACATCGAGTAAATCTGGAGGGAGAAATCACGGTCCTTTGACCGAGAGATCGAGAGAATCTAGGTAAGGGAGTTAGTTACGTGATGGAAAAGGATTAACACCCCACACGCCCGTAGTACTCTACGGTATCCGCTTCTATTTTCTAGCTAAAGGGTGTGTTATATCTATCTATGCTTAAACGCTACAATGCATGCAAAATGAAAAGAGAAAATAAAGAAACCACGGGGAAAAGAAGGAAGTATTTACAAAGTTTGCTCGATCGAGCCCCGTGACAAGATGCCTATGTATTCCTGCGTGCAATGGGAAAGTCAGAGCGTCATAGTTCGACTCACTTGTTTTGGTGGGTTTTGTGTTTTTTACTTGTGAAAAATGTTTTAAACACAAAAGAAAAGACGCGCAAAGGCGAGAAGAGTTTGTCTTGGTTGGTTACTTTTACCTTGAGAAAGGAGTTCAAACCATTATTAAGTGTTTTGTTTTCAAAAGAAAAAGAAAGCAAGTTTTAGTTTTATTTACATGCACAGGATGCAAAGGAAACTAGAAAAACAAAAGGGAGACTAGCAAAGTACTAACCCTAATGTTGTCATGCAAAAATTGGACCTATGATTGAGGATGCAATGGAATATCTATCTATGCTAACATGCAAAGGATGTAAATCCTAATGTTTAGGCCTGAGAACCTATCCTAACCGAGCAATCATAAGGGAAATCAAACAAATCAAACACAATCAACAAGTAGAATCGCCCTAAACGGGTCTTTAAATAAACCAGAGGGGTTCCTGAACATGCTCCAACTACGGAAGCCCCATCATGCATCTCTATTCCTACTTCTCATGGAAAAAGAAAGTTGTAAAGCCCTACTTCTCATGATATCTAGGAAAGCTATAAGAGAATGCAATAAATTGTGTAGAAACTACCAAACAGATTTAGATTTCGAAGAGAACTGTGAGCTAATGAAATACTCCGAAAAACTTCAAGTACTCCAGCCATGCAATAAGAGTAAATCGGTGAGAATGGTTCAAAGCATCAAAAACAAGCGGAATACACATCGATACGCATCCGAAGTGATAACGCCTGCAAGAACAAGATTAGACCGGAAAAAAACAAGGTAGGAGGGATGCACACGTGGGTGTACAAACACGAAACACCTGCAAGAAGGGAGTTAGACCTAGAAGGCAAGCAAAAGAATGTATACGTGGATATCCAAACGCAAAACATCGGAAAATCGTGTCGTATGTATATACAACACAAGCCTATGCATCAAACACATGTCAAACCATGCTTAGGAATTCCAGAACACCTGCTGTTTGCAGTTAAAACTAAGAAAAACCAAAAAAAACCAGTCCAGGTCGCGCTAAGACTTCTATATGGCGCTAAGCGCGACCCAAACAGAAGGCTTGACGCTTAGCCTACTCTGGACCGTGCTGAGCGCGACCTGCAAAACAAAAGTCAGTAAGTTTGGCGCTTAGCGCGCTCCTGGTGGCGCTAAGCGCGGTCTGCAACCTACAAAAATTTTGTTTTTGATCCGGATCACCTATCCATGACGTTCTCATGCCAAAAGCTGATCCATACAGTTAGGCAACAGTTCCACGACTCATAGAAGACTATTAAATGCATGAGCATGCGAGGAATGCAAATCAAAATGATAATTCCAATGTTCATAAATGAAAAGTAAATGTATGAACATGCGAGGAATGCAAATTAAAATGATAATTCTAATGTTCATGTGCAAAGTAAATGCATGAACATGCGAGGAATGCAAATCAAAATGATAATTCCAATGAACATGCGAGAAATGCAAATCAAAATGATAATTCCAATGTTCATATATGGAAATTAAATGCATGAACATGCGAGGAATGCAAATCAAAATGATAATTCCAATGTTCAAGGATACAAGTCAAATGCATGAACATGCAAGGGATGCAAATCAAATTGATAATTCTAATGTTCAAGGATACAAGTCAAATGCATGAACGTGCAAGAAATGCAAATTAAAATGATAATTCCAATGTTCATAAGAGAAAAGAAAATGCATGAACATGAGAGGAATGCAAATCAAAGTGATAATTCCAATGTTCATAGACACAAGTCAAATGCATGAACATGCAAGGAATGCAAATCAAAATGATAATTCCAAAGCTCATGTGCAAATTTATGATGTATGAACATATTAAGAATGCAAGTAGAAGCGACAAATGCAATTCACATAGGTCAAGGACCGAATGCATGAGAATGCAAAGAATGCAAGTTGCAACAACAATTCTAATGCTCATAGACTAAGTAACAATGCATGAGCATACTAAGAATGCAAGTTGTAACAACAATTCTAATGCTCGTGTGCAGAGTTATGCATGAGCATGCTAAGGATACAAGTTAAGACAACAATCCTAATGTTCATATGATGATAGTCGATGAATAAACATGCTAAGGATGCGAATTAAAGTAAGAATCCTAATGTTCACGTGCGAAGAGTTAATGCGAGCAAGTCATGCTACAAAGAAGCGTTGAGAGCTTATGTCTAGCCTAGGTTATGCATTAGCACAAACACTTAGAATGCATATGCAATGGATTTATGTACAGTGCATTGTGTGCCTAGTGATAGAAATGCTCTGAAATCTACATGTCGACGCACTCTGAATGCAAATTATGCTTCAAATCATCATGAATCAATGCAAATCAATCAAACTAAATGCTCTCTAATGCATGAGCATGTGATAGATGATGCAAGATGCATAAATTTGTGACCTATATGCAAGGTAGATACAAATGCACAAGAGTATATGCATGATATGTACAAAAGTCCTTACATCGACACAAATAAGCCTGCAAAAACCAATTTGAATCAAAGAATTCAAGAGCGAAAGCTCTCAGATCGGAATCTACATTGAATTTACATGCAATTTCAGTATTCAATTTCAAGAAAAGCTAAAAGTTAATAATAGCTTAAAATAAGTGCTTAATTGAACTAAACACTTACTTGAACTTGAAGTTTGAATTAAATTGAAGAGGAATTCCTTGTGCTCTTCAAAGAAAATACCAAATCAGTACCGAATTGATGATAATCCTTGAAGTTAACCTTGAATTCTTGAGAAAAACTTGAAATCTTCAATGGAGAATTGAAGAAGATGAAGAAGAAATCCTTGAATCTTGAAATTGAAGAGGAATCAAGAGCAAACAGTTCCTTCTATGTCAGATTCGAGTAGAAGGAGGAGAGTAGGAGTAAGATCCTATGGAGAGAAGCTAGGATGAGAAAAACCAGAAGTCGTAGGGCGCGCTTAGCACGGTATGTGGTGGAGACAAGTGTCAGGCAGAGGTCCGGTGGCGGCCTGTGGTGGTTGCTTGGAGGAAAAGTTGAAGTTTAAACTTTGTTCTTGAGTTTTGCTTTGGATTTGAGAGAGAATTAGAGTGTGATTGGTAGTGAAAATTAAGCAAATGATTGT
Source organism: Vicia sativa (assembly GCA_021764765.1). NCBI lineage: Eukaryota > Viridiplantae > Streptophyta > Magnoliopsida > Fabales > Fabaceae > Vicia > Vicia sativa. The sequence continues at coordinate 144,142,497 of CM038792.1, forward strand.
GTTGTTGTGATTTGTGAAGGAGAAAATCTATATATAGTTCTAGGACTTGGGCCTAAGATCTATAATCAAGCCTAAATCATGATTATCTGAATAATTTCGTAATTAATCCAAAACAGCCAAATTCGTGCAGAATTTGAAGTCGGAATATAAATAAAAAGTGGCTAGAATACGATTTTGCTTGCGAGAATCAAAATTTCGACTTGATCGGGTGAACAGTCAAGGAAATACGAAATTTTGAAGTTTCAACACAGTTTTCAGGCCACTGACACATGCAAAATTTTATTTGCGCTCTTCGAAGAAAATACCTCGGACGAGGGTCTTCTAATCAGAATTTGCGAATGAGTATTTTAGAGACAATTTAAGCTAACGAAATTTGTGAACTTTTGGCACTGGTCCCATCCCGTTTCGATAAAAATCGAGCGAGATATGATTTTTTGAAGTTCACGTCTCAGATGAAAATTGCTCGGTTCAGCTCAAAATCAACTCCAAAGAATAAAATTCTGGTATTGATTGGTGAGGAATCAGCTCTCGAGTTGCAAATGAAAGTTTTAGAGGGATTCGATACAAAATTTTAGAAATCATCCCCGCTCAGTTCTGAGTTTCCAGCTAGGAGATATGGACAATTTAGTGGGCAGAACGCACGGTTCAGCACTAAAATTTAGTTTAAACCACTGCAGAAATCAATTTCTTTGGGAACCTTCCTCACATGATTTGCTTTCGGCCTTCAATCAAAAGTTGTAGATAATAATGAGAAGAAAATGTTGATTGAAAATCATCAGAAAATACCCAACGAGCTGAGAGATCTGCCTTATGAAGTGTCCAAAACGCGCCGAAATCCCAAAATTTGCTTTATTGAGAAAATAAGCGAATAAACTCCTTTCTTTTGTTTGCCACTTGGAATACCTTGAACTAGATAACCTCATGATCAGTGCTATGCATGCGACTACATATATGTTTATGCAATCGGATTATAAGCCAGAAATGTGGAAAAGAAGAGGGTAAATTTTGGGGTACAACAAGCTTTATTCACAAGGAAATTAAAATTAAGACGGTTTCGTACGTAGAGATAGTGGAGAGGAATAGTAAGAAGTCAGATAGAAAAGACGAGGGGTAGTTAGACGAGGTACCTGTGGGTAGAAGTTATAATTATGTTCTTGAAGATATTGATTAGGCTTGTAATAGAGTGGTGGCTAGGATTTGGAATGGAGTTATAGTTCTGGTAATTTAACAAACTATATCTGATGTTGGGTTTTCATGATTTTATGGTGGCTTCAATGGAAGGAGGCAAAATTTTCTTGTATTCTATAGGAAAATGAAAGTGATGTTTGTTTTTAATGAAACAACTTTTTTTATGTATGATTGTCATGATTGGTCGTGGATATAGACATGGTTTATGAAAGAGGGGTGTGGGTACGTTGTTATGGTATCTCATTACATGCTTGAAATGGGACATTATTTGGGAAACTAGATAAAGTTAAAGGAAGATTGCTAAAAATCGATAAATGTACAATTAAAAAATCGAGGTTGGACTATGCTTGTATTTTGATCTCTAGAAAATTGGTGGGGGAAATAAATGAGGTTAAGGATTTTTGGGTTAATGGAAAAATCATCCAGTTCACGTTGTGTATGAGGATGACAAAGAGTCTCAGGGTACTGAATTGGGATTTGAGTTTGATGACACACCCTTGATCGATAACATTGTTAATCAACTTCATGCAGATCGGTCTATCAAATGTTATTATCTTTAAGAAAGTTTTGTACGATAAGGTCCTCAGAGTTATGAATTTATCAAAAAGAAAGTAATAGAGGGAGTAAATTATTATATTAAGGAATCTAAACATAGTCTTAATAAGCATATCATATATTATTTATATGAAAATAATAGTAGACTATCAACTAAAAATAGGTATAAATAAATTCATTCTCTAAAGGGTAGAAAAAATCTCTTCTAGTAGCTCGTTGGGGTCCTTATCTAAGGAAACAGAGGGAGTTTCTTTGTTGGTGGGTTCTAAGGCTTCAAGTTCAAATGAGTATTATAAAATTGGATAGTGGTACATGTTAAACCTTAGAAGGTGATTGATGAAGTTTGTAGGGTTGTAAAATCTATCATATTACAAATTAAGGGAGATTGTTCAGATATGTTCATGTGTTGTCAAGGGGGAAGGCATTAGGAGTAAGAAGAAAACAGGAGATGAGGAAGGGACGAGGGAGAAGAAAGAGAATTTGAGTTTAGAGTTGGTGTTTAGGTTTTGGCAGTTATTGGAAGTGGTGAGGCAGTGGGGTGGATCTAATGAAGTTTTTTTCTTTTAATGTGAGAGGGTTAAGAGGGTGGGAGAAGATGAGGGAGGATCAGAGGTTGATTAGAGAAAAGTGTTTGTCGGTAGTTTGTATTCAGGAAGCAAAATTAGTAGTGATTGATGACTTTGAAAATAGGTATCTATGGGTTTCCCCTGAGGAAGGATACACTTTTTGGCCTTCTGTAGGGGCCTCTCGAGGTCTACAAGCGTTATGGGATAATAATAATGTGTATGTAAAAAATTGACGAGCATCGAGAATATTTTGATTATAAAAGGGTGCTTTAAAACTATGGGTATGAGTTTGATATTTCCAATGTTTATACCCCTTGTGATAATAGTGGTCGGTTATCTTTATGGAATCACTTGGGAGTTATGCTTAAAGTTGGTGAGGGGATCACATAGTGTGTGAATGGTTATTTTATTATTATTTGATCGATTAAACAAGAAGAAGTATGGTAATTTCTAGCCGAATAGATGATTATACTCATTTTAATCATTGACGCAAATTTTATAGTTGATTTACCATTGTGTGGGAGAAGATTCACGTGGTATCAGGGGGATGGTATTTCTATGAGTCACCTTAATCGTTTTTTATTATTAGATTCTTGGGTTTCTTTTTGGCTGAATTATATCAAGGTGGCTCTTCCTCGCACTATTTCTGATCATTGTATGATTATGATGACTATTGACGAATGTTAAAAGGTTGGGCAGATTTTGGACGACATCCTTATAGATAATGAAATGATGGATGACGCACAAAGTCTGAAAAAATACTTATTATTATTACTATTATTATTCAAGGTTGATTTTGAAAAATCCTATAACTCAATGGGGTGACGATATTTGGATGATCATATATGTAAAATGAAGTTTTTGACTTTGGGGCGGAAATGGATCTTAGAATGTTTTACTACGACAACTATTTATGTGTTTGTAAACGGAATCCCAAATGATGAGTTTAAGTTGGAAATAGTTCTTCATTAAGGTGATTCATTTTCCCTTTTTTTATATCATTTGAAGGGTTACATGTTTTGATGAATGCTTTATTGGAAAAAGGAATGTATATAGGATGTGTGGTAGGGGCCCAAAATGTCGTTAATGTTTCTCGTTTACAATTCACTGATGATACATTATTGGTTGGGGTTAAAAGTTGGGATAATGTACGAGCTTTAAGGCAATGTTGAATCTTTTTGAAGTTATTTCACTTTTAAAAGTTAACTTTCATAAAAGCATGTTGTTTGGGGTCAACGTCTTAGAATCATGGTTTTATGAGGAAGCGAGTGTTATGAACTATAAGCACTGTTGTCTACCTTTTTTCTATTTACAACTGCCTATTGGAGGAGATTCTAGGAAGTTTAATTTCTAGTATCCATTGCTGACGTATCAAAAGAAGGTTGTCGGGGTGGAATAGTCACTTTCTCTCTATGGGGGCCATCTGATTCTTATAAAATATGTCATGTCTTCCATTTCAGCCTACTTTATTTATTTCTTTCTTCAAGGTTCCCTCATGTAACATATATTATCTTGAATCTATTCTTAATGTTTTTTTTGGGGTGAAAGCGTGAGAAAAACTTTGTGATCAATTGTGATATTAATTTTTTGAAAAAAGAAAATGGAGGTTTAGGGGTTAGAAGGTTGAAGGAGATTAATTTAGCCTTACATGGTAAATGGTGTTGGAGGGTTATAATGAGACGAAAAGTTTGTGGTATATGGTTATGAGTGCTCGGTATGGAGAGGAAGGGGGACGATTTTTTTTGGGGGGTAGCGGTGGATCTATTTTGGATAGATCACTGGCTTAATGACATGCCTCCAAAGGAGATATTTAGTCGACTATTTTATTTAGCAGAGAATAAAAAGGCGACAATAGTAGAAATGAACAAACTGGGGTGTGGGAGAATGGAGAGAAATGAACAAACTGAAGTTAACGTCATCAACAATAGGCTAATTCCCAATTTTTATGTTTGAGGATTGTGCTGTGTAAGGTATCTATTTTTGTCTAGGGGTTATTACTGTACCGTATTTCGACAAAGGATAATCTGGTTAGGCGGTGTATTCTTGTTACATATGATCATAGATGTGTGGAAAATTGTGGTGTGGCTAAAGACATAGATCATTTGTTTATAACTGTTACCTTGGAAAATCTTAAGGTATTCAAGCACGTGTAATAAATGAAGGTATTCTCATAAGTTAAAGGCAATCTCTTGAGATAAGGGTTTGCAGGAGATTGAAGCCAAGGTGTTCGAAGATTTGGCTTTATCGAACTAGATAATTTAATGACCAAGGGGAATATTAAGCCAAAACATCAAAGTTGAGCTGCGTCGACCAGAAGGATGCATAAAGAACCAAGGATTAAGATCTGTGGAAATTGGTCTAGTCGACCAAAGTATGAAGAATAAGAAAATGGTCGAAGTTGGTTTTCTCGACCAAAGAAGACTCTGTACTTAGAAGAATTTCGTTGTTTTAATTGTGCCAAAAAAATGTGTTGAAGCAAGCCAAAAGCGATTTACTTTCAGAATCTAGAAGCGGGAAGATTCAAAATTCAAAGTCACAAGTAGTTACCAGTGGTTCGTGGGCTGATTGAGCACCAAATAGGTGACGACATCTTGTGGAGCAGTTACCTCAAGACTCAAATATTGTCTGTAGATTTCATCTAGGAAGTTACATTGTAAATACTATAAATAAGTAGATTCAGTGTAATTTTCGGTGTGTTCACTTGTATACTCAAATCACTTGCTAAAACTCTGTCATTCCGAGCATCAGGAAACAAAGAGTGAAGAACTGCTTGATGTACGTGAATCACCACCTTTATTTCAATGCAAATCTTTTATCTTTCAATTGTCCCTTTTGAATACTTTACTTGCTTTTTATTTACCTTCGAGCAAACTCTTTACGTTATGTTCTGCTTCGCATAAACAATTCAATACTCTCTGTCGGTCACGAGTTACCAGTCAGTTAGTTTATTGAGTCTCACTTTGTATAAAAAGCCTGATGTCGGTCATAATTTACCAGTCGGTCGGTCGAATCTTGGTGTGGAAAGTTGTAATACTTGTTCCCTTATTATATAGAAAATCGTTTCTTTGATAAGGATTTCGACAGAACTAGTATAATATCAAAAATCTAAGCACATGTCTTAAGATCAACTGGTCGATCTTGCAAGTAACCTTTAGTTTTTAGGGATTTTGGAGGACTAGCAGTTGTTTACAATTTTCTACAGTAAACAATAACATGTGATTTTTTTGGTGGATTGTTGACTATTATTCTTAATTGGTTAGGGTTCTCAATGACATCTCAAGGATAGTTTTTGGACCGTTGTTTGCAATTTGGTGGTCTTGGTGGGTTCTCAAAAAATGGTCGGTCGACTCTCAACACTATTTAGTTCGTTGTGGTTTGGTTTATTTAGAAAAAGAAAAATAGATGTATTTTCCATAATAAAATAGAGCAATCGTATGTGTTATCTAAAAGGGTAAAACTTCATTTGTTTTTTGTAATTAAACATAATATATAAAAGAAAAAGAAGTATAAAAACTAAGGGGACATAAAGCCTAAATCCAGTAAAACAAAAACCAACCACCTAATGGTACAACAATAGGTTATACAAAGTTAAAAAACAAATCTAAATTCAGAGATAGATCACATGCATAATCTAGTAAATCCGCGCACAGATACAAAACTAAAATGCAAAAAAAATAATGCATAAACTGAACTCAAATTTAATGAATGGTGAATGAACTCGACCATTAACACGGTACTAAATTCCTTAACCAACAACTTCATGTTGAAAACAGCAAGCAGATCTGACCATTTCTAGTTATTCAAACCGAAGCATTGAAAAGAAAGATACAAAAGAAACTTCATCGCCCAAACAACACCAAATCTAAAAAGATGTAGAATCAGTTTTAAACACATAATTTCAATAGCAGCTGACCAAAAAACACATCTCACATCCGAAAATTCTAAAGAGAAAAAACCAAATCTAACACTAAGAGAGAAGGAACACGCCGAAATGAAAGCCTTAAACAACCAAACACCGACAGAGTCGATGACAGGACCACCCAAAAATTACATAGATTTCAACGAGGTAAACAACGATCTACCAGAAGAACTATGAAATTAACAACCACATGCTGTTGATGCTGAACTGAAACATCCAGACGGAAGCGGCAAAGGTGAAAAATGACCCCCAAAAATATGACAACCATGTAGGGATTAAAAGGCGGTACTGCATATCAACGTCACACCGCCGTCTCTTATCTCTACATTTTTACGGATGTGTTTGGATTTCAGAAGAGAAATGGAAAGGGTGGGCGGCGGCAGAAGAAGAGAGAAGAGCATCTTTTATGTTAAAGCTTCATTTGTTTTAGTTAAAGTTAAAATATGTTAATTTCAATTGTGATTATCTGTTCTTGAGGTTAAATCATTTATCTTGTTTATCAACCGTTATGTAATTCGCTATTTGCTATTTTTTTAGATTTTGAATATTAATCTTGGATTCTTTCTTATCGTTTTCGGTACATCTTGTACTTGAGTGATTCGTTTTGGTTACTAATGTATATTTCATTTTCCCTTTTCCAAAAAAACATATATATTTTTGTTTAAAAAAATTTAACGAGAAAAACTAATTAAATATTATTTTAAATATTTCATCTTTTTACCAAAACTTATTTTAAATATCAATATTTAAAAATAAAAAAAAAACTTAAAATTAAACTATTTTGAATGATTTTTTGTAAAAAAATATTTTTAAGATATATTTGTTTGAAAATTATATGATTTTTACTTTGTTTTAATTTTCAATCATTTATATTATATTATCGAATTTCAAAATTAATTTTTTAATTTATAAAAAAATGAATTTAGAATAACTTTTACTAATTAAACAATTTACAAAAATTGTTTTAAAATTAGAAAAAAAAAGTTTTTTTTTAAAGAATAAACATGTCTTTAATCTATTACAAAAACTTTGTTCCATGTAGAATTTGTATGTTATCAATTTCGAAATTAATTTTTTAATTTATAAGAAAATGAATTTAGAATAACTTTTACTAATTAAACAATTTACAAAAATTGTTTTAAATCAGAAAAAAGTTTTTTTTTAAAGAATAAACAAACATGTCTTTAATCTATTACAAAAATTTCATTCCATGTAGAATTTGTTAGGGGAAATTTCGAGTAGAGAGTATTTTTGCTTCTAATTAATGTGAAAAAAAATTTCACTGTTGATTCTCAACACTCTTCTTTAAGTGTGAGTCACAATGCTCTCCCTCATGTGAGGGCTCACTCTTTCACATACATTTGTACCACCGTTAGCACGTCACAATGCTCCATCTCATGTGAGAGGCTCACTCTTTTAGATACACTTGTGTCACCGTTAGCACGTCACAATGCTCTCCCTCATGTGAGAGCTCACTCTTTCACATACACTTGTACCATCATTAGCACTCTCCAACAGAACATCTTCTACCCACCGTCTGCGGGAAGTGTTTCGATACGGGAAGTGTTTGCTGGTCCCTATCTCGAAACCATAAGCTCATGATACCACTGTTAGGAGAAAATTTTGAGTAGGAAGCATTTTTGCTTGGGACACATTTTGTGAGAGGCACACCACATATCCACCTAAAATCTTAAGGTGATAGATGTGTGGGTTCTATCACTTATATAATGTTCAATCTTTCTTTTTTTAACCAATGTGAGACTTCTTTCTCACACTTGATTCTTAACAGAATTAACATCAAGTAGGATATGAGTATATCAAGAATGATACCCATTAGTACTTTACAAAATTATCATATAAGCTCCACCAGTTAAACCTATGTTTGGGTATAATAATGATTGAAATATGGAAAACATTGCTATAGATAAGACAATATTCAACTGTTTGTTGAAATTAACATACATCAAATAATGGACCTTTTAAGGCGATCATTTGTCTCAACGAAAGCAGTAACAAGCACGTAGAAATATAGATGTGGCATGCAGCAACCTGTTACTACAAAATGTGCTTGTGGTCTTGACTTGTGAGCCAAAACATTACCCCTAGCAAAGATTCTCTTGACTCGATATTCCACAATTGTGTCTTATGGCTGGTTATATCTTCTAAGAACTAAGATTATCAAGTTGACTAGTGCACATACATAAGCCTACAATTTCAATCAACCAAAAGCTTACTTGTCACTCACATGTGAAAATGACCCATGAGACATGAGATTTGTTTATTGCTAAACATTTCTACATGACCCAATTTTACACAATCTTTAAATATCTAATAGCATGTCATAACAACAATATAAAATAAAATAAAATATTCAATTTAAATTTTGTCAATTGATTCACCTTATAATATAATGAAAAACTAAAGTCCATTTAAATAATGAGTACTATTATTATTATTCTTAATGAAATACATTGGTTCCATTTTATGAAAAGAAAGAAAAATTCGTCATAAAACTCAAGCATAGTTGTATGAATTTTAGAGTCTATTTAATAAGATTAATTTTTTTTTAACTTTTAATTTTTCAGTTAATATTAATAAAGAAAAATTATTTGATAATTCGATTTTAACTTTTAATTTATAATTCTTTTATTAGTTTTTAGTCTTTTTTTTAAAAATTATTTGAAGTAACTTTTAAATTTATAATTTTTTTAATTTTTGATTTTTTTTCTTCCATTTATACTTTTATTATGTTAACCAAAATATATTATTATCCTTATTAATTAAAGATAAATTATTGGCAATCTATCGTAAGTTTAGGGGTAATTTATCTTTTATGACGTATATCAATCAAATTTTATCGTATAAAGTAAAATTTTAAAATCATATATTAATCTAAATCTTCGAAGATTCAAAATGAATTCAAAAAAATAATATATAACGTGATTTTTAAGTAGTTAGAAATTGGTATGTTAAGTGTGACTAATAATAGTCACATTGAATGGAAAAGAAGATATTGAACATTTTTTAAGTGAGGAAAAGCATAGATCCAATATCTTAAGGTATTGAGTTAATATGTGAGTTTAAAAGTTAACTTTATATAATAAAATTTTGTTGATATATGTCATTAAGGGTAAATTACCTCAAATTTTATAAGGGGTAGCCTATGCTTCACCTTAATTAAAATGATATTTATGTCATTTTGTATCTATTTCTTCCGTAACGGATAAATAAATTTTACTTTTTTAATACATTTGACAATTAATGTATGTAGTTCATATAGACTACATACATTAATTGTCAAATGTATCAAAAAAGACAAATTTACTTATAATTCGTTACGATTAGAGTATCAGTTAATAAAACAACTAACTTATCAAACATTTTTGTTAACTTATGAGTTCTCAATCACCAATTATAAATTACTCCATCAGTTCCATATTATTTATCACAATCGACCATATTATTTATCACAATCGACCATTTCAACAGATTAAGAAACAACAATAAATGAAAGAGAGATAATTGTGACTTTACCAAATTATCCTAATTAACTATTGGTGTATTCAAATTAGCATTAATGTTAAGTGAAAGAACAATTAATTAAAAATATTTATTAGAGGGTATAATTGAAAGATTAAATATAAAATTGCATTGGTAATGTAAAGTGACAAGTATTTTGAGACAAATTTTTTTTATCAAATATGACAATTATTTTGGGACAGAAGGAGTAAGAATTACTCTCTCCGTCCCAAAATAAGTGTCACATTTGATAAAATTATTTGTCTCAAAATAAGTGTCGCTTTTAGTTTCTAATGCAATTTTAATTTTTATCTTCCAATTATACCCTCAAATTAATACTCAATTTATTATTTTCTCACTCTGCATTTATGATTATTTGAATACACCAATAATAAACAAGGGTAGTTTTGTAAAATTATTATTCTCTCTCTTACATTTATCACATTTTCTTAAACTGTGTGAAATAACCTAATATGACAAATATTTTGGGACGAAGGGAGTATTAACTATCAGCTATCAGCTACTAACTACTCCCTCCATAACGATTTATAAAGAAATTAACTTTTTTAATACATTTGATAATTAATATATTTAATCCATATATAAATTAAATACTTTAATTGTCAAATATACATGTTGGCTAGTGATTTCGATGGACAAGTTGAATTCGAGATAATGGACTTTATTGTGTTGGGCATGCGTTCGAAGGAAGAAAATGAAGTCCAATTGCTATGTTTTTGTTTGAAAAGAAAAGAAGATTCGAATTAGCTATTACCGTTGAAGTTTCAAATTCGAAATGGGAGTTTTATATCTACTGCAGACAAGATTTCGAATTCAAATATGAGACGTTGTTTCGTTAAGGACGCGTGGAAGCCAGGGAATTCATAAGACATGCAATAATCGAACGTGACATCATTCTATAACAAGACCGTTAAGGTCGAACCAGTATAAAAAGGAGTCTTAATGTTAGGATTTTGGGTGTTCATTTGTACAAAAACTCATATATACTCAAATTACCAAGTGCTAGGGAAACAAGTTTGCAGAGCAATGTACGTATAGAAACACCATATTTACTTTCGAATTAATTAAAGTTCTTTATCTTTCAAATCAATTTAATTTCCACTTATTCATTTATCTTCCCGGTCAGAGTTTATATCTTTTGAAGTCTTTACATTTCTTTACCAAGTCCTTTACATTTCGATCTAGTTTCTTTATCACTTTCAATTGAAGCCTTTATTGCATTAATCGAATTTACTTCAATTTGTGTTCTTAAACATTCTTAGTATTCTAGAGAAAAGATGTTATGCATAAGTTCTGATGCAAATTTAAACATCAATACTTAGATACATGTCATAGGATCAATTTAGTCTATCTTGTAAATTACTAAAGACATTGTTGATTTGAAAGACTAACGTTTATTAGAAATCACTTTAAGCAATACTAAAAAATTAATTTTAGTTATAAATAATTAAGGAGTAAGTATAAGTTATTATTATTTTTATCAAACAAAGCTTTAGGGTCATTATCATACTTTATATGTGGCTTATACTGCCACATTTTTTGGGCATGGGAATCAATAGTCAACCTTCCACTAAGTTGTAGTAAGTAGTGTTTTAGATATAGCAGCCAACTTGAATTATAATGTGCCATTATTAATAAATATGGTGCTGCTAGTTCAAAGGGGCCTAAGAGTTGAAAGCCTCAAGGAAGTCCAATCTGAAATGACAATCGACACAGCCCAAAAAACACTTAGTTTCTCCTTCAAATTATGCTCCGAAGAAAATGTAATCTATTGACACATGACAAATATAAGAGTGATCATTTATATCCAATTTTCCATCACACTTTAAAATTCTTGAAAAGGGTTATTCCTTTTTCTTTTTTGTTCTAGACGATTGTGTTTAAATGAGATTAAAGGTTAAAGGTTAAAGTTCAATTTGTTTTGACTTTTTTAAAAATGATTTTTATAATGTTATAAAATTTTGAGTAAAAGAATTTGTAAAACTTTTTTTCATAAAAATTTCAAGTAGAAGTTTAATTTGAACAGTTCTTCTTAAAATATTATTTTAAATACTTTATATTTTTATTGAATATTTAAATTTTAAAAAATTATTTAATTTTAAAACTATTTCAAATAAATTATTATAAAAATTATTTTTAAAATATAATTTTTTTTAAATTGTAATTTTGACTATATATTAATTTTCAATACTGTATATTCATGTTATAATATAAAAATTAAACATAAAAAATATATAATATTTTAAAATATAATTTTATAAAATCTATTTTCAAAAATAAATTAAAAAATCCATTTTTAAGCTGAAACAATCATACCTTTATATAGATGAGTTTTTCTATTCTACTTAAGCACTTACAAAGAAGTCTTGTGAGATGAGTTTTTTATTCTAGTCCGCGTTTTAAAAATTGGACCGGACATCAAATCAGTGAGAGTATTGGATCACTGATTTATTGATCGAACCACTGAGTCACTGATCGAACTGTATGACTAAATCGGATTGAACCGGATAACTCGGTCGAATAGACCGGTCATTATAATAATACTATATAGGTATAAAACTTATCAAATTGGATAATTCGTCTCTACAAAATAAAATTAACACTTAAATTTTTTATAAATATCATATCATAAAAAAAAATTCAAATTTCGTAATTTAAGTTCAAATTTTAAAACATAGGTATCACATATAACAAAATCGTACAAAATTGCAAAGTCTAATTGCAACAAAATCTAATTGAATAATTTATAACAAAATAACTCTATTGTCTACTATATTTAGTTTCAAAGAGAAAATATTATTTTAATGTTAAGATCTCATTCTTCAATATCAAAATCATCTGCAACAAAATCAATCGCATGTGCAATATGTTTCTCGTCAATGGTATTATTATTTTTTTTATTTTTTATTTTTTATTAAAATAATCAAAACGACGTCGTATTAAAAAAATTTAAAAAGATAAAAGTAAAAATTAAAAATAAAATAAAATATGCAATTAAACCATCGATTTTAAAAAACCGTCAATTTTTTTAGTTTTCACCGATTTTTATCGGTTCGTACTGGTTTGATAATAAATTCGATCCAATAATTAAATTAGATCAATTATTTAACCGGTTTCCAGTTCGACCGATCCGACCGGCCGATCCAATGCTTTTTAAAACACTAATTCCACTACCCCTATATAGATGAGTTTTTCTATTCTACTTAAGCACTTACAAAGAAGTCTTGTGAGATGAGTTTTTCTAGTCTACTTAAGCACTTACAAAGAAGACTTGTGTGAAAAGTAATTAAAGCAATATCAGACTATTCAAATACCATTGACACCTGTGTATTGATACAATGTCTCATGATTAATCTACTCCATGTGTCTTATCGTGTCTTTTAAGTTTTAACATCATGCTATTGTTGTAAGAAATTTATGAAGTATGTTGAACGTAACTAATTATAGTATGTTTCTTTATATTTATATAATGTTTATTTCATTGTAAAATTCTAATTTTATTCGTTATTGTTATGTCATGGAACCAGAATTTGTTGGATAGATAGTGAATAGTTTTTATTATGATTGAGTTTTTGGTACCGCATAGAGGGGATAAAGGAAAATGCTATCATGGAGTCTTAGGGCACATATTAAAGATATTATAGGCACGTATTAAAGATATTATAAGTAGTGATATTTTTTGATAGACTTGAATTCAACTTTTTGAAACTTTAAATATTATTTTATTATATTTAAAATTTTCTAATTATAATAATTATAGTACCTTAACATTTGCCGTTATAGCACATGTTAGCATCATCCTTAAAAAAAAAATGTAGTAAATATGATGGGTATATGTTATTTTTCTTAATGGGTGTTTATTCTTTTTAGGGTTAATAATTATTTATCCCCCTTCAATATAGGCGAGTTTTGATTTACTCCCCTTTAAAAATATTTTTTTTAATTACCTCCCTATAATTTTTGGGGATCTCCTTAAGCGTATAAAAATCAGGGTGGTAAATCAAAAATATATATTTTACAGGGGGTAATTTTTACACCTAGGAGACAAAAGACTTAGAATTTTAACATTTTAAGGGGTGATAAAACATTTTTTTTAAAAGGGGGTAAATGAAAACTCGCCTATATTGCAGGGGGTAAATAACTATTAACCCTTCTTTTTAATAGGTTTCTCTCTCCCCTTTAACACGTTTGAAATTAACATTTTCAATTATTTGTTAATCGACCATTCGCAAGTGTTTCCAGTGAATTGGACTTGCATTAATATATTTTAATATTTTGTGTGAATATAAGAGAAGTGTGTCGACCATGAGACTTTTTTTCCTTCTCTTCAAGATTCAATGTAGTATAACTGGTATGACAAAGGATCAGGGTTTAATATTATTGAACATGTGACTTCAAACACAAGAAGAGGGGTGAATTGTGGTATTTAAAAATCGTGATTGCTTTTATATTTTTCTCTATCAATATTGTGTTAGTAGTTTCTTAGGAGTCAATAGCAGCAGAAATAAAATAGTAAAAGTAAATAGCAAAAATTCAAAATGATAGGGTAAGAGAGATTGCACCAGAGATTGATACAGGTTAGGCCGAACTTTGGCCTAGTTATGTCCCTTGCTATAAACTTTGAGTTTTGAAGGTTATGCCCATAAACCTTTATACAAGTTGATTTTGAAATATTTATAGGCTTATCCTTAACCAAAGATAGCTTTTATCAAAGACTAAGCTAACGAACCTTAGACATTTTGAGGTTGATCTCAAAAACGAATAACATTACTTTTTCGGTAAAATTCAATAAAACAAAAACAAAGATTTTATAACTGATTTATCTCATGAACAAAACTAAATTTTCTCCAGAGAACCACACTCTAAAGAAATAAGCAAACAGCACGACCACTTACAAAATCTTTCTCACTAGAAAAGTTCCACTCAAAAGCACTATGGAAACTTTAAGTAAAGTAAAAATGTTTCTTGAGAGAGAATTATAGAAATAGAGAGATAAATTTTAAAGAAAGTGTAAAGCTTTGGAATGTGTCGTGATATGAAAAGGAGGCGAGTCTCCTATATATAGGAGTTAGAAAAAAATAAAAAATGGAATAATCCATTGATGATCCAGACAATTGGAATAATGCTCTAATCGATTAACCAAGTCATTTTCAGTCGATTACCATGCTTAAAAATGAAATATTGGATATATAGTCGTTGTAAGTTATTAAAGTGTTGTCTTAATCGTTTGGTTAATTGTTTAGACCTTCTCCAATTGATTGGTTGAAAACTCCAATCGATTGGCTGGCTCAGAATTGTCTTTGCCAATTGATTGACTTATGTATTCAATTGAGCAGTTAGTTCAAAAAAGATTTGGAAATAGATTTTATGTCTTCTTAATCACTTGGCTTGGCTTAGAAAATAATTTTGGAGATAAAAATGTTTGAAATTTTTTTAAGGTGTGTGTGTGTGTGTGTGTGAGAGAGTTGTTAAACTCGGGCCACTTAGACAGACACACTCTAGTGAGCTTTCACACTTCCTTTCTTTTATTACTCTAAGACTTCGAAAAAAATTAACAAATACTCCCTCCGTCCTATATTATAAGTATAAGTCACTTTTTAGGTTCATTGAATATTTAATGTATCTGGTCTATATATAGACCAAATACATTAAATAATCAATGAATTGAAAAAATGACTTTTGCTTATAATATGGGACGGAGAGAGTACATCAGTATTATAAGCACTTTAACCCTGAGTCTCTTTCTGTTGATAAGGCATGAGATGTTTCTCTGGTTAGTCACACTATCATTGGAGAGTTGCAATTTATTGCCACGAACTTTATTCATTGTTGTCGCCATCAAAAATTTGGACGGGTCTTCTACGGGATTATACCTGCAATCACATAGATCCACATTCTCCCTTTTTTTATGATGAAAATGCATCTCTTAGAGAGGTAATAAAATAAAAAACAATTGTATGTTTGGAGTGATTAAACTCCCCTTCAATTAAGTTGAGAATATACTTTATTCCCTTTGAGAGTATACTTTTTCCCTTTTGTTAAAATAAAAAAAAATGGATAAAATTTTGCGAGAAATAAAATATGAAAACACAAGCACATAGATCCCATGTAAAATGAACAAGTTACCTTATAAAGATAGATAGGACCAATCCAGAGTAAGGCATACATGTTTTTTTAGGCAAAAGCTATTTGTAGAAATATTCTTTCGAAATCTGTGAATTCAATTTATTGAAATTTTAAAAATGACTTTATTGCACATGTTTTTCCTATTTATAGTATCTTAACATGTGCCCTTAGGGCACATGTTAGCATGACTTTTTTTTTATCCAAGATCTTATTTATCCTCACGTAATGCAACATTCAACTTAGAAATTAACTAATGGATAAGCTTTGGAGAACTTATTTTCCTTGATTTTTTTTCTCGAACTGGACTCTGAAGTCTTGAAACTTTCTAAACCGGGAAAAAATTTTGAGTCTAATTCTTACTACAAAAAGATGTGTAAATTAGGGCGGTTTTATTATGGCGTTATAATAACTGCCATAATTTACTGCATATTTTGGCGGTTTTAAGAAACAGCGTAATGTTAATTGGATTTATCCACCATTATTTTTTTAATTATTTAAAAATAAAATCCATTTACGGTTTCTTTTAAAACTTTTTTACTCCAAACATTTTTATCCAATTTATTTTCCAATTTTTTTATCCTTATTTTTATATCTTTTAATTATGTATGTTTTATCTTTTTAAATCTAAATATTACTCATAATAAATAAAACGTCTAATAGAACACCGTGTACCCTTCTTTGCTTTTTTCCTTTTACCTTTTCCATTTCCTATTCAGATTCTCTCTTCAACTTTTCCTCCTCCCTTCACCCTATCCTCTATTTCTTCATTATCTCCTCTCAAGTTCACCTTTAATTGTCTATGTTGCTCCTCTACTCCATCAATTTGTTCGCACTTCTTCTCCACTAATTATAAGGTAAAATTAGGGTTTCCATTTAATTATTTTAATAGAGCCATTTTGTGCTAGAATTTTACCTGGGCGATGCGAAATAGGAGCTTGTTTGCACCAAAAGACTAAGTACATCTCACAATAAGGGTGCAGGTGGTGTGGTTGATGGGTTTTTTAGTAGAGTCAGTATTTCTCTTATTTGTTGATACATATCCCACATGACCAGAAGTTGTTGAGCCAACTGCTACGGCCTTGACAATATCGAACCCTCTATTTATAATCTTTAAAATCTCGTTGGGCCAATCTTTAAAATCATTTATAACTCTTAATATGGGTGAATCGTATTTGCATTTGACTGATACTTTCTTCAGGTTTCATTTTCAAGAGTTCATACTAATAGGTTAATGTGTCCAATTTTTCCTTCTTTACCTCAGTAGTTTCATGGGTAATTTAGAGGATATCCCACATTTCTTTTGTAGTTTTTCAATGAGAAACACATAAAAAGTCATTAAAACTTAGTGTTGTAGTGATGACAACTTTCTCCTTCAAAATGCGCTACATATTTTCTTTATCATATATGGTACAATCCTTTTTAGGTTTTTTTTCAACAACACCATTAACTTTGTGTGTAGGAAGAAATGGACATTAGGTCATAGCCTTACAAATACCACAATTCATCCCTTCTATGAAAAACTTCATTTTCTCTTTCCACAAATTATACCCTTCTTCATTAAAGAATTGGGGGTTGTTTAGTGAATAACTTGAAGTCATTTTCCTCCTGAGATAATCAGTCCTTAACATGAGTTAGACTCTGATGTCACTTGTTAAACAATTGATTTCAAGCACAAGATGAGGGTGAATTGTGGTATTTAAAATTTGCTATTACTTTTATATTTTTCTCAATTAAGACCGTGTTAGTAGTTACTTAGGAGTGAATAACAACGAAAATTAAAAATTAAAAATAAATAGCAGAAATTAAAAGGATATGGTTAGAGAGATTTCACAAGAGATTTATGCAGGTTTAACCAAACATTGGTCTAATCATGTCCTCAAGGGATCTTGTTAGAATTTGACTATAAACTTTGAGTCTTTGAAGGTTATGCTCAGAACCTTTATACAAGTTGATCTTGAGATTTTTATAGACTTATCTCTAATCAAAGATAGTTTTTATTACAAGCTAAGCTAACCAACCTTCTTAGATATTTTCAAGCTGATTTGAATAACCGAAGTAGAACTTTTTTCGACAAACAAAAACAAAGATTTTATGACTAATTTATCTCGTGAAACAAACGCATTATTCTCAAGAGAATCACACTCTAAATAATAAATAAATAACACGACCGCTTACAAAATCTTCCTCACAAGCAAAGATTCACTCAAAAGCACTATGTCAACTTTAAGTGAAGTAAAAATGCTTCTAGAGAGAGAAAAAGAGAAAATAGAGAGATAAATTTCAAAGAAAATATCATGCTTTAAAATTTTACGTGAAATGAATAGGAGAACGACCTCCTTTCTATAGGGTTTGAAAAAAAAAAAAGGAAATAATACGTGGCCAGAATTGATGAGCCAATTGATTGTCATAATGCTTCAATTGATTGAGATAATGCTCCAATCGATTGGCCAAGTCATTTCTAAATGATTATCGTGACCCAAAAATAAATATTAGATATATAGTAGTTACAAGTTATTAAGGTGATGTCCTAATCGCTAGGTAAATCGTTTAGCCTTTCTCTAATCTATTGGCTTAATGCTCCAATCGATTGGCTGGCTCTAAAAAATTTTGTCAATCGTTTAGTTAGTTCAAAAAAGCTTTGGAAAGAGAATGGACAATTTCTTAATCACTTGGCTTGGCTTAGAAAGAAATTTTCAAGATAAAATTGTTTGAAAAATATTTTTTAACGTGTGTGTGTGTGTGTGTGTGTGTGTGCACGCGTGAGTTACCTTAATACTTAAAAGATCCTTTCTTGATTTTAAAAAAATTGGGCCACTCAGACAAACACGACTTAGAGAGGTTTCACACTTCCTCTTATTTATTAGTCTGAGACTTCCAAGAATTTTACCACATATATCAATTATATAAGCACTTTAATCTTGAGTTTGTTTTCTAATGATGAGGCATGGGATGCTTCTCTGGTTAAGTCACCATCATTGGAGAGTAGAAAGTCATTAACATTGAATTTGGTAATTATTGTCATCGGTAAAACTTTGGATGGGTCTTCTGCAGGACTATATCTGCAAGCACATAGTTCCACATATATCTCTTGGATAATGCTCATAGATGTCTGAGGTCTATTCGGATAGTGTGAATCACTTCAAGGATTGATTCTTCTTTGTCACTCCTCTCAAAAAAGAGGATAATTCTAAACTTTTATCCATTGACCTTGGGTCTCCCTACCAATGCTTAGACATATTAGCTAACCTTTAGTGTAAGAGCCACTTTATGGAATAGTTTGATCATATGTTTATTAGATGGAAAATCTAACTCGAGAAGACATCTTCTTAAAGAGGAAACTGGAGAAATTTTTTAGGCTTTAAGTTATTAGGAAGGTGTAACCCATTATGACACGACATCAATAACAAAATTAAAGCGGCTCATAGAGACACGACTACTAGTGGAAGCCAACTCCAATGATTCTAATAAAGACATTTTTGGTAACTGGAATGGAGAACACCATCTTCTTTGAATATTTCTCTGTGATCTCTCAAGTAACATGTTATTATTTTCCTACAAATAATATGAAATGTGAGAAAATAATGTGGCAAATGAAAAGGCATGCCCAAGTTATTCCATCTCCAATAGTTGTACCAATATGGGTCGTGGTGCGCCTACTCCGATGCAGGTGGAAGTTTAGTTTTCACCTGTATATGATGTGATGTAAAATGCTCTGAGCTCCCTTTGACCTAGAGAAGGAGGATACTTGGGGAAATTCTTGATCTTTAGAAGCTTCAAGCGGATAAGTCACTTACTATGCATCATTATCTGATGTTCATTCTGGAACATGTGTCAGCTCAACTAGGTTGCCTTTTGCATTACTAGCTCGCCATGGGACCAAAAAGGCTAGGGAGTTCTAGTCTTCCATCTCCTAAGACTATTATTCTTTTTTTAAAAAAAACTGAAGAAGCTTTCCATGAGAAATTTTCAACTTAGTGTACTATACTTGTAGGATATTAGTGGTCTTGGCCTTTGGAGTTATTGATCGGGAGGAGTCTCTTACTTAGTCATATTTGGAGTTAAAAGAGCTGCTCGAAGTGTGTGTTGGTGGCCTTGTGGTTTAGTGAAAGACTCATTTGAAAGTACTTTGCAACAGGCAGAGTATTTTTATCTCATTGGGCATATCTCTCGAGAGTTAGTTTGTATTGACTAAGCGATGGAAGATAGGAAGTTGATTTCCTTAGTGGATTAACCAGATATATGTTTCTTTTTTTTTGTTCCAACAAGTTTGTCCTAACATGTATGTATCTAACGAACAAGTGACCTTTATGGTTTTTGTCATGTAGTGACCTTTATGTTTATGTGATATTGATTTTAGTTTCGAGTTCATTTCGTTGGGACATAGTTGGCGCCTATGTAGCACTGACACCTATGAAAAAAGGCGTGTCAGTGTCGTTGTTTGTGTCGGACACCTACACTGACACTTGTGATTACAATTAATTTATTCATTTTTTAAAATTATTATTGAGGTCGTCGTATCAGTGTCAGGGTTGTTTTTAGGGTGTACGTGCTTCATATATCGGTGTTAATGTTCCATCGTGGAATCCAAATTTTTCAAGGATGTAGTGTTTGTTACAATGAACTAGAGCTTTTAATATGGCAGAGAGGGGTGACCTATTAAATTAGCATTTTCACGTCCAAGTCAATAAGAGAATCAAATGTGATACGAGAGTAGGAATGAATTTAAACATCTAAGAATGACGTGATTTCTCTCTTAAATAGTAAAAATAATTTAAACTAAAAGCGGTAAGCGCGACGTGAATCGCGGTTAATCATTAGACTAATCTGAAAAGTTAACATAACTTCCAAAAGCGGAATTACCTATGGAATATTTTTTTATTGCTACTTTTACTTTAGCGTTGAATCTTTCAATTTTAATAATACATACTCCCTCTGGTCACTATTATAAATACAAAAATAACATTAAATCTTGGTTACTATTATAAGCAAAAGTCATTAACTTTTAAACTAATTTATGTTTGTGTTACTAGTATATCCTTTATTTAATTTAAAAACATTTAATGTTGATAGTTGATTCATCAAATATAACTAAGGATATTATAGTAAATTTTAATTTAATCTATCTATTTTTTATTATCTATTATAATATATTAATTCTGAGACACAAACTATTTGATTGACAAGTCATCATCTCTCAAATTATTTGATATGCCACATTAATTAAAATATGATGTGACACTCTTTAAAACATTTCAATAAAAAACTTTTAATATTTACTTTAACATAATATGTAACGTTTTACTCATAATTACTAAAATAAAACACTCTTATTTTATATATTTTACAAGTTAATATATTTTACAAGTTAAGTCTTTATTTTTATTTTTATATATTAATCATTACTATTTTTATGTATCTATTAATCTATCATCTTTTTTTCGTACAAAATACATAATATAATATTTTACTCCATAAATATTATAACATATAAATTATAAAGAAATAGAAAATTAAATGAGTATTAAATCACTTAAAACATATATATTTACTATAATATATTAATTATGAGACACAACCCATTGAATTCATTATTTCTCAAACTATTTGATTGACAATTCAACATCTCTCATGCTATATTAATTAAAATATGATGTGACACTCTTCAAAATTTATCGATAAAAATTTTTTAATATTCACTTTAACATTGCTTAAGATAAAATATTTAAATAATACTTTCAAATTTAACTTATAATTTTACAATAGAAAAAACAAATATTTTTCTAAAATTCAATTTGTTATTGTGGTTATAGTTAATTGTTGAAAATTTAACTTCCAATATAAGTTAAACTTCCTACAATATATTAATAACCTACAAATATTTAAAATAAAAAATACAATCCAATTGAATTGAATTAAATCAATTGTATGCATACAAATTATTTGTATATAAAATGAAAGACAAACATACAAAAATATTTTTGTTTGTGCCTATCTTTTTTTTTGTATAAAATATATAATATTTTATTTTATTCAATAAAAATTATAGATAAAAATTTAAAAATAATATTAGTTTATATTGTTTAAATTTTTTTTATCAATTATCTATTATAATATATAAATTATGAAACACAAATTATTTGATTGAATTTGTCATTTCTGATAGATAATTCATCATCTCTCATGTCACATTAATTAAAATATGATGTGATACTATTCAAGGTTTATTAATAGAAACTTTTTAATATTTATTTTAACATTGCTTAAAATAAAATATTTAAATAATACTTTCAAATTTAACACATAACATTGCAATTGATAGATAAATACTTTTTTAAAATATAATTCTTAATTGGAATTATAGTTAATTGTTAAAAAATAAAACTTCAAATAAAATTAAATAATTATCTTTTAGCTTATTACATATCAATGTCCAACAATATATTCATAAACTATAAATATTTAAAATAAAAAAATATATAATTCAATTGAATTAAATCAATTTTATACATAAAAATTATTGGTACAATGGGATAGCTCAGTTGACACTTGTTAGCTGGATTAAGGGGCTGGTCCAGATTGTTGAAATTTATAAATACATAATATAATATTTTATTCAATAAAATTGTAGATAAAAGTTTAAAAATAAAATGAGTATACATTGCTTAAATTATATTTATCTATTATCTATTATAGTATCTTAATTCTGAGACACAAACTGCTTAATTGAATTCATGATCTCTTAAATTATTTGATTGACAATTTATTATCTCTCATGCCACACTAATTAAATATGATGTAACACTCTTCAAAGTTTATCAATAAAAAAAATTTATATTCATTTTAACATTGCTTTAGATAAAATGGTTAAATAATACTTTCAAATTTAAATTATAACTTTGCAATCAAAGAACAAATACCTTTCTAAGATATAATTCTTAATTGTATTCATAGTTACATGTTAAAAATTAAACTTAAAATATAAAATTAAGAAGTTATCTTTTAGCCTATTATATATAAAAGTTCAACAATATATTAATAGACTATAAATAATTAATAAAAGAGATAATTTAATTTAATTAACTTGATTGTATGCATTAAAATGAAAGATAAACACACAATAATATTTTTTTATTTTTTAATACATGACTCATCATATAATTCATATAAATGTATTAAATTATTATACTCATTACCTTCTCAAACTACCGAGACATCGTAAAACAGAAAGTTTCATCTTAAATTTTATGTCAATTGTGATGATTGGTTACATATTATATGAATCATTCGAATATAAACTATTTTCAATTCATAAAATAATGAAAACACATTTTTGAAGATGTTGAAAAAATGAAAAGTGAAACAATAAAAAAAACTACTTAAATGTTGTATATGTTTATTTCACATAATTAAAATATGACGTAACACTCTTTAAAGTTTATCGATAAAAAAATTTTAATAATCCTTTTAACATTATTTAAAATAAAATGGTTAAATAATAATTTCAAATTTAACTTATAACTTTGCAATAGAGAAATAAAAGCCTTTTTAAAATATATTTTTTAATTAGAAACTGTGATAATTGGCTGTGTGCTGTGTGTATAGTTTGAATATGAAATTTATTCAATTTATAAAATGATAAAAACAATTTTTTGAAGATGGCGAAAATAATTTATTTTGGATTATAATAGTGATCGGATGGAGTACTTATATAATTTTACGTAGTTTTTATGTAGTTGAAAACGTAGACATTGAGCGAATTCCGTAACCAAACATCGTTGTTTGTTTTGTTTAACGCTTTTGCAGTTCTTTTCACTTTTTTGTTACTTGTTTTTACCGATTTTTGTATCTTATAACTAAGACAGTTTGAGATAGATATATTGTAAACAAAACATATCCAAGTTACACGAGAGAATATGCTTCTTCTAATTTGAAACGCATAAACAACAACATCAAATTAAAAATACAGTAGTTAACTGTAGTGGAGAAACTCTTTGTGGAGTTGAAAAAAAGCCACAAACATATACAAAGGGCCTTGTTGGGCCATATCCAAGTTTTGCTGTCTGCTATTTATTGGAAACCGCTCTTCTTTCCATAGAAGCAGAAGCCCCCACTTCATTTATTGCTACCATGTTCCATATAAACATCGTGCTATGTTTCATAGGCATGCATTATTATATTTCCTAGCTAGGTTATGTACACAACTTAAACTCCTACAATCCCAAGATTCTATTCTTTTCTTCTTTAACATGAATTTGTGACTGAGTTTCAATAGCATTATCATGAGAAGGAAATTCAAAATGCAAAACCTAAAAGCTGACAAAGATGGGCAAAGAAAACTTGTTAAAGTTTCATGTATTAAAACAAGACAATGAGCATGATTATTTTAGATAAGCATATGATATATAAGGTAAGTATGCAAAACCATGTTGGGAATTCAAGTGTGGCATGTGCTCTATGGAATGACACAGAGGAAAGAGATTTTGTAGAATTGCAGATGCAGTACTTGTGGGGACTGAGGATCAGTAGTGACAAAGATGTATCAGTCATTGTAACTTATGTACATGGAGCCTACCAAATGCAATAAATTCCTGTTATTTCTTAGTTGGATCATTGTTCCCTCACTAAGCATTCACATTTTGGTTCACCTTGGCTTCAACTCTGACCAACCAATTCTAGACATTTTAGTTTTTATGTACATTATCAGATATCAGGGTCATAAACAACACATATGTGAAATAGAGTGATTAATTTACCTCTTAGTGTAAACACAGAAGAAAATAAAGAACTATATATAGTAACTTTACCTAATTCGTTCAAAAATGATTTACATTAGGGTAGAGAATAGAGAGGAGCTATCTAATCTACTAGTATAATTCAAGAATCTTGAAACAAGAAATTACAATATGAGTTATTGTAAATGTTGTATAATTTCTTTTTAAGATTAATTATAATTTTGGTCTTTCTATTATTATTTTGTTGTCCTCTTATTTTAAAATTTAGAATTTTAGTCCCTTTATTTTAGTTTTTTAAGGATTTTAGTCATTTTACAAATTTAAAGGTAACTTTTAATGACATGGAGCTCACATCTATGGGAATATCATGTCATTAAAAATTACATTCGAATTTACATGAGACTAAAATCTTCACAAAAAAAAATTAAAATAAAGAGACTAAAATTCTAGATTTTAAAATGGAAAAACCAAAATAAATAAAAAAGGATAATATGAGTCAAAATTGAAATTAAGCTTTTTTCAACCGTAAAAGATTGTATTAAAGTGAGCTAAAGTGATACTCAATCCGAATACAAATAAAATGGACCGAATTACATCAACACATCTAACGGAATGGACATCCAAACAACTTTAGACGAATTAAACTGACCAAAAGATCTGGCACAAAGTCAATCCCAAGTTAAAGATTTTGCAACAAAGACTATCTCACGAACCATTTTCCTCCTACCATTAAATAAAATGTCATTTCTAATTAACCAGATAGCTTCCAGAACAGATAGCCAAATAAAAATTCTACAATTATTTTTCCTAACCCTCCTCCTCAAAACAAACTCAAACAACAGAAAATGATCAGGAATATTAGAAAAAACACTAAAAACATTTCCACCTACCAAGTCAAAAACAAATATTCAAACCTCAATAGCAACACTACAAGAAATGAATAGATGAAAATGAGTATATTTTGGTTTGAGGCATGACAAACAAATACGATTATGCATGCTTGAGATGACTCATCTCTTAGCAAGTTCATCCTTTGTTTGAAGTCTATGATGAAGTAACCTCCACGCAAACACTTGAGCATTAGAAGGTGCCTTTGATTTCCAAATAAACTTCAAAGCATCCAACAAACATTTGTTGAATTTTGCATTCTGACTCAGGCCCACATATAATCTATCAAAAGTCGACTTTACTGAAAAACCTGCTAGAACAAGATTTGGTTCTACATTTGGCCTTTAATTTGGATGATAACAATACATTCTTTGATAGAGAACAAATTTTTACCCTAATGGTTTTGTCTAATGTGTAGCCTTTTCTAATAGTTTATTACTCTGATGGAATGGCGTGTGACATCATCTATTTATGGAATTAACACACTTTGAATCTAGAGAGATACAATGTATGTGTTACAAGACATTGCCAAGTTCTGAAATGCTTCTAAACAACGCTTCTGATGAACGTTAGTCCAGAGTTTCTGGCTATGACTTTGATGGTTGAGCTTATGAGGACTTCTCAGGCTTTATGATTTTGAAGAACAACTTTAGATTCTGAAGAGAAAGTTCTACTTAAAAAGTTTTGAAGATTCTGAAGACAAGGTTCTGAAGATTATGCACTCTCAAGTTCTGAGGTTCTGAAGATTTTGAAGACAAGGTTTTGCTGAACAAGTTCTGAAGACTCTCACTGTGCTTTTTCTCCTTTGAAGCATGCTTCACCAACACACTTTCTAAAGCCTCTGAAGATTAGAAGATAAGATCAAAAATATTTTACGTGAGTAAATAGTACTGAAGGTTGAGAAAAACACAAGAAAGGGGTTTGAATTGAGTTTTAAAACTTTTTCAATTAGAAGTATTTTTACAAAAAGTTTACAAATCCTTTTCACAAACGATTAGAAGTGCTTTCCACAAACAATTATAAGTGCTTTCCACAAATGATCAAATTATAAATCAATGCGTTAAAAGAGAAATAATGACAAGTTCTATTTATACAAGTTCACCTTAGAAAAGGCTACTCATCCACCCTCCAGGGTGATTTCTCCTTAGTTAAGAACTTAATCCACCAATCTCAACAGATTACAAATGCACGGGCTACCTGACGGTGACTAACAGAATACAATGATACCCTGTTAGTGATCCCCTAAGAATCCTGACCTACCTGATCCCCTAAGAGATATAACTATCACTGACTCCCAAGGTTTCTGACCTACACGGTCTCTCAAAGGAGATTTCTCTTTGCCTTAGACAAGGACTTGATCAACTCACAGTTGAATGATGTGTTTACAAAGTTTCTTCTAATAAGCGGATTACACAAATGCTTAAGTTCATATTGTTTAACACAATTATGACCAAAAAGTCTTGTGTTTAAACAATTTACAATGATTACACAAATATGAGCAACAACTATTGTGTTTTTAACAGATAATAGAAGAACAAATAGTAACACAATTAATGAGCAACAACTCATGTGTCTTTGTCTTCTTTCTCAAATTGTTCTAACAATAATATCAACACAATAATGAGCAATAATTATTGTGTTCAATTAAACATTATTACACAAATAACGAGCAATAACTCTTTGTGTTTTTTATCTTTTCGGGGATTGATTTTGAAACCGTTACTGTTCTTCTTCAATTGAGTATTTCTTCAGTTTTCGCCAATTTGCAAATGAGGTGCTTGAAGCTTTATATCGGTGTTGAGGAAGTAGATCGTTGTAGTATTAGTAGTATTAGTAGTACACACATCACTTTCATCTTGCCAGCTACCAATGGTAAGAAACGTTCGTGGGAGACAAATAGTACACAGTATATCCATTTGAGTAGAATGTGTAATTATACTATTGTACCAACTTTTCTAGCTCGTGTTTCTGATGATAATTGTCTTCTATTAAATATTACTTATGCTAAATTAGTAGCAAAGGGATACACACAACTTGAAGGGATTGATTACCACGACACTTTTTCACCTACTGCTAAAATGGTTACAATACGTTGTTTGTTAGCTTTGGCAGCCGCTCAAAATTGGTCACTTCATCAGCTTGATGTCCACAATGCGTTTCTTCACGGAGATCTTTCTGAAGAAATTTATATGTCTCTTCCTCCTGGTTTTCAGCGACAGGGGGAGAACATTGTGTGTCGCCTCAACAAATCTTTATATGGATTAAAACAAGCCTCTCGCCAATGGTTTGCCAAGTTCTCTACATCTATTCAAGGTGCAGGATTTATTCAATAAAAAGCGGATTACTCGTTGTTTACATGTAAGAAAGGCAAATCATTTACTGCCTTATTGATCTATGTTGATGACATCCTCATAACTGGTAATGATCTCAATGCCATAACTGTTCTTAAACAGTTTCTGCATAATCAATTTCGGATTAAAGATTTAGGTGACTTGAAATTTTTTTTGGGCATGGAGATTTCTCGGTCAAAGAAAGGTATATTTGTTTCGCAAAGGAAATATGCTTTGGAAATTCTAAAAGATGGAGGATGTTTGGGAGCTAAGCCTGTGAATTTTCCCATGGAGCAAAATGTAAAATTGTCAGGTGAAGGAGAATTGTTGAAAGATCCATCCTCATATAGGCGACTTGTAGGACGCCTAATTTATTTGACTGTTACTCGTCCGGATATCACCTACTCAGTGCATATATTGAGTAGATTCATGCATGCCCCTCGCAAACAACATATGGAAGTTGCCATGCGAATATTGCGGTACTTAAAGGGAAATCCAGGTCAAGGTTTATTTTTCTCTTCCCAAAATGACTTATCTTTACGTGTCTTCTGTGATTCAGATTGGGGAGGTTGCCCGATATCCAGAAAATCAACTACGGGGTATTGTGTTTTTTTGGGATCCTCACTAATTTCTTGGCGAACAAAAAGACAAAAGACAGTTTCTCTATCATCAGCTGAAGCAGAATATAGAGCTATGACAGGCGCATGTTGTGAGTTGTCTTGGCTACGTTCGTTGTTCAAGGATTTGGAGACATTGCACCCAAAAGCCGCACTGTTATATTGTGACAACAAAGCAGCTCTTCACATAGCGTCTAATCCGGTATTTCATTAAAGAACTCGACATATAGAGATAGATTGTCATTTTATTCGTGACAAAATTCAGGATGGTTCAGTAGCAACTGAGTATGTTCCTTCGGCAGAACAAGTAGCCGATGTATTCACTAAACCATTAGGAAAGGAATCATTTCTTACAATGAAGCACAAGTTGGGAGTTCTTGATATCCAATCTCCAACTTGAGGGGGAGTGTTAGGAAAGGAAATTATATTCTATGATTCTTGTTATTATGAGAGTTAATTGCATCCATGATTCTTGTTGTAAATATGGTAACGTAACCATCATATCGATAATAGGAATAGATTGCTGAATTATAGGAACAAAATCATCTTATTAGAGAGATGTATATGTGTATATAATGCTCTAATGTTTCTGAATAAAACACAACCAAATCATTTCCATCTTCTCCTGTTATTTTGACATATCATATTTAGATCTTGTCTTCTGATGGAATATTTGATGTTGATTAGAAATGAGTCCAGAAGATCTATCTTTCCTTGATCCTTTATTCTGATGGAATACTTCTGATGTTGATTAGAAATGTGTGTATTCCATGAACTATCCAAGTCTTCATAATCTTGACTTTGTCTTTAGAAATATAAGCAGCAACTTTTCTGATGAACAAATCTTGACTTTTGATTCGGAAATAGAAGCTTTCTTTTGATGTGTTCAGAATCTTAACTTTTTCTTCAGAAATATAAGCAGCATATTTTCTGATGAGAAAACCTTGACTTCTTATCTTTGCGTTGAAAACTTGTTTCTTGTGAAATCCTTATTCCTGATCTTGAAGCAATAGCTTGTCGGAAATTCTTTATTCTTGAATACTTGTGACTTCTGAAGCAATACCTTATTGAGAAGTACACATGTGATCTTCTTTCTGACGAACATTCAGTATCTTCAGAACTACTGATGTTTCTTCAGAAGCGGAGGGAACACTTTTTTTGATGTGCTTAGCGTATTTCTAATTATTCAGACAACAACCCTAAATCATTTGGAATATCTTATCTACATACTCAAGAAACTTATTATAAACAAAATTGTTTACATATAAAATATATGTATTATTATCATCAAAATCAATAGATCAATTGTAGAATCTAAATCTTGTTCTAACAAGTACATCGTACAAGATCAAATATTTCTTCCACTACATTGATTTATGGGGCTAGGACAACACTATGGCACGATGTTGTCTACCACTCACACTGACCATTATGCAAGAATACAACTAGAATTTGGAATTCTCATTCTATCCTCCAACGGATCTTTCTTTGACTATATAAAGAAGGCTTTGAAGAATAGGAAAATAAGTTACTTCATAGAAAAGAAACTTTGTGCGAAAATTCTCTGATTCATTTTATTCTTTTGTAAAGAGATGTAAAGAAATGAGCTTTTGTTCATTAACCTGATAGAAACACTTTTGTGTTTATCATTGTATTTAAATTTGTGTAAATATACTTTCTTAAAAGTATATTGTAAACACACATTTTTGTATTTCAACTGTTGAGTTGATTGTTCCTTGAGAGATTATGGTATAGTCAAAATTTCCCAAGAAAATATTGACGGGTAGTCTTTATAGTGTGTAATCAGTTTGATTATAGTAGATTAAGTCCTTATTGAGAAAGGCAAAATCACCTTGGCGGTGGACTGGATTAACTTCGTTAACAATGAACCAGGATAAAAAGAATTGTGTTCATTTATTTTTGTTCTTGCTTCATCCTTATTTGTTTGAGAAGAAAAAGATTTCATTTCTATAAACCCTATTCAACCCCCCTATTTTCTTGTGTTTCACGTACCTTCAAAACCTATTGTAGAAAACCGTCAAACAAATTGATTTGATTGAGTTAGAATAGGCTCAATGTGTTGTAGAATAGAGTTTGGATTGACGTATTATGATGCCTCTAAATCAAGTAAATTGTTATGATTTTAGCAAAAAGTCCAAGTCCACGAATTCTAAACCAAAAAACTAGCATAAAAAATCAACAAATTTGGTTCCTGCAGGACCTTAAATAATAAGTAAAATTACTTGCACAACGGCTCCTTATCAATCCGACAATTCCTCCAAAAATTAATATCAACACCGTTCTCGACTTTGCACAAAAGGCCCATGCGAAACTAGTTAGTTTCAGTGCCCTAAGCACCTAATATGATATGCAAATCCCTCCACCATAAAGAATGTTTTGAGTTAAAACAAGACAAAGGATTATCTCGAATTATAATATTGATATCTCCATATTTGTAATAAACAACTTTTTGCCTTAAGAGTCTTTCTCAACCAAAATCCTCCAACCCCATTTGCTCATTAAAGCTATATTAAATAAAGGGTTAATACCTATTTTCACCCCTGACATATGGGGTGTATTTGAAAAACCCCCATGCCAAAAAAAAAGTTCCAATTGTTACCTTGACAAATTTTTAAAGTTTTATTTTTTACCTTTAGGATGCCACATCAACTAAAAGGCTGATGTGGCTTATTTTTTTGTTAAATTTGTATTTTTTGGTTATTCCACATCACATAATTCCCAAGCAAATGACCAGAATGCCCTTAGCTCCATTTATCTTAAAATCCCAAATTATTTTGCAAAGGCTTTGTTTCAATTCTGACCCTCCAAATTAGGGTTTAAACCGAAAGAAGACGGCTCAAAATGAGATAGCGCGGTGGTTAACGGAACTGCGCCGGAGAGATTGTTACCGGAGACATCAAAAGTTCTGAGAGAAGACTGATTAAAAGGAGGAATAGTACCGTTGAAAGCGTTGAAGCTTAGACGAAGATAGTAAGGACGATCAAGGTTGATGAAATCCACAGGTATATCTCCAGAGAGATTGTTGTGAGAGAAATCAATAGTTTTGATTCTGTGAAGAGTGAAAAGTGAAAGTGGAATTGAACCGGTGAAGTGGTTGTAGTCAAGGAAGAGTGTTTTGAGATTGAAGAGAGCGGAGAGGTCAGGAATGGTTCCGGTGAGGGAGTTGTTCTGTAAGCTGAGAACACGGAGCTGATCGAGGAGGGTTAATGTGCGAGGAGCGAAGACGCCGGCGAGATCTAAGCTTCGGAGGACGAGATGGACTACTTTGGTGCCGTTGCATTGTACGTCTGGCCAGTTGCAGAAAGGGGTTTTGGTGGTGAAGTTGAGGTGGTTGTGTATGTCAGCTTTGGATTTGAATGCTAAGAGTGAAGTAGGATCTGAGAGTTGTGAAGGTGTGGTTTTGAGTTTGGTGGAGTTTGAGAGTGTAGTTGAGAGGAGTAACAGTGAGAGTGAGAGGATTATCCATTTGGTTGAGATGAACAAGTTTGGTTAAGGGTATTCTGGTCATTTTCTTGGGAATTATGTGATGTGGAATAACCAAAAAATACAAATTTAACAAAAAAAATAAGCCACATCATCCTTTTAGGTGATGTGGCATCCTAAAGGTAAAAAATGAAACTTTAAAAATTTGTCAAGGTAACAATTGGAACTTTTTTTTGGCAGGGGGGTTTTTCAAATACACCCCATATGTCAGGGGTTAAAATAGGTATTAACCCTTAAATAAATCACAATGCTTCACACCAAGACCACCTTCCTATTTTGGCATACAAATTGTCGATCATGCCACTCAATTAATCCTTCTAAACTTTTATTTAAATATTCCTAAAGATCTTCAGATTCTTAGAACCATGAATCCTAAGAATCGTTCGCTATGTATTTTTAAAAATTTTCTCTCTAAAAAATTCTTGTATCTACAAAATAGACACACAAAACACATTTATATTAACACGGAAAATAAAATGAAAAACATGTATCGCATACCAAAACGCATCTTGCACGCCGACCACCCCTCTCACGGATCTGGCATTAGTGA
Organism: Vicia sativa; assembly: GCA_021764765.1. NCBI lineage: Eukaryota > Viridiplantae > Streptophyta > Magnoliopsida > Fabales > Fabaceae > Vicia > Vicia sativa. Next base: position 144,175,012 of record CM038792.1, read on the forward strand.
AATGCTTTGAAGCTCAACAATCCCCCACCTCTAGGAAGAGGCTGAGTGGAAATGGTGATGCTTTGAGACATACTTTCACAGTTCTTCACTTTGACTAAAAAATAATGGTGATGCTACTTTATCCAAAGGTTGAATCACTCTTCAACAAAATTGATCATGTCCAAGCAATGTGTGACCATTTATCTAGATTATGATTTGGTAAACATGTATGTTGGTTTCTCTTTCGAAGTTATATTTTCAACCATAATTGTATTCAACTCGATCTTGTATCTTAAGAAGTGCAAATAAATGTTAATGTGTTTTGTCCTCTCGTGATACACTTGGTGATTGGACAAGTGGATGACACTTTGAGTATCATAATGTATCTTCACACATTTTTGGGTGATCTCCAACTCCTAAATCATGTCTCTCAATCATATGCCTTACTCCCCCCCCCCCTCAATAAGGGGAATATATTTGATTGAGTAGTAGATAAAATGACTACAGATTGTTGATTTTCTTTCCAAATTATAGTTGTTCCAAACAAAGTTAATGCAAAAGTGTTTATATTACCTGCATAATTCGCATCCATAAAAAGCCTTCCAAAGTGTCTTTCTCTTGAGCTCCCTGTGTGTATTTCAAACTACCCTTTGATGAATAATTTAAATACCTCAACATCCATTTCAAATCTTCTCAATGAACTTGACCAGGATTTTCCGTGAACCAGTTTACTATGCTATCGGAATATGCTAAGTCTGTTATATTACAACCCATACCATACATGATGCTTCCGACTCCACTTGCATAGTCAGTATTATAGATCATCTTATGTTTTTATTTTTAAGAATATTTCACAATTGAAAGCTTTGTATGATAAATCAAAAGAGTGTTTACAAGTTTAGCATTTTGCATTCTAAACTACTTCATCACTTTCATCAAGTAACTAGATTAAGAGAAGAAAAATTCACCCATTTTTCAGTTTGTCATAATATATTAATATTAATCCCTAAGATCATATTAGATTCACCAACATCTTTCATATCAAATTTTCTATTCAAAGTCTCCTTTAGCTTACCGATCTATTCCTTTATATAGCATGTCATCAAGATATCATCAACTTATAGAAGAAGGTAAAGAATGACTTCCTTATTCCTTTTCAATATGTCTACTCAACTATCATAACAACTTATCTCAAAACCATGCTTAAGAATAAATTCATCAAATCGTCGATACCATTGTCTTGGGTTTTGCTTCAACACATACAAAGATTTCTTCAACAAAAAAATTATAGACTTGTCCTCTACAAAATCTTCAAGTTTTTCCAAGTATATTGTCTCGTCATGGTATCTGTAATACGGTGGGAGAACTGACTTAATTGTTTTTCATTTTATCCCAAATGTTGCGGTTAGCAAGAGTTGCCATCGACTTTTCTTTCATCCAATAAGGAAAGGTGAAAAGAACAGGAAAGACTTTTGATAGATTTTGAGTTCGAGGGTAAGTTATGAAAAGTGAAGGTGTTATCACCCTTTTTATCCGTAGTTATCTACGGGCTCTTAATTTATTAGCTCACTTTTGAAAACTTGCTTTGTGTATGTGTGATTTGTTTGAAAAAAATTTTACTTTAACTTTGTAATGATTCTTGCATCAGTCCTCAACAATGCGTACGAAGTGTTTGAAAATATTTGTTTAAAAATGTGAAGTGTAAGATGTATTGTGTTTTGAAATGTTGTTGCGAGCAAGCAATTAAGAGTTCCTTACCCACTGAAAGGTTATCTGTTGTTCTTTTCCCTCTCCATTAGGGATAGTGTTATCCATACCATTAGTTGGTAGGTAGCCTCATCCATTGGATGTGTAGGGACGGGTTTAGGGTCGTCGTATGGTCATTGAAGGCAACATGGTAAGGATACCTTAGCATTTTGAAGGGACTATCATCATTTTTCCGTAGGGTCATCAAGGGACAACATCATATTTTTGTAGGCAACTCTGAGGGTCATCGAGGGACTATGATATTTATGTGATTTTAATCGAGGGACTTTACAAATGGTATTTATACGTTCGAGGGGCATGACCATTATTTCGTAAGGCAACAAAGAGAGGATACCCTAAGGGTGCACATGTGAAAAGTGTGTTGATTCAAATATTTATCTTTGGAAAATTAGGGTTGTGCTAAGTTAATTTTATTTTTGCCATACAATCCTATTAGCATACATCTAACAATTAATATTTGTACATAAAATAAGTGTGCGAATTGAAACCTAAGCTATTACATCCCATGAGCAGTTACATAATTTAAAAATATACGAGAAAATAAATCTACGCTATTACAAAATAACCGTGCGACTTATACATCGTTTTCTAAAATTTAAAAGCAGAAAGCATACATAAATAAATAGAAAAAATATTCTAACTAATGCAAAATATTCTAACACCCTAAGTATTAAAAAAACATATTTTTTTGTGATTTAATTTTGATAGTCAAAAACTAATTCTAAGTTAATTACTAATTAATTATGAAAATAAAATCAAACTTGATTAAATAAGATTAAATTTTAAGTCAAAAATTAATTTAATTAATTCAATACCTAAAACTAATTTTAGAATATTTTTATGGTTTAGAAAAATAATTAACATAATTATTGAAAAGAAATTAAGATAGAAAAGAAAAATAAAAAAAAATAGAAAAAAGGAAGTGAGAAAAAGTGGTAAAAAGTAGGAAAGGGGGTGCCAAGGGTTGAACTCAGGACCCCAGGGTTGTCAATCAAAAGGTTTACCATCAGGCCACACGTCTGTGGTGATAAAGTGTTAAGTATTGAAATATATATATATATATATATATATATATATATATATATATATATATATATATATATATATATATATATATATATATATATATATATGTGTGTGTGTGTGTGTGTGTGTGTGTGTGTGTGTGTGTGTGTGTGTGTGTGAAACACATAAATCGAAAAATGTTAGGAAAAGTGCAAAAAGTCAGGTTCAAACCCACGCCCTAGTAGATAAAAGCCTTACACGCGCATGCCTTGTCATCGGGGTGGTTGTTTCATCTGTTAATTATCCGCTTCCATAAATATATAATGTAAAATCAATTCCAAAAATCAGAATTAAAATAAAATGCGCGCAGGTGGGGTCCCGGAATTTTGAATGGACGAATCAAATGTCGCCCTGGTGCCACATTTCTTTCCACACCGGTCAAACCACCAGGGACGGTGGCTCCGGTCATCGTCTCCGGTTACTCAAAAATCAAAACCTTTAAAATAAGCAAAACTGGAACCTAAGATCAAGGCTACCCCCCTAAATCGACCCCTGCGATTTCAATGATGGCATTAGTTTTCATTGAAACTGGCTGTATATGGAGATACAAAGGATCAGAACCTTCGTGCCCTAACAATGGTGTTAGACGATTCCTGCATCAAATCTAAAAAAGGATGGTTCTAAACAATCACAAACATCAGTATGGACATGTATGTAAGCATCAAATTTATTTATATAGCATGCATAAAGAGTTTGAAATCCCAAAAGTTTACCAACCGGTGCAACTCTTGGGAGGGAGTTCTGGCGTGCCTAAAGCTTGCTTAAGGATGGGGAATGATACCTGGGACCTTCAGGAGTGTGATGGAATCCTTGGTTTAGATTGAGGGAGACTGGAGAATAGGGTTTGTGTTTGCTCTACACTTTGAAAAAAATCTGAGAGCTTTAGGGTTCGTTTTAAGGCAGCATGTGTGTCCTCTGCTTGTGGTCTTGTTGTGTATTTATAGAGGAAGGAATTAGGTTAACAATTGTGAAGAAAATACATGGCATTGATGAAGAAAATATTTGATTGGAAATTTTGAAAAATATCTTTTAATCATGGCCAATCTTATATCAATCATCCTTGTGCGTTTTTTACAGCTATTTTGGAGTTTTTTGGACCTCAAGTAACTTAGATTTTAGACCCTTCACGCCTTATATACTAATCTTATATATACTTAATTTAATTTTGAATTTAAATGAATAAAATCCAAAATAAATAGAATAAACATTAAGATAATGCATGGATAGGCTTAGAGGTTCTTGATGATGTTATAAACACACCCCAAATCTTAAAACATAGGCCCATTAGTCAAAAATTCAAGATTGCTCAAATTTCACTTCATGCATTTTCTCAAAATTGTCAAACTTGCACCAATCATATCTTGCTCAATTCTCAACATTTAAGGATGATCTTGGACTTTTTAGAAAGCTTAATTTGTCATCTAGAACCTCTCTTTGGTTTTATCTCATTTGAAGCTTCCATGTTCATGTACACTTCTTTGAGAAAAGATGACTTTTTGTTGTCTTTGGAAAGGACCTATAATGTCTTGGCCTATATCTCTCAAATGAAGCATTTTTTTGGGAAAAACCTATAAGAGACAAAGCTGTAGAAATTTAATTTCCTTCAAAATGAATTTTGATTGAGGAATCTCTGATGAAGTATGTGAAAGTTATGCTTGGTCAAAGTTTAATTGACTTCTCCTTAAGAAAACCCTAATTTAGTAACTTTTGACTTTTGATGAATCTTGAGTTTTCTTGATGAATCATGATCAACCCTTGATCAAATGATGAATTTAACTTCAAAATCTTGATGTTGACCAAAAATGATGAAGTTTGACTGTATATTGACCACGGTTGACTTTTGGTCCAACACAACTGATTTTCAACCACCTAAGCAATTGATTGAGCAAACTTGTGAAGCGATGCTTGATTCTTGACATGTGGGTAACTTGAGACATGTGATGAACAATTAAAACCACTTGAGCCATTGGATACTCAATTTCCTTTGAGAAAAATTAAACCCTAGTTGGAGGTCCATTGGTTAGGAGGGGTTTTCATCTAGTCAAACCTTAAGTAGCCTTGAGCATGATGATGTATCTTGACCTTAAAAATGGGAGGACAAATTTTGGGGTACAACACTATCCATGTAAGAAAGTATTTTTGACAACTATTTGTTCAAACTCAAGGTCATATAGATTTACAAATACCATAAGTAGTCTTATAGAACAATATTTTACCACGCACGGGTGAAAAGATTTCATTGCAATAAATTCCATCTTCCTCGGTTAACTCTTTTTCTGTAAGTCTTGTCTTAATAATTCGATCTTCAATTCTGAGAAAATTGTCCTTCTTCTTGAAGATCCATTTACATCCAAGCACGGTTTGTTACTTAGGTAGTATCACAAGCTCTTAAGTATCGTTCTTTTTTCAATGAATGCATCTCACCATTTAACCCCTTTAATCACTTTTGACTATCTTTATTTTCAAATGCTTCTTTGAAGGTGATAGGTTTTGAGTCTTGCAACTATTTAGCCTCATTCAAAACATAATAAATCAGGCTAGGGTAGTGGTATCTCTAAGTTAGTATAATATCCTTCCTCACTATATCATGTACCAACAGATCAATTTAAGCCATTGTAGGTTTCCCTATAGAGCTAGAATTTGACGTCTCAACTTCCTCCATATCTCTAGTCCCACTAGTAGGAACCTTCACTTCAAACAGAGTCATTTCCACCTTATTTTTTGTTTCTTTCACTTATAAGTCTCTGTATTCCATCCTCATACGAGTCTCATTATAAGTAGCATCTCGAGTTATGATAAAGTTTGATCCTCAAGGTCCAATCTTCAACGATTTGTATCCTTTCAAACCTTTGTGATAATCAATAAAGACATACTTTAAATCCCTAGAATCAAGCTTGTCTTGCTTGATATGCGCAAATGACAAGGCTCTGAAAACCTTTAAATTATAGTGATTTATTGGTTTCCCACTCAAAACCTATATAGGGTCTTGAAACCTACTCTTGTGGGTGGATATTTATTGATCAAGTAAGTTGCAGTAGCAACAAATTCACATTAGAAAATCTTTGGTAATATAGTTCCAACCATATGCACCTTATCCTCTCCAAAATGGTCTTATTCATGTATTCAGGAAGATCATTTTCTTGAGGTGTGTTAGTCTCGGTTCCATGTCTCTTAATACCTTGGTTTCTACAAAATTCGTTGAACTTCTCCGAAACAAACTTCAGATCATTGTCAATTATTAACACATTTAGTATAGTTTCCAATTAATTTCCTATAATAGTATGTCATTCCTTAAACTTTTAAAAGGTGTCACTTTTTATTTTTTTAAATGTAAACTCGTACTCTTCTATAAAAATCATCAATAATAGTGGAAAAATGAAAACCACTCTCATGATTTACCACCCTTGTCGGATCTCATATTTCCAACAAAAAAAATACTCAAACAATTTACTAAAATACGCATACAACTCCCAAATATTATCCTATTTTATTTTTCTAGTATGCAAGGATCATAAATTTCTAATTTGTTCAATTTCTCACTTCTTAACGGACTTTGTTTAGCTAGATCAAAAACTTCTTTCACAAACATGTCTTAATCTCAAATGTTATAGTTTGATTTTTTTTCATGAAAATTTTGACTAGCTAATGATATCTAACATATGACAATGAAACCATCTAAAATATACAAATAGTATGTTTTAGATCCATTAGCAATAATTAATGCACCTTGCAAAAAATTTATCAAACCATATTCAATTTTAGTAGAATATCTTAAATCATCAACCATACTTATAGAATTAAATATTTGGTTAAGTTTGGAACATACCTCGCATTATTATGTAAAAGGAACTTTTTGTTATCAAACACCTTATATATAATTGTATCAATATCATAAATGTTGCATGATTTTTTGTTACCAAGACAAACAAATTTCACTTATTTTATCTTCAAAGTCTCGAAATATTTTTTTTCCTTAAACGCATATGGTAAAAGCACTCAAATATCAATGCTCAAACTCTTCTTCATCTCCAAACTCATCAATACTTGTTCCTCGGTACTTTCATAACCACCTACATATGAGAAAAATGCAATATAAACACAATTACCCTTGCTCTCCCTCTCAGAACAATTTTTATTGAAGTGAGTAGTTTTATCAAAAGAAGTATATATTTTGAAACGAGAATCGGAAGAAGAAGAATGATATCAACTCATGCTCATGGTTTGCTACGGGTACAATTATTTTTTCATCACAAAACACGGTGAGATCAAGTCATGTTCAATCTACTAATAGACCAAGTCACAAATTGGTAGTATTAATAAGGAATATATTTTTTAAAAGTAATAAATCTATTTTTTTTTTAAATTAAAAATGTTATATTTAAGAATAAACAAAATCTCAAAACAAAAATTTGAGACAGAGAGGGTATATGCTAATGATGGTTATATTGAAAACAATGATTTTCCATGTTGTAAGACCACAATCAAATCTATATCGTCCTTTACAACGAATATAACTAGGTTTACTTTCTCTCATCTAGTGATGATTAAGAACCAAATTATCGAGGGCCCAAGTGATCGATTTGCAAACAAAGATGGTATATTGCCACATGCAGGTTATAGAAAAGGTCAGTAAGTGGTGGGGTAAGGTGAAAGTTGGGTACGATTCTACAACCATAGGGCAGGGAGGCAATATATTTGACACCAAAAGGACCACACTAGCAACTTTGACCCATATATATATATATATATATATATATATATATATATATATATATATATATTTTTCTTCACCCAACTAGTGTGATTCTTCTTCATCCCTAATGGAAATCTAAATATATCTCTAGATTTCGTAAATACACTTACGAATTCACTTCAGAGATGGACTTCGTAAGTGTATTTACGAAATAATCTAAAATTGGTTACGAATTCACCTTATTTGATTTACTTCGTAAGTACACTTACGAATTCACCTTATTTGGTTTACTTCGTAAGTGCACTTACGAAATCACCTACATTTTAGGGTTTTTTGTAAATGCATTTACGAATTCTTCTAATATCCCAATTTTATTAGGATTTTATTTTGAAAAAATATTTATTTATAATATATATATATATATATATATATATATATATATATATATAGAAAATAAAATATTGTGTTTTATTTTATGTGATTTTTATTATATATACACGATTTCACGTATTAAAAAAAGAATAAAAAAATATATGCATTAAAGTCTAATTTATATTTGGTCTATAATAATAAAATTTATTAATACAATTCATATCAATATCAAATTTGGCCTTCACATAAAAAAAATATATCAAATTTGGCCTATAATAAAATATATAGATGAATTTATTATAGGGCAAATTTGATATTGATATCAATTGCATTAATAATTTTATTATTATTGGCCAAATAAAAGTTAAGCTTTTAATGCATATATTTTTCTATATTTTAGTAGGTGAAATCATGTATATATGCAATGGAAATCACATGAAATAAAACACAATATTCTATTTTCTTATATATATTATTATTATATTATAAATAAATATTTTTTCAAAATAAAATCCAAATAAAATTGAGATATTGGAAGAATTCGTAAATGCACTTACGAAACACCCAAAAATGTAGGTGAATTCGAAATCCTAATAAAATTGGGATATTGGAAGAATTCGTAAGTGCACTTACGAAGGGTATTTTTGGTTTTTCAAAGGTGTGAGAGAAACTCACTAGATGTGTGAAGAAATTTCCATATATATAAACTATGTTTTAAGCGTACCCGACTTTAAATAAAAATTACGATTTCAAATATCATTTTTTTTAATAAAGGATTATATATAAAAAAGAGAAAGGAGCACAAAAAGGGGAACAAGTTAGCCCCAAGATTACAAAAATCTAAAGAAAGGTATTCCTAACCTATTCTTCACAAAATCATTCCTAATTCCAGAAAGAATGGAATCAAAGAAAGTGATAGTACTTATGTCGAGCGCGAAATTCGTCAAAAAATCGGCACAAGAGTTATCTTCTTTATAGATGTGAGTGATGAAAATATGAGAAAAACTATTATGAAGGAGCCAATGGCTCCATCTGTTTCTAAAAGTTAGAGGAATTAAGTCATAATAGTAAAAGCTTCAACTACTCTACTAGAATTGATTTCAAACCAAACCTTAGACCAACCACGGTCGATACAAATCTCCATATCTTTGATAAGCGCTCCAAATTCGGCAAGTAAAGAGGAAATGCCCCAAAAATTATCTGCAAATGCAAGAAGAAAATCTTCTTTGTGATTACGGAAAGTACCTCCACCTTCGGCTTGAGAACTTTCAGTGATATATTCACCGTCACTGTTGCACTTAATCCAACCCTCCAACGGAGGAGACCCAACAACCTCTTTAATCATAGGAGCAACAGGGGGATGAATGTTGACTTTGAAAACTTTGATAAAAGTGAAATATAACATTTTAATGTGAGTTGTTTTAATAGTAGAGTTGTCGTTAATCTGAACTTGAAGCATAATCCAATCCGTCACCACTTGAGTAGAAACAATTCTCCCATGATGCTTGGCCATATTCCTCACCTGCCATATTTTGTACACTTAATTAATCACCATCGCACTAAGAACCAAAGCCGTCTGACTAGATTTGTTTCCAACATCTTAACTTCAACCATTCCGCAATAGAGTTTGGGTTGTTGGTAATCTGGAATTTTCCCATGAGCCAATTCCAAATTCGATTGGAAAAAGTACAGTGAAAGAGAAGGTGCTGGAAAATTTCTGAATCTTTTCCACAGAGATAACAACGAGAGACAATAGGAATACCTTTACTAATAAGGAAGTCATCTGTGGGAATTTTATGATGAATCATCTTCCACACTAAGATGGATCTACTGGGGGGAATATTAGCATGCCATATTATTTTACCCCAAGGGAAAATCGTACCAGATCTGAGCTTGATAGAATAAGCATCCTCAGCAGTCAAGTACCCGAAAGTGCTACGGTTCCAGCAGAGGAAATCACAAGCATTGTTGTCCGGAGGGAGCGAAGAAGCTATACGCGAGCGAAGGAAAGGAAACCAAGAATACCACTCCTCTTGTCAGTTCTAGTAGCCATTGGATGCAACCTCTGCAACTTGAATAAGAGGATTAATGTTATGGACAGCCAGCTGCTCAAGGTTTGTGTCGAGAATAAGCGGATCTCCCTGTAAATGCATGATCAAGTTTTAATGATGGAAAAAGCCCTAGAATGTGTATGCGCGTGCTACAAGGCTGGGTGTCAGAAGAAGGGAAAAAAAGAAATCAGAAAAAGGATCCAATGCGTCGACACACACTACCTTCTGGTCGACGCACATTAAGGGTAACCCACTGGATGTTACGTGTCGTCCCCTGAGTCGACGCACAAGCCAATGAAGTCTGGAAGCTAAAATCAAAAAGGCTGTGTCGACGCATTACCCTAGTTTCGTCGACGAATTCAACATGGTCAGCCCAACGCATTGGCACGCGCCAACCCTCCTTCCTAGAGCGGTCGACGCATCCCTCATGTGTTGTTTATTTTATTTTTCTTTTTCTTTGCCTTATTTTATTTCATTTCACACTAACACTTATAAATAGTCTTTGTTTGTCATTTTGAGTTTTTGAACAAGCATGAAGTAAAAGATACACATAGAGAGCACTTCATCTTCAACATTACTTCTTCAAATTCAACTTCTCCAATAATCAATGTGGTTGAATTCAAGATCCAAGAATTGTTGATAACGTCCAAATTGAAGAATTGCTTCAGATTTGGATTGTGTTTTGTGGGCTCTATCTTGAATAAAACTGTTAGGGTTTTGTCCTCTTAGGTCCGGATCAGTGGGGGGGGTTTGGTACTAATTTTCGCGTTGCAAGATTCAACCGAGTGAAATATCAAGGAGTAATGGGTTCGCTTGATTTTGTCACGGTAACCGGAGGATCTTGACGGAAGAGTTAGGGTTTGATCTTGTTCGATTGATATCAACCGAGAGAAAGAAATTCTAAAGCAAATTGGTAGAGATCTCAAGTATCGCTAATCAGAGGTGTACTCGAAGAGATCGAAGCTTGGTTTGGCTCGAACCAAGGATTGTGAAGAAGATAGGTTCATCATCATCAATTGAATTGTGTGAAAAGGGAACTATTTCTTCACTTGTTATAATTTGCAATTTTATGAAAAAATTCTCAACTCTAAATTTTAGAGTTGGGGGTAGACGTACACCAAGCGAGGACGAAAGGTGGAACTGCCTTAACAAATTCTCGTGTTCTTTCTTTTTGCATTTACTTTCATTATTCGATTGATCAAATTTGTTAGTTTCAAATTATCAAACTTGCATAAACTGAATTGGTGTTGTGTCGAGGTTTAACGAATATGTTTGTAACCCTCCGAAGATTAATAAAGTATATTCAAAGTGCATTATTCAAAACAATTTTTCTCACTTTTTCTTAACGGTTTGCATATCCGATCTTCTCAATAGCAGATCATTAGACGATTGAAAATCCAGGAGGCTTTCGTAAAAATATTTCAAACGCGCAAATTTTAAATACTCGATCTATTCAACCCCCTTCTAGATCGAGCACATCGTCTAACAAGTGGTATCACGAGCGTCGATTTATCTAGTGCTTCGCAATATTACTTTGTAGAAAATGGAGAACGATCCAAAAGGGGCTTATACGAGAGCTCTGATTTTCACCGGTGAGAACTATAACTATTGGAAAGATTGTATGCGTGTTCATATCACATCAGTTGATAGAAAGATATGGAAGGTTATTGAAAATGGTCCCATGGCAATAACCATGACCAACAAAGATAATGTTACCATACCTAAATCGGAAGCACTGTGGGATGAAAATGATGAGAAAAATCATGCCTATGATTGGAAGGTTAGAAACATGCTTATAGTTGCATTAGGTGTCGATGAATACTTTCGAGTATTTCATTGCACCATAGCCAAAGCCATGTGGGATACCCTACAAATTGCCCATGAAGGCACAAATGATGTGAAACTTGCTAGAATCAACACTTTGACTAAAGAGTTTGATCTCTTTCACATGAAGCATGATGAAACTATCGCCGATATGCAAAAGAGATTTTCTCACATTATTAGTCGCCTACACACTCTTGATCATGTTACTCCCAATGCAGTTGCTACTAACAAAGTCTTGAGATGCCTTAATAGGGAATGACAACCGAAAGTCACCGCTATCAAAGAAGCAAATGACCTAGCCACTCTCGACATCACAACACTATTTGGAAAACTCCAAGAACATGAACAAGAGCTCACAAATCTCAACAAGCACGAAAAATAAAGAAATAAAGGAAAAGCAAAAAGATAAGGAAAGGAAGTTTATCTCATTGAAGGCTTCAAGCTCTAAGTCTTCCACCAATAACTCATGTGTTAGTGAGTCTAGTGAAGATGATGAGAGCTCAAGTGAAGACATGGGGCTGTTTGTGAGAAAATATCACAAATATCTTCAAAGAATGAAGTGTAACACTCGGACAAAAATTTCGTCAACTATAAGCAACAATCAAAGACATCTAAGCAAGATGATGACAAGAAATCAAAATCAAGGGGATCATGCTTCAATTGTAGGAAACCCGGACACTACAAGCCGAATTGTCCTCTTCTCAAAAGAGACAAAGGAAAAGAAAAATCCCAAAGAAGACCTAATAAAGTTAGAAGAGCTTACATTGCATGGGAAAGCAATAGTGAAGAATCTAACAAGAGTGACTCTAGCAATGAATAAGAAACGGTCAACTTTTATCTTATGGCCCATCAAGGAAAGAAGAAAAAGGTGGAATGTCTTGAGACTACCGAGAGAAGATGGTTCCTCGATAGTGGATGCTCAAGACATATGACGGGTGTCATATCTCTATTCTTTGACTTTGTGGCTAAGTAAAAAGGATTTGTTACCTAGGGTGACAATAACAAGGGAGAAATACTCGGTAAAGGTAGTGTAGATAATCCCTCTTCTACTACTATCTCTGACGTCTTTTTAGTTGATGGTCTTAAACACAATCTTATTAGCATTAGTCAATTGTGCGACAAAGGATATTATGTCTCTTTTTCAAAAGATTTTTGCACTATTGAACACAATGTGAATAAAGAGGATGTGTTCAAAGGCTTGAGGGTAAATAATGTATATATGCTATACTTGAATGAAGTTTCCGTGAAAGGTGCCAAATGCCTACTCTCCTTAAATGAAAACTCTTGGCTTTGGGATAGACGTTTTACTCACTTAAACTTTGATTTGTTAAATAAAGTTGTTTCAAAAGATTTAGTAGTCGGATTACCCATAGCAAAATTTTCCAAAGATCACTTATGTGATGCGTGCCAAATGGGAAAGCAAACAAGAATCTCGTTTAAATCTAAAAACATTGTATCCACAACAAGACCTCTTGAACTTCTCCATATGAACCTCTTTGGACTTTCTAGAATTAAAAGCCTAGGTGGAAATTACTATGGATTTGTCATTGTTGACGAATATTTTAGATTTTTTTGGACACTTTTCTTAGCAAATAAGAGCGACACCTTTCCGGCATTCGAAAAGTTTGTCAAGATCTTCCAAAACAAATTAAATGCAAACATTATTAGTATTCGTAGTGATCACGGAGGAGAATTTGAAAATGATTTGTTCAACAATTTTTGTGCTAAGCACGGAATTGATCATAATTTTTCTACACCACGCACTCCTCAACAAAATGGAGTTGTGGAGCATAAAAATCGTGTTTTAGAGGAACTAGGAAGAACTATGATCAATGAAAACTGTCTTCCTAAATACTTTTGGGCCGACGCCATCAATACGGCTTGTTATGTTTTGAATATGGTCCTAATACATCCTATTCAAGTCAAAACTCCCTATGAACTTTTGAAAGGAAGGAAACCAAATATTTCTCACCTTCGTGTGTTCGGATGTAAATGTTTTGTATTAAACAATGGAAAGGAAAATCTAGGTAAATTGACTCAAAAGCTGATGAAGGTATTTTCCTTGGATACTCTCATTCTAGTAAAGCTTATAGAGTATATAATAAACTGTTACATATTTTTGAAGAGTCTGTGCATGTTTTCTTTGATGAATCATATCTGAAAGAAGTCGGAAAGGGTAGTTTGTTTGATGGTGCAGGTGTATCTTCGGAAAGTATACTAAAAGATCCCAAAAAGGACTATGAGTCTACTAATAACAATGAAGATTTGGATCAAGTATCCGAGGAAAGAGGGGAGGATCATCCAAGTAATAAAGATGATCTTCCTCTGGAATAGAAAACCTCTAAGGATCATCCCAACGACAACATCCTTGGAGACATATCAAAGGGAGTTACCACCCGCTCTAAGATAAGTAATATCCTTGGAGACATATCATTTCGCTTTAAGATAAGTTACCGACTCTGATTTTGCCGGTTGCAAATTAGATAGGAAGAGCACGAGGGATACTTGTCACTTTTTTTCTAACTCTTCGTAAGTTGGCATATCAAAAAGCAAGTTTTCGTTGCCTTGTCAACCGCCGAAGCGGAATATGTCGCGGCCGGTAATTGTTGTGCCCCAATTTTGTGGCTAAAGCAACAACTACTTGACTTCAATGTCCATCTTGGACATATTCCCATTTTATGTGACAATACTAGTGCTATCAATCTAACTAAGAATTCGGTCCTACACTATCGCATAAAACATATCGAAATAAGACATCACTTCCTTAGAGATCATGTTGAGAAAGACGATGTAGTTTTTTAGCATGTTGATAGCAAGAATCAACTTACAGATATTTTTACTAAGCCGCTTCCGAATAAGCCTTTCTTCCATATCTGAAGGGAACTCGGTGTTCTCGATATCTCGAATTGATTGCATCTCAATTGAGGTGCATGCTCCAATAATTATTAATTATTACCTTCTTTCACTATTCACTTTGTGCTAGTTTTATTTTAAGTGTCATGACAATTCCTCATGAAGATAATATCTCTCTAACTCTTAAATATTCTCTTAACCATAAATATATGTTTACTTGTTGTTCTACTTGACTTGTAAATGGTGTGTGCTTATGTGCATGTAATGCTTATGTATTATTTATTTTTCATGTCTTTACATTTTATATCTCTTAATCTATTGTAATTCATATTGTCATGACCTTCCTTTATGTTTATGTGTGACTTGTTTTTATTTGTAATCTTATGTAATATCTTCGTACAATGTTTTACTATGTGTTCTCATTGTACTTCTTAAAGTTGCATTTTGTTTGACAAATATCCTCTCTTTATATTGTGTTACCTCTAATCTTGTCTCTATCTCTTTTTGATGTTGTCAATGGGGGAGAATGTGATGAATTAAGGCTCACTTCTATATGCACACTCTTAGGGGGAGCTTTGATCTTCCTCTCTTAGCTTATCCCATATGTTATCCCATATGTTATTATGTATCTATGTTAGGTTTTTTTTTTTTTTACAGTTACTATCTTGCTTGTATCGGTTTTGTCATCATCAAAAAGAGGGAGTATGTAAATGCATGCTCAAGTTTTAATGATGGAAAAAGCCCCAGAATATGTATGTGTGTGCTATAAGGCTGGGTGTCAGAAGAAAAACAAAGAAATCAGAAAAAGGATCCAATGCGTCAACGCACACTACCTTCCGGTTGACGCACGTTAAGGGTAACCCACTGGATGTTATGTGCCGACCCCTGAGTCGACGCACAAGCCAATGAAGTCTGGAAGCTAAAATCAAAAAGGCTGCGTCGACGCATTACCCTGGTTTCGTCGACGCATTCAACATGGTCATCCTAACGCGTTGGCTTTAGAAGTTACGCGTCGATCCTCCCTCCTGGAGCGGTTGCATCCCTCTTGTGTTGTTTCTTTTATTTTTCTTTTTCTTTGCCTTATTTTATTTCATTTCACACTAACACTTATAAATACTCTTTGTTTGTCATTTTGAGTTTTTGAACAAGCATAGAGTGAAATATACACATAGAGAGCACTTCATCTTCAACATTCCTTCTTCATATTCAACTTCTCCAATAATCAATGTGGTTGAACTCAAGATCCAAGAATTGTTTGTGTCGGAAAAAAATTCTGAATTTCAAAGGTATGCCTCCACTTATTAGACACCCTCACACCTAACATTATTGAAGTTAGTGCGTAGATATAAGTGATGGATAATTTAATAGCAACAAATAAATTGATTACATCCACCTAACACGCCCTTTCCGAGTCTAACATTATTTAACTTAATACAAGAATATAAATAATGATAATTTAATAGTGAAAATATGAAAATATGATGATTGATTCCTCTTATCAACATACTCCATCCCCGTTTATAAGCAAAAAAACATTTATTTTTCTTGTCCCGGTTTATAAGCAAAAAACATTAACTTTATTTCATTCAACCATTTTATTCTAAAACATTTATCTTTTCCAAAGTAAAATTAAATGCAAACTACATTTAATGTGTTTTCACTCTCATTTTTCCATAGACAACAACCAATCAAAATTGTTTTTACATCTTTTGATAAAACATATTTCAAGAAACACACTAAAATTTAAATGTTCTTAATAAGAATGAAATATATATTTTTTGCTTATAAATTGGTACAGAGTAATATATTCAAACCACGTGTGATGTGAGACTTTTAGCGATAACAAATAAATTAATAATATAATTTCAAAAATTAAAATAGTGATAACAAAATTTAAAATGGTTGTGTATTAACATCAATTCCTAACTAATATTGGAATATGCTACCAATCTCCCTAATCTACCCTTTTTGTTCCTAACACTTTACACTATAAAAAAAACTCTTATTGGTAATTGACTAAATCCTTAAAATGGACCAATCAAATTATTCCTTTTGTACACTTGGCATCACCTTCTCCCAAATATTTTCAAAATAATTTTTCCCTCCCACTCTCTTTCTCCCTAATATTTTCAAAATATTTTTCCCTCTCACTCTCTTTCTCCCTAATATTTTAAAAATGTTTTTTCCCTCCCACTCTCTTTCTCCCTAATATTTTAAAAATATTTTTTTCCTCTCACTCTCTTTCTCCTTAATATTTTCAAAATGATTTTTCCCTCTCACCCTCTTTCTTCCATCTTTCCCTCACCTCTTGCGGAGAGAGAAAATTAAACCCTATTCTCTTCCATGACAACCTCTAATCTAAAGCGATTCACCTTTCATATCTTCCTTCTGCTGCCACCAACTCATGAACCAGTAACATCTAAACAACACCATCTTACGATGATGCTACTGCTGGATCCACAACTAAGAACCATGCAATAATCCAATGTAACTTTCTTCTTCCACTACGTCATCATTAAACACCCTGTAACTTGACTAACTAAATTGAAAACCACAAATTCACTATTTCTTCAAAAACCGGGTCTGAACCATAATGCACAAACCGAATCCAAACCGCGTGTTTATCACAATCCTGTAACATATACACAAGAGACTTTCACAACCACTGCAGACTCTGGTTTAGTCGGTTTCACGAGGCTTTTCTGTTCAGTTTTTGGGTTGACGTCTTTTGTTAATTTATGTGCAGGTTATGAAGTTGATTCAAGTATTAAATGTTGTGTTGCTACAGTATTGGTTACACGGTCGTGGCATTCACCGTTTCTTAATCAGCATCACTAACAACACGCCTAGCTCAAGAAAAATGTGAGTTACATGGAACAATCTATCATGGGTCATCGTCTTCTTGGTCAGTTTACGGGTTTTATAGTGATTTACTATTTGATCGAGAGTGCTGCTCAATTCTAGGGTATTAAATTTGTTGGAAAATTAAGTCTATAAGCTTACATTGTATGTCAGCCTTGAAATTTCACAACTATGATTCTTATTTTCGATTGAGAAGTATGAAGTTTCTTATTGATGTTTATTGCGTTTATATCTTATTGTTTTGGTTGTTTTCTTGATCATATTTTGGTTTGAGAAGTATGAAGTTTCTTATTGATCTTTCTTTGTGATGGAGCTTACACTTTTTAATATCCTCTTTGATTGCTTATATGCTCGTAATATTTTGCAAGACAATCTTTCTTAAAACTAGAGATAGACAATGGTTCTTTTTTTGTCACATGGATAGGAAATATCTTAACATTGCAAGGTCTAATCAAGAAATAAGGCATGGTTACTGGAAAGCTACATGAAAAGATCATAATGTGATATTCAATTGTCGGTCAGTTGGAGTAACAAGACACTGGTAGTATCTTTAACTAACTATATTTGTTAAAACTATTTTTTCTATTAGCCATCACCTTCAACTAATTATTTACTAACTATTATATTGTTATAAACACATTACCAAGTTTATTATGCACTTTACAAGGTTTTCAAGAAATGTGGTTCGGGTCCTAAGAATGGTGAACAATATGGTGCACCATTTAAAGAAGAAGAATGGGCAGATGAGATGATAATGTTGTAGATATTAATGTCAATTCAGCTGTTATGGGAGGCTCCAAACGTTGTTATCTCATTAATTTCTCTTCTATTCATGTTCTTATTATCTTTATTGAAGCCTTGTAATTTCAATTGGTGTTTAGGGTGCATTTGAACTTGGTTGTACAATTTGGCCTGTCGCAATCAAGTACAACAAAAAATTTATTGATGCTTTTTGGAACAATTGAAAGTAAGATGGCAGTGCTATAGTGGTTTATAGAGGGTTTTTGGCTTTAACACCATGGGTAGGTTTGCAAAGTATCCCTGAATAATAGTGTCAATATAATTTTGAGGAATTTGACATAGGCAAACATTATTTTATAAGAGTTTGTATGATCTAAAATGACATAAAATCTCTCTTTGTTGTCTAGTGAGGAACATGTCCATCCGGCTTTATGTATCTGCACAATTTCTCTTGGTTGTTCTCTTAGCACATATATTTTACCCCTTGCTAATAGATTTTTTATTCACTTTGGATTTACAAAAACATGACATGTATTGAGTCCTAACACAGAATCACAACCATACTTACTTCATTCTATTAGTTTGGATCCTGCAGATTGGTAAGCGAGCATTTTTAGCAATCCTTTTTGCATCATTTGCTGGATTTGGTGTAATGATAAGCGGAATTTCAATAGTTGGCGAGTTACTCAAATGGAGGAGAATATTCCATGCTTACTCGAAGCAGCAACACTCTCAACTAATGACACAAGAAGGACTATATTCTCAAGGTGTAATTACCCCACAACTAAGCCTTCCTAACTACAACCAAACTACAGTGCTACTTCAAAATCAAGTGAACTCAAATTCGTAGCTGAATTGAAGTCTATATGTCTCCTTTCATGTTATCTAAAGCAATTGTATAGGTTATTAAGCTCTAGCTTATTTTCAGTACTGAGAGATTTATTATGCAAGGTATATTGTAGCAATAGGGAACAACTTTAGCTTTCTATGCAAATAATAATGTTTCTTCAATGAATATTATTTCTTATGTACAGGTTTGGGCAATTAAATTCGGCGGGATTAATTGTATAGATGTTTATGACGTTAAGGAAGCAGTGTATGAGCTAGAAACTAATGCTAAGTTGGCATGCTATGCAACTCAAGGAACATGAGTTAAGGCAAGTCAAATATGCTTCCGAAATATTCATAAAGAAATCTATTTCCATCTTAAGACAAAACTGATAAAATTTTGATATTTACAGGTTTTTAACTGGTCAGATTCTCCAAAACTCATCAATTTCAATAAATATGTGAAAGTCCTTGATGTTGTTGGGGGAAAAGTGTATTGTGGTTGCTCTGGTTACAGCATACATGTAAGCACTCCTTTGACTTGATAATTATTTATTATTATATAATAAAAACAACATTATATATTGACAACTAGAAAACAACAAAAAAAGAAAAACAAGTACAATTCCATGACTCATCAAAGATGCATGAATTGGTCACATCATAATCACAACAATATTATAATAATCACTTAACAATCTTATGTATTTGTTGTTGTTGTTGTTGATTCTGATTCTGAATTAACGGTTGAAGCTCCAAACAAGAGAATGATGGTTCTCATCCTGATGACACATTTGATCTTAATGCATTACCACCCTTGGATCACTTTGTTTTGCAATATATAATTGGAATAAACATCACTACTGCTGGAAGCTTTGTGGGACTAGAAGAATCTTCATTCACACCGATACACATAATTATGTATTTCCAATGAATCTTTTTCATTTTTGATATGATTCATTTAATATCTGACCGGCCTTAATGTGTTAAAAATGTCATTTACATGCGATGTTTGATCTGATAATCTAGTTAATTAGGATTGAGTCAATGTATGAAAAGCGCTGGGCTGGTTTCTTATGCATTCTAATCTAACTATTTTTTGGGGTTCATATATTGATTTCTTTGAAAAATTGTTGAATGCAAAATTTAAAAACAAATAACAAATTACATTTCATTGGAAAAATGCACTGATGAAGTAAAAAGTCATACGTTAACTGCAAAAAAGTAACTAGAGAATTATCTAGCTTATTCTTGTCATCTAATATGATATTTCAAATCTATATTAATATGATATTTCAAATCTATATTAAGATAATTGTAAATCATAATCAAAAAGGCCCCTTTAAAATCATAAACATGTTAAGACACAAAATATTTAATTGAAATGATTATCAGCCCCTTTAAAATCATAAACATGTTAAAACACAAAATATTTAATTGATCTTTTACCTGCATTATATCTATTGTCAAAGGAAGTATCTTATTGGAATATTTTATGAAGTACGATGGAATACAATCAATCAAATATCTCCAATTATACGACAGGGTGCTAGACTATCATTCATTTTCACTTGTCTATAATATTGAAAATGTGATTAAATTTTATAAATTGGCACGGAACACACTCAGTTAGATTCTTAAAGGGAAAAAATGTGTATTTAGTACAATTATGCCGTATAAGATACATTTAACCCGTGCTACTAGTTGTTTGATAAAGACAATAGAGAAGAAGAAAAGAGTATCTACTAGATATCTAGTGTGATTGTGTCTTATTGATTAGGATTTATTTTTATCCTTTGAAGTCTTTTCACTTGAGTTGAAAAAACAAGTCAACGGCTTTCTCCTCTTCTCTTTCAACCAAACAAATGATGACGTCATCATCCACATCATACACAACTTGTGAGACTCATACAATACAACAATATTAAATTGTCCTTCATATGAAACATAATTCACTCACTCATATCATATAAGTATTAAATCTTCGGCATTGCATTACTTGTAGTATTACCATACACACTTCATCTTCTAGTTACTTTCTCTAACTTATTATATCACCATGTATGCACAATCTAATTACAACAATATCCCATTATTCTCAAACTCCATCACTGATTTCACTGAGTTTGACTCGTTCCAAGACACTCTCTCCCAACTCACCAACTCGGAATTGAGTAGTGGCTATACCAGCAGCTATGTTGGATCACCTTCACCAAGTACAGTACCCATTTTCATGCAAAGAAGCATTAGCAGCCATTCCCTTCACCACAACAATGGGACCCACCCTCATCCCCTCTCCGCTTTTTTCGCTGAATTGCTTGATTCTGAAGACACTCCCGTGCGAAAAGTTTGTAGCACGGGAGATCTCCAGGTATACTCCCCGAATAATTTATAGCATAAGCGTTTATCATATAAGTATTTTATTTATATAATTATTTTCCAATACATAAACTCAAATAAGTTAATTCAAACTCGTATTTAATGATTTGCAGAGGATTAAGAGAATGCAACATAATCATCATCATGTGGATAGTCCATTGTCTAGTGAAAGTAGTATGATCATAGAAGGAATGAACAGAGTTTCTCCATATAGCCCAGAAGAGAAGAAACTCAGAATTGAAAGATACAAAAGAAAGAGGAACCAAAGAAACTTCAACAAGAAAATTAAGGTTCAATTTTCTTAAAATTACTATTTCATTTTACAAAAACTTTCACACACTAAAATATTACTTCATCAAAATGTGACAGTAACTTGTCCTTTTACAATGGGAAAATGAAAAAGTGAACATTTACAAGAATATAAAAAGAACAACAAGTAATGGACAAAAATGTACTAAGAAAAAATACTGATTTTTTTATCTTAGGTGAAAAAAAATAATAATAATAATAATTCCTAACTGAATTTGAATAAACAATTATTTTTCGCAATCTATGATTGACAAGACTTATATTGATTAAATTTTGTTATGTGAATCAGTATGTTTGTAGGAAGACATTGGCGGACAGGAGGCCGCGAATCAGAGGACGATTTGCGAGGAACGATGAAATCGATAAGAGCACTACTACAATTCAGTGGAGTCACATTGGTGGTGGAGAGGAAGAGGATGAAGAAGATGAGAATTGGATCCATGTCTTTGATTCCATAGTTGCTGCAAATCTTGTTCATGATGAGTTTCAAGGAAATTCATCCTTTGGTCTATTATATTAAAATAATCATTAGATTAGACCGAATTAAGTAGTGATGTAAATATGTTTATCTCTATGTATATAATTAGTAGTATCAATGTATATGTATTATTGAATCAAACTTTGGTGATGAGTCTATAATTTCTTTGATGTGAAATTGATGGTTTGAAAATATGCAAAGTTGGATTTCTGTCCGGGGTTTACAAATTTTTACGATTAAATTGTGATTAAAAAATTGCAGTTAAATAAAACTCTCTATTTATTTATTCATAATTAAATTGCAACTAATCTAAGCAGATAGTGCAAAAACTCAAACATTGCCTATACCAAATGCACATATGAAATGAAGAGGTAATGTCAACTTTGGCTTGTGTGTAGCACGTTGGGATATGATTGAATTGCAACTATGAAGATAAAACAGTGTATAGTAGGGTGTTATCCTCTAATGCTCTGAAAAGGACTGAAATATGAAAGACTATGACAACAGGTTGGAAGCATAACACTATAGGGAAAATCTACTTCTCAAAAATCACAATTGTTTTACATATTTACAATGCCATTATCAATTAGAGTCCATATTATATTTTATTTTATTTTGAGAAACATAGGAGATTTTTGTCTTCTTTTTGTTTGAGGTTCGGATAAAAAATAATTTAATTGTATATTTTATTTATTTCAAAATCCACAAATCATATATTTTTATTTATCTAAAAATCTTAAATTTTATAGATAAGATTCAATTTTATAAAATTTATCGAATATTAGATTGAAGCCTTTTCAGATATTCATTATTTGAAACTCTAATTTAAATTCATTAAATTGTTTTTGCACGTGAAAGTCGGTACAACAAACTCGTATATTCATTGATACGGTTTGAACCTAAGTCAACTTTAAAACCAAGAAAAGAATTGTCCAATGACATATAATAATCACATCAAGTTCACTACACCACAAGTAGAATTCTAAGTTTTTGTTCATGAAACCCTTGCACATGAAAATGGGCAACACATCCCCCTACAAAGATACTATAGGAAAAGGTCACACTCAAAAGGAACTAAGAAAGCAACCTCTATATTTTAAATTGCACTTGTATAGTTTGCTTTCTTTGAGATTAATTAATTTAAACTCAATTAGCTAGTTTTCTACATATTGCTAATCATTACTTAGAGGAGGACCGGCCATGTAAACCAAATAAATATTATTATATTTTTTTAATTCATGATTTTGTAAAAGCTATAGCTTCTTTCTTTCAAGGTTAGATCCTAAGGTGGGGGAAGTTGGCCCTATTTACCTTTCTCTGCCGGCGGTGTGTTAGCCACTAGGTTAATGGAAAGTTTTTAATAATCCAAAGTGAAGTCAAATTATTATTACCCTGTTTTTTCTTTTTGTGATTATTTTATTGATATTTATGGCATATATTACAAATTTGCAATACTAACTCTTAATATTTTAGTATAAAAGTGGTTTTAATCTCCTCCCAATCATAGTTACTAGAACCGAAATACAATTCTTCTTATTAAATTCAGTCAATTTTATTATCAATAAAACCTTCTTTAAATTTTGAATAATCGCATAAGTGATTGTTTGTGTAAAAGAGAGTATAAAGAAATATATGTAATTTGTAAAAAAAATTACCTCTAATTGAAATATTACCACAAAAAGTAATTGATTGAAAAACTAAATGCAATATCACATCCTTAATTCAAAAGATATTGTATTTTAATATGGTAGAGATTAAATTCAAATTTCCCATGAAAGATATTTTTATAATCCTATGAAAGATATTTTTATAAAGATATTTCTTTTTAATAAAATTTATAACTTAGAATTTCCCTAAATCTTTATATTGTGTTCATCATTTTTCTTATGCCCAAGTCAATTCTCGAAGTGGTTTGATCAATGATTTTTACCAATCCATATTTTCTACACTAACGTTACACTTAAAGCAAAAGTTGGAGATTCAAACATTATAGATGACATTTATTTAAAAGTTAGGCTTAATTTCATGTCCAAAAACATCATTTTAATGTGAAAACATAATTACACACTTCTCGAATAAAATCTTTATCCTCCACTAATCAAATCAAACACGACATAAATGCTTAGTGCACAAGATATAGAGATGATGGAAGTCATTATAATGAGCTAGAATGTTGTAAAAGACTTTACTATGATCATGACTCGAGTTGATTAAGTGAAAAGTTCATGTGGGGGGCCATTCCAAACCAAAACTTATTCAACATCTTTAACACACAACTCTTGAAGAAGAACAAAGTAGGAATGAAAGTTATATAATATAGTAAAACAAAAAATATATATATTAACAGCACATGGCAAGCAATATAGGGTTGTTTGTGCACTAGGGCCTTAGGCTGAAGAACCCATTAGTTGGAAACTTTCTAGTTCCTACCCATCTTGTAACTTGATGTATATGTTATTTTGATCCCACTAGTATTTCTCAAGCAATTTAATAAATGATTCTTTGAAATTTAAAAAGTATGATCCTATTTTTAATGTCATTGTCCATGTGTAGTACTTAGGAAATCACTTCGCTCATACATGATTTATGTTTGAATGACCAAGTATATGTTTGATTTTTTTGTCAAATTTATACTTGAATGATTACGCTCTTACATGATTTATGTTTGAATGACCGAGTATATGTTTGATTTTTTGGTCAAATTTATACTTGAATGATTAAGTACGTGTTTGATTTTTTGGTTGGACTTAAGAAACCACATCGCTCTTACATAGTTCGTGTTTGAGAGATTGAGTTTCTTGGTTGAATTTAGAAAACACTTCACTCTTATATAGTTTATGTTTGAGGGACTATGTAATATTTATAAGTGATTGGGGTGAAGAGTGTCATAATCAATTAGTATGAGATTTAAGACAATCAAATGACTCTCACTCAACATTAAGAGATCATGACAATCAATATTAAATGGTTTCTAATAAACTTTCGTATTAGGTGGGTCATAATTACTATATAAGAGAAGAGAGTACAAAAGAAAAGATTCACTCATAATTCACGGGGTATTTCTACCGTGACTTTACTGATCTTTAAATTATCATTGGTGTATTTTTACAAATTCGATCATAAATTATCATTTCATTTAAAAATAATAGTACATTTTAATTCAAAGAGAATTTATAGTGTGATTCTATGTTTAAAACATGTTATTCAATTTTATTTTATTTTTGTAGGTTGATTTTTTTTCATGTTATGGTCAACATAAGAAAAATAGAATACAATGTCTTATTTATTTGTTATTTCTTTCCACTAACTTATAAGTAATAAAAATAGTTTTCACGATTATTAAAAAATTTAATTCAGTATAGTTAATTTTTTAGATTTGAATAAAAACATTAATTAAATTTACAGTAATATCTTTTTATTAAATTTAATGGATGCTGAAAAACAAAATAGAGAAGTAAGTATATTAAGAAAATGGAATTTTAAAAACCTTAGTATTTGTTCTTCGACATTTAATTTCATTTTCATTTACAAAACCAATGTATCAAATGACAATAATTATTATTAACACAAATTTATCAATTTTTAAAATTGTCTACAAAATAATGAAATATTATCATAAATTTAAATTTTAATATATTTTTCTAGATTTGAAACTATACCTTACTTTCTCCTGTGTATGTTGGTATACACATCAACTACATAACAATCGTATTATAGTAATTCTGAATAATATAAATTGGATAAAATAATACTACTAAAATTTTGTCATGAATTATAAATTTAAAATGATTGACGTTTCATGATTTAGTTCAAAACAAATTTCATAAAACAAACTAAAATTGAATTATATTACTTAATGATGATTTCCTATGAATTTGAAACTGAGAAAGTGAAGGAATGATTGGATCATTGTGATTCTAACCAATCCATATTTTCTACAATACTGTTGCACCATAAAGCAAAAGTTGGAGATTCACACACTATAGATGACATTTGTTTAAAAGTTAGGCTTAATTTCATGTCCAAATCCATCATTTTAATGTGAAAACATGGCAACATAATTGTAGACTTCTCTAGTAAAATCTTTATCATCCACTAATCAAATCAAACACGACGTGAATGCTTAGTGAACAAGATATACAGAGGATGGATGTCATTATAATGATGATCATGACTCGAGTTGATTAAGGGGGTTATGAACATGTTTGATTTCTTGGTTAGACTTAGGAAAACACTTTGCCCTTGCACGGCTCATGGTTAAAGGATTGTGTACATGTCTGATTTATTGGTCGGACTCAAAAAAACATTTCACCCTTACGCAACTCAAGCTCATGCAGCTCATGCTTGAGGGGTACACTTGAGGGGTTGTGTACATGTCCAGTTTCTTGGGTCGGGTCCTAAAGCATGCATGAGTGAATCAGAACCCAATGATGCTCACCCCAATTAAACAACCCACCAAAAAGAGTGTGGTCAAGCTGAAATAGCTAATGGCTAGATTGGCTATGCCGGCCCAAGTCTAGTACAAGTTAGGATCTAACTAAGAAATGATTGAGGACGCATTTATGACTAATGGAAGGATGTCATATTCAGGGATTTGAGACAATCAATTCTTATTCACAATCACCATTAACAAGTTATAGCAATTAGGATCAATCATATTAATGGCCTCTAATGGGCTTTCGTGTAAGGCAAATAAGAATTGTTATATAAAGAGGAGAGCGCAAACGAAAAGATTCATTCACAGTTCACTAGGTATTTCGAATGTGACTTAATTGATCTTCATCAATAGAGTTATCATGGTGTACTTTTACAAATTCAATCATAAGTTATCATTTCATTAAAAATAATAATAAGATGCACTTTAGCTAAGAAAAATCTGAAATATAAATTATTCAACATGTATATAAATATTTGGTCATCCTGCTACCATCCAAGACAGATAACTTATAGTCACTGTGTTTGAGTGTGTTTCACTAATTTAGTACTGGAAAACTATAATAAGTTATCTCTATTTGTCGAGTTTTCAGAGTTGAAGAAACCCGCATAAAAAATTGATAGACACAGTGGAGAATAATAAGCTCACAGCTATGCAAGTAACAATAATCACCTGGAAAGAAAAACTACTTATTCTGGATTAGTTCTCCTCTTGAGTTTTTTACATCTCTTCTTAAATGGCACTGTATTCAACAATCGCCTCAAAGGAAATAAAAGTGGAGGCGTCCTTCGTTTCACTCCCAGTCGACCTGGATATAATGCAAAGTACACAATCATACTCATGTCACAATACTAAAATGGAAGTACATAACATGCTTTTATAGGATATTGTGAAGTAAGTGCAACCAAGTTATCAACCCTATCTGTTAGTTATTAATTTGGAAGGGATTGAAGCAAATAAAATTAAAAGCAAGATGAAGATATCGGTGAATAGGTAGCAAACCTGAGACAGACGGAACAGAGGCTAGTTTATCAGAATCAGTGTTCACATCACCAAACTTCGTGTCTTCCATCATAACTTCTGGCGACGAATGTATTGCAACTGTGGGATCGTCTTCCGTATTCATTTTATCAGAAGGCATTTGGTGTGGCATCTCGTCAACTTCATCTGCATCAGCTTCCCGTTTGTTAAATTGTCCATCCTCCACTATTGTTTCAGAAGTAGACATGTTTATATCCAGAACTGTGTGCTCTGAAGTTTTAAAATCTTCCTTTGGCAAATTTTCAAGCATCGTTGCAAAATGTGCATTTAAATTGACGTCACTGTTATTTTCATTGTCTTTTTCATGTACTGGAGCCGGAAAAATGATTCCTGTGGATGGAGTAAAAACTTCTAATTTATCGTCAATGTTGTTGGGATCATTTGAAGATATGATTAGTTTCTCACTCTCATGTGGTTTTACGGTATCCAACAAATTACTTGAGATGCACAACTCTGACTGTGAATCATGTGCTTTTGCTTCAAATGGGGTGCCATTTGTCTGAGTGTCAATCTCTACCTTGGAATTGAAAACTTCAATAGTTCTGGTATGTATATTTTTCTCGAAAACATCGTCACAGCCCACATCCTGATGTGTTTTTACAGTATCAAACATTGACCCTTCATCCTGCTTAGTTGAGTTTTTAGGGACAGGTATTGACTGATTAACATTTTCAGCAACTGGAAGTAAATTTTCATCATTATAGCTGTTGATGGTTGCTTTTGATACTGTTGATGCTTTACAAGGGGTTATGAATGATTTTTCCAAGTCATCCATCTGTACATCTGAATCAATAGAATTTTGTAGTTCCAACTTTGCATCATTTGTCTCGGTCTCTATCACTTCAGAATGAAAAGCTTCAGTAGTTCCGCAGGGTATATTTTTCTCAAAAATATTGCCACATCTCACAATGGGATGTTTTGTTATATCATTCAATGATGGGCTTTGGTCTTGGTTGGGACAAACATCAGGCCTATGTGTTGACCGATTTTCATTTTCGGCAACGGACACGAAGTTTACCTTATTAGTTGAGAAAAGCGAGAAAGCATCATTTGCAGGTACGAAATCCTGGACTTGATAACCTTGAGACGGAAGGCTGTCTAGTAGTGAAACAAAGTCAATGGCTTTTGGAGTCTTGGGTGCTTTAGAGGAGATTGAACGAGAATGTTCCATGTCATCCAACAAGATATCACCTTTGCCGCTGGAGAGCGGGTCCCACTTTAGTAACTCTTGATGTCGAGCTTCCTTAGATTGAGATTTGGATGATAAAACCTCGACTCTTATTGCCTCTTTGTGAAATCGCTTTCTCCTTAGAGCATTGGCTAAAAGAACCCTGCAGTCCATTTAAAAGGACATTCGGACATGTTATATTATACGACGGTTCATAGAACCAAACATTATAAAGGATTTGAGCAAATTATTACCTACAGTTGTTAGATATAGAAGCTTTAGCTTGGTCCTTGGAGAGCCCAAATAATAGTAACAAGTTTGCAACATCACAAGGCCCTCTAAGTTCATTCACCGAAGGAGCAGCGCTTGAAAATACAATGTCTCTTCCCCGAGTCCAGTCAATCAACAGCTACATGATTAATCGGTATGCAAGATTGTAAATGTCTTAATGAACTAGCTAAGACAGAACTAAATATAAGTATGCATGTGTATGAAATAGCTTAATCACGAGATTTGTAAAGTAAACAATTGAACGCGAATTCATTTGATTGTAAACTTATATATAGAAGCAGCTATTACCTTGGCACCAGAAATCAACTGTCTCCTTAACTGTACATCAGCAATGAGACCGGAATATGAAACTTCGAAAACAACACCACGCTGTGTAGCCATTTTAACCATAGACTGCTTCAACCTAAATGGCAACTTGGCCGAAAAATCAATCGAAATAATATCCACCTGCAACAACATTAATCAATTTTCACATGATCATGATTAAATATTCAAACTAAACCTTATAATCCACATTACTAACCGCCATTCTCTCGCAGGCGGTATCGAAAGCAGTCTGATTCAAGGGCTTAACAGCAACCAAATCATAAGTTTTCAAAATAGGATTCCCATCATTGAGTGCATTACCCTGCAATGGATTCTCAACACAAACCGTTAGGCGCGTGTACTGCCGAAACGGAGTGGAAGACTGAACGCCGAGGAGGTCACGGTGAAGCTTGGCGGAGGAGGAGAGAAATGGGACTATGTTGAGGAGAGTAGTGAGGGAGAGTGGGGAGATTGAGCAACGGTGTTTTTCGGACATTACGCCTTTCATTGTGCGGTTGTAGGCGATTCCTGTGTAGCCAAGCTCCATGGCTTTTACGGCGAGTCTGGTTCGGTTGTTTTCGACGGTGGTTTTTTCGGATTTGGTGGAGGTTTCTGGGTAGGGGATGTTGAGGTCGAAGAAACCCATGGTTTGACGGCGGTGGAACAAGGTTTGGTGTTTGTTTCACGAGGTTTAAGTTTAACAGACGAGGGTTTGTACTGTCAAGTCTTTCGTTGTTACGTGGGTAGAAACAATTATGTCTAGTTATAAAATAAATAATTAATGGATATCTATTATAGGACCTAAAATAATCTCAATCAATTCAACTTTAAAATTTGATTGGAGAATTAATCGTTAGAAATAGGTTTATGAAATAAATGAGTTGGATATAAGTGGAAAAAATTAAATTTACTAATTAAATAAATTAAACTTAAAAATTTCTTCTAAATCTTAGTCTCATATTTTCTTTTTATCAAATAATTTTAATTGATAATTTTTATTTTCAAGTGAGCAAATATTTCTAAAAATAATTATACAAATAAAATCAACATTTTATAAATTATGTAGTTTTTAAATTAGTAAATTTTTAAAATAAAGTTAAACTTCAATTGATAATTTTAATTTTATTTTAATATTTTATTTTTAAAATAATATTAATTTAGAATATTAAATATATAAAAAAATATTTAAAAATAGTTCTTAAGTCTGAAGCAAGCGAACTGAATTTTATGTGATGAATTTTATGAGATGAATTTAACAAGTCGAACAGAGTTGTTCGTGAACTTATAACAAATCGAGTTTAAGCTTAAAAAAAGTTCGAGTCAAACTCGAACACGTAATTGAGTTAATCTAATTCTTAACGAATCGAAGGCAAGTTCGAATTGATTCAACTTATTTCTAACTCTAGTATACACCCAAAAATAATTATTTTCTTACTAATGTATATTTTTTTTTTAGGATTTAGATACATTTAAGTAAATAATGAACCGACCAGTGTGATTTCGTAATTTAGAAAAAATACTCATTGGTCAAGTATTATTTCCACTAAGAATCGAATTCGAGTAATATTCAAATATTTTGTCCTTAGTGAAAGCTCTTTTTCACTAAAGCATACTACTTGAATTAAAATTATAGTTCTGCTCATATTCTAAAAAAAAAACTTAATTCTTACTAATATTACAAAATTTATTTTTAAAATTTATTAAATAATTAAAAAACATTTTGTTATTATTGCTTTTAAATTTTCTTTTTTTTTCAAAAAATATATAAAATATAAGTAAAAAAAATAAGGGTTAAAAATTAATATTTTTTTGCTTATCACGACTGGTATAGTTCGATTCGGGAGTCAGTTCTGACATCAAGTAATTTCAACTCCTTCCTGATCGCAGGTTAAAAATTAATTTATATCATGGATTAAGTAGATTAATTTATTTTGCTCGCCAATGATGTTACTAACTAATTTCTTTATCATTATTATTTAAATAAATGTGGTTGGTGGTTGATTGTCACTGTCACTATTAAATTTAAAAATAAAATAAAAAAACATCATTATAATTTTTAAGTCTTTGTTTGACTTATAGTTTATAACATCGTATGATAATAAAAGATTTGTTGGTAACAGTTTTTTATTACGAATTTATAGTTTCTTTTATTAGTTTATAGTTTGTTTTTCAGACACTATTTTAAGTAGCATTTTAGCTTATAGGTTATAGCTTATCATTTTTTTTCTATTATTACTCTTATAAATTTTAATTATTTTAAATATATATAATTATTAATTAAAAAATGTCTTTTCATATCATTTTATATTTATCAGATAATTAAACCACGGTTATTAGCTATCAGTCACGACTATCAGTTATAAGCTATAAACTATCATCCATCAACCATAAATTATAAGTTATCACATAGCTTATCACTCAACTGCTAATTTTACCAAACAAAACGTAAATCTTTTTTTTTTTAAATAATTTCTCAAATCAACCTATTTAAAATGTAAATCTTAAAAGATAGACGCTCTTCTTTAAATATTGATTAAAATGGTTTCTATAATATTCATTCATTTAGAGGTCATGTTAGGTTAAATCAAGTTTGGCATAACTCTTTATCTGATTTGTTTGATTTTTTATGGGTTGGTTTCTACATCCAAATCAAATCGAATTAATTCAAGCATTTATAAATTAAATTGAGTTGAATTTGCATATTGTAAATAAAATATTTTTAATTTAAAAAAATCTATAACAAAATTCAATCATACAACATCAAAGAGTTCACTAATAGTGGCATCTCCAACTATCTACCATATAAGAAAATAATATGTTCTGAAAATATCAATTTTTTTCTTTTTTAAGATAGGCAAAATGTTCTTTTTTAGAGGGTTACTTTTGTCTTCAAAATATAAGTCGAAATCATTAATTGTTGCTCGTGAATAAATGCTTTGATTGGACGGAAATAAATATTTTCTCTAAAGTAATCAATCTTTTGTATGTGAATCCTTTCAATTTTCGGCTTAAATGCTTTTAAGACCAATTGTATGTCATGTACAATGCTTGAAAATCCTTTTTTTCCAAAGCATTTCCTTTCTTCTTCCACCTTATAAATAAACATGCATTCAGTCTTTCATTGCTACCACATATTTGTTGTAAGTTGTTGTGTTTCTCATATTTCATTCATACTACTTCTCGGCCTCTTTCTAATATTGTCTCCGGTTATGATTTGTTTTGTTTTTGTTGTGTATCTAGTATCTAACTTGCATTCTCTTCTTCAAGCTTTATAAGTTTTTTTTTTGTTCCTCCAATGGCCAAACCCTACGACAAAAAGGAACTCTGGAAAATCAATGTAAAGGTTCACCATAAATAGAATGTCATCTCTAACACCAAGGAGTACTTTGAGATGATTGTGGTTGACAAAGAGGTGACTTTATGATGGATACTAAGCTCAACGATGGAGAGAGCTGGCTTCACAAGTTGAACCACCTTTATCTGAGAAGGAGCTCACTGGTTTGTTTATGGATACCTTGTCCCCTTTATATTGGGAGAAGATGATTGGTAGTGTGTCCTCCCGCTTCACAGACTTGGTGACTATTGGCCAAAGGCTAGAAGAGGGAATCAAGAGAGGAAAAGTGTTTGTTGCTGGCGAATCCTCTGGTGGTGCCAAGAGATCTTTTGGAAACTTCCATAAGAAGAAAGAAGGTGAAACTAATGCTGTCAGAATTGAAAGAGGAGGACCTCGCCGTAGGCCTCAAAACTATGACCAAGCACAGGTAGATGCTGTCACTCCTGCAGTCAAGGCTCAACCAATCCAGATCCCCCAACATCAGGCTGGTGGACAAAATCAGAACCGCAATGCAAGGAGTAGGACTCAATTTGACCCTATTCCAATGACTTACACTGCATTGTATCCTCATTTGGTTGAGCTAGGTCTAATCACAACTAGACCTCTAACTCCTCCAGATCCTCTCCCAGTCGGATTCAGGTCTGATCTTCATTGTGAGTTCCATCAAGGAGCCGCCATGATCCGAAAGTTGTTATGCACTAAAGGCTAGAGTTCGAGATCTAATCGAAGACAGAGATAAATTTGGGATCCTCCGCCAAATGTTATCAATAACCGTTGCTGAAAAAGTGGTGAAGGCCAATATATTACAAGTTACTTCCTAAAGCGTGTTTCGACAGATGACTCATCCTGGCGATTAGTCACTAGGCCATGTTTCTTTTCTGTTTGCATTTTCCTTTGTTTATGTTAAACCGTTGCTTTCAAATCTTTGTTTTTAATTCCATGTTAATTTTAATGAAATGAGCATTGCAGTGTTTTGATTCAAATAATTTTTATTTACTGCTTTCTTTCCAAATATATATTTTCCCTATTTAATTTCTTTACCAAACTCTTGTTTTGCAAAGATTGGAGGAGGATGATAAAACAAGATACCCATAATTGTTGTTGGTATGCCTTGAATAAAACCTTCGATGATATATGTGCATTGTTTCGATTCCCAAACACTGGAGATATAAGGAAGTTAAACCTTTGTCAACCCCTTCGAGCCTAGAAGTTGGAGTTTCTTTTCATTTGAAAAACCCGCAATTTTAACCTGGGGCAGGGTAGTTCTAAGTTAATTCGAATGTGCATTCATTCAAGACGCCTTAAACAAAGGTTGTATTAAATCAAGCTTCCTTCGCACACATCAAGAAGTGTTGGAGATGTCATACAAGTTAAAAGTGATGATGATGGTTCCCCGTAATCATGAAAGTCAAGCAGTCACTATCTTTTCAAAAAATATATCAAAAGAAAAAGCCGCTAAGTTAAAATTAAAAAGGCAACTTAGGCAAAAAAAATTGGGGCATCCCGCTTACCGTAATCTTAAACGGAACGGTTCAGGCAAAAGTTAAGGATGATAAATTCAAAAAAAGAGTTGACCAAAGTCCTCGAACAACAAATGTTGCAAAAAGAAGTGACTGCTATTTCAAGAATCTATCAACTTCTGAGCCATCATCACTATCAGTGTACAATCCAAAATCAATTGGAACTGAATGCACAATCTGAATTAATTGAGTGTAGGACTGAAGAACATCACGAAGATTGGGTTGAGTACAAATAAATTTTGAGCCTTTATCCTTCGTTTCTTAAACCGTGAACCAGACCACGCTACAACCCTCAAAAGACCTAATTGAAGCCAGGTTTCTTTTGAAAGCATACTATAACGAGGTTGCGTAATATGACTCCTAAGGTCTTTTGCAAATCAATTGTCTTGGTATATCCATACTTTTTCTTCTCTTTAACTTTTAAATTGTTAAACTGCTGTGTTTTAACCAGTGATCCATTTTCTATACAGCAACTACATCATTCTCAAATGATTTTTATTTCAAAACTTTTGCATGAACTTTGCATTAAATTTACCATGTTTGAATAAACAATTTTTGCTTGCAAACAAATTTTCCTCATCAAAGAAGTCCAAACTATTATGAAACTTGGTCAGTGATCCTAATCAGGGGCAAGTATCTTTCAGATCCTGTTGTGAATCAATTCAAGATTTGTTGCTCAGTGCAAGTCATTATCAAAATTATTTTAATCAGAAGATCTTTTTCAAGACTTATACCGGGGCACTCCATTCCCTCAGTTATTTTCAAGAACTGAAGCCATGATCAGTTTATCTTCAACAATCAGCTAATCCGGGGAAATCCCCAAGCAGCGCTTCAGTTCTTCCTCCAAGGATCATCATTTCAATGCAATTTACAAGGGTGTTATAAGTGTTTCTCAAGACATTTTCTCTCCAAGCAAAGTTGGCAATGTTCCCCGTGTTGAGGAATCAGAGTTCCCATCTTACCTCCACAAAGGAGTCAACCTCCATTGTCATGAACGTCTGCATTACATACTACATGCATAGATCATTCATATATCATGCATCACAAAATTCATATATCATGCATAGCAAGAGTGTTTTATCCTCATTTGCATTTCTCGAGGTCTTGTTACAGTCAATATTTTACCTTGCGGTCAAAGTCCAACTTACTTGGTACCTATCAAAATAGCTGTTTTGTTTCCTGTATATTCAATGTATTTCTGAATATACTCGAATCTATTTTCCAAAGTTCATTCAATGATTTTTCTGAATGTCTTTGACGATGTGTTCCAGAGTCCGTTCAATGTCCTTCTGAATATCTCTGATGTTTTGTTTCCCGTATATTCAATGCATTTCTGAATATACTCGAATCGTTTTTCCAAAGTTCATTCAATGTTTTTTCTGAATATCTTTGATGATGTGTTCCAGAGTCTGTTCAATGTCCTTCTGAATGTCTCTGATGTTTTGTTTCCTGCATATTTAATGTATTCCTAAATATGCCCGATCTTTTTTTTCCGAAGTTCATTCAATGATTTTTCTGAATGTCTTTGATGTGTTCCCCGCAGAGTTTGTCTCGTATCATACATCATTCTAAAAAATATATATCAAAAAAATATTGCATTCATCGCATTCCCTTCATATGTCATTCAACATGCCCATTGCATCTCAGGGCAAAATTTTGGGTTTTTGATATTTAACTATCTCCTACTGCGATAATATGAAGCTTGATCATCTTCATATCATCGGTTGAAGATATTTAAATAGGGCAACTGCACCCAAATTTTACCTATTTTTCTACTCGCATTTTGTTTATAAAAAAACAGTCATTCACTCATTGCATTTACATCATTACGTCGTATTTAAATTGACCAAAAGTCGGTTTAAATCGATATTTGCATCATTTTATATTTGTAAAATACCCGTTATTTGACATCATTCATTTTTACCTCTTTGTCTGGTTATTGCATTGTTTTAAATTTATTTATATGTCGATGATATCAATATTTCGGTTTTATAAACAGACTGTTAAAAGCACTTCGATACTGTGTGAAAATTAGCGGGGAAAATATTTCAAGTTTTCATCTTTTACTCACTACTTTATGAATCTACGTGTCGCGTAGGTCATAAAAATGTGCTCTCCGTAATTTTTCGAAACAGTTTGAAGACTCGTTTTTAACTGTGAGTATTTTACAACCGGGTATTTGGTATTATTATTTTATTTTGATTTTTATTATTCTGATAATTTTTCTTCAATCTTTGATACTCGTAATTTATTTTAATGTATTCATTTTATTTATCGGATAAATTTTTGTCCGAATTTTTACCGTTTTTGACAATTTTAGGTGTGCATTTTCTATCTCAAAAAATCAAACAAAAATATCATTGGGCTTATTAATTTTTACTAGATCCATTTTTGTGGCCCATTTAATTAAGGGCATTTTTGGCATTTTTGAAAAAATAACTTTAACCTAATTCTTTAGTATATATATGTTGATATAATTGTTAATAAAGGAGGAGGCCAAAATTTGAAACGTAAAAAAAAATGCTACTAAAAAAAGAAAATTCAAACAGCAAAAAAGAGGAATTTTCCTCTTCTCCTTTCGTAACTCCTTTGTTCTCACCACCAACCATAAACCCTCACACTCCCTGTCATCTTCTTCAATTCAAATACCCACTTTCCTCTCATCAATCCTACACGGCCATCCTTCATCTCCGTCTCATCACCTCCTAGCTCCATCCGTTTCCTCGTTTCCATCTGTTCCTTCAATGTCACACCCACGCCTCCTCGCCTGTTTCCTTCATCATCACTCTCACTCACAGCCCTGTTCACACCTCCACACAGTCCTCGTCGGAACCCCCACCATCTTCTTCTCCGTTTCTGCTACATACTCCCTCCTTGTCTCTGTTTCCCTCTCTTCATCCGAAAACCAACAGCCATCCTCACAACCCTCATCTTCTTCATTTTCCAACCTCACACTCGCCGCTCTCCTCACTGCCACCGAATCTTCATCGCACATCCCTGCCTGTCTCGTTCTGCTACAACTCTCAACCTCCGCCGTTCCTTGCCCTGTTCACCTTCTCCTTCACAACCCACCATCCGTCTCAACACCCTCTGTTTCGCTCTCTCCGTCAGCCGCTATTTCCCCCTCAGTCTACCTTAAACTCTCCACTCACTCTCTCCTTCCGTTCCAAACGCAACAGCTTTGGGTATTTTCAGTAAGCTTCGAATCTTAGTTAAAGTTCTGGATTATGAGCATGATTGTATTGTTTTGAAATCTGTGAATATAACCTGTTTCGGTTCATAACTGTCTGTGATGTGGTTTTGAAATCAACGCCATTGTTAGTGTTTAAATTGAATCAAATTTGTTTGGGTTGGTATTATGTTGGATTTGCGTAACTGTGTCGGTGTTCGATGCATAAATATTAATCACGAATTGTGTTGTGAAAATTCTGGCTTGGATTGTAATGTTATGCTATCAGTTTGGATAGTTAATCAAGGCTGCCCATAATATGCTTTGGTTGGTTTTATAACATTACTAAAATCAGATTTGGATTTTAAAGTTTTACTTTATGCGGAGCGTATCCTTGTTTAATTTTATTTGAATTCGACATTCATATAGTTTCGATGAGAGTTCAACATTGACACGTTTTATTTGTGTAATATGTGAACGAGAAACTATCGGCGCCGACGCCACGCATTTGCATTGTCCACGTTTTAATTTCAATTAGAATCGCGAGTGAAGCAATATTAGTTTGGTTTCGATGAAGGCTAAATGATGATGTCGTGTTGATTCGCGTGTAAATCTAGTCGAGAAACATTTTGAAACACCGTGTATTTAGTTATTCTCTTTTTAATTTCGAGTAGAGATTATGGTTGAACGATATTTAGAATTGGTTTCGATGATGGCTTGTTATTGATGTCGTGTTTATCCGCGTACAATTTAGTCGAGAAACCATTTGGCATTTATTTGTTTTGTTTCAATGACGGTTTAATGATTATACCGCGTTTAATCGCGTGTAAATCTAACCGAGAAACATGTTGAAATACCGTGTATTATATTATTCTCATTCCTTTTTCTTTTTTTTCGATTGGATTTGATAAGAGAACTCCATGTAAGTTTCAATGATGGTTTAAATGTCTATGTTGCGCATATTCGCGTAGATTATGGCCGAGAAACTTTTGGGGCCAGCACCGTGTTATTGCATTATTCTCATTTTAGTTGAAGTCTACGATTTGAAAGTTGTATGGCTTCGATGAAGGTGATGTTGTTTCCGCATTACTCGCGAGAAATCTAACCGAGAAACCATTAAATTTTGTATTTCTTTCGTTTTTATTTCGATTGAAGTTTGTGGATAAAGATATATTTGTTTAGTTTCGATGATGGTTTGAAAATGATACCGCATTTACTTGCGTGTGAATTTGGCCGAGAAACTTTTGGGGCAGCGTGTCATATCCTTTATATTGAATTCAAGTAAGAAAGTCATTTTATTTCAAGTATATTTGAGTGAATAGTGGCTGTCCGGACTTTGCTTCAATCAATTAATTTCGGATTCGAATTCTAGTTTTATTTCATGTGCATAAGTGCTGCCCGGTTTTGATTCATGTGGTTTAAATGTGTTTAGAACTCGATTTTCCATGATTCAACTTTGGATTAATTAATAACTTGTGCACGGCTTCTTTGGTTCCAATTACAATCTGTTGCTTATTCTTATACGTAGTTCATGTTAATTACATTTTTGATTTTATTTCTTCATTACTAACCATGTTTTGATTCGATGCGATTTTATGTTCATTTTATTTCACACTATGCTACTAATGTATCTGTTATTTGTGAAGATATCCGAGGATGGTTCAAGCATACATTCTATATTGTCGCATCTACATACATTTTTATATACTCATGTTCATATTACTATTTTTTATTTAATGTTTAATATTTAGTATTGTACATACAGTATACTTGCATTTTTATTTTATTTTATATTTTATACTGTAAATATAATTATACTTAGTATTATTTTTATTTCATATATTTAGTACTGTAAATATTACATACATACTATTTTTATTATTATACTTTATTTATTCATTAGTTCGAATTCATATTATAATAATCTTCTCCGCATAGCATTTTCTTAGTATTAATTTCTATAGTCTATTCTAGTTAACCAAATAAAATGCAAATAATACAATCATCGACATTTAAATTTCTCCGCATTCTATTCTAATCAATTTACTGTTTTCTTCTTTAATTCAATTTATCCCCATTCGAAAAATTGTACCCCAATTCCCTTGTTGCGTTGTAAATAATTTTACCTCTTTCCATTTTTATTTTACCGTTTAATCCCCATTTATATTTGATGTATCCCTCTCCCCAAAACAATTCTTGTAATAATCATCTAGTGCACATTTATTTTATTTAAACTAACTGTCACTTACACAAAACAAAAAAATCTTTTTTAAACTAATAATTGTAAATCACTTTTAAACCCGTAAGCCGGCAAAGCTATGAAGCGTCGCGATGACCACACATGCACACATGTACGCTTGATCCTGGGCCTTCTTACAGTGAGCCTATTTCGATTAATTGTTCCAACTAGTCGTTATAGTATACTAGCCCACTTTGCTAGTACACATGTAATTTAATTATTTTATACTTAGGTTGGCCACCTTGTATGGGCTTTGTCGATTTTACTTGTGATTTACAATTGTCTCGATTCTATTCTTTTTCTATTCACCAAGCATTTAAAACACTTTCAATAAAACTCGATCCAACGTCGAGTCTTCTTCTCAAACCTCGATCCAACGTCGAGTTATTTAATCAATTTTTCTACAGAAAAAAAGAACACTTGAATAAGATTTGTTTTAATGGTTAGAGGTTAGCCCAACGATTAAAACAAATCGAAGTTTCTAATTGATTAGAGGATAACCCAATAAATTGAGAAACTTCAAATCCATGTTCTAAAACAAAAAAAACACAATGCTATGGTATTTAATTAAATTGTTAGAGGACAACCCGACGATTTAATTAAAATGTAAAGTATTTGGGCCATTAGAGGGTAACCCAATGACTTAAATACTTTATTCCATACACTTAATAAAAGTGAACTTCATTTCACCTCACTCTTTTCATAATAAAAATTTTGGATGAGAGATGATCGGTTGACCTCAATCACCAATCTCGAGTATTGAATCGTTAGAGGATATCCCAACGTTTTGGTACTTGTCATTCACAATTTAAAATCAATTCCAACACATTCAATATCTTTTGTGCGCTCTAAGCACCTTTTACCTTTAAACCCTTTTTCAAGATTAGACATGATTCATTTATAAATGAGATGCTTCTTCCTCTATTCCCAAGGTTTTCGACTTCTCCACTTGAGTACTAGAGGTGTTCTCAAACCCTCCCTCATGTTGGTGCGTAGTCCTTTATTCTTTATCACACCTTGTGGACGTTAGACAAGTCTTCTCCTTTAAAAATGACGACTTGTCTTTTCATTTAAAATCAATCAACAAACAATCATTTTCTAGAAGAACTACGGAGTTTTGACTTTCCCATTGCACGAGGGAATACGTAGGCACACGGTTCTGAAACCGTGCCAAACTCAAAAATAATAAAAACATTTCTTCTCTCTTTCTTTCTCATTTTTAAACTTAGAAGATCGTAAAATTTTTCACACTAACACACAACTACACTTTGAACTAAATGGGTACCATCGAGTACGATGGATGTGAGGGGTGCTAATACCTTCCCCTTGCATAACCAACTCCCGAACCTATATCTCTTAATTTTGTAGACCGTCTTATCCTTTTCTCTCGTGGGTTTTATCTATATTTCCCCGTTCTTTCTAGAACAAATAAAATTAGGTGGCGATTTCATTGTTGTTTTGAAAATTCATTTTAAATGATTTTTGAAAAAAACGAGTTGCTTCAGACTGATATCTATGTGGTTGTTCCTCCATTATATACCCAGACTTATGATTCCAGATTGACATCGTAACTATTTCAAACTTCCAGGTTCAACTCAATGAAGTTGTCTTTAAATCATCCAACCACAAGTTTCTTTTAAATTTTACCAGAGAAATCGTTGTTGGTGATGGAAACAAACATTCA
Source organism: Vicia sativa (assembly GCA_021764765.1). Lineage (NCBI taxonomy): Eukaryota > Viridiplantae > Streptophyta > Magnoliopsida > Fabales > Fabaceae > Vicia > Vicia sativa. The sequence continues at coordinate 144,216,400 of CM038792.1, forward strand.
ATTCCTAATAAAGTTATTGAATTGGCTCTTTTCAGTGGCATTATTATAGGCAAATAGAAAAAGGATAAATTGATAGGTAATGTGTATCGTTTCTTCATTGTTAAATTGCAATTCCTGTGTGTCGAAACTATGTGTGTGTCGAAGGGATATAGGTTGTCGAAGTAGGTTGCTCGATGGAAACCATTACCCATTCGAAGAGCTTTTGTATCGAAGTAGGCTGCACACAGATTTGATTTTAGTTTTAGATAGATTTGATTTAGATCTAAAATAAAATAGATTTTATTTAGTTCTAAAATAGGTAGGTTTGGGCATTAGCTAACCTAAATATATAAATAGAAGGAGTAACCCCTATTTTTTTAATCGATTCATTCACAATATTTTGCAGTTGCAAAGTGAATAATAAAGTTTTCCACATTTTTGGGCAGAGAGTTACTCTGCAAAAAATCATTGTTCTTCTTTCTTTCTTTTATAATTTTTCATTGTCATTGTGTGGTGATATTAATCTTGTTCATCAAGATTGATAGAAATTCATCATAGGTTTTGGTGGATTTCCAACATCCATTCCAATTATTTTTGTGTTTGGTTGCATGAGAAAACCTTATTGTAACTGTATCTTTTTGCATACATTATTGGAATGGTGGGCAATGTTGTGTACACACAAATGCAAGTTGGTGGCAAAAAGCAGTAGGTCAACATTGTTCTAAGAGACTTGTGGTATGTTCAGTATTTATTAAGCTATTACAGATCCATGCATGCCTTAAAATTGTTTAAACTTTGTAACACAATCAATTGTACTATGTGGGAATCATATATTACACACTTTATCAAATACTATCAAAACAAACTGATATATCATGTCCAATATTTATCTTACTACATTATGCAAAAGTCAAAGAAGAAGGTTTCAATTACTTCCTTCATACTTTTATACAAATTTTTCTTTGTTTCTTGTTTAAGTTATATATGAAAATATACATAATATTGTTTGTTTTATGTGAAAAAATATCCACTTTTCGTTTCAAACACCTGCAATGTAATTAAGTTGTCCATCAATGACGAATTGAAATTTATTCAGGACTTCACCAACATGTTATATTTTAATCTGTATTATTCTGTATACTTCTCACTTCTTGATTTGTTTATAATTTTGTAAAATATTATTAAACTCTTCTACATTGTTATAGCATCCCAAAACACTCATTGGTTAAACGGATTACCCAGTTTGGTTCCTAATCTCAAGTGTGGTCACAGAACTCTTCAAACTCTCAGCTCACACCTTACTAGAAATTCATGTCTAAAGTTGTTGTCCTTCCTGTGACTGAAATCAAGCAAATTAAAATAGTATGCATATAGTAATTACATATTTTACTCTTCCCTACTATACATGCGTTTTTGAGATTTACTGATGTGTCTTTCTTTAGAACATTTTTTGTATAACAATTGCAAAAATTGACATGTTCATCGCTTCCCATTATGGTTGGTACTATCAAACATGCCACCAGTGTCCAAAAGTTGCAAGGGGAAACCAAGCTCCATTCAAATGCAATGCAAAACATTTACCGAGGCTCAAATTTTCAGGTTAACTTTTATAGAAACTATTGTTATCCCACTTATTAACGTATTATGTTCATGAAGCTTTACTTCGGTTGTTTCTATATTGTCAAGTACAAAGTTCAAGTTAAAGTTGTTTAGGGAGGATGTCATTGTAAATTTGTCTTGTGGGGTAGAGAAAGTGAACATTTGTTAGGTCTTTTTGCTGCTCAAATGCAACACACGGTGATTCAGGTTTATGTTGAACCAATAAAGCGGTAAGCAAAAGTAAGTATTTTTATAGGGTATATCATACTGTCTCCATAAGGATCAGTGCTACTGAATTTTTGTTCACAATTTCTCGCGTTTATGAGTTTGCTTATTCAATGGGTTTAAATATGGTAAATGCGGGAATTAAAGTTATGAACATAAAAGAATTTCATTCTTCAAAAAGTAGAGACTGTTGGGATTGGATTTCACATACCCATTAAATACTTAAACTTACTACTCAGTTGCAATAAACCGCTTGCCAATATCATAAATTATCACTCACATCGAGGTTATTTCTAACACAAAGCGAGATAACAACCGTACTGCTCGCGTCGGAGATCTTTCAACACAACACAAAACAACACAGAGGCATTAAGAATTGATACACACATGAATACTAATCCTTAATCTATCTCTAGAATCAAAACCCAATATATCCATCCTAAATCTGAATCTAAACAGTATATGTCTATAACAACTCAAATCCAAATAAAGTAAGCAATCACCAACATTGATTTGTAAAAGAAATTTTACACAATACAATGAGCAATAAATATACATACAAAACAAAGAATACTTACATAGAAAACCCCAACGAACGAGGATACAGAGAGAAGAAAGAAGAAGATGAACAAGAATCACTCGGTTTGTCACTCTGATTGAAGCAAACTCACCTCTGATCATCAAGATGCAACCTTAATTGATGTTTTTAAGCCTCTCAACTATCAAGAATGAAGATTTAATGAGTTAAGAACAAATACCCCAAAATATAACCTAAAAATGTGTGCTTTGACCCTTTTAACGTGTTTCTGCCCAAGAGACCGCGCTTTGTAACACTCCAAATTCTACCCAAAATTATAAAAAAATTTAGAGTATTTAAAAACCTTTAACATATTCGAGGTATCACATTTCAACAAAAGCAATCAACTTGTATTGCATTTAACATAGATACATAGCATTTGGATGAACAATTTACAACATACTTCATTCGCATGAAAACATAACAACCTTTTTAATTAATTACGCAGCGGAATCACAAGTTTCAACTTAGAAATCATTTACAACTTTATTCAACTAAAATAAGTTTCAAATTATAATTATTCAAACAACTAGAGTAGTAACAACAACATAGAAACAAATAACAATCATTTCCCCCCCGAGTGCTACGTACCAGAGCGACTAAACCGACTTGGACTAACAACAACTAATTCTTCATTCTCGAATACTTTCATGTTACCCACGTAGAGGCAACACCACAACAGAAGGGGTGGGATATCAACCAATATAAATAAGTGTATGATAAAAAAATATATTAGATTAGATCATACAAATATCACCATGTTATAACAACAATTATGCAACAACCAACAAATAACTTAATAATAACAACAAGACAACTTCAATCAATCAACGTAACAACTTAAATCAACACAACTTAATAACAACATATTTAATCAACAAACGCATCAACATAACAACTTATGATATACACTTCGTTATATCACAACTTAACAACAACAACAACAACAACTTTAACACATAACTCTTAAACAGAGACAACAACAGAGGAACAAAGACAACAACATCTGAAGTACGTGCTTCTAAATTTCTTTCTTCTTCTGTCTTATCTTCTGGTTCTGAATAATTAATTTCCAGATCTGCAAACTTTTCAACTAGCTTTGACTTTTCAGGGTCAAGCTTATTATCAAATCTAACATGAATTAATTCCTCCATGATATGTGTTTACGTGTTATAAAATATGTGGCCTTTTGAGCGTTAAGAGTATCCTAACAACAAACATTTATGTGCCTTGGAATCAAACTTACTCAGATGATCTTTAGTGTTTAGCATATAACAGACACAACCAAAACGATGAAAGTATGAAATGTTGGGTTTTCTGTTTTTACACAATTCATATGGAGTCTTACCCAAAATAGGTCTTATTGCGATTCTATTTTAAATATACCACGTTGTGTTAACTGTCTCTACCTATAAGTGTTTTCCCATGTCAGTTTTATTGGATCATGGTGTGAGCCATTTCTTGTAAGGTCGTATTTTTCCTTTCTACAACTCTATTTTGTTGATAGGGTTTATAGACAAGGTCCAAAAGTTGATGTTGTTCCAAGTTCTAGAGAATATTCAGAACAAGTTTAAAGGCCACAAAGAATCATAACTATACCTAGAAGGTTTGCACATTTTGACATGTTGCAAGATACCAAAGTTGACTCAGAGGGAGAAGTCCATCTGATGGAACAACTGAGTCATGTACTCAAGAGCAGATGAGGAGGATCCAGCACTAATAAAAGGAGGAGCTTGTGGGTCAGGTTGATAGTCGGTTGGCGACCACCTTTGTGGCTGCTAAGATCCCCATCCTGTGTTTGCATCAGCAGGGACATCTTCATGTTGATGCTCCTGGGCAATGTCAGGCATATCAGCGTCTATTGGATCTTCATCCATATAGACTTGCTCATGTGGCACATCAAAATTGTAGATTCTTGTGTTCGACCCTTTCTCTTTGAAATATAGACATTGTCGCTGCTTGTCCCATCTGTATCCCATGTGAGTTAATGTGGCCTTGTTGAACTCTTGAGCAACAATGGGAGATATGAGAGGCACATGGGGGATGGTGACGCCCCAGAATTTGATAATTCGCATGATTTGGGCAGAATAGCCGAGGGCAGTGTTTTTGTTGTTGTCACGCATTTGAAACATGCGTTGAACAAAATAGTTTGGCCAGTTTAAGTGGATCTGATTTTGTAGGATATATAACAGATGAAGATCAGGCCAATCTAATCTTGAATGGCCACCTGACCTCGGTCGCAGGATGTGAGACACTACCCAGTGAAGCATTCTAGGAATGCTTTGAATTATGCCAGAAATGATTTGATCATCAGGACCAATAGGCCATTCCAGTTTCATAATGGATGCAACATAGTCCTGTTTCTTGTATGCAGGATCAAACTTAGCATCATGCCAGGTTTGCAAAATAGACGAACCGAAAGAGATTTAAAATACAGAGTCCCAGTCATCAGCATCAAACGTGTATGTCTTGCTTCCAATGGAGCACTTAAAATAAATTCCTCTATATTTTTTCAGCCCAACATAGAATGCACGAATGCAATCTTCATGATAACTGTCATTGATAGCCAGAAAGTTACCTAGTTTTTGTACGTCCAGCAGATCGCACACATTTGTGATGTGCAGTGACAATACATCTCTTTTGATAAAGGTGTGTGGCTTCATGACAAGCCAGGGACTAAACAAATTCTCGAACTCCTCTTCTATAGCTGGATGTAAAATTGACAAAGCAGACTGTGGAATCTCAGGAGATTGAGCCCTAGATGAAGTTCCTACAACAGCTTTACTTTTCCCTTTTCTTGATTTGGGAAGAATTGTCTTTGGAGGCATGGTGGATGAAGAATTTGTGAGATGAACAATGATGAAGGTAGCAGTAGGAAGCGTGAGCAATGAGACTCTAGTTAGGATTGGCTGAACAGTTATGTTATGAGATGCATGATAATGTTTGGATAATATATGAGATGTTAGATGGGCTGATGGGTCGACCCAAAACAGTTATGAGCCAATACAAGAGGTTTTGGATCGATACAAACTGTATATGAATTCTGAAAATGGTTTTGTATCGATACAAAACACGTATGTGTTGATACATACTGAAGATTTTTTTTTTAAAATTGAAAATATCAAAGTTTTGTATCGATGCATACGATGCATGTGTCGACCGGAACAGTTTTTGTGTCGATACATGGCATTTTGTATCGACCTATATCCAATGAAAATGAGTTCTTATTTGAATTTTACAGACAATATGATATTTTGACCCATCCAAAAATGTGTGTTAGTGTAGAATGGTAATGCAATGAAGATGGTTATGATAATACTCCAACAATTTATGTAAAGCCAAACATGTAAGCGTTCATTTAAGGAACGTATTGCACATACACAAAGTCAATGAATGTTAATAGGGTATGGAAGGGAATAATATTACCTTAGTTGATGAACTTTGAATACGCACGTACAGAAACTAGACTACATCTCAATAACATGGTGAGATATATATATATATATATATATATATATATATATATATATATATATATATACATAAGTAGGTACATGCATACTTAAGACATCAAGTGAGAAAGATCCAAGATTCCTAACTCACGACAAATGTTAAAAAAGGAATCTGTTGCTAATGGTTTGGTGAAAATGTCAGCAAGTTGACTTTTAGTATCAACATGCTCAAACACAACGTCTTCTTTTTCAACATGATCGCGAAGAAAGTGATGCCTAATCTCTATGTGTTTAGTTATTGAATGTAAAACAGGATTCTCAGTTAGGTTGATGGTACTTGTGTTGTCACATTTTATTGGAACACATTTTAGTTGAATATCGAAATCTTGCAGTTGTTGTTTTAGCAACAAAATTTGGGCGCAACAACTACCAGCGGCAACGTATTCAGCCTCAACAGTTGACAATGCAACAGAAACCTGCTTTTTGCTATTCCAACTCACTAAGGAGTTTGAAAATAAGTGACATGTGCCACTAGTGCTTTTCCTATATGATTTGCAGTCTGCAAAATCAGAACCGGAGTAACCTACTAAGCTACAATCGCTTCCTTTGGAATACCAAAGCCCATATTTAGATGTTCCATGAAGGTATCTAAGTATGCGCTTGACAACTTTCAAGTGCAATTCCTTAGGATTCGATTGACATCGTGCACACATACAAACACTAAACATAATGTCAGGCCTAGATGCAGTAAGGTACAAGAGAGATCCAATCATACCTCTGTATTTCTTGACATCTACACTCTTACCATGTTCATCTTTATCCAAGTTCCCATTAGTAGCCATGGGGTGTTGATGGACTTTGAGTAATTCATTCCAAAACGCTTGAGCAGCTCTTTGCAGCACTTTGTTTGACACACTGTCGTGCCCTCATCGAGATGTTTTACTTGTAGACCAAGGAAGAAATTTGGCTCCCCCATAAGACTTATCTCAAATTCCCCGTGCATGACATTAGAAAATTCTTCGACCAATTGTAGGTTAGTTGAACCAAAAATTATATCATCTACATATACTTGAACTAAAAGAATGTGTTTTCCTTTACGTTTAATGAAGAGAGTTGTATCCACTTTACCTCTTGAATATCCATGATCAAGCAGAAATTTGCTAAGTCTTTCATACCAAACCCAAGGGGATTGCTTAAGACCGTACAAAGCTCGTTTTAGTTTGTAAACATAATTTGGATATTCATCGTTCTCAAAACCAAGAGGTTGTGAGACATAGACTTCTTCATTTATGACACCGTTTAGAAAAACACTCTTTACATCCATTTGATAAAGCTTAAAATTCTTAGAACAAGCATAAGCTAGCAAAAGGCGTATAGCCTCAAGGTGAGCAACTGGAGCATAAGTTTCTTCATAGTCTATGCCCTCCTCTTGGTTATACCCTTGTGCTACCAAGCGAGCTTTATTTCTAGTTATCACTTCGTTTTCATCAAGTTTGTTTCTAAAAACCCACTTAGTGCCTATGATACGATGATCTCACGGACGAGGAACAAGTTCCCAAATGTCATTTCTTTTAAATTGATTTAGTTCATCTTGCATGGACATTAGCCAAAATTCATCAATCAAAGCCTCTATGGCATTCTTGGGTTCTACTTGTGAAACAAATGTGAAGTGATAACATAAATTTCTTATCTTAGAACAAGTCGTCACTCCTTTCGATATGTCACCCAATATGTTGTCAATTGGATGGTCTTTTGAGGATATCCAGACTGGTGGAAGACTTTCTAATTCTGCTGTCCCTTTTTCCTCATCTTTGACACGACTAGTATCTTCATCCTCCTCTTTGTCTACTGATTTGGACTGATTAATTTCCAAAACAGCTTCCTTTAGTATGTCTTCTGAAGATATACATGCGCCATCAAAAGAAATACCTTTTCCGACATTCTTCGGATAAGACTCATCAAAAGAAACATGGACAGACTCTTCAACAGTAAGTAAACGTTTATTATACACTCTATATGCTTTGCTTGATTGTGAGTATCCAAGAAAGATACCTTCATCCGCTTTTGCATCAAACTTCCCAAGATTTTCTTTACCATTATTCAAAACAAAACATTTACAACTGAATACGTGAAGATGTGATAAGTTTGAATTTATTCCTTTCAAGAGCTCATAAGGGGTTTTGTCCAAAATAGGACGAATTAATATCCTGTATAAAACATAACAAGCTGTGCTAATCGCATCAACCCAAAAATATTTTGGTAAACCACCTTCATTGAGCATTGTTCTAGCCAACTCCTCTAAAACCAGGTTTTTTTCGCTCCACAACTCCATTTTGCTGTGGAGTTCGAGGGGATGAAAAGTTATGCTCAATGTCATGCTTATCACAGTACTTATCAAAGAGATTGTTTTGAAATTCACCTCCATGATCGCTTCGAATTGTAACTATTTTTCACTCCATTTTGTTTTGGGACAGTTTTGCAAAACTTTTAAAAGCAGAAAAGGTTTTATCTTTGCTATGAAGGAATATGGTTTAAGTGAATCTAGAATAGTTGTCAATGATTACAAAACCATAGTAGTTTTCACCTAGGCTCTTTGTTCTTGAGGGTCCAAAGAGGTCCATATGGAGAAGCTCAAGGGGTCGTGAAGTAGAAACAACATTTTTGGATTTGAAAGACACCCTCGTTTGCTTTCCCATTTGACATGCATCACATAGGTGGTCTTTTGAAAACTTTATTTTTGGAAGACCGACTACTAAATCGTTGGATACAACCTTATTTAACAAATCAATGTTAACATGTTCTAGACGTCTATGCCAAAGCCAAGAATCATCATTCAAGGTGACTAGATATTTATTGCTTGTTAATGGTACATAAAAAAGATCAAGCATATAGATGTTGTTTACTCTAATTCCCTTAAACATAATGTTCTGCTCAGTATTTTCAACAATGCAGCAGGTTTTTGTGAAAGTTACTTTATAACCTTTGTCGCACAATTGAATAATACTTAACAAGTTATCTTTAAGACCCTCTACAAGATGGACATCAGAAATAGTAGTGGTAGATAAATTACCTACACTACCTTTGTCGAGTATAGCTCCTTTGTTATTGTCTCCGTAAGTAACATATCCTTTCTTCTTTGATTTGAAGTCAATGAAGAGTAATATGTCACCTGTCATATGCCTTGAACATATGTTGTCCAGAAACCATCGTCTATCTACGGATGCAAGACATTCAATCTGCAATATCAAAAGAGAGAGGTAGGTACCCAATTTTCATTGGGTCCATGTGTGTAAGTGGTAACATGGTTGCCTTTAGGCCTCCATTGATAAATGCCTTTAGGAAAAAGGAATCTCCTAAACTTGTATTTCTCGATGGTGTGACCTTTATGGAAACAGTAATGACATAAACCATGATGATGAACTTGTTTGCTTTTGCTAATTGAGTCCATTGGAATCTTTTCTACAAAAGAATATTTGACATATGGTGGATTCATTAATTTCTTAAAAATCCTAGGATCAATAGCATAAGTAATTTTGGGTTGTAAAGTTTTTTCCAATTTGACAAACTCCACAATTTACAGTTTCAATACATCCATTTACATCAATATCTTTTGAACTTTTTGCAATACTAGCTTTTAGACTTTTTAAATCTTATTCAGCTTTATACACTTTACCCTCCAAATGAGAAAATATTTGTTTGTTGGAGGATAAACGTTTAAAAGCGTCTACAACTTTGTTATACAATTTTTCAAAAGCTATTTTCAGTTTAGAAAAAGACAAAGAATCAAAATCATTGTAGTAGACTTTTCTTACTTTGTTCTCTTTGTTTTTCTTCTTGTGGCTGGACTGGTTTTTTATGTGAGTCATGAGGCATAGATTTGCAGTCTCATCACTATCGCTTGAGTCTTTATCTCTTGGTGACTCACTATCACTTTCCCACGCAATATAAGCTCTTCTTTGTTTGTTGAACTTCTTTGGTGCTGTGTTTTCTTTGTCCGTTTTGTTCATAGGACATTTTGTTTTGTAATGTCCAGATTGACCACAATTGAAGCTGGATCCTTTCCCTTTGTATTTCTTATTTTCCTCCTGCTTTGACTCCATGGATTTTCTTCTAAACTTAGATAGATTTTTGTCGGAGTGCTTGATTCCATTCTTTCGAATGAATCTATTATATCTCCGAACAAACAGCCCAATTTCCTCATCATCCGAATCTTCGTCACTACTTGAGTCATCATTATTTTGCTCTATTTTTGAGGAATTATAGCTATAAGCCTTAAGAGCTATAGGCTTCTTATCACTCTCTTTGTCTCTATTCTTATCCTTCTTACTCTTGTTCTCATGCTTTTCAAGATTTTCCAATTGTTGTTGATGTTCTTCCAGCTTACCAAACAGAGTTGAAATGGTGAGTGTGGTGAGGCCGTTGACTTCCTTAATTGCTGTAACTTTAGGTAGCCATTCCCTGCTAAGACATCTCAGAATTTTATTAGTAGCAATTTCATTGGAAACAGGTTTTCCAAGTGCATTTAAATGACCAGTGAGATGAACGAATCTCTTTTGCATGTCAGAGATAGTTTCTCCCTGTTTCATGCGAAAGAGCTCAAACTCTTGGTTAAGTGTGTTAATTCGAGATTGCTTAACTTCAGTAGTGCCCTCATGGGCAACTTCTAAAGCATCTCACATTTCTTTAGCTGTCATGCAATGAGATACCCGATAATATTCATCAACACCAAGTGCTGAAATTATCATATTTCGGCATCTCCAATCGCTTGACCACTTTATCTCATCTTTTTCATCCCAATTGTCCTCAGGTTTAGGCACAATGGCACTTGCGGCATTCGTCATGGTAATTTCAAAAGGTCCATTTTGAATGGCAGTCCATACAGTCCTATTTATGGAGTTTATGTGAACTCGCATGCAGTCTTTCCAATAGCCATATTTTTTACCGTTAAAAACAAGAGCTCTAGTGTACGCCCCATTAGGTTCAGAAGCCATATCGTTAGAAGCAGCCACAAAGCACCCACGAACCCGTGCTCTGATACCACTTGCTAGACGGTGTGGCAAGTGATCAAGAGGGGGGTGAATAGATCACCTCTTTATTATCACGGATTTAAAATTATTCTAAAATTGCGGAAAGCGACAAACGGTGTTGAATTAACTTCCGTTTATTCTGAACTGGCTACAAGAAAACCGGACATGCGATAGATTATTGGATTTTAATTGAGATGAGAAAGATGAATTAACACAGAACCTAAGTTGAATTAATGCACTTATCACTATAACACTCTTTCCAATGAAATAAAATTAAGCTACCACTTTTGTTAAACAATTGGAGGATGCTTGTTCAATGATCAATGATAATGGAGTTTTGACAAAGATTTTCTTCCAGCCTTGTATTAATGAACAGAAAGATTGCACACCAATTGAATCACAAACGTATTATAAAAGTAAAGAGATAGAGAGAAAGAATACGATACGCAGAGCGATTTGGTAAGGAAGTTCCCCACATTCGTCCTCACGTGTGGGTACGTCTCCCTCTCAATTTCCAAATTGGAATTAAGAACTTCTATATCAATATGTTGGAAAATGTTTACAAGGTTGCAATACAAAGACAGAAAAACAAATCCCGCAGATCTTCTTCTTCTTGTATCAACCTTCTCTTGATTTGAGCCGGTCAAGAACACACCTGCAAAGTTCACAGACAATTCACCACCTCCACGACCTATTTGCGAAATCACCCAGATCCCCAAACCCTACGCTATGGCTGAATCTGCTGTGTGCAATCGTGACCAACAAACCCACAAGACACCTCCGTTCTTGCTGGAAAAACCTTCTTGTTTTTCCTCGAAACCCCCTTCGAATCTTCAACTCAGCTAGATCACCGATCGTACCACTGAACGTTATCTCTTTGATCCCTTAATACAACGAACAATGATGATTATGTGTCAATGTTCTTGAACCAAGGTGATTGAGAAGGTGATGAAGATGAAGTCTCTTTCAGGTTTCTATTTGCTCAAAAATTGGATGCTCACAAACTGATTTTGTAACAATTGTGTATTAACCGAAAACTACCAAAACTGTCTTATATATAGAAAAAACAAATGTTAGTTGAAAAACAAACTTATGAGTCGACACATAACTCGTATGAGTCGATACAAGATACGTGTGAGTCGACCTGAAAGAGTTTGTATCGATACATACTGTATTAATCATTGATTCCAGAGAGTAAACATATGTATGAGTCGATGCAAATATCGTATGTGTCGACACAAACAACTTATGTATTGATACAAGAGGTTTTGTATCAATGCATACTGTGTTAAGATGACTTCCAGAATGTTGAAATGGCTATGTGTCGATGCAAGCATTTTTGTATCGATACATACTGTTTGTTAAAATGATTTCCAGAAATCTAACTGCAGTATGAGTCAATACATAACACGTATGTGTCGATACAAGACTGATATGTGTTGACACAAGTACTTTTGTATCAATATAAAGAATAAGACATGCAAACAGAACTGAACTCCAATATTTTGATGTATTTATGTATCGATGCAAAATGGTATGTATCGATGCAAAACTAATATGTATTGACACAAGTGCTTTTGTATCAATACAAAGACTAAGGCATGCAAACAAAACTGAACTCCAATGTTTTGATGTATTTATGTATCGATGCAAAATGATATGTATCGACCCAAAAAGCATATGTGTCGATGCATGGTTATATGTGTCGATGCAAGACAACCTACAAACTCTTTTGTATCGACTCAAAACACGTATGAGTCGACTGATACTGTATAAAAATTGTTTTTATGGATTCATAAAAGTATATGTATCGATGCAAGCATGTATGAGTCGATACAAAAGGTTAGTGCATGACAAACATGATATTTTAACCACTTTTATGCATGTTATCATTTGGTCATACAAGTACACATGTTATTGACACAATTAGACAATCAAGCATATATATTTTCTATCATTTAAAACTATCTAGCATTTGTTATCATTCAAAACAATTTAGCACAATGTAAAGGGTTGCTCACAGAAGCCATTCAATGTGTCATGTTAGTAGACTCTGAACCATTGGGTACTGAAGAAGCACTCAAGAAGAAAGTATGGTTGAATGCCATGAAAGAAGAATTTGAGGCTATAGAAACAAACAAAACTTGGGAGTTGACTAAGCTTCCAAAGAAGAAGAAAGCCATCATATCAGATGGGTTTTTAAGGTGATGCTTAAGCCAGATGGATCAGTTGGTAAACACAAAGCAAGATTAGTGACTAGAGGTTTTATTCAGAAACGTGGGCTAGATTACTCTGAGGTGTTTGTGCTTGTAGCTAGGCATGAAACAATCAGACCAGTGATTGCTTTAGCTGCAAATAGAAATTGGTCTCTGATGCATTTGGATGTGAAGTCTACATTTTTGAATTGTCCATTACAAGAAGAGGTATACATGTCCCAACCTCCTGGCTTCGTGAAAAAGAATCAGGAAAGAATGATGTACAAGTTACATAAAGCTCTGTATGGATTGAAGCAAGCACCCAGAGCTTGGAATTTGAAGATTGGTTCATTTTTCAAGAAGCAAGAGTTTTATAAGTGTGAGATGGAATATGAAGTTTACGTGCAACATTCTGGAGGCAATATGATTCTGGTGTGTCTTTATGTTGATGACATATTGCTTACAAGGAGCTGTCCAGAAGATATAATCAAGTTCAAGAAAGTGCCGATGAATGAATTTGAGATGACGGATCTGGGAAATATGATATACTTTCTAGGGATAGAGATTCTGTACTCAGAGGAGGGTATCATTTTGCATCAGCTGAAGTATGAACTTGAACTTTTGAAGAAATTTAAGATGGAGAATTGTAAGTCTGTTGTTACACCATCAGAAACCAATCATAAATTGGATTCTAACTCTGAGGGTGAGGACGTGGATGCTACGATCTTCAAACAACTGGTTGGTTCTCTGAGGTATTTGTGTAATATCATACCTAGTATTTGCTATGCAGTTGGGTTGGTTAGTAGGTTCATGAGTAAACCTAATTGGTCCCATTATCAAACTGTTGTCAGGATTTTGAGTATATCAAGAGAACTTTGAAGTTTGAAGTATTATTTCCTTCTAGAAGAAAGGCAGAATCAGAGTTGATGAGCTACTCTGACTCTGATTGGTGTGAAGATAGAGTTGATAGAAGAAGTACTTCTGGATACTTATTTAAGTTTCTGGGAGGTCCTATTTCTTGGAGTTCCAAGAAGCAATTTGTTATTGCTCTATCAACGTGTGAAGCTGGGTATATTGCAGGCGCTGTAGCTGCATGTCAAGCTGTGTGGCTTCTAAATTTGTTGCAAGATTTGAAGATTAAAGTAAATAAGCCTCTGAAGCTGATGATTGATAACAAGTCTGCAATCAATCTTGCCAGAAACCCTGTGTTGCACAGGAGAAGCAAGCATATTGAGGCTAAGTATCATTTCTTGAGAAGCCAAGTCCAGAACGAAACATTAGAAGTTATGCACTGTAACACCCAGAAGTAGCTGGCAGATGTTCTGACGAAGACAATCAAGATAGATTAATTTATCCTCTTAAGGGATGAAATTGGTGTCGTTAATTTTGTTTAAAAATATAAATTAAGGGATAGTATTGAATGATAATTTAGTATTTCCTAGTTTGTACCTTTTATCTTAGTCATTAAGTTTACCTTTATTAGGACATATGTAGCAATTTACCTTTTGTATAAATATACTAGTCATAGCTGTCATTTATAACAACAACCTTATTTCTTTCATATCTTTTGTAGCCGTCATTCTCTCTACATTTATTCTATCATCGTTGATTCTTGTCCACTAACACATATTTTTTAAATTAAAAATTCAATATCTTTAAACTAATATAATTTAAATTAAATATCTTTCATTAAAAACATCTAAAAAACAAGTTATTTTATTTGTTAAATCATGGTGAGATTCTTATATTACTATTTATTTGATTTTAAAATTTTAGTTTTAATATAAATTTGGCTTGATTTTTATTCTTCTTTTTGTTTAATTATAAAAAAATTAAATGTAACAATGTATATCTTTTTCTTTATATCCAGTTTTACAAATTTTAACATCAGCCCATCAATAGTAACACACTTAATTAATGAATAATTGGTTTAATCAATTATGAGATTAAATTTAACTCTGATTGTTTAAATTGGAAATTCCTTAACTTATCTATATTTTGAAACATAATAATTCAATATAGTAATTAAAACTTTAAGGTCTATGTTTCTTAAAAATTATTAAGGCTAAATTACCTTTTGATACATATACAACTTTTTGTATTCTAAATTAAATGAGAAGGATAACAATCATGGAAAACATGTTAGGACCATTAGTCATTTATTTTTCTTTAACTTGACATAAGATAACATTGTCTTTTATATAATTTTGCTAAATAGTCGTATTAAATAGTGTATTAAGTTAGTATTAAATTTTGTTAAATGTTATTTAAAAGTTAATGTCCTAAGATTTAATATTATTAATACTTTATTTATGTATTTTTACAATACATTGGTTAAATAAAAAAAATATATTTATACATTTTTATAAATTATATCTTAATATTTTAGTCGATATTCATGACACTCTTTAATATTTTAGGCAAGATGCACCGGTGATTATACCTGCAAACATATACTAGAAGATTCATACATTCATACATAAAAACACGAAAATATTAAAATTTAATATAAGTGATAAAGTGATGGTTCCAAATGATCTAAAATCAAATTTTAAAAGATATTTATGATACTATGTTTAAAGCAAAGTATCCAAACGAAAAAAAGAGAAGAAAATCGCGCGATGAAACCCGCCAACCTCAAATCACATTTCTCTTCAAAAATCGAAATCACTATTGGGCCACCTCATCCACGTCACCGATCCATGCCAAATTCTCACATTCAACCTAAACCGTGGATTAAAAAAAATCAACCGTCCAAAACACCTTCAAAACCGGTCCAACAGATCAACCTGTGCTTTTTCAAAACAAAAACAAAAAAACATATCACCCCATAAATTTCACTACCTATAAAAACCATACCCATAACCATAACCATAACAACCATAACTTCATCTCTCAATCTTGTTCTCACAGGTAAATAAATCTCTATCAAGTTTCCCAATCTCAACTTCAATTAATTTAGATTTTTTTTGAATTTCTTTATTGAATTTGTATCTAATATTTGTTTAATTTTGTAGATTTTTGTTGATTTGAATCAAGATGTCTGGACGTGGAAAGGGAGGAAAAGGATTGGGAAAGGGAGGAGCAAAACGACACCGTAAGGTGCTTCGTGATAACATCCAAGGAATTACGAAACCTGCCATTCGTCGTTTGGCTCGACGAGGTGGAGTGAAGCGTATCAGTGGATTAATCTATGAGGAAACAAGAGGAGTTTTGAAGATCTTTTTGGAGAATGTGATTCGTGATGCTGTTACTTACACTGAGCATGCCAGGAGGAAGACTGTTACTGCCATGGATGTTGTTTATGCTTTGAAGAGGCAGGGAAGGACTTTGTATGGATTTGGGGGTTAGGGTTTTGCTATTTGGTGTTGGGGTTTGTTGGTGGGAAATGGAAATGGAAAAGTCTTGCTGTCAAGAAAGTTTGGCATGGGATTTTGGTTGGATTGTAGGTGGTGTTTTGTTTTAGGGTATGGTTAGATGTAATGTTGTTATTTTGTGTATTGTGTGATAGGTAGTTTACTTTTCATGATTGTTCTGTGATGTAACTACTTGTTTCAATGAACAAGAGATTATGGTTCAGCTATATTTACTAAATCCTTATTCCAAATATTATGATATTGAACTCCTCCACATTATTGATGGCTCATTTGGCTTATGTTCTATTTGGTATTCATGTAGCACTTGCTATGAACTTGAGTCCTCGGTTACATAGTTGGCTTAGTTGTGTAAATCCTATTATTTCATGTTTACATTCCACCACAATCTTAGAAAATTTTTTGTCCTGTTGCAGAAAATGAAGAACAATGTATACACCATATTGTGACAGAATCAAAATCCTTGAAATATGATAAATATTTCAGATGCAAAACTTTCCAAGGAAATAAGGATTGACAAAGCAACAAAAATTCGCTAGGAGTATAGATATGTATATTAAGACTTCAAAAGTTGATTGAATCTTCCAGATAATCTCACTGTCCATTCCATTACTTTCCTGGATTAAATGCAGAAGGAATGCTAAGTATGAGAATGCATTAGAGAAATTTTAGTCTGTGTGAAGACTAGAGGCTGAACTTGACGGAGCAGCAGTGGCAAGTTATAATGTTGCATGTTGTTACTCTAAAGCTAAACCAGGTATGTGTTTGTTCACTTCATAAATTGTATGTGCTGCATTCCCCTACTCTGTCATTTTTTTGTGTGTATTTAGCCTGTGTATAACCTTCTGAATAGATTTAATCCTTCTATAATTTACTGAATAGTTTGGTCCAATATACCATTGGAAATTTACCCTGAGCTTTATAAGGCCCCTTCATTTGGTGCAAGATAGCTTTGTTTGTCTTTAAATGCTGCAGGTCACACGCTTCATTGTTAATAGTTTTGAATAGCTGATCTCTACTGGCTTTCTATTTAATGGGGGGTATTCATGTATCACAATCTATGAACTTGATGCAGTGGTTACATGCATGGTTTAGTTGTGTAGACTATTTAATTCCATGTTCATCCATAAGGGAAATTTGGCTCATAATGTTTCCGTCTACAAACCACAGCCGGAGCAACCCAAGCTTTTGTTCAAGAATTCAGTATTTATAATTCTGGAAGAACATCACTTAACAGTAGTTTATTGCAGCTTGTTTTTGGAAGCTCCATGTCCACTTTAAATTTATGACGGTTTTACTGATTATGAGATGGGAAATCATCGATCAATAGGCTATTTTTGTGGTGTTACTGAATGGGAGATGCTTAATCATTGTTGATGATCAGAAGTCTTCAACTAGCTAAGGAGCTGGAGATTGTGGTCCACTCATATACATCTGTTTAGACTTTAGATGGACTACATGATTAAAATCATGTGTTTTATAGTCATTCACTTTGTCATTATAGGCTGCTAAATACCATGGATGCAACATGGGGATGTTTTCAGGGTAAAAAAAAAGCTGAACAATGCAACTCAATGTTTTCTAAGGTAGCTTAAATGGTAGGATTTTGAGCTTCTGTTTTCAGCTCAATCACCTTGTATTCTTTCTGGATTTGTTTTGATATGTTTCTAATAATTTTACTTTGATTTCTCTGTACTCAGATATTCTCACTCTTTCATTTTGCATCATGCTTCTTAGTTCAACGAATTCTACTAAGTTATGAAATTTGTGAAAAATACTCTGAATTGGTACTCACAGTTTGTGAAGTTGTCACTTAGAATTAAGTGACATTTGATAATAAGTTATGGAATTTGTTAAAGTATTGAAAAGTATAGGGATGAATTTTGAATTTGTAAAGGATTTAATAATAATAATAATAATAAATGAAAATTCCATTATTATTAATTATATAAATTGTCTAGCGTGTAGTTCATACAAAATTTTGCTTGAGATGAATGACTTCTTCTCCTTAATCTAACATTATCTTAATATGTTTGTATATAAGCTGTAAGAAAGATAGGGCTCATCAATATTAAATATTCATTTCAAAGGACACCTTAGCTTGGCATATTCATAATCGATTTTATAGGTCATCAAATTTATAAAAAAAACTTTTTGTCACATCCTCACGCTTGTATAAATCTCATTTCTGATGACTAAGATTTGAACTTATAAAAACCTAACATCAGTGTATTAAGCTCTTGAATTGGAATCCTAAACCCAGATTATATGGATTCTGATTGCATATCAGTTTGTGTCAATACCAAAAGTATCCCCATTAGGCCAACTTTTGCAAACCTCTACAAATGGCCAGAATCAGAAGTAGAATTTGTGAAGGCTATAAATTGTAACAGTTATCATGTCACAGCTGAAGTTGATAGGCTCTCTTGCAGGCAAATATATTTGAGGAGCTACAAATTCTCAAAGAAGAAACTGAGTGTCACTGGGAAGACCAGAAAATATTTCAGCTGCTTAAAGGAGAGTGTGATTTGTGCAAGCAATAGATTAAACTGTAATATTAAGGGCAATTGTAAGATTCTAGGGAGGGCTAAGTATGTTACTTATGCTTCTCTATCAATCTTTCATAGGATGCTTTCTCGATTTGGTAAGGTTCATCTCGCTCGTTATGGTTACTAATGTAGCGAGCTTGTTTGTTTTTGTGGTGGTGAATCAGTGTCCAACGCTCGTCATGATCAAAGCTGCAGTATCTAGTTTCTGTAAACAACATAGTCAATAAACATCCACTTTGCTCAATTACTGGTTTTTACATTTACACATATTTACACTTATATCCCTTTAATATGTGTGTGACTTGGTTAATTTTTATGGTATTATTTCTTTTTTCCTTTCCAAGTTAATTAGCATTTATCTATACATAACGATCCTAGGGGTATGGTGTTGCTTTGCTAGTGATCTTGATGGATGAAAAAGGGAATGTAGAAGATAGTGGAAGTGATGGTGTGTGTAAATTGGCCATAAGCATTTTCCTCACTCCAATCTAGTCATGGACAACTAATTTCTAAAAAGAGAAAACACTAGTAGTATTTTCCATGATAGGGATGTGCACTAGATGTAAACCACTACCATGTAAAATGCAATAAAAACAAAAATGAATGAAAATCAAATAAACCAGGATTCAACTCATTAAAAGTAATAGCAAGTCAGTAAAAACATATAATAACAAAATGAAAGTACAACAGGCCTTAATCTTTCATATGATACAAAAACATAAGACTGAATTCTTATAAGCAGGACAACATTGCCAATTTTTAGATGTAGATATTTCTCTGGTTGATAATAAAGTACTATCTAAATAGTTGCAACAACTTGCACTCAGCCATGGTGCAAACCTTTGATTACCAATTAAGAAAGTGTTTGAGTAACTCCATCTTTCTTTACAAATCTATTAAGTGCCTCAATCACTATGAAGCACCGACTCTAACACACCAGTAATATTAAGATGGTTGAATAAATGAATGTAGCCACCTGTCAGTGTTGTGTCAATGTCGACACTGAAACATGTTGGACACCAACACACTTTCAATGTGAAGTGCCGATGCCACATAGGTGATAGAGAGCTAATGATTTGAAGACAAACAGTACAAATGATAAGAGAAGAATACTGTAATACGTGATTTAGAAAAAGGGACCTCATCTACCCTCGGATTTCACCAGCTGTGAGAATACCCTACTCATAGAAACACCGGAAAGATCGTCTACAGTTGAAGTTTCAAACTGTACAGCAGAAGCAGAAGAAGAAACATTTGCGTCTTGGTGGAAGTTGTTGACCTGTGGAGAGAGTTCCCCAATCATGTTTGTACTGTTTTCTTCAGGATCACCTTGAACCTCAGCTTCTTGAAGTTGTAGAGCATACTCTAAATTCCACAAGACATCTCCCATTGAAGGTCTGTCAACGCCATAGTCAGCCAAACATTTTTCAGCAGTTTCTCCAAACTTCCTAAGAGATTCCGGTTTGATTTTCCCTGCAAGTGCAGTATCGATGATTTGTTGAAGCTGTCCTTTTTTAAGAAACTTCATCGCCCATTCTGCCAAGTTTACCTTTTCCCTAGGAAGTGACGGATCTATAACAGGCCTTGCACAAAGAACTTCGAATAAAACAACCCCAAAAGAATACACATCGGACTTTTCAGTCAGTTGCTGCCTCCTGAAATATTCCGGATCAAGGTACCCGAAACTCCCCTTGACGGCCGTGCTCACATGTGTTTGATCGAGTTCAGGACCGGTCTTTGACAATCCAAAATCAGCCACCTTAGCCATCAGGTTCTCATCAAGTAAGATATTTGCCGATTTCACATCACGATGAATGACTGCTTTAGCATAGCCGGTGTGAAGGTAATGCAGTCCTCTAGCAGATCCAATGCAAATCTCAAGTCTCTGCTTCCAACTTAAGCTCGGGAGCCCAGAACCATATAAATGACTCTTGAGAGTTCCATTTTCCATGTATTCATATATCAGGATCATTTCATTATTTTCATCACAATAACCAATCAAAGACACCAAATGGCGATGACGGAATTGAGACAACATTTCAATTTCCGTCCGAAATTCAGCAATCCCCTGCTGAGACAGTGGATTCCCCCTCTTCACCGCCACTTTCCTGCCATCCCTTAACTCACCCTTGTAGACTTTCCCAAAACCACCAACCCCAATAACCCAACTCTCATCAAAATTGTTTGTACCCTCCTTAACTTCCGCAAAAGGAACACGATACTCAAAGTTTGAAGCAGCGCTTATCGTTGTGCCATTGGAATATTTACTTCCCATCGTATGTGTATCGTTGACGGACAAAGGAATCCATGTCTTTGACTGCCTTTGTTGTGCCAACCTCCTTCTTTTCCTGCACAGTATGCAGCAAACTCCGGCCAAGACCACTGCACTCACTACCCCAACACTCACACCAGCTATCAGACCAACATGACTAGAACTTGAACCAGAGGAATCACCTCCAGCACCAGACGCCGCATTTGCACTGAGACTGCCAATAGAATTGTTCATTTTCATGATCTCCAGCCCATTCAAAATAGCATTAGGGTTCTCCTTATTCGAAGTGGTGGAAGGGCCAATACTTACATTTAGTTTATTGCTGTCAGCTACCGGCGTAACCAAATCCGTAAAATATGGAACACCCAAAACATTATTTCCTTTAGAACTAAGATCAAGTTCCTTAGCAGCTGCCACTGAGTCAATATAAACATTGAAGTAAAGTAAATTGAGACCTTTACTCACTATATCACAAAAGTGAGCTCGAACAAGGTATTGAAATCCAGTCTCCACATCAAATTGCCACGTCACATTGAAATTAATATTAGTATCACCACCGGTAGTAGTGTTTGTGTTCATCTCCGCAAGAGTACCATAAACACTAGGCGGAGCAGTGTTTTGTGTTGGCCCTCCAGGAGTATACTTAACAGCAGGAATATTCGAAATATCGTTGGCAAGGTTCGATGTTAGAAGAAACTTTTGATCCGAAACCCAAGTTCTCTGAAGAGGGTCCACTCCAGATGTAACAACAGGACCACCCATGTTAATCCTCCAAACAGTCTCCAAAGCCTGAGTCCCCAAACCAGAATACGACGTTGACGGATTCAAGTTCAAAGCTTCATCAGCAATGAGATCATCAGGAACAGAAACAACCTCAATTGCATTCACAAATGCAACTGAACTATCCAAAGGCCTAAAAGTAATCTCAAGGGTATCTGTGGTAACATTGATAGAATATTCCTTCATAAAAGGATTCTTTGGCATAGTTAAACCACTAATAAGCACAATGGTTTGTGTCGATACAACAAATTTCGCAGCATTCAAATTATATGTAGCATACATAAATGGAAAAAAATAAAACCGGATCCAGTGTCTTCCCTTTTGGCTAATAGGAAAAGTGTACTTTGAAGATCCAGTAAAAACTCTAGCAGTTCTATAAAGTGGTGCTTCATCATCTTTAGAAGAAACTGAATTTGCAGAAGTACTAGCAAGAATCTCTTTCTGAGTTGTAAGAAACTTCTTAGATAAAGTATCTGAAGTGAAATTGCGGTTACCTACTGAAGTAGTTGTAGTTGATCCACAATCTATAAGATAATTATCAGCAGGAACAAAAGTTGCACAAAAACATAACAAAGGCAAGAGATTCAAAGCACAGATAACCAAACCAAGTTTTCTCCAATCCATCATAATGGGTTTTCTGTTTTGCTTCCAAAAAAACTATCTTTTTGAAGAAATTTGAAGCCTAGTAAGATCTGTGGTACATGCAAAGAAAGTAAACAAATTAGGGTTTTTTGAAACTTAGTAAGCAAAAAAGCATAAAAAGTCAAAGAAAGAGAGAAAAAAATTGCACCTTTTTAGCAGTGTTGTAGCTCAAGTAGAATGGAGGTAGAGAGCGAGAGAGAGAGGAGAAGACAAATTTGAAAGGATCTGTTTTTTTGTTATTTTTGGAGAGAGATTTGAATGGAAGAAGAAGAAGAAAGACAAGTTGAGAGAATATAGCTAAGCATACGCTGGAATAATGTTTATGACAACCTAAAGTTTTGACATATTCATAGATTCTTAATATTTTGTCTAGTTTAATGTAGAGAGAGAGAGAGAGGAAACGGTGGAAGTTTGGTCAAAAGAATATGAAGAGTTGGTGCTGGATTTTGAGTGAGACTTGAAAACGTGTGTGGTGTAAATAGAGATTAAAAAAATTGAGATAGGTGAGGAAAGTCAGGTTAGTGTGTTTGGGTAGTACAAATGGAGAATGAATAGAAAGAATCAAAAAAGGAAGAAAAAAAGTGAGATAATGGAATAGTTAAGTTTAATTTTAGCGTATGTATAACACATTCAATATAATTTTTTCTAAAAAATTCAAATAACACTAGTTTGAAAATAAAATTTATAGCAAAGGAATATTTACGTGAAAGACACAGGGGTGCACAACCATAAAAACAAAACAACAAGATAAACATGTCAACAACAATAAGCTTAAGGAGTACATACACAAGTAATAAGAGACACACACTAATTCTCGGCTATAATAAATTTATTTTAAGATTGCAATTAGAAAAAAACTAATTCTAAAATAAGAGTTTAATCATATACAACTCATCAAAATTAATAAGAATTACTCCATAAAAAAAAGAATAGCGTTCTTACAAGTCCATCAAAATTAATAAGAATTACTCCATAAAAAAAGAATAGCGTTCTTACAAGTCCAAATATACCAACACAACACTAAATCAAATAATCAACATGAGTTCAAATGAAACCTGAGAAGCATTGAGACTAAGGATGAGAATAGCACATTCGAGACCAGACTTCATAAAGTCTAACCCTGACTTATGATAATTTTTAAAAATTTCAGTTTAGTTTATAGTTTATTATAGACTCCTTTCACACTGTTACAGATTAAGGATGCATTATTCCTCACGTTTTTCTATTCCACGCGAGTTATTTCATAAGTGGACGACTTATTTGAGAAAAAGTGACATATTTGATAAATGGACAACCAATCTAAACTATGAGAGAATTGGAAGGCGTTGTGGCGATATGTTACATTATTGTCCTACTTACGCCTCCTCTTATAAGCCTTTATGATACACCAAATTGAAGTATCAAGTTTCAAATTTAATTTCACTTCACTTTTCTTCTGCATATACTGGCTTGAGTGTTGGAGTATTAATCTTCCAGACTCTCTGAGACTCATTTGGGCAAGAATTCTTCTCTAACGTCTCTTTGCTGGTTCTCTATAAATGAAGCTGAAGGCTTGGAGAAAATAACACAACATTGTACCTTCACAGACAAAGATAAGTTCTTAAGTCTTAGAGGTTTTTGTGTTGTATTTTATTTACACATCAGATTATACATCAAATGTAAGTATCAAACTATAAATATCATTTATCTGTTAGATGTATTGTAGAAAGTATATTGCATGTGTGTTTGGGCAGTTAAGAAGTCTCTTGCGTGTATTATAACACCCCATTCTAATTCCCCAAATATTATATATATATATATATATATACTACACAATCAAAGTAAATAGAATGCATAACAAGATGGCGTCACATGATATTTCTTTCAATATTAAAATCATACATGCACACTGGTCATAATCATAACACATATTTGAATATCATGTTTTAGAACAATTCATGCATTTTCACGACAGATTATTTAATATTCACAGATACTATCAATGATTACATCCCATACTATAATCATTGGATGAAAAAGTAATGAATCCATAATATAACCAAGTCATCAGATATTCATGCATCGGAACCAAGGCCACATCAACATAGTATCTCAAACATACAAATCAAAATAGACGAGAATACATAACAAATCTCATCAAAGCAAAAATCCAGATAAATCTCGTGTTACATGACCAGAGCAATGACTCAACTACCTAGTAAAAGATAAACTAGCTAGACTCCTCAACTAGTCTCGTGCGAAGCACCACTATCCTTGGAACATGTATGTTACCCACATAGAGGCAACATCACAACAGAAGGGTGAGAATTCACATCATTATCCAAAAGTATATAAATGGAAATAATATAGAAACAACATCTATTCACGGATTCCACACACTTCAAGTGACATTCCAAGATAACATGATTATAAAAACATTCCAAGTATAACATATTCATATTTATTACACATAGCATAAATGTCATCCATCCAAATAATTCAATTATCCATACGATTAAACATCACAATTTCACTACGCACATCGCATATTCAATAATGACTCATGTGACAACAATGAAATGTGACTCAATATGCATGTGGTACCAATCTTGGAAATATTTTGTTATCCCCGCTTCCGATTCATCATCATAGAATCCAAGCCACTTCCGATCCGGACAAGATCAAAATCCTCTGCTACTTATCCCTAATGTGATCGAGCCAATGTGAACCCAACGTTTCACGGCTACTTATCCATCATGGATCAAGCCAATTGTGAACCCAAAGTTTCACCGCTACTTATCCATACAAGGATCAAGCCAAATATATGCATGTACAACTCATCAAGACAACATATGAAAATTAAGATTATTCACAAAACCTCAATTATCCAAGCATATTATCACAATTCAACTCATGTGAAT
This sequence comes from Vicia sativa, assembly GCA_021764765.1. Taxonomy (NCBI): domain Eukaryota; kingdom Viridiplantae; phylum Streptophyta; class Magnoliopsida; order Fabales; family Fabaceae; genus Vicia; species Vicia sativa. Next base: position 144,241,971 of record CM038792.1, read on the forward strand.
TATCCATCAATTGCACAACATCATATTCCAACAACAAAATCATTACATGTATTATATACATATCATCACATATAACCAATAACATTATGACATATCATTCCACCAATGTTATTCACAACATTCAATTAAGAATATCATACACTATATTCAAGTAATCATCCATACATTGAAATAGTATTCGAACCAATCCAAAACACATTCAATCACGATCGAATCAATTAATCACATACATGAAAATACTACAATAAATATAATCATATAAAATTTCATGTCAAAAGATCCTAAAAATAACATTTTTCATTCCAGGTCACGCTAAGTTCGGCCTATCGCGCTAAGCACACCTTCCTGAACAAACAAGCTCAAAAGTCAGAATATTTCACACTAAGCGGGCTTCTCCTCGCGCTAAACGCGGTCTTCAATACTGCATTTTTTCTGATACGAACTAGCTTCTTTCTCCCACAAAATTACCACATAAAACTCATTCCGATCAATCAAATAACATCATTAAAGGGTATCCTAACATGTTTCTAGTCATGTGTCATCATTCTAAGTTGAAAAATATAATTTCCCTTCAAACACTAACATTCAAAGGTTCTAGAAATTGAAATTGAACAACCTAGCATGTTACTAATCATTACCCACGACGTACAATCAAACAATAACATGGATTCTCCCCCTTACCTCTTGAAGATTCCTCTTCTAGGGTTTCCTCTTCACTTTTCCTCTTTCTCCTATTTTCTTCTCTTCTTTCCTCTTTCTCTTCTTTCACCAAATGACAATTCTAATTATGATTTCCTTCTAACCCTTTACTAACTAGGATTGTCTTATTGGGCTTAATACTTAACACCTCTCTTTATTACTTCTATTTTCATAAATAGGCCCAATACTAAATAACCATTATTCTACTCATAAAACATAATTATTTAAATAACACCATATTCAAATAATTCACATTTAAATTAAAACACCCAATTAAATTAATTATCGCATAATAAAATATATAATAATAATTAGTTATTAAAAATCGGGATGTTACATGTATGCTTGAGCATATGAAGTATCTTTCTGGTGTGCTTGAGCATTGAAGTCTCTTACTTGTGTGTTTGAATATTGAAAGTCTCTTGCATGTGTTCTTGAACAATTTGTAATCAGATTTGATTATAGTGAAAATTCATTGGAAGTGCAAAGGGACTGGACTACCCCTGAGTCGTGGGAGGACTATGATAGTTATTTTGTCCCTCTTTCACTTTTCTCTATCTTTTAACTATTTTATCCACTAATATCTCCATCAGGCTTTGACTCATATTTTATCCTTATGATCAGAATATGATAAGAATTATGTAAGAGAAAAAGTTAACAGAATTTAACCCACTTTCTTATGTTTTTCTCATCTTCAGGCGCAAAAAAAATCAAATGATGAACAACAATATCAAAGGAACAAAAGTTTTTTACAAGCTAGTATGTAATCCTATTTGTAATATTAAGTGTGAGTATCTCACAAAGTACTAAGGTGAAACACATATTAAGTGCAAAAATTCTCTCTCTAATATATTAGGACACTTGCCTAATTGATTGTAGAATGAAATCACATTATAATCAATTTAGAACTCTTTTAATCATTAGGCTTCATATATGGCAAGATATTTTATAATTTGCTAGGTCATAATCAATCAGAGTCATAATGCATGTATTTTTAACCAAAAAATATTTCCTTTTTTGAAATTGTGTTCACTTCAAAGCACATAAGAAATCCAAAATATTACTTCTCTCTCTCTCTCTCTCTCTCTCTCTCTCTTACTTTTAGAAACTTAATATACACTTAGAATAATTTTAGTGATGAGAGGTATAAATACTTCTTAAAAGTCGTGCTTGTGTAACTGTTGTTTAAATTTGCTTGAGTTGTAATTGTAAATCAAAAGTATTATTCTCTTGTAATTGTGATATAGTTATAAAGGTTGCAAGCTAAACATGGGTAAAACCTTGGTGTAAAAAGGTTTTGAGAGGATCTTTTGGTAAAAGCTTAAGTTGTTACTGAAACTCTTAAGGGAAAATCTTTAGGGACTGGAGTAAGTAGCGTGGTTTGAGGTCGAACTAGTATAAATTCTTATGTGTTACTTTCTTACCCTGATCTTTTTTACTTTTTAGTTATTTATTCTTATGAGCCTAATCAATTCTTAATAGATTTTCATAAAATCAACTATTTTGTTAAAAGTTTTGTAAATATATTTTTACCATAATTCATTCTTCTTATGTTAGAAGTCACTTGGTCATCAATTGACATCAGAGCACAACTACTATTATAAGAATAATCATTTTCAAGAGGCATGATAACTTTAAATTGTTCAATAAACACTCATATATCAAGAGTGAATAATATGCTTATCAGGAAGAGCAAATTAAAATATTTATATAAGTGATGGATTGTGATATTTGGGTTGCTGCTAAAAATGGTCTCTATGCTCCCACACATCAAGTTGATTGTGATGTGGAAAAAAACTTAGAAACCTTTGGACTGAAGAGGATAATCAAATATGCAGTATAATTTAAAAGCTAAAACTATTATCTTTCTCGCTATAGGTATTGCTGGGTTTTTTCCACAGTTTTTCATTGTAGTTCTACAAAAGAAACGTGATAATACATCAAGTCATCCATGAAGGTACAATCGAGATAAATGAAGTTAGGGTGAATACATTGACCCATGAGTATGACCTATGTTAATTACTTATGAACTTTGGATAAGACTTTTTCAAAATGAGGTTTTAACTTATAAAGTCCTTATATGTCTAAACTGTAGCTAACAACCTAAAGTCACAGGGATTTAAGAATATAAAAACTTGTCTTCTATGAATTTGACTACTCTATTTTAAAAACTGATGATACATGAAACTAAGCTAAAAAGTGCTTGTTGAAAATGAAGGTGATTAGAAAAATAAAATCCTTGCACTCAAAGTCGAATAAGCAAAGAATCAGAAAGTGATGAAGACATGAATCTCTTAGTCCACAAGTTCAAAAAATTCACAAGGCATAAAAACCAACCCCAAAGTTTCCAACATAAAAATGAAGAAAGGTCATCTTTTGTGTCAACACGTTTCCTGTACAAAAAGAAAGGTCACTTAAAGCTAAATTGTCCACAAAATCATAAACAATCTGAAAGATACAAAAGACCCAAAAGAAACAAAAAAAGAATACAGAGAATGTGATGATAATGATATCCTAATCCAAAAAAGAAGTTAACACTTCTCTCATAACAAATCATGAAGAAAATGAGATGTGATTTACAGTCTCAAATGCAAAATGATATCTTGTTAGTAGTTTTTCGAAATATATGACTATAGATAAAAATTTATTTTCTTCCTTTATTCCTAAAAGGGGAGCGTTTGCTTCGTATAATGATAATAACAAAGACAATATCTTAAGTTCTTGCAAGGTTGGTAATAATCCTAATCCAACAATCGAGGATGTTTTATTATTTGAAGGTTAAAACATAACTTGCATAGTATTAGTAGGTTATGTGATAAAGATGATAAATAAATTTTGATTTGTTTGTATGCAAAGTCGTAAAAACTAAAAACAATCCAAGTTTTTTTACCCATTTAAGAAGTGAAAATACCTATATTGTTAACTTTAATAAATTAACTTCAAATGATGTTTGTCTACGTAGGAGAATTATTCATATGCATATTGACCATTTAAACAAATTGGACAACAAGAAATTAGTAATTTATATACCAAACTTGTGTTATGAAAATATTAGATTATGAGATGTGTGCCAAAAGTGTAAATAAGTGAGAGTATCCTTTAAATTAAAAAAATGTTATTTCTACAAATGTCCCTTTACAACGTTTACACATGGATTAAGCATTGTGTCTATCCGAAGTGATGGCAAGGTGAATTTTAAAATGTGGAATTTAAAAACTCTTGTATTGAGAATGACTTAAAACATGATTTTCCTGCTCCACGAACTCCTTAATCAGTGAGATAGTAGAATGAAAAATATATCTCTTGAAGAGCTAGCGAGGATGATACTCAATGAAATAAACCTTCCAAAATATTTATGGACTGATACAATAATCATTGTTTTCTATGTAATAAATTGTGTCTTGATAAAGCCGATTTTAAAGTAATTCCCTATGAAATATACCAATGAAGAAATTTTAATATTTATCATCTTTATATACTCGGATGCATGTGCTTTGTCATTAATAGAGAGAAGAATAACCTTGAAAAATTTGACCCCAATGATGGTGAAATAATATTGTAATACTCAGTATAATTATCACCTAATGGATACCACTAATTAAATTTAGTGAAATCATTAGAAGGTAATTGGTACCAATCACATAACTTAGTATATTGAGAAATAAAGGACTAAATAAGTGATTAAGGATATTATAGACTTTTCACCCCTTTAAGTGGGAGACTTATAGGCTTGTTTGGACTATGCATCATTCTCACTTTGTTTCCAAAATAGATTCTTGGTGGGAGAAAGAGGGAGACACATGAAACAAGAGGAAAACAGAAAAAGTCCCATTGTTCAAGTTCAAGCTTCATTTCTCTATAACCTTGCATGCATCAAGAACCCATTCCAACCTCTTAATTATCATCACCTCTTTCTGTTGTAGCAACATCTTCATCATCCATCAAGGCGATTCTCATAAATAGAGACTTAGGGTTTTGGGGTTTTTATGTTGGGGTAAGGGTTTGGGTGATTCGTCATTAAATAATCCTTCTATGCTTGAAAAGAACCTTAATTAACTAATTGTTTGTACATGCATAGTGGTATATGACTTGTAGAATGATTATTGTGGATTGCATATGGGAATGTGGTGTTATTAAAAGCCAAAGTCATTTTCTGCAACTTCTAATTTTTCTATGTGCAAGAACTTTCGCTTAGCGAATTGTTGAAACTAGGATAGAAAATCCAAGGGAATTTTCTTTAAGCGTGCTAGGCCTCACGTAGCGAAGTGTATTTCTTGCTAGTCTGTGTAGAGAACCTCCCATTTTAGAAACTTGTAAAGTTTTTGTCTGCATTTGCTGAGACTTCGCTCAACAAAGTGTCCCTCGCTGCTAGTTCGCTTAGTGAACTTCCATGAGCATAAATGTATGTTTGATTCCCCTGAGTGATGTTCCGTTCTGTATCGGGAACCAAATGCCTCCTTTGTCTATATGACTAGTACTATGGATTGTGTAATTCTATGTTGTGATCACTTTCATGTTACTCTTGTATGTATGCTTAAGGAAGTGCATTATGTGATAAATGTCATGCTATAATCACTTGCTTGCTTGTGTTCCCGTTCATTTCAATTGAATGTTGGGATGTGGTTGTGACTTATGATCGAATCAAAGTAGGCTGAAGCTACTAGGTGGTAAATCACATATGACTATGGACCGGTCCAACCTTGTATATCGTTGTGACGAGCTTGTGAGGTTCTTAAAGGGGATTTCTCACTCTGCGTTACTCATCAGCGTTATCGGTATGTCATATACACCCGAGCTATCATTGTGAAGAACTTGTGGGGGTCTATAGAGCATATACCCACTCAGTGTTACTCATCGATGTGATCGATATGGTGAGGATGTAATGCCACGTAGACAATATTACATCAGACTCGCCTCTAGTGATTCCACGTAGGCAATATCACTAGTGCTTTTGCCCGATGAGCTTGTGCAAACAGAATGACATATTTTTCACTCAACACTACTCACTTACGTAGAGATGATTGATGAGGTTGTGACGCCACGTAGGCAATATCACTTTGTCTAGGATTGGGTCCTACAAAACTCTTCACGAATGAAATTTCATTTAGGACTCATCTAATTCATCGTGTGGTGCTCTTGTGCAAATTTCTTCACGATTAAGCACCCCTGACTTATCGAGGGTGTTTTGTGTGGCCTAGGTAGTAGTCGAATACTACTTCTAGATTCCTCGTGCACGTATACGGATCTGCATACTTGTTTGTTTTGTGCTGTTTTATGTGTTGGCAATTTCACATCGTATAGTCAATGGACTTCCATTGTGATATGTGCATTGTTGTGTTTCTTGTACTTGATTGTGATGAAACCTCATATTAATGATGGATCCGTTTTTATTGCATATACCTTGTAGGAACGAGTGAACCCTTAAGATAAAGAGGCTTAGTGAGATTTAGTAATTTCACCCCAATCTAATTTCATCTTTTTTAGGTTGTTCGAGACAAAATAAGGGAAAAGGTAGAATGACTTAGCTTTTCGAAGATGAATCCTGGCTATGTTATATCATGTTTTGGAGCTTCCAACTTATGTATTTTCGGATAATGTATTAGTACTTTTGGAATTATATCTTTTTGGCCATGATACATCCGACTTTTATCTTTTGTACTGATATTTATCCAATTCTGCTGCTTATGTATGATATTCATATTCCTTTTATAATATCATGTGCATATTATCCTAAACATATATGTGTGGAGTGTTACAAATCTTTTTATAATATTTCACTTATAGTAAAGTTTTGGCTTAATATACTTTTGGCCTCCTACTTATTTTTTTTTAATGTTTTAATCTTCCTTTTAAAACAATCAGCATTTTAATGTTTTAGTCTCCTTTTGCAAATCTGAAGGGAGAGTACAAATATTCACGGACCAAAAAATTAGTTTTTTTTAAAGGAGAGCTAAAATATTAAAAAAATCAAAATAGGAAGGTTAAAAATGCATTTAAAAAAAATTGTACATGTTATCTTTGATGAAACTAACTCAAAATCTATAGAGGTAGAAGTTTTTAATTGTGCATGTATTTTGGAGAAAATCCTCTTAGAAGACATAAACTCAAATGAAGGCAAAGATCAAAACGAGGGCAAAAACAAAGACCGAGTCGAGGAAACAAATAAAGATAATTTTCAAGAACTATCTGAGAAATGAAAAGCAACAAAAGACCATCTCAGCCGTATAATAATAAGGGAATTTTATTATTTTAAAAGGGATAATCGCATGACACTCTTTTAACCATATATGTGAATTGTTGTTGACCTTTGTTTTCTAAATTAAGTTAAATAATATCAATGAAGCTCTAATCGATGAACATTGATTTCTTACTACAAATGTACAACATATTTCTAAACCTAAGACTAATCTATCGATAAAATGACATATTCAATAAAAAAAAAATTCAATGAGACCTACACTTTGTAATCAGATTATAGTCATAAAAAATGTTCTTATCTTGCCTTAATTATTTTGATTTTTTCCTAAGTAATTAAATTAAGTATCTATTTGTTTTAGTTTTTGAAAAATAGATTTTTTAATATTTTAAAAAATAATAAAGATGTTTTAAAAAATATTGAAAAAAAATAATTAAATTTTATAAATTAAAAGATTAATTTTGACGTGCTGTAATATAAATACGTATTATTAACAATAAAAATATAGTTGAAATTGTATTTTTTTCAAAAATATTTTTTATAAAAATTATTTGAAATAGTTTTAAATTTAAGTGATTTTTTTTTTAAAAATTTTAATATGAAAAAAGTATAATAAAATGATAAAATAGTTATTTAATTTTTGCATTTTAAAATTTTATTAAAATTTTATTTTTGAATAAAAATATATAACGCTATAAAAATTATTTTGAAAAAAAAGTTAAAACAAACCGATACTAACATACATGTTGTATAAGAAATGAAATGTTTGAATCTCTAACCGTTTTATTCAAAATTTGATCTTTAACATATATTTTATATTTATGAAGAAAAAAAATATTGAAAGATGTCTATTTTAAATTAGATACTATTTCTCTATCGTAATAATCTTCGCACATGTGCCTGAAAGATACATTTGGAAATAAAATTAAATCTCGCAACTTTTATCGGAGATTAGATTATGGTTTAGTCTAAGAAAGACATTTGGAAATGATTTTTGTTGATATTGCCGTCTAAATCATACTAGTATGAAATTATGAATGATCCAAAACACATGGACAGGAAAAATGTTCCAGTTGGAATGAAAGCATGAACAAGTCATATGTGCTATACTATGTCCTACCAAATTGTAGGAAATTGATGTGCATAATTAGCACCGCATCATGTGCTAAGTAATAACAATTCCTTAAAATGAAAACAACACTTTGTTATGAGTAATTATTGAATATTAAAAATGTTATAAATTAAAAAATTAATTTTATATTCTATAACATAAACATAAATTATTGAAGATTAAAATATAGTTCAAATTATAATTTTAAAAAATATTTTTTTATAAAAGATATTTTGAATTTAATTAATTTTTTTAAAATTTGATATTTAAAAAAGCTATTACAAAGAATGGAATACAAAAAATTAATAGTTTAAAAATAAATATTTAAACCAAATTTTCATTTGAAGTTTTTTTTTGAATTTTTTTTTCAACAAAATATATTGCACTATAAAAATTATTATTGTTTTTAAATTGAAACAAACACACACTTAAAATAATTTGATCCAAATCTATTGTTTTGATAAAAAATACATAGAATTGTTAAAATGATATACATTTATGAGATTTTTTTTTTTAAAATTAAATTTAAGAAATTTCAAATTACATAAAAAAAAAATAAAGAGTTTGAAATTGTTCTTTCACTCTATATAATACAAATACTAATATTTCAAATTTTACAAGATGATCGTAATATTTTTGTAAAACTTTCAAATTCACCTTCAAATTTGTTAAAAAATTGTAAATAAATCCCTAATAATTTTGATTAAGAACTAAAATATTGAAAATTGATAAGGCGCTCTAGCGATTTTCGATATTAGCGGCGACGATTTCTAATTATGACAGTGATAATTTTCGATGTGCAAATTGGTGATTTACCACTGAAATCCTTGTGTTCAATGGCTTAAACTCCTAATCTTTGGATTAGGGTTCTTTGAGGGTGTAGGGTTTTAGTTAGTTCGTGTGTGTTTGTCCTTTTAATAATTATGATAGGATGGGTTGTGGATGTGGGAGACTAAAAATCAAGGTTCCATCATGGACGGTACAACCCCTAATTGTTGAGGGAATACTAGTGAAATTGGTGAGAAAAATAGTGATAGAGGTAACAATATGGAGAACACAATGGGTGAAGAAGAAATTTTGCAAACCCCATTGGAGAAAGAAAAGGAAGACAGGGTTGTTCATGAAGTATATGTGCCAGAGAAAAAGTTATGGGTTTAAGTCATCAATGGTAATCGTATCCCAACTAATGGAATGACGTTAAGCTATAAAACTTCTAGTATCGTGGATGATGAAATAGAGGTAGCCATAGAACCTGAAGACATTGAAGCAGAAATTAGGTTCTAGGAAAACATGTTGATTATGTATGTGTTGGGAAAAGAACTAAGTATGAATGTTGTCAAGGAGTTCATGATGAGGTTTTGGAACTTTGCCCAATTACCTGAAATATTTTACCATGATGAAGGTTATTTTCTCTTAAAGTTTGGGAATGCTAAAGACAAAGAACTTACGCTGATGAGGGGTCCATGTTCCATACACAACATGCATATGGTCTTGAAGGTATGAAGCCCTAATTTTAACTTTAAGAGAGACATGATAAGGACCTTGCTTGTGTGGGTAATGTAACACCATGACTTCCCCATGGCATATTTATATAAAAATCAGAGTGAATTTAAATTTTCAAACATCATAAATCAGGATATCACATGCTTTAAAACCACAATAGCTCATTCAATTAGATACATAACACATGATTAAGGTAAACGTAATATAGTCTGAATTAAAAACTTTATTGAAATAGCGGAAATATTTCAAATCCAAGAAAACAACTTCAAATAATCATTTCGGAGTTTAAATTGCTCCTCTTGGAATCAACAACGGAAAACCAAAACCAAATTAAACCGAATCATTCAAACGTTTATCCCCAACCCGAGTGTTCCGTATCAGAGCATAACGTCGGCTCGAACTAAAAAGAAGAGCAACCTATTCGACTCCTGCTACTCGAGCTACTCCTGAGTATCTGCATGTTACCCATGTAAAGGCAGCATAACAACAGAATGGGTGAGATATCACAACAATATAAAGAACAGTATAATCAGAGATATACGAAATTATCAGGCATAATTATAAGTGCTCAAACATCTCATCACCATAACATAATTATCATAAGTTATACAATATAACAATTCACAACCAACATCAACAACAATTATGGAATGCAACTCAACATAGACATCATGCATGCAGTACCGAGATTTCCACCGAATCCACTCCATATAGGATCGGGGTCACCATTTTCGTGAACAATTGGTTCACCTAACTACTAATCCAATCTATCTAGGATTAGAGCCATCAACAAAGGGAATAAATGTATTCACCTCGCTCGTATCCACTCCATCTAGGATTTGAGCCAACAACAACAACAACGATGCAATATGAATGCCTGAGACATAATCATGCAAATCAACAACATAATACATTTATTTCAATAATCATCAATGTGACATGCCATTATCGGCCACCATCCAACAACACGTTCTCAACAAATAGCAGATAGCAACACAATAATATATCAACAATTAACAACATGTTTGCATAAGTCCAACAACACCGCATCATGACAGTACAATTCACAAAATCATATTATCAATTCACCATGTTATATTCAATAACAATAACACCACATTACAACATATCATCAATGCCTTACCGTTTCTAGCCACATGCTGTAACCCAACAACAACAACGCATCGCAACACGATCACCAATTAATACACAAATTATCACAAATATACATGTCATTTTGCATAATTCACATAATTATTAAATCATATAATGAAAACAAACCTAGTTTTATCTTATAGTTTACTTCTTTAGCTTTCTAACGATTCGAACGACGCCTAAATCGGAGTTACGGTTAAAAAGTTATGGCCGTTACAAAATTTGTCAAAATGCTGTCTTTTGAGTCGACACAAGCCAATCATGAGTCGACGCAAAGAAATAATGAGTCGACGCAAAGAACTCATGAGTCGACGCACGTCTGCTGAACAGACCTTCTCAGCCTTGCTGGATGTTACGGACCGGCCCACCCAGATTCTTGAGTCGACGTAAGTCCCAAAAATAGTGTTTTTCTGCATTTTTTCTTGTTGCGAATTTCAACTATTGGAGGCCTTCCGGACCTCCGAATTTGATTCCGTAAAACGTTCCAGTTTAAGAATTTGAAATCCTTTGATTCTATAATATTATCAACAACCTATAACAATTATTAAAGATCCTAACATCATATGGTCACCAAGGGTTCACTTATTTATTCAATTAAACACATGGTTTTTCATCAATTTTTCATCGAATCCTCATCTAAAAATCCTCAATTGATCATACACTAAGACCTAAGGCTATTATTCCAATTTCATTCCTAAATTTATAAACTTCATTACTTATAGTTTCTATATTAGAGTTTTATGAAACAATCCATACACAAAATAACCATCAACAACAAATCACAACATAAACATCGCAATTTCATCACTTTCTATTGCAATTTCATCAAGAGTTCATCATTAGATTCAACATACACAAACAAACCAATTCATAAACAAACACACCACAATAATTATACACCTAACCCCACATACCTAGGATTATACTATCCCTTAGAAAGTTGGAACCCCACCCTTACCTTGGATTTCTGGGTTATCTTTCCTTCTCTAATGGAGTTCTCCTTCAAACCCTAATTCCTTGCTTATTCTCTTCCTCTTCTATTCTTTCTTATTTTCAAGATCGTAAATAATGAGAATTACAATCCTTATTTTCTCTTATAGTCACTTCTACCCTTTGGACCCTTAATATTGGTTTCCCTTTTTCCATCATCACTTATTCTATCAAAAGTACCACATTGCCCTTGTCATCCTTCTACTAACTATCTTATTACTTTAATTATTCAAATAATAACCAATTAATTAGTAACAACTTCTATTTTCTAATATTTCTATTATTTCTAATAAAAATTCTAAATTTAATAATTTATTCTCAAATTACTAAATTCAAAATACTCTCAGCAGGTATTAAATCCGACACTACCCCACACATAGTAGTATCAAAACACACCATTCAACATACCAATTATCAAATAATTTCTAACAACACAATTAAATGATTATTTAATTAATCGGGGCGTTACAGGTAACCCTGTCTAACTTGCCTCTATACCCGTGGAGATATGAAAGTCTTAGGAAAATTGAAAGTGTTATTGGTAAGCCACTTTTCTTTGATGAGTGTACTGCTAACAAGCTTTGTGTTTCTTATGCCCGCATTCTAATTGAAATAGACATCACTCAAAAATATAATGAGAGTATCATTATTAAAGATAATGAGGGAAACAAAATGGTTTAACCCATTGAATTTGAGTGGAAACCTAGGTTCTGTGATATCTGTCAGAAAATTGGGCATGACTGCAACAAGGAGAGGAAAAAAGTAGCAAAAAATGAAATCATGTTCCTAAGAAAGAGGATAACCAACCACATGAAGTCATCACTCCAAACAATCCTCCTGACCATGCTTCACCATCATGGACTCATGTTACTAGATGAATGAAGGGACAAGCTGTGTTGCAGGACAAGGAAATTGTTGGAACAAGTGAGAGGAAACTTCATTGTAAAAATGGTTTTGAACCTCTTAGGTCTTTGAATGGTTCCTTTGAGGAAACAAGGGTGAGAACATTATTATTAGCTGGAATGTTAGAGGGCTGAATAACTTAGGTAAGTGTAATGATATTGTAGCCCGTCTCAACAAACTTGACCCTGTTCTTACTATTTTTATTGAAACAAGAGTAAAGATAAATAAATTAGAGAATATTAGGAATAAGTTTGGATCTCGATGGTCCTATATTGACAATTTAATCTAAGCATGGGAATGGTTGTATATGGATTCTTTGGAGTAAGAATAGAATCAAGGTAACCAAATAAAGTAACATTGATTAATTAATTCATTGCAGAGTGTTATCTATGACGGGGGAGCTTATTATGATGTGGTGTACTGTAATATATGCTCAAAACCACCCGTTGCAAAGGAGAAGTATGTGGAATAATATCCTTGGTATTCACAAAAATCTTACTGGCCCTTGGATGGTGATAAGAGACTTCAACAATATCATTTCGGCTTTGAAATGAACTGGTGGTAAACCTGTTCGCAAAAGTGAATTTGAGGACTTGGTAAGTATGATGGATAATATGGGGTTATATGAGAAAGATATCCATGTGATCACTTCACTTGGTCCAACAAGCATATTAGTGGGGTGATTTATTTGAGGATTAATAGGGTCGTTGGTAATATGGAGTGGTAACAAAAGTTTATAGACTTTAAATTGCTTATCATGGAGGCATAGGTTTCCGATCTTGCCTTGTTGTGCATTCATAAGCTACAACAAAACATGTGCATAAATTATTAGTTCAAATTTCCTAATGTTGTAGTGGATACTAATAGTTATTCAAAGGCAATAGAGGATATATGGAACATCCCTATAGCTGGTAGTGTTATGTACATTGTTTAGCACAAGTTGAAAGGACTCAAACCTGTGATAAAAGAGAAAATTAAACCCTTTTTTTTCAGAAATGAGAAAACATATTGAGAACATTAGAGATGATACGATTAAATCTCAACGGAAGTTGGTGTCAGATATAATGAATATCTCTAAGATTAAGAGGTCAAAGTATCTTACTAATGAGATCATAAAGTAGAGCAATATTAAAGAAAATTTACTAATATAAAAGGCTAAAATCTAGTGGATGAGACTGTGAGACAATAACATTTATTTTTTCTTTGCTTCTCTCAAAATTAAGCAAAGTAAAAAACATATGAAAACTATAATAAACAAGAATGGAGATAGCAATCATAGCATACTGGATCAATTGAAAAGGAAGTGCTTGATTTTTATGGTAATCTTATTGGGACTGATGTGGCTAAAATCCAAAAAAATAGACATTGAGATTATGAGAGAAAGTCCTCAACTCAATTTTAGTCAACGTGATATGCTTACTGCCACTGTAACTGAAAAGGAGGTTTTAGAGGCACTAAAACGTATCAAGGACTTAACAGCTCCAAGAATAGATGACTTCGGGTCCAAAATTTTCAAAAATGCTTGGCATATCATTAGATAGGATGTTATGAAGGATGTTTTGGAATTCTTTGACAAAGGGAAGTTGCTCAAAGCTGTAAATAGCACTCTGGTTATTCTTATCCCTAAAAACAACTTATCTAGTATGGTGAAGGATTGTAGGCCCATATCTTGTTGTGTTACCCTTTATAAAAATTATCTCTAAGGTTTTAGATGCCATATTGGGTAAAGTTCTCGGTGGCATCATCCATGGGAGTCAAACTGCTTTTATGTTTGGTCAACACATTCATGACCATACTCTACTTGCCTATGAGCTCTTAAAATGTTACAATATTAAAGGTGAGCCTCCCAGATGCATGCTTCAAATGGATTTATAGAAGGCCCATGACATAGTGGATTAAGGATCTATGGAGGATATTTTGAGAGATCTTATTTTTCCTCCCCAATTTATAAATTTAGTTTCTTACAGGTATAATGTGAATAATAACATCACAAATTTTTTGGTTGCTAAGAGAGGTGTGAGACAAGGTGATCCACTGTCTCCCTTTTTATTTGTGATTGTTATGGAGTATCTTCACATGGTAATGACTAAATTAAGGAAGAACTCCCAGTTTAAGTTCCACTCTAAATGTAGGAACTTTCATATTATAGAAATCACCTTTGTAGATGACCTTTTAATTTTCTCCACAGGAGATGTCAAATATGTGAAGACCATGCTAAAAGCTTTTGATAAATTTTCATTGTCAACTAGGCTTTCTGTCGATCCTACTAAGTGTAGTGCTTACTATGGTAATGTAGCTGACAATATAAAGCAGGACATTTCCTAGATCACTTCTTTTGCTGAAGGCCTATTTCCCTTTAGATATTTGGGTATCCCTCTTATGAGTAAGAAGCTCTCTAATCATCAGTGCTTGATTTTGAATAAAGTTAAGCACTAGAGTACTACGTTGTCGAGCTTTGCTAGCATAGCTCAATTGATTAAAAGTATCATTTTTGCTATCACTAACTTTTGAATGAATTGTGTGTCCATCCCTAAGTTGATTTTAATGAAAGTGGATGTCATTCTAAGATCTTTCCTATGGACAGATAAAGACATTATTTTTAGGAAGCCTCCCATAGCTTGGGAAAAGATATGAACTTCTAAGATTCATGGGGGCTTAAACATCATTAATATGAAAATGTAGAATCAAGTTAGCATGTGCAAATTGTTATGGAACTTGTGTGGTAACGAAAATAGTCTTTGGATTAAATGAGATCATATATATTATGTTAAGGACTCCACCATAATGAATGTGGATGTGAAACAAAGTTGCTCCTGGATTTTGATGGCAGTTTTAAATAGCAGGCATGTGATCAATCATCTGTTGATTGGTGGATTCTTCTATATGGGAGTTATACTAGGCCTCGGGCAATGCATTGCACTTGGATGTATTGTCACAATAGTATGCCTACAAAAAAGAGACTGGTTATGTTTGGTGTGATAAACAACATGGAGTGTTGTTTATGTGGCAAAATCGAGTCCCTTTAGCATCTGCTTTTTGAGTGTGACATTTCTAGTAAACTCTGACTTGTGCTAAATTGGTTGCAAATTGATCATAGGCCCCTTGGGTGGAATGAGGATCTTCGATGAATTCTTAGCCAATACAAGAGGAAATGTTGGAGAATTAGCATGTTAAAATGTGCTTTTTCTGAAACTATCTATGAAGTTTTGAAATTTAGAAATTATGTCTGTTTTGATTCTTATGCAGAGAGTAAGAGTGAAAATATTGGCGCCAACATAGTGGATTGTATTGTGTATAGATATTGGACTCACCCTAAGTCTAGGCAACACGTAGGAAAGCTCTTGATGCATAGTTTTGTAAGTTGTCTTTTGAGTGTTTTGTTCGTTTGTTTTGTTGGATGATTTTTCGATCGCTTATGCTGTATTTTTTTTTAATCTATCTATAAAAGTTTTCTTTTGATTCAAAAAAAAAAAATCCCTAATAATTTTCAACTTTTAAAAATTGGTCCGTTCACATTTTCAAATTTAAAATTTAGTCAAAAAAATTTAAAATTTATGAAATTGACTTAAGTTTTTTTTACAATTAATCATTTTAATATTATATCCAAGCAAAAAATTTAAAATAAATAAATTATACTTGAATCATTTGAATTGTTTAGAATTTCACTTGAATGAAACATTTTAGCAAAGGAATGCAATATTTTGAGAAAATTTAAAATGATTTAAATTTTGTTTTATTGCTTAAATAAAAAAAATGAAGAATTGTTAAAATGATACTGATCTATGAAATATTTTGTCTAAGTTAAATTTAATGATTTTAAAATAACACCTAGAATCAAATAATTAAAATTGATCTAATATTCCATAACATGTAAATGTCAAATTAGTCATTTTTATTGTTTCAAATTTTGCAAGTTGGTCCTTATATTTGATAAAATTTTAAAATTAACCTTCAAAATTTTGAAAAAAATTACAGATTTGTCTTTAAAAATTTTAAAATTTTTAAAACTTGCAAATTGATCCTTATTTTTAAAATATTGAATTTTGCGCTAAAAATTAAGTTTTATATAAGTGACTCTAAAGATTTAACAAACAATAACTTTAACACTCTATTTAAACAAAAGAATTTGAAAATGAGTAAATTTTAATTGAATTATTTGAATGGATTAATTTTTTTTTTATTTTTAAAATTTAATTAAATCCTAAACACACTCTTAGATTTTTTTAATAATTTAACCGACATTTCAATTTTGAAGAATGATATAAGAGCTTTTAGCTCTCTCTTATATATCATCTTGTTTAAAAAAAACTTAATTGATATGCTTAAATGTATTTTTGTTTAAAATGAATTATTATCATTTAAAAGAGACATTAAAATAGTTGGAGATATCGACAGCACTATTTGAAGGGAGTGTGCTCAACGATCATCTCACATTGTTTAAAGAATTAGAGATAAAGGCAAGGAAGTTGAAGCAGCAGCTGAGAGCAGTTTGACTTTTAATTATATCTAGCTGAGAGCTAGAAATAATAGTGTTGCTCAGCAAAACATGTAGAGTTCCACTCATATGGAAACATTGAAAATGAGATATTTAAAATTAGGGTCATGCTCACCGGTGCTTTAAGGGTATTGTTAAGAATATTAAATAAAAAAGTTCTTTTTATAAAAGTCAATTATTTTAATTTTTAATATATTAATTACACATATTTTTAAAAAATATTATTACTTTAAGTATTTAAAGAATGTCTTAACAGCATTAGTTAGCATTTCTTTTAAAGTTATTGGGGAAACAAAAGTAATAGAGAAAATAAATATTTGTGTAAGACTATTAAATTTCAAAATCGATTGCAAATTAATACTTTGAAAGAGCTTCAACCGAAATCAATTTTGGACATTAAAACGAATTTGTTAAATGTTGTAATATGGAGTATAATTGATTAAAGCGGAGTGAAAAAGTATTTAAAGAGAGGAAAATCATTTTTAAATTGGTGTTATTCAGTTATTCATACACGTTAACCAATTACACCTATTTTGAGATTTTATTATTTATGTCGATATAATTGATTAATCATTTGTGTTAATTAATTACTAGTTAATTTATAATTTTTCTTGGTATTTCAGTGATTTATTTTAGGTACCAATCATTTTATAACACTTGCATAAATGTCCTTAAGACATCCTCTTCTCAAATAATTGCAATTAATGATTCTCACTCTCAATTATCTTTCTCTCTCTAATTCTCTTTTTTCTATCATTATCTTCTTCTCCACATATCCTAAATTCTCCATTGTTCATCAATTGTCTGATTGCATGTTCCAACATTTGACATCAAGAGATTGGTTCTGATCCATAAACATTTGTTACGCAACATGAATATTGTCTCCAATGATAGAGTCCTTACAAATCTTCCTCTCTTGGAAGCAAAGAACTACAGAAAATAGTGCAAGCAAATGAAGATGTTGTTTGGCTATCAAGAAATTCTTGAAGTGATCAAAAATGGTGTGAATCCTCTTGTTGAAGGTGCAAAAGATGCACAAAAGGTTGCGTTCAAGGAATAAAAGAAGAAAGATTACACAATGTTGTTTTTGACCAGTTAATGTGTGAATGATGACAATTTTGAGAAAGTGAGTGGTTGCGAATCATCGAAACAAGTTTGTGAAATCTCAGAGAAAATTTTGTCGCATCACAAAAAAACAGAGTCGTCACCAAACTTTATTTATCCCGAAGGAAGGGAAAATATCGAAAAACCCCCAAAATGAATAGATAAGATGGTCTTGCGACCAAGAGATGGGTCCGGGAGCCGGTTATACAAGGGGAAGGTATTAGCACCCCTCACATCCATCGTACTTGATGGAAACCATTTCGCTTGTCTATTTGTAGGGATGTTGTTAAGATGCTTCAAAGAATGTGTTTAATTAAGGGGGAAATGTGTTTTAAATTAGGGTGCTCGCCTCGATCGCGAAACCTCGTGTCTACGTATCCCAAAGGAATCAGAGCGTCGTAGTTTGGATAGAAAATAATTATTTGTTTGTATTTTTAGTGGGGAATGTTAACGTTCACATTCTAACATTAGGTTTTGTCTCTCGCACATATGGAGATTAATGCTTTAGCCTGTGATGCGGTAGAAAATAACTAACATACCCTTTATGATAGGTTTTGAGTTACGCCCTCAAGGAAATGTGCCACATTTGATTCGTTAGATTGAGTTTAGGGTGGATATAAGTCCTCAAATAGTAACCTCTGGAGGTAGCACTAAATTCCTTATTACTCCAAAAGCTTTGCTTGTAAAAGGTGTGTGATAAGTATAGTCACGTTTCTCGCATTGAAAGATAAGTACTTAGACCATACACTCTACAGTGAGCATCAAGCACTTGAATAAGGAATGAGTCTTCACCCAACCCTCTTTTTAGTCCAATACAAGAAGGACATTACTTGCATTATTAAGGAAGTGTTTTACTTTAGAAGGCAAGTGTTTAGATAAAACCTCTATATGTAGTATCAAACCATTAGGATTGGAGAAGGCCTTCGCCTAACCATTCTATGACAATTCCAAGTTTATTACAAAAAGAGTTTGAAAAAGATCACTTGGTATTAGGACCAAGATTTTAGTTTTAAGTTGTGAATGAAGATGAATGAATGAAATGTGTGGAAAGACGTGAAGAGATATGTATTAGGTAAAGGTAGATTGGTTGCAATATGGTTAAAAGTACAAGGCATACAAGTCCTAAAATAATACATTATTCACGGGGAGGGGATATATTTTATCTACCATGAGGGGATGGATCACTTACTGCTTGTTACAATATTCGAGTGAACTTTAAAGCAAAATGTAAGTGATAAAAGTTCAACCACTTGCATTGAATGGTAAATGTCCAAAGAAAGGGATCCAAGGCCTCAAGTGCACCTCACAACAATAGCAAAAAGTTAGATACAATGCATAAAAAAATGATGCATGCAATGATGTAGAAAAATGAACAAAAGATCATCAAAATGAATGCCTAAAAAACCCTTAAAAATCACATGAAATTTAAAGATAAATTCAAGCATTTATTTGTAATTTTTGTGAACTCAAATAAAAGATAAAAAATTCATCACAAATATCAGAATCCATATATGTTAATCATTCAAAATTATTGGCAAAACTTCGTCAAGATTCAACTAAAACAAATTTGCAAATCACATGAACATTCAAAGGAAATGAAGACTTATTTTCATAAAATTTCAAGAGATTCTATGAGTATTATCATACATACATGTAATCAAGCTTCTAGGATCATAAACTCCTCACGATTTTGTATGTGGGTTTCGTTAGTTAGTTAGTGATATGAATTTCCTTTTTTAGCAATCAATCAAATTAGAACTTACAATAACAAACCAGTTCAATAGAGTAGTTCAAATTTTGTTTTATGTGGTTTGGTGTAAGTGTGATTCAGTCTGGTTTAAAAATGTTTGTTAACCACCCCTAAAGGGGTAATGTTTGTGTAGTCAAACCTGAGATGCTTTAATATCATGATGTCATATTACACTATTTTAAATTCAAAGTTATTTTCTAATTTCACCAGTGCTATAACACTTTTCTCGTATCCTCTAGATATGTTGTTCTATATACTACAATATTTTGTGTTGTGGTACTTTAATTTAAGTGATGTTTATATGCCTTTACTTTCTTTGGTGGAGTATTGTATGACAAAATCATATTTATTACATGTTTTATGGGGATTATGTTAAGGATGAAAGTAGTAGGGCAGCTATGTGGTGGAGAGACATGTCTATGTTATGTATTTGGTTTGAAAAAGTAATATTTTATAATTCCTTTAGTTCAGGTTTGTGTTTTTGGTTTTCAGGTTTGTGTTCTTGGTTTTCAAAATTATGCAGTATGAAGTTTAGCTTTCAAAACAATACTTTGTGATAGTACCGCGACTATTGCAAAAAAATATCAGTTTACATTATCAGAGATTTCATGGTGTACTTGAAGGATACAATGATGCAGATTGTAATACCTTATCAGATGATTTCAAAGCAACTAGTAGCTATGTATTTCATAGCTAGATGAGTTGTATCTTAGAAATCAAAGAAACATACTACCATGGCTCAGTCCACGATGGAGTATGAGATGATAACATTAGCGAATGCTAGTGAAGAAGTAAGTTGGTCAAGATGCTTGCTAATTGAGATTCTCTTATGGGAAAAATCTATGTTAGATGTGTTGATCCACTACGATAGTACCGTGACTATTGCAAAAATTGAGAATCGTTATTATAATGGTAAAAGACGTCAAATTAGAAGATAACACAACACTGTTAGAGAGTGTATCTCTAAAGGAGCTATAAGAGTGGATTATGTATGCACTGATGAAAATTTAGCAGATCCTTTGACGAAAGGATTAGCTAGAGAGAAAGTCTATAATATATCATATAAGATGAGACTAATGCCTATAGGAATATAAGTTGCTCATGATCGATGGTAACCCGACCTAAATGACTGGAGATCTTAAGAAATAAGTTCAATGGATAATAACAAGTTGTGAGTAATATGAGGTGAACATGCTAATGTGAATACTAGAAGCATGAATCCTGAAGTGATAAGAGGATGAGATGATAAAAACTCTTAATGATATCTATACTCTGAATGAGGGAGTACCTAGGCTACAAGAGTACCCTTTATAAATTCACCTATGTGATTGTGGAACTTAGGCCGGTTCCTATGGAATTTTGAGGTGAAATTCCTAGAGTCTTCACTAAACCAGGATACACGTGCATGACCATTAAAGCACGAGCTATTAGAATACACCTTAAGAAAAGGTTGTGTGCAGGTTTGATGTCTGAGATAAAGTTCAAGACATTTGTGTCACTCTTGTTGAATCTGAATCCTACTTGCTACGCAAAGGTTCAAGTCATATACACCTTTGTTTATGCACAATCTTAGAAACGTTTGACGATACTTCTAAAATCACTTCTTTAAATTCAAGTGGGGGATTGTTGGAACATGTCCACGTTCCAATATATTGAGTTTAAAAATTTCTCACGTCCCACATTGTTAGAAATACTTTTGTGGTTCAAAAAACCATTTAGTCCCACATTGCTCATGTGAGAAATATTAACTATCTTTCTTCACTATATAAGGAGTGCACATGTTTTATTTCAAATCACACCAAAAACTATTCTATTAGTTTTTCCTACCTCACTCTCATAACTCTGCGTCTCTCAAATTGTCGAAGCGCCAACTTCTTCCTTTTTCTTTCAACTCGTTGAATTTTTCGAGTACTTTCTTGAATTCTCTTTTGAGAATAATGTTAATTTTTTCTCGTTTGAGTTGAGAAATTATCTAGTATAATTTTTGATTTCTCTTTAGAAAATTAATTGAAATTTCTCGTTGTTTGAGAAATCATTTTAAGTGGTCAAATGACCATTATTGAATTCTCTTTGGAGAATTATTGAAATTTCTCTTGGTTGGAGAAATTATTTTGACTGGCGGGTATATCAGATACTACGGTGCCGCGAAATGTTTTAAAGAGAACGAATCGATCCACGACTCAATCCGATAATTTCTTTTGTGACAAATTTTTCAAAATCGTAAACCAAGAAGTTTTGCTTCCAAAACTATACTTTGGAAGTGACATGTTGCTTTTTATCTATTTGTGGGTAAGACTTCTTCCTGTCATTTTACTAATTCACTTTATATACAGTTTTTGTTGAAGTTGAACCTTTAATTTTTTTCAAGCATGATTTATGTCTTGCAGATATTTGGAAATTGGTAAGACTCATGACTTTCTATTTCACTCAATAGAGTCAGGATTTCCTAGATATATTTGCTGAATTTAGATATTGCATATTTTCAAGGAAATGCCTTTGGTGTGTTTGCATTTAATATATATTATCCTCCTGATAGTTGCCTCAAGATGCTTCATATTTCCGACATTGTTGACGATTAGCTTTGACGTGCAATGCTGAGGTGCTTGGTTTCATGCATTTGGAAACCTTCAAATACTTCTTAATTTATTTCTTCCAAAGTATATTATTGATACCCAGTAAATTGATCAGTGTTTACAATTTCATGGTCATTTATAATTTATATATTGATAACATGAAGGATTAGACTGATTCGATTCTACAACTCCAAAGACTAAACAAAATATTTACTCAAATTTTCCAGAAAGATGATAGTTTCCATATTGAAGAAAAATAGTATGAATACATATGGCGTTTTAACAATGAGGCAAGAGCTGCATTGAATTTTGTGATATTGAGAAAAATGGAAAGAATAAATTGATGTACTAATTGTTGTTGATTTACTTTTTATTTATATCTGTTAGGGATGTGTCGCTGTAATAAAAAGGGTTTGATGGGTTGAAATCATGGAAACAATTTAAATGCAATTAAAAATCATGATATAAATAATCATATTTTCTATGGTTGCAAATCTGTTCATGTGGTCTATAGCAAAAACTTATTATTTATTTTTCAATATAGAATTAATTAATAATTTTTCAATTCTATTATCTATTTCATATTAAAGTTAAATATATTTTATTCCTATAAAATATGAAGTTTTTAAATTTGATTACACGTTTAATAGTTTTAAATTTAATTAAATTATTATTTATAACTTTTTAGGCAAATCTATAATATATTATTTTAAAATTTAAGAGTCTTACAATTAGTCATTAAAAATTTGTTAGCGAGATTAAAACTAAGCAATAGACTAAAAAGCAGTGATTGAATTTAAAAGATCTCCATTTTTAAGGAAAAAATATTGCAGTTCAATCTTTTATTGATTAAATGTTGCTCCAGAACAATTTCATAGTCTTTATTCTTGACTTTTAATTTTGACTTTTAAAATCTTTCTATATATCTAAACCATTTTTTATTAATGATATAAAATTGAATAATACAGTCTGTATTTTTTTGGTAGATGCACTTCTTATATTGTTTAACATAGTATAGGTAATTTTAGGTCTATTCTTTTATCTTTTCAATTTTACACTAATTAATTGTAGCATTATTTAGGCATTCATATACTCATTTCTTGCTCTTTCATTTAATTAAAATTTGAAATAATTTAATTGACAAATATTAAATTATTATTATTATGGTATTGTCACACACATCGTATAAAGTAACTGATTTTATTTATTTCTCTTTTAATATTGTGATTATGGTGATTGAAGAGGCATAGATATCCTTTAATGCAATTTACTTAGGGTTCTTTGCTGTGGAAAGAAAAATATAATTAAAGAATATTTCGATAAAGATCAAAGTGAAGTATGATATTGACTTTTATATTATAAGGAGTAACATTGTCACCACAATAATTTTTAATAATTTGAAATTTAATGAATATAATAATTTTGAATTTTATTATTCAATTATTATAAAATAAAATCAAATCAGACTGATCGATTTAACTAGTTAAATTTATATAAATAATTAACTTTTTATCTTATGAATCACTATCAGAATAATTTATTTTATTTAAATTAACAATTTTTTTAAATATGAAATATTTATTTTTAATTATAATTTTTCTCTCTATTTCACAGCTCTTTTTTCCTATTTTTTTGTATGATTATTTAATAAATATAAATAGGTATAATTATTGTTCAAAGTAAATCATTTTAGATTTTGCATTTATATCTAAAAACTTTACATTTATATTAGTTAAAATCTTTTTTTATTTTTATTTTTATGATTATTTAATACTTTATATTTATGTCTTATATATATATATATATATATATATATATATATATATATATATATATATATATATATATATATATATATATATATGATTATTTAATATAATTAAATTTTTATAATTATTATTTATTTTAAATTTAATTACATTATATTTATTGTATCTAAAGTTATTTAATTATATTTATGTCTTTCTTTTATATGATTAAATTAATAATTCATATTTTTATTATGAAAATTACATATAATTTATTTTATTTATATTATTCATATCATTCAAATATTACTATACTAGAAAAAACCGTCTCTCACTAATTATATTTAAGCATATGATATGATTGCATCTCACGTCCACTCAATAAATTCAATAACGGGTGTCCTTCAATAAGTATAAGAAAGAATGTAGTTGGATGAATTGGTGTGTCAAGTCGATATCTTGCTTTTATTAATGGGTGCTTATGGACGGTTATTTTGTTGTTTTTTATTTCTGAGTTTTTCTCTAATTGTTATAGTTGAGTTGGTCACCCGGTATACTTTATTCTATTGATTTATAAAAAAATTAATTTGTCTATTAAAATATAAAACTCATTTTAGTATTGAGATAAATTAAATAGAGGTTAAATTGTTCTTATTTTTTGTGATTAAATTAAGTCCACAACCAACATAGAGTCATAATAAATGTTTAAATGTTTAGATGTCTTAACTATTGTATCTAAGATTTGACTCTTGACCGGCATTTATAAAATAAATTATATATTGCAAGATGTCATTGCTTTAAACCTATACCAATATTTGCGTTTATTTACATTGAAAAGAGAATAAAAATATAGTATGGGAACGTTATTCTTTAGAATATTATTTTTAGAAATTTTATTTCATACTTTGGT
This sequence comes from Vicia sativa, assembly GCA_021764765.1. Taxonomy (NCBI): domain Eukaryota; kingdom Viridiplantae; phylum Streptophyta; class Magnoliopsida; order Fabales; family Fabaceae; genus Vicia; species Vicia sativa. The sequence goes on from CM038792.1 coordinate 144,267,108, forward strand.
GAAAAAAATTAGTTTTTTTAAATATATGTATTTAATTTATAATTTAAAATATTAAATAATGAGTTGAAATATATGAGAGTAGAAAGTTGTGGGTACTTATTATTCTCATAAGAATGTATGCTTTCTACCATATAACATGAGAATAAAAAGTGACAAAAATTATGTGTAAAATAAATTTTTGAAAATTTTTTTTTAAGTATAATTTTAAAAAACATAAAAATAAGAATGAAAAATATTCCAGTTTCTATTCGTGAGAATAAATTTGTAATTTATGAAACAAACACCCCATGTATTGGAAAATTGTTCCAGTGGTGTGATAGCATGAATATCCATGTTGTGTGCTGTCTTGGAGGGAATAGACTTGCATAATGGTCATCGGATCAATTTGCTGGCTGTTTTATTCTTTTTTTTAAAAATTAAAATGGACGCATATGGAAAGAGGACTTTTTGAAAATATATGATAAGGTAGCTTCAAAACTTTATTCTTGGAAAAGTGAACCAGGGACAAGCTAGAATGTGCCACTCTTGCCAAAATAGTTTTTACTTCTTTAACTATTTACTATCTACAATAATTTCATTATTCAACACTTTTCTTTCTTCACTTTTTATATTTATATTATCTTCTCTTTCTTCCATTTAACAATTTAACACACATTCGATTTTTATTCATTACAATAATTTTATTTAATAAAATTCAATACTCTATCTCACTACCATTCACAACACACTAAAAATTTAAATATTCACAACAATTAATAAAATTTTGTAAAGTATTTTATGGAGTCTGACTCTCTCCTCATTCAACATGTTAAACGTTTTCAACACCAAATAATCCACTTCACTTTCAACACTCCATTCAACACCTTATTACAAACATTCAACTATTGAATTTTTTTCCAACATCTCCATTACACATTGTCTAATAGGATACAAATTTGTTAGTTTCCATGATATCTTTGTGACACATTGTATAAAGATGTGAGGAATTTTGTTTGACATGGTAAGAGCGATCAATACATGCATATGGTTGGTTGGAACAAGATTTTAAGCCCAGAGAGATAGGTAGTTTAGGGCATTAAGACAAAAAACTTTAGTATCACTTTTGAAAAATAAATATATGTCTCAAGATAATATGTTCCTAGATAACAAAAAGATGACTCACCTACAAGGAAAGCAACTTTCAAGGTTCTTGATGCTTAAAAGATGTTGCGAAGAATATGAGTGAGAAATGTTTAGAGAAGAGGGGAGGGTGTGAATAAATGTTATTCTAAAACTTATATTTTAAAACGATTTTCACAAAATTGATTAGCGGAAATTTACCAGCGTGTGTGTTGGATTCATATCATGAGTTACTAAATAAAATCTTAGTCAATCAATGAATTAATCAATACAAAAATCGACTTTTTATTAATCAATCTAATATTATCTTTTACACACGGATTTAATCACAAGTAATATAATTGAGATGACTTAATCCTTTCTAGACCTAAGATTATACAACAAATAATTATAAACAAATTAAAACCCATCGACATGTGATTTCTAAGAGGAGTTTAAATAACATGTAACCTATATATAAAATTAAAATGAGATAGGAAAAGCGAATAGTGCATCAACATTTATACTAGTTCAACACATTCGTCCTCACTTTACGCCTAATCCAATATCCAATGAAAAGTCATTGAAATTTCATAACATTCCACTAATCTGAAAATATTTATAACATGAGTTTTGTACAATCAAGGAACTAGATGCTGAAATAAAAAACAAAATTAACAACTTCAATCTGAATATTTCCTTTTTCTATTGTACACTGTCTGCAAAGCTAAATTCTCCAAGACCTTCACACAATCTTGATTGTCCTCTTACTCAAATCTAAGATCCGCTCCAAATATTTGTTCTGCAACGATCTTTACTCGATCCTATATATCATTTGTCTAACCTCTTAGACTACTTGAAGGAAGAGAAATCCCCAACTTCATTCTGCAACAACCTTTATCTCAGTTCTACTGAAGCCTTCAATGGAGAAGAAATCCTTTCTTTTTGCTTCTGCTGGATTGTCAATCCCAACATACCACACAATACAAGTCTTGATGTACAACTCAAATACTTCACAAACATCAACAACAAGTGAACATCCTCTACGATATATCTCACACTTCCTAATAATTGAGAAGAAATCAAATCATGACAATTTTGCTAGAGGTTGAAGATGAATTCAGATGCAATTGAAAATTGTGAAAATATGTACTTTGAAAGCTAAAACTCAGTTTTGAGCAACTTTCAAAGTTATTATAATCATATGAAAGTAAAAATGATACAAATGATTTATGTGTGTGGTTGAAATTGAGTACTAAAAATGATTAAAACCATCTTTTGAATTGAGTCAAGAGCAATGGTTATTATTCGAGTCAAATGAGGAAATGATTTCAATCAAGAACTTAAAACTCATAATTTGGCTATGTGATTTGAATAAGTGATTCAAGTCAAAGAGTTATGTGATTTGAATCATGTTGACATAATCAAAATCAGTGAAATGAAATATTAATGTGAATAAACCATTAGCTTGATTCATATCACGCTTGCTAGTGATTTGAATTAGTGAAGCATGTGATTTAAATCACATTGGTAGTGGCAGAACTTGGATTTCACATTCGTTTATTAATTCAATCATGCATAACCTTGATTTAAATCACACTTCTAAAAATTGTTATTTTAAGAAAAATGAATTGTTTGGTTGAAACTAAAGTTAATATGACATGAATAATTCATTCATGCATTTCTTGACTATTTAACTATTTTGACTGGAACCACTTTGCATCGACTTTCACCTAAGAATTTAATTTAATGCCAGCAAAAAAAGACGTAAAGCACGATTTAATACATTACTCCCGATTCTAAGATATGTACAATGATCTTAACTTAGAGGTGACTCAATTAATAAAGTGATAAATGAGAAACTATAATAAATGAGACAAACAACTATATTGTTTCAACCATGGATCTAAAAGAAATCTCTTTGTGACAATATTCAAGATACCCCCTCAACGAATGAGGTAGAAGATCAAAGACCTATGGGTTATGGTAAAAATGTCATCCCTTGCAAAAATCTTCTACTGCATCATGAAGTTATTCTTGGATTCAGATATTGCAACCAACTTTTTTTATTGTTTTTGAAGATTACTGCTTCTGGAGTGAAAATATAAACAGTGAGAATACCAACAGAAACATGTTTTGTTGGTGGTGATTTATACACCATGTTTATAATTCTTACGAACTTTGGAATTGAATAAAGAGGCTACCTCCAGTAGTATTTCAAATTTTTATCTGGCTATCTTGTCACAACTCTATTACCATCAAGTTAGTGTGGATATACATATTTATCGGTACAACTGTCTACACCCGACAAATGACATCGGTGATTTTTATCGATTAAAACATTAAAATGGCTCATGGATTTATTTATTTATTTTTGAGTCAAATATTTTAATTTATAAATGAGGATTCTCCTCATTTGAAAATACACTAGGTTTATTAATGGAAATCTCTCTTACTTTTCTCCCAGTCTCTTTATTCTAAAATTGTTTTTTCACGAGAACTGACATAGTGCCAAAAGTATAAAAAACCCATGTGATAGATTTATTATAATATGTGTTGTGCTTCATTTAATTTTGTCAAGAGTGTAAATATCTTGTGTATTGTATTTGTAAAGACTTATAAGTTACAAGCCAAACCTGATAAAAGTTTGGTTATAGGTTCTTGATCTTGTAAAGTTTGATATTTATTAATTTGTAAAGAATGATCTTTTTGTTACAACATATCAATTTGATGGTGTAGTGGTAAACAAAGAAGACGATGATTGGACCAAAGAATAAAGAGAAAAGGTGCAACGTAGTTTGAAAGTTAAGACTATCACCACTATTGATCTTGGTATATATAAGTTTTTGTTTATTTCTCACTACGAGACTGTAAAATAAATGTTGGATACAATTTAAGTGAAGAATGAAATAACAACTAAGGTAAAAGGGGGAAGGATGAACACATCATCTCGTGAATATGAACTCTTCTGAATGAAACCTCAATAAATATTTATGACATACAAAATGATTTATCCACATTGTAAATCAAATGAGAACTATTGGAAAAGTTTTTCAAAAGGAGAAATTGGTTGTAAAAGTTCTCATATGCTTAAACCGCAATTGGAAACTGATAAATAGTTTTTGCATCGTTTTTATTTGAAGTTTCACTTTGTTAGTTCGTTGTTTTTATCCATTTTTCTATGTTTTATGTTATGGTAGTGTGTTTATATCGTTTATAAGTCTTAGTAATCATTTTGGATAAAAGGAGGATCGAATCGGATGAAACATGATAAAAAGGCAAAACACACAGGCGCACTATCTTTTGATTATTTCCTTTTTTGCCGTGATTGCAACTGTTTTGAGATTTTTGGCACTTTAAAATCTGATTTGATTGCACTTGAAACGTAGGTTACGTTTGGATTATTTTTATTTTTATTTTTATATTTAATCTCATAATTGTAAAGACAAAACATTGAACTTTTATTATGGGTTTCCTTTCACACTCTGTAACTCAAAGTATCCATTGGAGCATTTGATCAAACTATTTTATTTATTCAGATTTTATTTATCATTTCTTTACCATTTATTTACCATTATTTATTATTTATCATGTTTTCTTTTGTTACAATTTCTTTGTTTGTGCTATTACTCACTATGAGTGAGTAAGCTATTAGGGACTAGGGGTCATGAGATTTATCTCATGACAATCTATATGACCCATTACTATCGATTACGAGAAATTATTTTCACTACTATTTTAAAATCTGAGTTTTTCTTTTCAACCCTTGTTATGAAATTTAAAGAGTTCTCACGTATCGATCATGATTTGAAAGGACATGTATCCGTATCTGATAACAGGTTTTTGAAAAATTAAGTTCTATGACACGAAAGTGCTCAAATAAAATTGAGAAATGTCCAATTTTTAATATATGTGTAATAGTAACGATATTTGACGAATAATTATGCGCGAGTGAAAGCTGACAAGTAACTTATTCGTCAAAGGTAGGACAATACGCGACGAAAGCATGTATTGTCCATATTTATCTATTTTATGTAATTTGCATAAAAAAAGCTCGTAATAGAAGTGAGTCAGATCATACAGAGATGTCATGGTAAGAATCATGACCCTAGGTTCCGTTTGTTTCATCATCCTGTAAGTAAAATGTCATTTAAGTTATTTTTCCAAAAGTAATTTTCAAATTAGTTATTTTTCCACTTAAGTGATTTTTCACTCAAGTTGCTCCTAAAACACAAATTTTCAATTTCTCTAGATATACAACGATAGAACATAGTTCGGTACTCAATCATTGGTGCTTGTGGTTTGATAACTTTTTACTACTTTGAAATTTGTCGTACGCTTGCGGCGTTTTAGAAACCCAAAGTGAATCCAATTTCTGAATCCAGGGATTCATCATCCTTGGATTTGGATACTCTTTTTGGTAAATTATAGGAACAAGAGACAAAGGTGAAAATGTTTAAATATGACAAGAAAGGTGACAAGAAGAAGAATAACAACAAGAAGAAGAAGAAGCAGCAACACAAAGGTGTTTGTTCTTGCTAAAAATCTATATTTAGGATATTTAGGGATTTAGAGACTCAAGTTAACTGTCTTGAGCTCCAAGCTATGCGTCTTGCTTATCCCTCAGTTGGGAGCCGTATTTATAGAGATGCATAAACCTCTTTACCTGCTGCATGTAACTGACGTGACCCTTCATCATGCAGAATTGAGTTGCCTTAAAGCCCTAAAACGTCCGCCACTGCCAATGATGGCTAAATAAGTAACGTGCGTCGTCAGGTGTAATAAGACAATTACGTTTTTGAAGAGTCGAACTTGCCATAACATATTCATATTTGTCGGGCTCGTCGTAACCCATGGGTTTGGGGTATGATCCCGACAGCTGCCTCTTTGTCTTCGGCCATGCTTGAATCATCAGTGCCCTGGCCTTATAGCTCAGATATATCGAACCTCATGATCTGTGGTATAAGCTCGACGAAGTCCTCCTATTTCTACTTGATTTGATGTGCATATATCTTGATTAACCTCTATACCTCGGGTAGTAGATTTTATGCACGAACATAAGCCCCTAGAGCACGTGGCTTTTAATCTTGAAGCCATATGGTCGACAAGTGAAATCATGGATCTCTAGACGAGGTATAATCCGGTTATGACCTTATTTCCACATGTGGACTCCACGCTCTGGTTCATTCAACAGTCACCTAGGTTTCCTAGGCGTAATTATAGATGAGTGGGTTTTAAATCCCAAAACATGCTTCCTCCTTCCTTTCTTAACGTCTCTATTTCCTTTTTATAAACATATTTCCTTTTTTGTTTCCTTTTTACAAAACCCCTTTCGCTATCGATACGGCTCAAAAATTTTCTCAACATTCTTGCACTATCGTCGTTTTAATAGGTACTTCTTATTTTATCTTTGTCTATTTCACTGAGCTTTTTCATTTTAAAGCATGGTTATTATCAAAGAATGCGATGAATTCGGTAATAGAAAATACCTTAGTAGCGATGAGTGTAAGACACTGTAGGAGGAATGCATGCAAGAGATGAGGGATGCATTATGTGTGGAATCACTTACGAAGGTTATGAACAAAGTTTAGTCTGAAGTTCTAACCTCTGAAAGTGATTCTGATCCTGACTCTTAAGGTTCAGTAGAGATCTATATGGAGACCAACAAAACTTTCAGGCAGAAGTGCTAGGTTACGACCTCAACACCTTGGATAAAGTGGATATTGTTAAGCTCTACTCTCTGAGGAGCATATCCTCTACTATGAGTGAGGATGATATGATACTGGAGGCCTGTATACCCGGTGAGCGTGTCTGCATGTCTCGACCAAAAAGAGTGGAGAATGAATGGTTCTACTTCTATGTCAGGGTATTAGAATACATATACGTTCATATCCCCTTCACCAATTTCGAAGTGGGCATGTTAAGGACGATTAATGTCACCCCTTCGCAGCTTCGTCCCAACATTTAGGGCTTTATTAAAGCTTTCGAAAAAATCCACGAGGCCTTAAGCATAACCCCTACAATCGAATTATTTTTCTCCTATTTTGAGGTAAAAAATGTAGATACCGGGAGCTGGGTAGCCATTACTGGCATTCCGAGGAGAAGCTTCCTCCAAGTTTTTACCTTCAATTATAAAGGTTTCAAAGAAATATTCCTCCGGGTTAGGTGTGGTCCCCGGTGTCCCCAGGTTATCTATAGTACTGATGGCCACCACAAATTCCCTCTATACTGGACAAGAAACCCTCTTCCAATCTCTAAATTTGATTACAATAAGTTAAGTGACTCCGAGACCAAGTCTCTTGAAGTTATAGACTCCTTCTGACTAATAAGGGATAAGGACTTGTTACCTTTACCTAATGAGGATATAATTGGATTCACTTGATTCTGACGTGAGTTTTTTCTTGTTACAACTAGGATGAATTCTTCGTTGGAGCGTATCGCTCGGAATGCCCTGCATCAGAAGAAGATGGGGGAAGGTATAACCAATCGAAAAAGGGATTACTTCCAAGACAGGCCCGGGAAAAGAATCTTCCACCCAGCTAGTCGGGGTTTCGTCCCCCCAAAATACCCCTTCGAGGAACAAGAGGATTCGGGTCGATGGTGCGATGGACCTGACTGGAGAAAAGAGTAAGGGGGAATTTAATCTCCCGCCCTGTCGGCATGATCGTACATACTTTGATAATACGAGCGTGGTTCTTCTTCGGGCGGAATCTCTTCATCTGGTGGAGATGGACCGCCCGACTAAGAAGGCTGCTCTGTCGAAGGATGCGGGTGCCTAGGTGCGTATCTTTGAGATGGTTGCTGCTTACACCGAGATGGGTCAATCCCCAGAGGTTGAGCTTCGGGAGCTCAAGGCCAAGGAGAAGGAGATGAAGGAGACCATTAAGGGTCTGGAGGAAAGGTTGGAGAAGTCGTCGTCAGGACTCAAACAGACTGCCAAAGAGCGCGATTACGCTCATACTGATAGGCAGTAGTTGACTGATGAGGTGGCAAGCTTGAAGGCTGATTATGATCTGACTGAGGGGGAGACCGATGATACCTCGGGGTTGAAGATTCGGGCGGAATTACTCGAACGTATTCAGATGGCCTATGATGACGCGATGGTCGCTTATGCGGGGAGCTTTGAGAATGCTTTGGCCCAGGTGTGTGTCTTGAATCCAGGCGTAGAGTTGATGACGCACAGGATGAGAGTCCATCTCTATGTCTAGGAGGGTCAAATTAAGAAGTCCGACTTCCTTGGGGATCTGATCATTCAGGAGACGCAGCCGACCCCCTCTAATGACCTTGGTGAATCCGCTGATTGAATTCTGCTCGTAATTTTTGTTATATTTGTTAAGGGCGTGACCCATTTTTGTAATGGTGAAGTTTCGATCTTTGTTGTTCGTTTTTGATTAAATTTGTTTTGTTGGGGTGGAGTCCCCATTGTAACTCCAAGACAAATACGGTCCTTGTGGCCGTAATTATCTAAGTATTTTATGTTATTTATTCATTGTACGTATGCGATATTTTGTATTTTCGGGGAGGGAACACTCGTTATTAGTACATGGTCTTTGATAGTGTGGGGAGACTAGTCAAATCGGGCCAATTTGTTGTTGGACTCAGTCCGGAACTCAAGATTTGATTAAAGGCCCGAGGTCGGTGGCATGAACGTCCCATTGTGAGTTGGGTGTTCTGCTGGGCGAGGTACTTAGACAACGAGGCTCGTTTGAGTCCCCCGCGTTGAGGCAGAGGTCTAGCTCGTTAGGTTAATGGAGCGAGTATCTTTTTATGTGCCATGATGCCACGCAACACTGGTACCGAGGCGAGCGTGTGATGTCGAGCTATAAGCTCTTGGATGGTTTCCTGAGGTGTGTCGACCTTTAGTGTTTTAACTATAGTATTGTTTTAGTTTTTTCGTATTCCATTACCGGGTGAGTTTCTTCCCTTGGAGGTTTTCTAGGTAGTAGGCCCCTGTCCCTATTTTGGCATTGATATGATAAGGCCCTTCCCAGTTTGCTGCAAGCTTTCCTTCTGTGGAGCTCTTAAGGTTTCATTTGAGGACTAAGCTTCCGACGTCGAATTTGTGAGGAATAACTTTGGCATCGTATCAGAGGGATATTCTTTGCTTGAGAGATGCTTCTTTAAGAGAAGACCCCGTTCTTATTTCTTCGACCATGTCAAGCTCCTCCCTCAAGGATTGGTTGTTCATCTCCGCATTGAGGGGAGACTCGATTCTTGTCGAAGGTTTGTAAATTTCTATTTGAATGACTGCTTCGGTTCCATCGGCGAGTCGAAACGGGGTTTCCCCAGCAGACGAGTGAGGAGTTGTTCGGTAGGCCCAGAGTACGTTGTGTAACTCCTTGACCCATTTCTTTTTCGATTCGTCTCACCGTCGTCTGAGCCCGTGCAATATGACCCTATTGGCGGATTCGGCCTGCCCATTTATTTGCGGGTGTTCGACTGAAACAAAGTGTTGCACGGTTCCCAGGTGGGCAACGAAGTCTTGAAAGTTTTTATCGGTGAGCTGTGTCCCGTTGTCGGTGGCTATGGCTTGCGGGATGCCGAACCAGGCTAATATGTTCCTCTTGTAGAAATGCAAGATGTTTTGGGCAGTAATTTTGGCCAGTGCTTTGGCCTCTATCCACTTGGTGAAGTAGTCGACACCCACTATCAAGTATTTGTTCTGGTATGCTCCCAGGACGAATGGCCCGAGGATGTCGAGCCCCCACCGTGAAAAAGGCCACGGAGAAGAGAGGGACTTGAGCTCGCTCGGGGAAGCCAGGTGCATGTGTCCATACCATTGGCACTTGTCACATTTCTTTACGTGTTCCTAGGCGTCGATCTGCATGGTCGGCCAATAGTACCCGACCCAGAGCGCTTTTTGGGCTAGTGATTTTCCCCTAGGTGTTGGGCTCTGATGCTCTCATGTATTTCTTTCAATATGTGTGAGACTCTGGTTTCTTCGACGCATTTGAGGAGAGGGATGGAGAATCCCCTCCTATAGAGTTTGTCTTTGAGGATGACATACGAGCAAGCCCTTCGCCTGATGACACTTGCTTCCTTGGGATCGTCAATAAGGGTCCCATCGGTCAGATATTTGTAGACGAGCGTCATCCAGGAGATGCCCTCTTCAATGACAAATATGTCATGATCGGGACGACTTTTCTCTATGCTCGATCAAGGGAGTGTTTCCTGGATCACTGACTTATTCCCTCAATGAGTCCTCATATTGGAGAGCTTGGATAGAACGTCTGCACGAGCATTATGTTCTCGAGGGATATGTTGTATCTCAACTAAAGTGAACTTTTTTAGGTGGTTTTGGACGAGGGTCCAATATTCAGCCAGTTGGTCGTTTTTGACCTGATATTCTCCCCGAACTTGGGAGGCTACGAGTTACGAATCCCTGAGGATTTTGACTTCTCTTGCTCCCATGTCCTCGGAAAGGCGGAGACCAAAGAGGAAAGCTTCATACTCTACTTGATTGTTGGAAGTAGGAATGAGAGGGAGATGGATACCTCGATGACGATTCCTTCTCCGTTTTCCAGGATTATACCTGCGCTGCTTCTTGATGAGCTAGAGGCACCATCGAAGAATATGGTCAATTTGTTGGTTCCTTCTTGGAGCGTTGGGAAAGTCATTTCGGCCACGAAGTCTTCCAGGACTTGTGCTTTGAGGGTTTTCCTGTTTTCGTATTTGATGTCGAATTTAGACAGTTCTAATGACCATTTGAGCATTCTTCCAGCCATGTATGGTTTACCTAATAGTTGTTTGATGGGTTGGTCCGTTTGAACTATGACGGTGTATGCTAAAAAGTAGTGGCGGAGCCGTCTCGCGGCATTTACTAGCGCGAGGGCGATTTTTTTGATTTGTTGGTGTTAGTGGTAAAAAGTGACGAACGAGGGAATCGAATCGGAATTCGAATCTCAGGCTCAAAACGTTTTACTCTTTTGATTTCTTTTTTGTTTTAAAAGATGCCGCGAGCACCAAGCTTTATTGTTTCCAGACAAGAAAGAAGATGGAAAAGGGGAAAGCTGAAATGCCCTAAAATATGACATGCGATGCGACTAGCATGAACTAGATGCAACATATTGGGGAGAGACCAGGGTAAGAGGGTCGGTTATATAAATGGAAGGTATTAACACCCTATATATATATATATATAGTTTTCTATAGTAAATTTTTTATGCATATTTTGTATGTTTGTGTGTTTTATTTTCTACGCTACTTCGGGAAAGTTTCTCCATTGGGATTTAAGAAAGGTAGGTTAGGCAACAACCTAAGTTTTGTTATAATTATTATGCTCGCAAGGATCATTGGGATCCTCTGCATACATATCCCTTAATGGGAATCAAAGCATATGTAGCTCGGATCTAAGGGAACTAAGGTTTGTTTGGTCTGAGGGAGAAAGAAGCATGCTCGCCAAGGGTGATACCTTGTGCCTACGTATTCTCAAAGGTAGGTTGAGAAAGTCAGAGCAATCGTAGTTCCCACTTATGCTAGTGGAAGCAAAAATTAAGAGACAACGACATGTGTCATCTTAATAAAAATGTATCTAATCTATTTCATCACATACATTTTTGAAATTTGATTGATTAAATCTTTCAATGTAAGCATTGGGTGTTTTGCTTTAGTGTACAAGCGTTACCACTTACAAGTTAAGAAAGATGTTTGAATTTTTAATTGTAAGCATTGGGCATTTTGCTTGAGTGTACAAGCATCGCCACTTACAAGTTCAGAAAGATGTTTTGTTTGAAAAAGTATTTGTTTTGAAAAAAGTGTAGATTTGTTTGAAAAAGTGTTTGTTTTGAAAAGCTTTTGAAAAAAGTTTGATTTGTATGTGATGCTATAAATGAGATACTTCTTCCATAGAGATGATACATGTCTAAATCTCTAGGAGAAATTGATTATTTATCAGGGGGATGCTTTTAAGAAGCCCGTGGATCCTTGTATTGTAAGCCCAAGAGGAGGCTATCCGAGGGTCATCGAGGATCCTTGTATTGTGAGTCCAAGAGGAGACTTTCTAAGGGACATCGAGGGTCCTTGTATGAAGCCCAAGAAGAGGCTATAGGGTATGGCTGGCTTGGCTTTAAGAGTGATTTCACCGGAAAACCATACTCTTAGGGTTCATGAGTGATTTCACCAGGAAATCATACTCTTAGGGTTCTATCCTAGCGAAGGTGATTTTTGTATTGGAAGCCCAATAGGAGGCTGTTAGAGATTTCCAAGTCTTTTTCTTGTACGAAGGCTAAACTCAACGAGGGAGTTCTTTTGTACGAAGCCCAAGAGGAGGCTAACTCAACAAGGGAGTTCTTTTGTATGAAGCCCAAGAGTAAGCTAACTCAACAGGTGAGTTATCTTGTACAAAGCCCAAGAGGAGGCTATGGGGAACCTAGTTGTTATACTAGTTGTAATGACATGAATAAATATGAACAAGTGTATATATATATATATATATATATGACAAAGTGTGTGTGTTCATTCACAGGAGTTTATGAAGGAAATATATAAACAAGTGTATAAAACAAGCAATTAAGCAAGTGAACTTGGATATATACAAATGAGTGTGAACAAAAATATATAAACAAGTGTTTAAAAACAAGCGGATAAGCTGGTATACTCGGATATATACAAAGGATTGAGACTTACACCTTAAGGGAGACCCATTTGTTTAAGAGCAGTTTCACCGAGAATAATGCTCCTCTTAATACCAATGGAATCGGTGTATAAACAAGTGAATAAAAATTTGCGGAACGAAGCTAATTGTACTTGAATATTTACAAAGATGATTGAATATGTACAAGGAATTGAATATGTACACAAAAGGATGGATATGTACAAGGAAATAAATATTTGCATAGGAGGGTTGAGACTTACACCGTAAGGGAGGCCCATGATCAAAATTATTTTGAGTTTGAAAGAATTTCGAAGAAAAAACCTAGTTTGGTTTGTATTTTTAAAGATTAATCGAATCGATCATGAAAAAGAGGTGCGTAAGTCAATTAAGATTTTTATGAAAGGTTTGAAATGATTTTGAAAATTGAAAGGTATTCACAACAGGTTTTGAAAAAGATTAGGTTTGAAAATCGGAAAGAAAACATTTTTCGAAAAGTATTTAAAAATACTTAAAAACGTCTATATTAAACCTAATAAAAATATATCAAAAGAAAATATTTTTGGATTTTTTTGACATAATCATAAAATAGATGTATTAAATGACAAGTTTGCAAAAAATCATCTCAAAATGAGAAGTTTTGATTGGTTTTTGAAAATGTTGAAGTTTGTTACAAAACTTAAGAAAACAAGTGATAAAAAATTGGTTTTGGCTTTGGAAGGGTTTGAACGTAGGACCTCAAGCTTGCATGTGAAAAATTTAACCACTGACCCACTTGCGTGGCTTGTTATTTAAACGTTTCCAATTAATTATATTTTAAAATCAGTTGTGAAAATGGTTTTAAAAATAAGTTGAAAAGTGAAGAAAATAAGGAAGAATTTTGAAAAAAGGTCTCAGGGGGATTCCAACCCTGGACCTTGGCATGACAAGTGACTTATGAGCACGCTGGCTGCCGCTGGGATGGCCGTTTCATTCGTTTATGAAAAAAAACCATTAAGCAAATATTAAAACAAAAATTTGATTTTTCTGAAAACCAAGAAAAAGTGCGCATGGCTTCTTCTTCTTCCTCAATCCTTCCAACTCATATCTTCCTTGTTTCTTGATGAAATTAAATGATGTAAACGTCAAACTTGCTCGTTTTGAGCCCAGGAACACGATGGTGATAATTAATTGCATTTATTTTAAGCCTAAGATGATTAATTTTCGTATGAACACGAAGAACCCTAATTCTAAAATTGATTGTGAAATCGTGTTTGTGCAACAAATTAAGCAATTGATTGAGGGTTTATGATCCTCATAGGTGCAGAAACAAGATGGCATAACGATTTTTGAACTGGAATTCAGAAATAAAGAGTTCGAAGTTTGAGTTACTTACCTCTTTGAACTGAAATCGAATTCTAAGCTAGAGTGTTTCCAGAAGTTGTTTGATGATTGCTATAGCTTTAGTGAACCATATGGAACGTGTACAAATGCTTAGCTTGCTTGGAGATGGTCTGGAATGTTCTGACCAAGTCTAATTGCACCTTGATCAAATGAAATTCTAAGATGATGATTCTGAAGTTTCAGAAGTGGATGGATGGTTTGGATCACTTCTATATGGTATATAGATGATGTTTGAAGTGATAGTTTGGAAGATGCACGAGTGGATTGAGAAATTGCAAGTTAAGGCTCAATTTGTGCCCTTATGGAGTTTTTGTGAGGAAAATGACTTTTGGCTAATTCCATGATGGTTTAAAGTTTCAAATAACTTCTAAATGATGTTTAGAAGAGATTTGAATGACACATTTGTTTAGAACTTGCAAGAATTGAAATTTGGAATTCTAACCTCTTTGAAAACTTAGAAACTTGCAAAATTAGAAAGAATGAGAAAACAAGTTTATGGTTGTTTTGGTGTGGTTTTGAATGAAAGATTGACCTCTATTTATAGGCTAAGAGTTCTGAATAGCAAGGCAAGGATAGGCTTGAAAGAATTTGCAAGTTGGCTTAAGAGGTAAGAAAGAATCTCTTACATTTAATGCACATGGTTAACTTTTTTAACCATGGTTAAAAATCTAACTTGATACAATACTTCTCTCAATCATTCCTATAAGATATTTTTAAGTTAAAACCTATCTCTTAATGGTGACAAGGCTTCTAGAAGAGAAAGTTGCAAAAATGACTTGTAATTTTGGTGAAAAATGACCTAAAATCATGGTTATGGACCAATATGTTTCAAATTCAAACCCATAGCTACACAAAATGTTTTTCCAAGTTCTTGGACATTTTGGAAAGCCTGTAACAAGATCTAAAACTTTAACGTTTTTAGTTTTTCTTGAATCAAAATGGATCTAGGTGAAAAATAGCCATGAAAATGATGAAAAACCATGTTTTTAACACTTGAAATGTTTTCTAAGTGTTAGAAAAAAATTCAAATCTTGACTTTTTGTAGATTTTTTCACACATTTTGATTTTTTTATGATCATTATGGATAATTTGAAATGATTTGATGATTGAAAAATTTGGATTTCAAAAATTTGACCAAAAGTCAAAATTTGACTGGTCTGAATAGTTGAATGTTTGTCAGATGATTCAAAATTTCTCTGATGATCAATCATGACCTTTGAAATGTTTTGTGTGACACCCCAAATAATTCAATATTTAAAATAATTAGAATTTTTAATTATTAATTTAGTTAAGAGTTTAATTATTAATATTTGGAATTATTGGAATTAATTGATTAAATAAATGAAAGGAGGAGTTGAGAGTGCGAGGAGTAATGGGGGTATGATGAGTAAAATACTCTACCTATCCTAATTATTATTTTATTTTATTCATTGGAATAATAAAAGGAATAATAAAAGGAAAAGAAGGAAAAGAGGAATAGAAGGTTTTTCATCATTCGTAACATTGGAGAAGAGAAGAGAAAGAGGAAAAGAGTGAAAGTTGTCGGAATTCGAAGAACCCACAAGGTAAGGGGTGATTTCGATTGATTAACATGCCTTATCGGTTTTGATTGCAATAGAATTGATCGTAGTATGTTAAGAATTCTCAATTTAGTAATTCTAGGTTTTCATAGAATTATCCCAATTTTGGTGTCGGAATGTGTAGAATTGAGTAATTAGTGTGTTATAGGATCATTAGGAATGATCAGAGTATGTTATATTGCATGTTACTGCTGTTGGATTGTGCAATTATATTGTGTTTAAATGTTGGGTTCGTGTGGGATTGATAGGAATTGAATTGGTATGCATAATCGTCAAACGCATAATTTTGGTTCTCGGTCGCAGGCTGGTTCCCATGGGAGGAACCGGTTCTGGTATAAAACCAAGAGGAGCATTGGTTGTTGGGAACCGTTACTCCGGGAGGAACCGGTTCCCAGCTCATTTTCAAAAAGAAAACGATTTTTGAATCGGGTTCCTGCCTGGAGGATCTGGGTTCCCCATACATTTTTCCAGGGGGCGTGTTTTTGAACTTTGTGGGAACCGAGTTCCACTGTTACTTTTTGAAAAATTCCAAACTTTAAAAATTCATAACTTTCAAACCGTAAGTCCGTTTTGAGCGCCGTTTTGGACGTTGTTTCTTAAATTAAAAACTCTATTTTATAAAATAAAGAAAATTATAATTAATGGATTTTATTTTGAAAAGAGCCGTTTTTCCAATTGTGAACAATGGGAGTTATGGGAATGGTGGATGAATGAGTATAGGATTGTTCTGACAGGTTGAACGTGGAATGAAGCTTGTATGTTATTTTCCTGCTGTTTATTCATGATTGTATTGATATCATGTGTTTTTGTTGGTGTTGTATATACCTGGTAGTTGTTGATCTTAGCTGTTGTTGTTGTGGTATATACTGGTGATAGTCTTACCAATTGAAGGGTAAGCGTTTGGCATATTTATGCTTTGTGATGATTTATTTCATGATAGGTGATGATATCATGTTGTGGTTGATGATGGTTTATGATGTCTGATGTGATAATAACCTGTGTTGAATGTTGTATGCTGGTGTTGTGCATGCATATGCATACTGGTGAAGTTAATTCCCATTGTGTGGAATTTGACTTGTATTATAATAACCGCACCGGGTGATGATGGGTGGTGAGGCTGGATTCGTGTCCGGGTGATTATGAACGGATCGATGATTACTGTATCCGGGTGATGATGGATCAGTGTGTGTGACTTGGTCACGTTTTGGTACCACATGCATTGCGTCTGCATTTGTATTTGCATGGAATTATAACATGTTAGGATGGTTTCCAGTGTTACAATTCTCTTGTTGTTATTGTTGTGCATAATGGATTGTGTGGTTGTAACTGTGTGTTGAAATCTGAACTATGCTAGAATGGGTGGATTAATATGCTTGTGATATTATGTTGTCTGAGGAACTTATAATGCTTCTTAATTATGAGAAATCTCACCCTTACTTTAATGATTTCAGATTTAAGTTAGCAGCTCAGGAGTTGATGAGGATGGCTCTAGAGCTATGTTATTTTGTGTCCGCGTGTCAGTGTCATGCTCTGATAGGTTGTAACACTGGGGAACGTTTAACTGAGAAATTATTTAGTATTCAATTATTATTTGAGTTATTTTGGGAATAATTATGAATGGGTTTTATTCCGTTTTGGTTTTGTGGTATTTTTCCGCTGTGTAAAACATAATATCAATTTGATTGATTATTTTGATAAGTCCTTCAGTGAAGCATGGCTACTGTTTATTGAGGTTTTATTTTATTCTGAATTGTGACATCCCTTGTTATCCATGTTAACTCTGATTTAATGATTATATTCGCGGGTTATTTAGAAGGGGTGTTACATTTTGAATCAATAAAATTAGGTCAAGATATTTCATTTATGATTTTGAGATCAATATCCAAGCAATTAGGTCATTCATTGAGCAAAAAGTCAAAGATACACCATCCTCGATCAAAATCCTAATTGGTCGATTCAAGATAGGTTTTGAGGAAATGATGAGAATTTGAAGATCAAATGTTGATGATTAATGAAGATAGATAATTTGAGGTGAGTGAAGACTAAAACCCTAATTTGATCACATCTTGAACAGATGAAATGTTTTATTAAAAACCTAATTTGGCTCAAGGAGCACACACACGATCTAACTTATGTTGAAATTGGTAGTGAAGTAATGATGTATATGTGAATGATATTAGATGGTATCTTATGTCAAAAATTGGGGTATGACATTTGGTATCTAAATTAGGGCCCTTGTAAGGCCTTGCTCGTGAAATAGATAGGTTTTTGTCGCTCTCGTGTTTCTCGGATGAGCGCGACGCTAACGGACTCAGCAGTCAAGTCCTTGTTATTTTCTAAAATTTTTAAAATAGTTTAATTACTCTTAAATTTTTAAGTTTTTGAATAATTTTTTTCTCCATATGTGTTCAGACTTCAGAGTACTATACAATATTTATTTACTAAATTTTAGAATTTTTTAAAATTAGATGAATTAAATATGAATTTTTTAAATTTCAAAAGATTTTGATAAAAGCAATAAAAATATCGATTTTGAAATCAAATTTTGAATTTCTTTTTCAAGAAACTTTTTATAACGTTATACACACGTCTGTAAAATCATCATTCAAAAATACGCATCAGTTTAATAGCAAAGACTAGAACTACATGCATAATAATTTTACGAGAACCATTATTCAAAAGAAAATTTTTAAAAAAATATAATTGCAGAATCGTATATTTATAAGAACTAAAAATATATTTAACCCTTGAAATTAATTTCGCTTGTGACCGTTTTTTTTTGGTTCTCATAACTTGACATTGGTAAAGACTCTTAGAGTTTGTGTGCTCCAGACATGTCTTGTGTTTTTAGTAGCGGTAGTATTTATATATTTTTTAAATTCTTAAAAAATTAAAAATAAAAACATCGATTGATTAGAAAAGTTTTTAGTTCTTAAAAAATTAAAAATAAAAACATCGATTGATTAGAAAAGTTTTTAGTTCTATTAATTTTTTTTTAATATGTTTTCTCTATCAACATCGAATTATTGCATAAAAGATATAGAGAAACCTTCACACATGAAAATTTAATACCCAAAGTGTAGTATGTTTTGTCTATGACATTTATGTGGAAGAAGACATATGAGTTGACACCAATGTGTGTTATGCCAAGTGCAAAGGAGACACTTCATTTAAAACGCATGAACTTCTTATATTAACATATGTGATTAATAAGTTAACATTTTGAAAATAGATTTAGATATATAATATTTAAAAAAGTTAAATATGTTTTTTTTTTATAAATATCTTAAATTTTATTTTTAATTTTTATTAAAAAATAATATATTTTGATATTTACAAAAAAAATTTCATGCAGTTTTAATATTTATTATTTTTTTAAATTTTGAAAACTATTTAATTATTCTTCAAATTTTAAATTTTGGGATAATTTTTTTCATACATGTTTAGAATACTATAAAATGATTCTTTGTCAAATTTTAGAATATTTTTTAATTGAGATGAATTAAAAATATATATTTTTAATTTCAAAAGATATTAATAAATATAATAAATATATCAATTTAGAAGTCAAATTTTGAGTTCTTTTATTTCGAATTTTTTTTATAACGACATAAACATATATGTAAAATAATCATTTAAAAATACACATCAATTTAACAACAGAGAGTAAAATTCCGTGTATAATAATTTTGTAAAGATTAAAACATGTCATATTTTTTTATAGGGACCACCGACAAAATTTAAAAACATATTTAATCCTATTTAAAATATGAAATTAATATTTATATAGTATCAATATAGTTTTTATTCTTTCATGTTTATAGAATCACATCACTATTTAATATTACTTTTTACAATTTATTTCGAACATAAACATAGTTTAATAAATATTTGTTTCGGGCTAGAGCCATAATTGTGATAAATTGGTGATGATGAACTCCTATTACAACGGTGCCGATTTTTAATGCGGCGGTGCGAGAGTGAATCTACAAATTTAACACTCCAACACCAGGTCAATTAAGAGTCTAAAGTGAATAAAAAGTAAGTCTGGATGAGATAATACATCTTATGTCACTCATGAAAACCAACCCCCCCTCAGCGAGAGCAAATTTTCATTCCATTTAAGTAGTCTTTGCCTGAGTGTTTCCTTTCTTTTGGACCGCATTGTTTTTCATCTTGCATTTAACCTGCACTTTCTTTGCTTGTTCTCTTCCTCCACAGGTAACTCTAACCTTGAACTCATTTTCTCATTTTAAATATAGGCCACATAAATTATTATCCTATAAGTCTATCTAGTGATTCAGGGGTAGTGGTTCCTCTCCCTCATTATCATAGAAAGCTCCGCCAATTTATACTCCAACCTTTCAATTACTAGTCATTTTGCTCCAATTATAATAAATGTGTATGATAATTCTAAGTTAGAGAGATTTTCCAGTGATTCCACAATAGGTAAACTTCCCCTGACGAGTTTTCTTTTAAAGCACTTCTTTATGACAAAGGTGTTAGAGGAGATCAAATATTCAATTATTCACCTGATCCATCCATAGCTGCCTGAGATTTTTCTTTTCACATCTTGGCTTCATCGAATATGATCTTGAATAGGGAATAAGCTCGCCTTTTCATTAGAACTTATCGATATGCCTCTGGCCAATATCCAAGCGACATAGATATTATGGATCACCTAAATCTTGGACACCTAATGTGCTAATATCAATTTGCTCAGGCCAACAACTCTCATTCGCGCTGACAATATCTTAGAAAAAGTATCGGTATTGTGGAGTCGATTTCGTGAGTAGATACAATCGGGTAGATTATGAGATATTGGGGACTCTTTCTTCTTTGGATAACTCCTTGGTTGTGGAAGAGACTAACATAGAAATAGGAGTGGGAATAAGTCAGACCGACTAATAGGGGCTTACGGCCTAGCATACATAGGCCAAGGCCATGCCAAACTTTTTTTTAAGTATAAAAGATCTAGGCTTTTTTATAAGTCTATTTAGTTAAATAGGCTAGGCCGCAGACCCTAAAAAAGCCTTTAAATCCCATCAGACTGACCTATTATGATAAATATGAATACATTTATTGTTTTTTATGTTGTACTTTGTATTTTATATTAAAATATAAGATTAAAGTTTAGTTATCTTAAATAATTTGTGAAAATAAGTTGAAAAAATCTTAGGAATAATGTCATAAGTTTTTTCATAAGTTCTCATAAACAAATAATCTAACAAAACTTATGCTACTATGTAAGCTCAAATAAGTCAATGTAAATAAATATCTAGTCTCATTGTACTTTTGACTATCAAATATTTAAACATGAGTAGAATTGTTTATTTACATATGTTCAAATGATATAGTCTATTTAAGTAGTCTATTAGGCTAACCAGGCCTTCAAAAAGGCCAGACTCAGGCTGAAAAATAAGCATATGGTAGGCCACAAGCCAGATTTACGCTTTGATTTTTTTGGCAGACTAAGCTAAGGCTTGGAAAAACCCAACTCAGCCTAACCTATTCTCATCCCTACATAGAAGTGGGTTGTTTTTCCTGTGGAATCAGGTAAAAGGATTTGTAGCAGCTTCAGGGAATGATTCATCCATCAGCATGAATGCCTACTCACTCAGATAAACTTTGAATAAGAAGTGTTACTGTTCTTAGAAATGGCCCATTCATAGCTTCATCCAAATGCTTGAGCTTTGATATAGGTGTTTCAACTATAGGGTGACTATCAACTTTGGAAGCCTTTACCCAGACTACTTTTCAACCTCTTTGTTGTGGTGTATACATCGATCGATAATCTTTGGGATCAAGGGTTGATCTCACTGCATTAGGATGTTCCTCGATATAGTGCTTTCATCAAGAACTATGACAATTGTCGATATTGTTTCTTGTTGGTAAAATCCCAACCTTATAGGCTCATTCTTCCTTCTGTTCGATCTTGGTTGATTTACTTGGATTCTAAGATTTTTGTCGAAGGTTCATTTTCTCTGTCACAATAACATCAATTCATAACTTCTTTCGTTTCACCTTTTCGATATAAAGGAATACGATAGTAGAAGATATTGGATAAGGAGGTTTGAAGAAATTCCCTAGCGTGAGGTTAGGGATACGTTTCTCTCTCCTATTGTGATTCAATTGCAATTTGACTTTAGGACCAAACGAGACATGATCGTGAAGTTTCGTAGGACTCAGAAGTTGATTCCCATAAACATTGTTGTTATTCCGTATTAGAACCAAAATTATGATGGATTGGTGATGATTGACTCCTATTACGATGGTACATACTTCCAACACGTCGACGTTGAGGTGGACCTACGAGGTTCACATCCCAATGTTCAAGTTAGTTAAGAGTCCAAAGCGAGTAAAAAAAGTAAGTCTGAGATGAGAAAATATATCTTATATTTCACGAGTGCAATTTCTCTATAATGGATAATTTTAATGAAGTTTGCATCATTAGACTTAACACTTGGATTCAAATCGTATCATGTATTTGACCGACACAAAATAACATCTATTTAAAGTTATTTGGTTGAATACATATGTAAAAATATTTTATACAACCGAACATTTAAATAATATATTTTTTTAAAATATTAATGTTGAAATAATTAAATTTAGGCTTAAATGTAGTTTTAGTCCCTACGTTATGATTTTTTTTAACTTTTTAGTACCCCTTAAAAAACCCCCAGCTATTTAGTCTCTCTTTATCATATCATGTGTTTTTTTGGTGGTCCCTTTTCATTTGAGAGCCAAAACAATGGCATGGCATTAGAAATTGACCCCACAAACTTAAATTTTTTCCACATCATTAAAATTATACTACATATGTTCTTTTTTATAAGAGAAAAATGATTTTTTAGGTTTATTGAATAACTAATGTATTTGGTCACTTTATGGTCCAAATACATTGATTATTCAATGAAGCTAAAAAATGAACTGTCTCTTATAAAAAAGGAACATAGGTAGTATTATTAAACACTTTTTATCATTAAATTGATTTTAAATAGAAATTATAATTTATATTATTATTATTATTATTATAAAATCTCTTTTCCTTTCCAACATTCATCATATTCATCATCCTCTTTATATCTCCAGAAACGCGCGCGTGTAACACCCCAATATTATCCAAGGTTTTAAATATGAAAATCAGAGTAAATTAAAATTTCATAAATTTAATACTGAGGCATCACACCTTCAAATACAACTCACTTTAAACAGTTTGTTTTAAAGCATAAATCTCGGATACATAGCATCGTCGGAAAATACAAATTGGTTCATAAAGATCACAACATCTTCATTAATAAACTTCCTCATCAAATCATGTTTTCATAAAGTATTGTTCTTCCTTACAAAAGGGAAATAACAAAAGAACAACAACAAAGACAACATAAATATTCCCCCCGAGTGCTACGTATCAGAGCGACATCGACTCAACTAAAAGCAGCTAAAATCTCTGTCTTCATAACCTGCACGTTACTAATATAAAGGTAACGGCGAAACAAGTAAAGGGTGAGATACTCCAAAACATATAATTAAAGGCATGATAGCATATATATATATATATAGTTTTGGAAATATAAAAGATATAGGTTAGTAAGTGCATTCTAACACCTAACCAAACTTCACTTACTTTAATCGTCATTCTAATGTGTATAATCCACACTATATCGCCATGACCTCGTCGGCGTAAATCATCACAACAACACATAAACTTTCATCACCACGAAATCATCACAAGTTAATACGTCACTAGTCGATACAACAATTTTAAACAACAACATCAAACCACATCATTAAACAATACTAATAACTTAAGAAACATAAATAAAATCATCACCAATTGGCTAAAGCCCATCATCGCTTTTGGCATAAAAGCCCACCGTCACAAACATCATCACGTCATATTTGCATTAAGCATTTCATCAAGTTAAATCATCGCAAAACTCATCATTTATGTTCATCGCATAGTTATAATGAAATTATCAAATTATATTCATTTCATGTTCATCATAAAGATCATCTCCAAACAAAACATCATATATCATCGCAATTCAATATCATCCATCAATTAACAAAACTCAACGTCAAACAACTCAAACATAAACATAACCGACTCCATGAGACACGACTATGTTATACATGTGGTACCCGTCGCTTTGTCCATAATTAGGAACACTTGGCATAAAAGCCTCGTCGCTTGGCATAAAAGCCCATCGTCGCCAATGCAATGTATGCGACTCAATAATAAAGACAACACAACAACACATCATCATCGCTCATCAAAATTGACATAAAGTCCACGTCGCCATATTTATTCACACCAAATAAACATATCATCGTATCATATTTGCATTATGCAAAACATCGCCAAACAATTCATCATCGTCAAAAGTCATGCATTCATAATTCGGAAGCGTTTGTTAACAACATAAATATAATCATCACATCATCATGTACAAAAACACATATCATCGCATCGCATATCATAAGTATTCATTAATAAATACACCGTCGCAGGCATTATATTTATTCACACCGCATTATTATCAATTAATTCACCATATTCCAAAAACGGAAAAAAGAGTCAAAACATCAATAACCGTTGCAAAAGTCATTCCTAATAACCGACATTAATCAAAATTATCAACATCGAAATCGGATTGTCCATATGCGCCTTAAATCCACTAAAACGCAATTCGATTAAATTTAACCGTAAATTGGCCTATTCCGGGTCATCTCGTAAAAACTCGTAATTTCTAAAAACTAACCTCACCACTACGTTCTACACGTCGAACTTAGCTAGCACGTCAATTTTTGTTGAATTCGGAGCAGCTTGCTCCGTCGTTGAATTTACCGGAATCGGAAAATTGGAACATAATCGGGTTCCAAATTTAATTGGCTAACTTATGTCCTAATTATATTTTATTGATATAAAATGTTACTAGGTGAAATTGGGAAAGTTTAAAGAAACAGAAATCATTTTGGATAATTATGCAGGAAACACTTGTTGACAGAAAATAGAAAAACCAGAATACAACAAGCAGAAAATATAATTTCGTGCAGCCCCTTGCTACGAGGCGCCGCCTAAGGGATTTAAGGAAAGGGAGGCGGCTGCCTCAATGAGGGGGATGGCCGCCCCATACATGGAGGTGGGCGCCTCCCCCCATGCCACTTCCTTCATCCATTTTCTTTTTCCCTGCGTTTTGGTTTATACAGTTTTCTTCTTTTACAGTTTTCTCTCATTTCTTCATATTTGTAACTTATTTCTTACTAGCCTATAAATTAAAATACCCACAATCTATACCCCTAATCCAACTCTCCCAATCTATTTCAATCAAACAATCAAACACCCAACTCAAACCACAACACCAATTTTCATCACAAATCCATAATATATGCATCAAAACCCTAACTATAGGAAGTGGAAAATCAAACCCCTTACCTCTAGCATGGTTGATTGCAAGATGCTCCATCAAAGCCCCAATCTCAAGCTTGCTCTTGCTCCACTTCTTCTTCTTCTTCAAACCCTCTCTTTCTCTCAAACTCCCAAGTTTGGCTTATGATGTTGGAAAGGAAAGAAAGTGAGGAAAATGGCTTTTATAAGTTATGTTTCTACTAGCTTCCCCTCTTGCTCTTGTTTGGCTTTGGTGAGTTATATTGGAAGAAAAACAAGGAAAGTGTTTGGATGGAAAGAAAATGAGGAAAGTGGTTTTATGATAACCTTACTAGCAAACTAAGGTGTAAACCCAATTCTTCCCAATTAATCCTCACACTCCTAATTTATCCTTATAAATTAACACACTAATAATATCTACCAATATTTTTAATTCAATCAATTAAAATAACTCCGGGGAATTAAATATCGGATCCGAATAATATTTTACCGGACCGAACGGAACGTCGCCAAATATATTATCATATATATCGATTAATATATTTATTCTCGTTGCAAAATAAATATCGATCGGTAACTCGAAAATATTAATATAATATAATATTAAATAAAACGGGCATTACAACTCTCCCCCACTTATAAACTTTTCGTCCTCGAAATTTCGACAACAACGAACAAATCGGGACATGCCTACGCATTCGTCCACTTAATCCTCGCGTCAACTAAACAACATACAAAATACACCAAAAACAAGGAAATATCCCTAATTACATCGTCCCGTCAAGAACAACCATGCCGAGATACAAAGCCCATACAATGCACTCGTCAACCAAACAAACAAGATCGATACTATCCCAACGTCCCAACCATAGAAATAGTTACACACTCGAACCGACACCTCGGAAACGAGTCACTAACGATAGGAACATAAAGTCCTACAACACAACACCTGACACCATTGCTGAAGCGAAAACAACAAAATGGTTATAGGAACCAAAACTGAAACAATCAGAAGAGGGTAAAACCACGCGTGCTATGCAAACACGAAAGAGATGCCTTCAATCACGCATGAGTACGAACTCAAAAATCACACTTGCAGTTACCGCTCTCATTACAGCCAATCACAAGGTCACATCGTCCTTGTAGATTACCAACATACAACCCTTAAACAAGAACAAGTTACACAAACGTAACAGAACATCGATACACCACTCATTCTAGGGCTTATACTGACGACTTGCGACTGTAACTCACTAGTCCAAATCCAACAATCCCTCATACTCGCTACAACTCAATGCTCGATATCTAACTATGCTGCGTCACTTTTATGCATAAGATGCCAACCATAAAACAACTTGGTTAATTCCTCAACTTCACAATAACTCAAAATGGATATGTTCAAAGCGTCCATCCATCGAGACACCTCACAACATAAACTTCATCAACTCGAAGAATCACTCTTTCATTCTCGATTGATCAACGTCCATTGGTCCTCTAAATATACGACATAGTTTGACCTTTTCAAATACTGTCCAAATATTTCAGTTGTGAAACTTCGACGTATACATTTGGCTTCAACGAAGTCTCCCCTTATAACTATTCAATTCCCAAAATTGCATTAAGTAATCGCCATCCTCGCACCGTCGCAACAATGAATACACAGGCTTCTTCTTTGAAGCACCTTTCACGAATTTCAATCTTCCAAAGTGGTAATCCAAACCAAAACACTCTCTCAAGAACTCAACCCATTAACGTCGTCTCATACTACTGAAATTACAAAACAGGTTGAACTTAGAACCATAACATAAACTTTATGAAATCCAACACGAACACCGTTGCGACCGACTTTAGTCACAATAGAACACCTTCCTTATAAAACATCAATTATCTTAAGGTACCCGTGGCTACCAAACCATCACAAAATTCCTTACCGTCAAGACTTATCTTGGTCGTAATCTAATAATCCACCGCGACCATTAGTATCCGACGAAATCCATAAGTTAGTAGTGAACAAATCCCTAATAACCTTCTGAGCTTAATCTCAACAAGTGACTCAAAGCAAACATGCGACATTCCTTAAAGTAATAAATCCCAAATCAGACATACTTGGGTTATCCGCGACATCAACATACTAAGCTCAACAACAGACGAATTCTCTTTATAGATTGCACTCAAACTTGAATTGTCTTCCACAATTCCAATCTCCTTGTCGTTAACATCTGCACCATAAGATTTCAAATGATCACAACAACATCGACCTCTAACTCACAAGTCCGACAATTTTTCTTCATGAAAATCAAATCGTTCTAAGGTAGTAATACACTTTTCCAACTCTATGTCGAAATACATCTTAAGTCCAAAATGAAATATCACAATACGCCGCACAAGGTTTTCAGTACAAAACAAAACCAAAATCAAAGCATTCGCTAAACTTTCCACTGGCTTAAACAAATTCGCTTCCCATTGCGAAATCCCAAATAATGACTCGACCATCTCAAGTCAAAGTACTCACGATCAATGCCAACTTATAAAAAGATCTTCCATCTAACTCACAAAGCTAACCATCCAAAACAAAGGAACTTCTAAACTCTGAAATACCTCTTGAGGTCTCCTAAGAGATACAAAATAAATCTTCGCGGAACTGTCCAAAATATCACCGTCTAAGTTGCTTACTTAAGGCACTCACGTCCAACAGTTCAAAATTCTATCCTTAGAATACTCGATATGCACTGGTCTAACTTCACTACTGATACCACAAAGATCGAATGATTGCTACAATTCCCTTGTCTTGATGCGAACCAAATAACATCTGTGAACACGAAATAACTCTTACAGCTACTCATGAGAGTACTGTCCGAATATTCCAAAATCATACCTGACGCATTAGTCACACTAATGACATCAATAATTACTCGCCAGGATCATACACTATCTTGAAAAGCATTGTCTAAACATCTTCAGCTCTTATACCAACCCGTAGACAGCCAGACATCGCACCAATCACACTAAACACATAAACTCTAACTGACTAATTCATCCAAATATCGATCCTCGAAAGTAGACACTTGCCCTCAACATCCACTTTGTTCCTTGCCTGCAAACGACACACCAACTCGGGCAACCTTTGCTCTTCTCGAACAACACAACGATAACACTCCACGGTGACTCGCTCTAATAAACAAACTCTGCTCAGACCAATCCTCTAGTTGACCCTTCAACTCTAATTCAGAAGTAGACATCCCCTAAGGATACTTCGAATCACAACTAGCTCCAAAAACTAAATCCATCAAAACTTCACTTCGCACTACTGCGGCAATTCATTCACATCTTCACAATATGCTTCAGAAGAATCACAACAAGAAGCTCGCTTGCCAAAATCTTGTTTCTCACCAAAATCCAAATTCACCTACAACCCAAGTAACCATGCACCACCTAGTGCCAACACATCTGCTTCATACACTATTGAGATGGCAAGACAAGTCTATCCCAACCAACACAATTCCCGACTACTATCAACAAGAGATTAAGGGTGATCAGTTCCTCAATTTGTCAATAGAAGGTCGACAATCATGATGGTGACATAAACCATCTCAACCAAACTACAACAGCGTCTTCAACTTACACTATAAGTTACCAAAGCGTAACACTGCCCGGGGATCCAACCTAAGCCACAAGCGCCACCAAGAAGTAAAACTTATCCCCCACTTATTTCAAACTCATCTCTGTAGACAAACAATTTGAAACAAACAAGTACCGACAATGTTTCACACACATGTCGCATACAACAGGGTTTAAACACATTAACAATCTGGCCGACAGACCGACCTGCTATGATACCACTAATGTAACACCCCAATATTACCCAAGTTTTTAAATATGTAAATCAGAGTAAATTAAAATTTCATAAATTTAATACTGAGGCATCACACCTTCAAAAACAACTCACTTTAAACAGTTTGTTTTAAAGCATAAATCTCGGATACATAGCATCGTCGGAAAATACAAATTGGTTCATAAAGATCACAACATCTTCATTAATAAACTTCCTCATTAAATCATGTTTTCATAAAGTACGATTCTTCCTTACAAAAGGGAAATAACAAAAGAACAACAACAAAAATAACATAAATATTCCCCCTGAGTGCTACTTATTAGAGCGACATTGACTCAACTAAAAGCAGCTAAAATCTCCGTCTTCATAACCTGCACGTTACCAATATAAAAGTAACGGCGAAACAAGTAAAGGGTGAGATACTCTAAAACATATAATTAAAGGCATGATAGCATATATATATATATATATATATATATATATATATATATATATATATATAGTTTTGGAAATATAAAAGATATAGGTTAGTAAGTGCATTCTAACACCTAACCAAACCTCACTTACTTTAATTGTCATTCTAATGTGTATAATCCACACTATATCGCCATGACCTCATCGGCGTAAATCATCACAACAACACATAAACTTTCATCACCACGAAATCATCACAAGTTAATACGTCACTAGTCGATACAACAATTTTAAACAACAACATCAAACCACATCATTAAACAATACTAATAACTTAAGCAACATAAATAAAATCATCACCAATTGGCTAAAGTCCATCATCGCTTTTGGCATAAAAGCCCACCGTCACAAACATCATCACGTCATATTTTCATTAAGCATTTCATCAAGTTAAATCATCGCAAAACTCATCATTTATATTCATCGCATAGTTATCATGAAATTATCAAATTATATTCATTTCATGTTCATCATAAAGATCATCACCAAACAAAACATCATATATCATCGCAATTCAATATCATCCATCAATTAACAAAACTCAACGCCAAACAACTCAAACATAAACATAACCGACTCCATGAGACACGACTATGTTATGCATGTGGTACCCGTCGCTTTGTCCATAATTAGGAACACTTGGCATAAAAGCCTCGTCGCTTGGCATAAAAGCCCATCGTCGCCAATGCAATGTATGTGACTCAATAATAAAGACAACACAACAACACATCATCATCGCTCATCAAAATTGACATAAAGTCCACGTCGCCATATTTATTCACACCAAATAAACATATCATCACATCATATTTGCATTATGGAAAACATCGCCAAACAATTCATCATCGTCAAAAGTCATGCATTCATAATTCGGAAGCATTTGTTAACAACATCAATATAATCATCACATCATTATGTACAAAGACATATATCATCGCATCGCATATCACAAGTATTCATTAATAAATACACCGTCGCAAGCATTATATTTATTCACACCGCATTATTATCAATTAATTCACCATATTCCAAAAATGGAAAAAAGAGTCAAAACATCAATAACCGTCTCAAAAGTCATTCCTAATAACCGGCATTAATCAAAATTATCAACATCGAAATCGGATTGTCCATATGCGCCTTAAATCCACTAAAACGCAATCCGATTCAATTTAACCGTAAATTGGCCTATTCCGGGTCATCTCGTAAAAAATCGTAATTTCTAAAAACTAACCTCACCACTACGTTCTACACGTCGAACTTAGCTAGCACGTCAATTTTCGTTGAATTCGAAGCAACTTGTTCCGTCGTCAAATTTATCGGAATCGGAAAATCGGAACATAATCGGGTTCCAAATTTAATCGGCTAACTTATGTCCTAATTATATTTTATTGATATAAAATGCTACTAGGTGAAATTGGGAAATTTTAAAGAAACATAAATCATTTTGGATAATTATGTAGGAAACACTTGTTGACAGAAAACAGAAAAACCAGAATACAGCAAGTAGAAAATATAATTTCCGTTGCAGTCCCCTTGCTACCTAAGGCGCACGCCCTAAGGGATTTAAGGAAAGGGAGGCGGCTGCCTCAATGAGGGGGATGGCCGCCCCACACATGGAGGTGGGCACCTCCCCCCATGCCACTTCCTTCATCCATTTTCTTTTTTCCTGCGTTTTGGTTTATACAGTTTTCTTCTTCACAGTTTTCTTCTTTTACAGTTTTCTCTCATTTCTTCATATTTGTAACTTATTTCTTACTAGCCTACAAATTAAAATACAACAATCTATACCCCTAATCCAACTCTCCCAATCTATTTCAATCAAACAATCAAACACCCAACTCAAACCACAACACCAATTTTCATCACAAATCCATAATATATGCATCAAAACCCTAACTATAGGAAGTGGAAAATCAAACCCCTTACCTCTAGCTTGGTTGATGGCAAGATGCTCCATCAAAGCCCCAACCTCAAGCTTGCTCTTGCTCCACTTCTTCTTCTTCTTCTTCTTCTTCAAACCCTCTCTTTCTCTCAAGCTCCCAAGTTTGGCTTATGATGTTGGAAAGGAAAGAAAGTGAGGAAAATGGCTTTTATAAGTTATGTTTCTACTAGCTTCCCCTCTTGCTCTTATTTGGCTTTGGTGTGTTATGTTGGAAGAAAAACAAGAAAAGTGTTTGGATGGAAAGAAAATGAGGAAAGTGGTTTTATGATAACCTTACTAGTAAACTAAGGTGTAAACCCAATTCTTCCCAATTAATCCTCACACTCCTAATTTATCCTTATAAATTAACACACTAATAATATCTACCAATATTATTAATTCAATCAATTAAAATAACTCCGGGGAATTAAATATCGGATCCGAATAATATTTTACCGGACCGAACGGAACGTCGCCAAATATATTATCATATATATATCGATTAATATATTTATTCTCGTTGCAAAATAAATATCGATCGGTAACTCGAAAATATTAATATAATATAATATTAAATAAAGAGAGAGAGAGAGAGAGAGAGAGAGAGAGAGAGAGAGAGAGAGAGAGGGAGAGAACTCATAGCCAAACCAAAATACAATGTTTTGTTTCTTGCCATGGTTCCTTCAATTCCCATAATCAACAAGCCTTATCCATTTCAATTGACAATCCTAGGCAAAAATCAATGAAGAAGACGAAAAAACTTCAGAACGACGTCGTTTCAGACCACGAAATGGGCGAAGAAAATTTCAAAAAAGAATAAGGTAAATTTAATTGAATTATTGGAAAATTAAAATTCTCCCGAAATATTAAATTGAAACTCAAATGTTAATTCCTTTCTCTCTTCATGAACCCTAACCTAAATCCCTCTCTCTTGTTTCTCATTCAATCCAATGAAATATGCTAATGAAGTTCAATCGAACCAAACCTATAATCAACCTACAAGCTTAATTTGTAGTTGAATCACAGTAGAACGAAAACCTACCCAAGCAAAATTCATTTGATTTCGAAGAAGATGATGGTGCGAAGAGGAAAATACAAGCAGGTTTGGAAAATGATTGAGCAAAGAAGAAGGTGAAAAGTGAATCTGGATAATGAATATTATTGATTATATTGGATTTATGAAAGAGATTGTTTAGATATTTCAATTGTTGATTTTGGGATAGATGAACACTCAAAAATCAATCTTCTCCATCCATATATCCAACAAGAAAATTTATAAAAATCAATAACAAAAAATAATATAAGTTTTGTGATAGACGACCACAATGACTTCATGGAATGCAATTGAAAAAAAAATGATATGAAATGTAGAAGGATGAAAATTATATTGTTGTAAAAAAATAGAGAACTTTTAAGATTTAAGATGTTTTGATTTTTAGACAAAATTAAAATCAAATTAATATGATGAATAGAGATGGAAAGGAAAAGTTATTTTATAATAATAATAGTATAAATTATAATTTTTATTTAAAATCAAATTAATGATACAAAACATTTTAATAATATAATTTTAATGACGAGGCAAAAATTGTGTGTATATTCATTGGGTGAGAAATGTCTAATGCATTCATACCCGTTTAAAAATTGGATGTAAATAGGTTCTACGTCACTACTAGAAATATTCGGATTTCTTACAGATTTACCTGCGATTTGAGTAAACAAATCCGCAGGAAACATGTTTCCTGCGGTTTATAGTCCCAAGCTAAAACTTTCGTGGTAATGTTTTCGGTAAAAGAGCCGGAGAAATTCCCGCAGAAAATATCTGCAGGTAAATCCACAGGAAATTGTTGCAGATAAATCCGCGGAAAATTTTATTCTGTAGGTAAATCCATAGAAAATTTCTACTTCGAAATTTTTTTAAAACATTATAAATTATATATTTATATAATCATAATATTAAAATAAAAGTTTAATGAAAAATACTTTAAATTTAAATAAGGCTAATTCATAGAACAACACTATAATCAAATCTGCTACATTTAACCAACAAGCTAACACGGTCCTCCAGTCTTATCGAGTCATAACTAGATAATAAACAAAATTAAAATATTTTTTATATAATAATGTAACATTGATTACAATACATGGATAAAAAAAAAAAGGATGCAACTCTTTTTTTACACTATTTTCTTATCAAATAAACTTCTTAATTTCTCTTTTTCTAATTTTACTTCCATGATGAACAAAGGATGCATTTCATTCCAGCTCTCGACAAAAAGCACTTTCATATAACCCGCCCATCTCCACCAGCCAAAACTTTCGTACATATGGAGAATTGACATAAAGGCTGCCACATATATAGTAAAAGTTAATACTTATGCTGAAAAGTTGCAATTATGAACAGGTAAGTTTACTAACCGAAATCAAATTAAAAGGAGAACCCCTTACAAACAACACATAATTCAAGAATAGAGATGGCATAGGCGACGCTCGACCGATATCAGCAACATGTGCCTTAGAAGTTAGAACCATTAGCAAAGTGTAATGTTGTGAGATATTTTTAGTGGTGGATTGCCAACTATGAGATCATAAGCACCAAAATTTAAAATCCATGATTCCTCGGTGTGAATGACAAACTGTAGAATTACCAAATGAGCTAAAGACGAAACTTGATGAACAGTGAACCAAAATTGGTGGCCTCGGGTTAGAATGGTGTGGCGCATGTAGTCAACAACAGAACACACATTAAATGCTTTTGGACCAGCAACCAAACTAAAAATTAAACTAGGGGTACCCTTGACGATGGCTGAAACAGAAGACAGAAAATAACTGAATTCTAAGTATACGGAATAAATGAACCTATAAATCTGAAATCCTCTACTTCAGCCACCCGTCAAATCCATGAAACCGTTTAAACCCGACCAATCGAGCAGTTCGGGTTTCGGTCAGTTGATTGCAACTTGTCCACCCCTACTGTCAACCATGGCTAAAAGACAGAGGTCTACATACTACTACCTAATATTGTCAATCGGCGGATAGCATAAATTAGCAGCATGTACAGATTCTGCTACAACAATGCTATTTAGTCGCTATAGTTGATATTTGGCAACATTTTAAGCTAAGTAGCACATCGTAGAACGAAAGCGGTTAGTTTAAATTCCACCATGTTATAATGCTATAGCACTGCTATAGCTGTTATTTAACAACACTCGTACTACCCACAAACAAAAGGATGGTCGAAGTAAAGGTAGACTATGACCTTGGAAACATTATCAGCCTGCAAAGTTTTCTGCTTTCATTTTTGGTTTAATGCACGGTTTCCAGCCTCTCTTTCTATTAGGCC
The DNA here is from genome assembly GCA_021764765.1 of Vicia sativa. Taxonomy (NCBI): domain Eukaryota; kingdom Viridiplantae; phylum Streptophyta; class Magnoliopsida; order Fabales; family Fabaceae; genus Vicia; species Vicia sativa. The sequence goes on from CM038792.1 coordinate 144,301,723, forward strand.
GTAAATGTTCATATAAGAGGTTGGTTGCAATGCAGCTTTGCAGGCAAAAATGTTAACTTGGAAGAAAATGCTAAGTTTGTTTCTAACTTCATTTCCAATCTTTTGAGGCAGTATTTATCATTTGAATAAACTTTCAATCAACTTAAAAAAATTAAATCTCTGAGAACAAACAAAAGGTCATTCATATGAACCAACTAGTATAAGCTTTCGAAACTGATATGGAGATGAAGATTAAACAAGGGAATCATTATGCTGGGAAGTGGTATTCAAAGAATACAAAACACATTAATAAAAAAGTGAGAAAACCAAAAGCTTACCCCGGAATTTGCATTTTCCATAAGGATTCTCCATTTGTATCAGATTATCACACCTAATATAAGCCCGGGACAAGAATCTTTCTTCAGATAATCAGAATTCTTTTATTTAAATCAGCAGCTAAAAACATGATAATTATTTAAATCAAAGCATTTCCCCAGTGTTTATTCATATCAGAACCAGTTTCTAACACTGTAGGACAGAAGAAACTGTTTTGCTAACTCATAAGAAACTTATCCAGTTCTCAAATATATCTGAAACAAAAGCATGCATAAAAATGTTCAAAATTCATCCATTATCAATTCATCAAAATCAAAGATCTTTCTACCAAATCAAACAAATTCCATTTTCCCTCAAATTTAATATACAGGGTCATTTTTAATTTTATTTGGTAAAAAATGTAACAAATGAAAAAGGATCAAATAGTTGGTGTTCAAGTTGACAGACCTGCATTCCAGTTCAAATTCAATAACAAAAAAAGTAAGTAACAATCCATTTTCAAATATCAATGCATGTCACTCAAACCCTAATTCTTCTACTACCGATTCATGTTGCTCAAAGTATATCGTGATGGTTTGAGAATTGAGAAGAGTGTCAGAACAAAAAGTTACAGAGTTGAGAAGAGTTTGGTTTACTAACCTTACGCTTAGAAGAGTTTGGTTTATAAAAACCGAAGCATTTTATTTAATTTTTTTCATATTTAGTTAGGCCAAGAAAAATCACCAAAATTGTCACATTAATTTAGTAATAGTCACTAATTAATATATCACATTAATTAAATATTTTAAGTTATAAAATTAAATAAATTTTTTAGTTTATATAAATTTATGCCATTTATTTATTTTAAAAGGAGTAATTGAGATTTGATTATAATAACTTTTTTAATTTAAACCCATTTTTTAAAAATAGGGTATATTGTCACATGATAATATTTAAAATTAGATTTTATTAACAAAATTGTCGGCATATTTTTTATTTACACCTATTTTTTTAATTTAAACGGAGTAATCAAGGTTTGATTATAATAATATTCTTAATTTAAATCTATTTTTAGAAAATAGGAGTATATTGTCACATGATAATACTTAAATGAAACTTTATTTACAATTGCCACCGTATTTTTTTATTTACACCCGATTTTCAAAATTTGGATATAAATTTTAAAATTATATTGTCTTTTTTGTACTAGTGATAATATATCGAAGATCCTTTAAGTTATTTTATTGTAATAAGGTGGTCCTTTAATTTTTTTTAATTACAAGTTAGTCATTTCAATTAACTAATGTGTGCCCGCTGATCTTTTTTTACCCTTTTTTTAATCTTAAATTAAATCAATTATCTAAAATACATAAAATTGTAATAAAATACATATACTTGCATCATAAATACATAAAATAGCATCAAAAAATATAAAGTCAGATTCTAATTTAAAAAAAAGGTAAAAAATCAAGTTGTTACGAATTAAAAAAAACTTAAAAGATTAAGTTGTTATTTTTCTTAAATGAATTTTGTTTAAAAAAGGGTCAAATAAATATATCATTAATTTTTTATAATTATATCCCAATTAAAGTAACTTATATTCTTAACCATTCAATTACATTTTTTTAATATTATGTAACTCATTATTTCATAAATATAATGGTTAACTTATATTCTTAATCTTTCAATTACATTTTTTTTAATATTATGTAACTTATATGATTTCATTATTATAATTCACTTATTTATTGTACTAATAAAAAATTTAAATAATATTTTGGTTAGTCATTTGTTCTTTTAATAATCATTGTGTATATAAATAAGTGAGATTACATTATCATTATCATTGTATTTTATTTACAAATTCTTGAATTTTAGTTTTTCTTAACTTATATGTTTTTTTTTTCTTTTTCATTTTATAGATCACATCATATAAAATGTATTGAAGAAAGTGTATTATATTTGGACATAAATTTTGTAGAGTATAATATTACCTAAAATTTCACAATCATCCATCACCTTATAAATTATGTTAAATATAAAATTTCTTCAAATATTTTTTTATATGATCTTTTACATAAGCGGTATAGTTAATATTTGTTTATAAATTTGTCAGTATGTCTTAGTTCACGGTCTTATAAATATGTTTTGTTATTATTATGTTATTTTAATAGGTATTGCACTCAATATTCGACTATATCATATAAAAGTATATTGAGTTTTTAATAATATCACTTGCAATTACCATAGTATTATTTTCTTATTAAAATATATGACATATCAAAGTTAAAATTTATAGATGATGTTATATCCATATCACTTGAAGTATAATTGATCGATTTAATTATAAAATTAAATAAATATAGATATCTATATATACATGTAAAAGAATCTACATAACAAATTTTTTTTTTTTAAATTTTAAATTTTTTTCTTCTGTTTTTAATTATTTAGTAGTCATTCTTTATTACATCTTTTTGTTTTTTATTTTGATTCTGTTTCAAAACTTTTCATTACCTTTACTTTACACAAATTTGCATAATAGAATAATTATAAGACTCAAAATAATTATAAGACTAATAACTACATAATAAACGTGCTACAAATCTATTTTTTATTATTATTATTATTATTATTATTATTATTATTATTATTATTATTATTATTATTATTATTACTTTTATTAAAAACTTAATTAATTGTACAGAAAAATTTATTAAAATATTTTTAATTTTATAATATAGAGGAAAATCACATATGTTAATCTTTAAAATTATTAGTTTTTTTGGTAGAATCTATTAGATTATTTGTACAAGAATTAGAAACCTGATTTTATATCTAAACTAAAACTTAAAAAATAAATATCTTTTTAATTGTGTTGATATATAAAGAAAATTTTACTAAATATTTTTTAATTAATATTAATAATATAAATAAATTTATAATTAAATATATAGTGGTGAAAACAAAGAAGAAGTAGATAATTTATTTTAAAAAATATAAATAATTATTTAAATTGATTTCATAGAAAGTACACCACTATGTTGAATTGTTGTTTCATAAAATAAAATCTTAATAATTTTTTTTATATATTTCTAATAAATTATTATATAAAAAAAACATTTGGACACAATTTTATTAATTCATCTTAAATTTTTTTTTTAGTTATTTTTTTCTTCTATAAATGTAATACTAAAATACATTTCTTATTTTTTCCTAACTTATCATATTTCTCAATCTTATCTTATAAATGCTTAATTAATTTGAATTACTTCCAATTAATATTATTTTTCATTTTTGTAACGGCCAACTAATATTATTAATAATTTTTGTAACTTCAATTACTATTAAATTTTATATTAAAAAATGATATAAGTTTTTCTAACTGTAAAAATAATGATAATGTATAATATTAGTTTTATTTATTAAAAAATTTAATTGATACATAATTTCTAAAGATATAAACATGTAAATAATTAATACATAATTTCTAAATTAGATAAAATAGACATTAATTTAAATAATAATATTTTAAAATTGTATTTGAATAAATTCTTCATATTTACTTAATATAAATTTAAGATTGTCGATAACCTTAACCTCAATCCTACTTATGTGTTAGACGTATTTCCTTGATAGCAATTATTGTCCAATCCTAATTCTATTTTCTCTTATTTTTATTTTTATATTTTATAAATTTTTATATTTAAAAAATAACTTATTTTTTTAAATATAAAAATAAAACCATAATAGATCTTCTAATAACGTAAAAAATAAAACAGTAAAATAAAACATTTTTATATTATTATCTTACATTAAAAAGTTAATAATATAATTGTAAACAGAATTTAAAACTAGTTTTATTTTTAATATTTCCGTGCGAAGCACGGGTCCAAAACACGGTTCAGGTGATCTAGTTAAGGGTAAAACTAGGTTTAACTTTGATTTTACAAGGATTTTAACTTATAATTTATGCCTAAAAGCATAAAACCGGACGATTTCACGAGTTACAAAGTGATTTTACGAGTTACAAAGTGATTTTACGACCCCTATTGGAATGAATGAGACTATTTACTACATCATCATTTGATTAGTACACTGTTTGTTTACATATAAAGCCATTTCTAGAGAGATATACATTTGAAATTCCACCTTAGTCGGACATATAGTTCCATCAAGCTACATGCTTTACATTAGAGAAGAAGAAAAAATGTTAGTAATAATATAACTTTCCTAAATAGCATACATTTTCTTAAAGTCATTGTTTATCAACTCAGAATCTGATAAAGCAGTCACTGAGAATGACTTTGCACTGCTATCCAATGAAGATTTCTTTATGTTCCTCAAGTTTTTGGTCTCAATTCTATGCCTAATCACCCAATAACACATAGTTCCTAATGTTGTTGCCATTATAGTTGTCCCTATAATGGTAACACCAATTGCCAACCATTTTTCTTCCTTTCCAACCACAATAAATGATAATGCCAAAAATGCCACAGAAATAAGCACACAAGCCAACCACATTAGCTTATTAATAATAGCCATCATTTGTTTCTTTGCTTTGCTTTCTATAACGACAACCGAAGTTTGAACAATCACAACAGCCAGAGAAATGAAAAGCGCGATTGAATCAAACACAAAAAATATTATAAACGGTGCTTCTGGCGCTATATTCGCTTCACCAAGTGTCATCCCTGGTGGAATATTGCTTGGATCATCGACAAATTGGCCCGGGACAGTGAAAATTGCGGCAAATGCAACCGTTGCTATTAGTACTGCAACAACGGTTGTTGAGTTTATTGCGTTGTCGAGTCCTTCTGTATGCATTTTGTTGATCCGTTTCGCGATTCCTTGAACGCGCTTTCGTGTTTGTCGAGTGTGTTCCAGTTGGTAATGTACCTCGTTCTTTATGTCGCTTACCGTTTGTTTTAACTCGCGAGCCGTTGTACCCGTTCCTTGTGGTTTCATAGTTTTTGCACTTTGAACACCGTGTTCTGATAGAATGGTTTTAACATCTTGGTTTCCTATTTTCTCAGCAGTGTCTACCGCGGTTTCGTCTGATCTATTAACAGCACTTGTATCTGTTTCCTTTTGTGCTAGAAGCATTTTTACAATCTGCACAAGCAAATTCACAAACTTGATTAAGTGCTTATTACAAAAAAACATGTACTTGATCTATATATCTATATATAGACGAGATACATTAATTATTCAATGAATCTAAAAAGTGAAAATTTTCTTATAATATGGTACAGAGGGAGTATGATTTACCTGAGCCCTGGCTTTCCTGGTTGCTATATGCAAAGCAGTGTTTCCTTTAGTATCAACCATGTTTATCGATGAAGGGTCGGCTTTTATCAACTCTTCCACTACTTCAAGATTTTGTCCCTTAACAGCCATGTGAAGAGCTGTTTGTCCCTTTTTATCAATTCTTATTGCAACACTAGGCTCTTTCTCAAGAAGTGCTTTTAAAACCTCTAAATGTCCATTTCTCGCGGCAGAATGAAGAGCGGTTTTACCGTTACTTTTGGCAATGGTTGCTAAACTACTTCCTGCTTCCAATAGGAATTCTACTATTTCAATATGTCCTTGTGCTGCGGCTGTGTGCAAAGCTGTTGTGTTTGATGGATCCACTGTCATTGACAATTCTGGATGAACTTCCATTAGGATCTTCAACACATCTGCAACAAGATAAAACATGAATCAGATCATGAGATATTACTTCCACTCATGTCCTCACGCTCAGGACTAGACATCTAGAGCGTGTGACCTGAATGGTCCAATAACGGAAACATGATATAACACATGTCTGAATGGATCTCGGATAAACTCTGATACCATTTTAGAATTTGAGTCGAGTGTAATTCAATGTTACAAAACCAACTTATAAGATTTTAATTCCATTTGAAACCGACGAAAAACATACCTATATCTCCTTGTTTAGCAGCAATATGAAAAGCATCAAAACCATTTCTCGCTTTAATTCCGGCCTCAGCAAGATTATAATATTGAATCATTTCCCTAACAACATCAACATAACCGTATTCAGCCGCAACATAAAGAGCCGTTTCATCATCTTGATTCTGCCTAGCCAATAATTCAACCAACTCATCTCCTTCACAACCTTGAAGGGTTTCTCTCACAACTTCTAAATTCCCCGCTCTCGCCGCAAAATGCAAATGTGTATCATCCCTTTTTCCTGTCAATTGTTTTGTCATTTTCTTCCTTGGTGACATAACCTGTGTCTGCGCCATAGGTGACACCATTTTGATTTCACCTGTCTTCAAATTTGCTATCTTTTGATGCATGATGATAGTTATTTATCAAAACCTTCATGCAAAACCCAGATGAACACACACAAGCATTTTCACATTACAATGATCACCAAAATCATTGTGGAATCTGATAAAAACACAAATGGGTTAACAATGGATTCATTGTATTGGTTGAACGATGATGATTGTGGAAAAAATGTAACGAAATGGGTAAGAAGGAAAAAGAGAAAAGAAAGGAACTTGATGAAGAAAGAAACCTGGGGTTGAAGAAAGAACCTCCTCAACCCTTATGTTGTATAGCTTCTTTCTACAACCGTGAAAACAATGATTTTTAAGGAAACATTGTTTTGCAAAGGTGGTTGGTGATGATGTCGGAAAAATCTATGTTTGAGAGAGAGAGACAAAACACGCAGAAATGAGGAGAAACTGAAATAACAGAACAACCACGCATAGGATAATTGTTCTTTATTTCTTTTGGCGCCAATGGAATTGCCATTAACACTTAACACCAATTTTTTCAATATATACAAGTTTTATTACATAAAATCTAAAAGTTTAAATATCATTATGGAAATTCTCTTGTTTTTTTCTTAAAATTTATTGCTTTTTTCCCTATAAAAGCTTAAAATTGATTGTCGCGACTTTATCTTTATAATATAAGACTTTTTTAGTTTTATCTAACCTTCACAAGAAAAATTATAGACAAAAGCAAAAATTTGCCCAACAACAATAAACATCTGGATTTTGACATGCGCGGTTATTATTTAAGTTTTATTTATTTTGAATGGACTTTAAATTATATTAATAAAATATATAGTAAATATAAGTTACAAATTTTATTATAATAATTTATTATAAATTATAATAGAGATAATAATTTAAATGTATCAAATAAAAAGATACATTTTAGTTAAAAGAAAAGAAAATTTATATTTGTAAAATGAAATGACATACAAGATTTTATTTTGTAAATTGAAATAATTTTAAAAGATGAGGATTTATATTTTATTTCAACTTTAATGTATTTTTTAAATTTTGTCTCTCTTTTAAATATTTAATTAATTGTTGTTAAAGAAATGTAATTATTTTTAACCTTAAATAAAAATTAAATTTTATTTTCAATAACTTTAAAAATTTATGTCTATAACGTCAAATTTTAGTTATATCTGAGAAATCGAGAATTTTATTTTTTTGTCTTTATTTATTTGTATGATATATTAAGAAAAATGTAGAAATAAAATATATAGATTCGTTAAAGAGTGTTGCATTTTTTTATTATATTTCTAGATTAATTGAGAGTAATTTAATCCTAAAAAATTGCGGAATACATGTTTTAACATTAAAAGTATTTTTAAGTGTTGCTATTGTTGTATAATTTCAAGAAAACCAAAAATATTTTAAATTGTGTGGATCCAAACATCTCTTTAATTTTTGAAAATTTAAAGAATATATTTAGTTCCAGCATATATTGTGTTGTTAGGATACTTAGTTAAAAATGATTCAGAATCTCTTTCTTTCAAATATTATTTAAATCCCAAACTATCTATCAATATGGAAAAAAAATGTATTGTATTATTTTTGAATTTTTTACAATGTGATATTAAAATTAGACATTAAATTCAAAACATTTCTTTAAATGAGAGTACTATTTATTGTAAAATATATGATGAAAAAGTACTGTCTCATTTATTTTTTTAAACTGAAAGATTCTAAAATTATTTTAGAGAAATTAAGTAAATAAATGTATCAAAATATATTTTCTTCCATTTTTTATAATTAAGAAATTATTGTTATATGAAAAATAGAGAGAGCTAATATATAGATTCGGTAAGAGTATGACATTTTCTAATATAATTAACTCTAGATCAATCAAGAGTAATTTAATTCTGAAAAAATTGTGGAAAATATACTTTAACAATAAAAGTATTTTTTAAAGCTTTTGTAGCTAATATTTTAAGAAAACAAAAATTATTTCAAAGTGTGTGGATTCGGACATCTCTTTTATTTTGGAAGTTTTAAAAAATATATTTAGTTGGAGTAATTATTGTGTTGTTAGAATATTTAATTAAAAATGATCAAGAATCTCTTTATTTCAAATATTATTTAAAATAAGGATGAATTATTGTAAATGGTTGAACTCCAAACTATTTATCAATATGAAAGAAAATTATATATTTGATTTTTGTGATATGGTTTTAAAATTAAGCGTTAAATCCAATACCATTTTTAAATGTTAGTACTATTTAAAATATATGATGAATAAGTATCATCTCATTTATCTTTCTAAAATTAAAAGATTATGAAATTATATTATAAATACTAAGAAAGAATGTATCAAAATATTTTTTTCTTTCAATTTTATAAATAAGAAATTATTTTAAGACAAATATGAATAGTATTCTATAAAATTTATGAAAATAAAATATATGAGCAAATTAGTTGTATGTTGAAAAATGATTTGTTGAGCTTTAATCAAAATTTAGTTATATTTGTCTCATAATGTATTGTGTTAAAATAATAATCATAATAATAATAATAATTTTATTGGTAGTAAATTAGTATGATATTTTTTTAAATAATACAAGTTAATAAATAAATATTAGATTGTTGTATTTTTGCAATTGTGAGGATTCAAACACATGGCCTTCTATAGAGAGTAAAAATATGTTTAAACCTTAAAAAACTGAAGATGGATTATGAGAGATGCCACATAGAAAATTAAATGATGTGACACAAAAAGAAGTTAAGTGTCGCAAGATAATTTGATTCATTGGATTGAATAGATATATTTTTTTTAAAATCGTAACACATAATAGAGAATAAAATGAAATTAAAAAAATTAAGAGAAAGAAAAAGAAAAATCAAAATGCTCGATGAAATGGCGAGATGAGATCTTAAATCAGTGGGGCGAGTTTTCGATGCAAGGGAAGAGGCTGAATTGCAAAATTAACACTCCAACGCCTAAATTAATGAGAGAATAAGAAGTAAAGTGAGAATTAGAATGAATTTGAATTGAAATGACAAAATTTGTTCTTGTATATCAAGAGCGATTGAAAGCGCTCACGTGTGATGTGGCGTGTCGTGTAGATAATAGTTTGATTGGATTGGACGGTGATTGATGTGATGAAGTTTAGATTTGTCTACTTTTGGCTTAGCTAGGGTATAACTATTATGTGCACCTTTAACTATAAGGATTATATTGATCATTTTGCTATGGTCCTTGTGAACGACCCATGACAATTTCCTTCCAAACCCTTATTCCTACGTTGTAGATTGAGGGCTTGCAATATGTTTCCTTAGGCTAACTTCTAACAGGAGTAAATCAAGAGTCTCGATGAGACGTTATTAACATTAGGAATATATGCATTAAATGTATGTCTCTTGATGAATAACATTTCATGAGGAAGTTCTGACATGTGTTCCTATGTTTGATAGTAATGATGTCCTTTGTGTTCTATGATACTCGAGTAATCTAAACAGTTCTTGATGAAATCTCGAGTTACAACCGCACCTTGATGGAAGGAAATACCCCCAAGTTACAACATATTATTTGGACAACCCTGAGTATCCCCCAAACATTTGGAGTAATCTGGGAATGGGTCGCATAAACTGTAATCAAGAACTCCATTTCAAAAGAAGAGAAAAGGACCAGAATCCCTAAGTTGTAGATGACAAGAAGACGAAATTAGAAGTATAGAGCTGATGGATCACTAGAGGTATCCATGTTTTCCCTATCATCTCTCAAGCAATGCACCATGAGCACATCCATCTCTTGTCCCGTACCGAAAAAGTTATGCCATGACAAAACTTGTTGATCATGTCCGTTGTATAATACAAGGAGACTATGTTACGTACATGGATGGAAATTTTTTTCCTCGCCATGGTCAATAAAAATAAGGGTTCAAGGGAAAGAAATATATTCCAAAAAGGATTTTATGAAAAGAAAAGAAACGTGAAATGATGATTCCACAAAATATATAAGGAGGCCAAGGAAACATGTTCACACGTTCACCCATAGATTGGAACCAGAAGTAAAAACCTCTCCATGCCAGTAAGCCACGCGTGAAGATTGAAAGCTGATTTTCCTTTCCGTGAAATATCATCATGAGGTGCATTGAATGGTACATATGTTTCTTCCCCTCTAACACTTAATCTGACCAAAATGATTGACGTTTAAATATATCATAATATTATCTCAAAAAAGGAACATTTCTCCAAGCTTGTTAAACGCTCATGCCACACAAGTTCCAACAATTCAAGTGCCTCCTACTGATGACTCACCCTTTGCTAAAGGATTCACCTAGTATTTTACACACCTTCGGGTGAGGGACTCACCGTTTACTGCTGGAATCACACCTAAAAAGGGAGCACTTCTATCCAACAAGATGGTTCTCAGTCGAGGGAATAGTCAATAGGGCGAGGGGCACACCCGAATAGAGGAAAATAGTTTTTAAACACTTTGCTATTTAAAGAAAAGTCATTGTGCTTGTGGGACTATGTAGTGTTACATTTGGTAAATCCTAGACTAGGGCGCCCTCGGCCAACAATTATGTTGCCCATATGGGATCTAAGAGACTCGGCCTCGGGGCTCCTCGAACGTGGGTGGAAAGTGAAAAAGAGTCCCCAATGACTCCTAGAAGATAAGCAGTCAGTAACCTCCTAGTAAGAAGGGAGCATTTAAGACCACATAAAAAGGGGAATCACCTTAGATGTTGGAAACCCCTATATATACATTATCCCTCAAGGGGGAAAAGACAAACTATAATTCATAAATATTCACCACTACTCAAAGAGAATCACGCTCCTTGTAACAATAACACACCGTTAACCTACCCGCCCACCTACAATCAAGTAGTGCCAGCCGCCTGCATGGCTTCTCACCTTATGTGAGTTGGTCCCTAAAATAACCTAAAAACCCACCGTACACGACTTCTCGCCACTGTGAGTAAGTCCTCACTACCAAAACATGTTATATACATACAAATGCCCCAAAGTCTCTTTGCCCTTGCAGGGGGAACATGTACACCTGTACTTTTTGACCAATGCAATTATCTTTGCTTTTGACTCAAATCATAAGGGTCATTTTACTCATTTTTAGTGCATTACCTCCAAGTCGTATATCAATCAAAATTTCTTTCTCTAGCTCGTAATAATAACTCTAAAATTCTTTAAAACTTTGAAACAAGTTTTCAGAGAACACTTTTTTTTACAACTTTATATTGGATGTGCTTCTCAACTCTAAAGGAGTTTTAGATCTAATGATGAGAGGTTTATGAGGTGATAATTTTCTTCTTCAGAAGTTTGAGCTTTAGATCAAGAATCGGGTTGTGACTATGTAGCTAGGATTATAATTTACCAAAAGTAGAAAAGACAAATTTTCTTCTCCATTAAAGACTTTGGTAGAATTGAGTGAAGGTTGCTACATATGAAGTTGAGAGTTTCTAGTTCCTCCAGTTAGAACAAAAGTTTAAAGAAGAGACTTTTGGTAGGATTGAGTGAATATCTTTGCAAACAAAGGCTTGGAGTGCATTTTGGATCTAGCAAGGTGAATCGATTGAATATCAAGTGAAAATCTTATGGATTTCAGCCTCGTGAGATGTATCCAATAGAAGAGGAAGATTCAAATTGAAGCTTCTTAATGGTTGTTTTAATTTTCATTATTTGATTCCTTAATTTTATTAGAGCACGTGTTGTAAAATCTGTCGAATAGTGGAAGACTATGAATTTTCAATAGTTTGTCATTGGAGGCTGAATTAGGCGCAAAGCGAAGATGAACACATTGAACTAGTATAAATACTTGTACAATCTTCTATGTCGATTTCTTTGTTTTTTGTACATATTTGCATAATTAGGTTTTATAGAATCCCACGTGGTTAGGTGTTTATCGACTTATAGAAATTTATATGTAGATGTAGGTCTGAGATAGTTACGATAATCTAATTCTTCTTTATAATGATTATAATTGTTTTTAATTTGTAATATTATTAGATTGATTAATTAATCAATAAGATTCAATTTAGACATCTCATATAAATTGAAGTTGGATTAACTAACTCATTGATTGTCTAGCATTTTCATCATCTAATATTCATTGTACTGTATGGTTATAGTTTAATGTGTGATATCATCCAAACACATATTTTGTAAATTTTCGTTGCCACGCTTTTTGTAAAAACTCTGATTTTAAAGAAAATATTGTTTGAAGAAAATTCTATTCAATCCATCTTCTAGACTACTTTACATCCACATGTTTCCCCAAACAACAATTATTATACCAAAAGACTTCTATCAAGCTAAAATGGGTAAATGTAAGAGTAGTCTAGGGGTGAGAATAGTCTGGGCCGAGCTGGGCTTTGTCAAGCCTGAGTCTGACCTACTAAAAAATTCAAAGCCTAAACCTGGCATATAACTTATCATAAGCTTATTTTTAAACCTGATCCTGGCCTTTTTGAAGGTATGGTTAGCCTATTAGCCTGCTTAAATAGCATATATCATTTGAACATATGTAAAAAGCAATTTAACTAATGTTTAAATATAGTACATAATAAAAAGTACAATGAAAATAAATATTTGATCGCATTGACTTATTTTAACTTACATAGTAGCATAAGTTTTGTGAGATTGTTTGTTTGTGAGAACTTATGAACATAACTAATGGCATTATTCCTAAGGTTTTTCAACATATTTTCACAAGTTCTTCAAGATAACTAAACTTTACCTTTATATTTTATTATAAAATACAAATTACAATATAAAAAACATTAAATTTATTCATATTTATCATAATAGGCCAGCCTGATAGAATTTAAAGGTTTTTTTAGAGTCCGCGACCTAGCCTATTTAACTAAATAAGCTTATAAAAAAGCCTAGGCCTTTTCTATTTAAAAAAGTCTGGCATGACCTTGGGCTATGTAGGCTAGGCCATAGGCCCCTGTTAGTCGGTTTGACCTATTCCCATCCCTACTTGGAAGGTTGATCACATCTAAGGATGATGCCCCCATTACATTTTAATGACTTCCACGACAAACTTATGAATATTGGGTCACCAATTTCTAAATGGAGAAGGATTCTTTGGGAAAATTATTCAACTAATTCTCTTTCCAAAATCAAAAGGATAAGAATAAAGTTTACTCTACCAGAATAAGGAACACGAAGCCTATAATACTGATATTATCCCCATAGATCAAGGGTTTAAAGCCTGATGATATCCAGTACACTAATGTTCAATGTTGGATCAGAATACACAACATGCTTCAAGAGTACTGGATACCTAAGAACCTTTTTTAATCGCATAAGGTATACGAACTTTACTCTATCTTGACGAAGATACTAGTAATCATACCATGATACACTTTGCTAGAGTGCTAGTTGACATTGATATGTCAATTCATATTCATGATCATATTCTTGTGGAAAGAGTTGGCCTAAGAATTTTATCAACCAATTGGACACGTGGGTATAGAATTTTATTTGGACATGTTATATTGAAATTAGTCACCTTATTTTTTGGAAAAAGTTTGTGCTCCTATTGAAGAAGGGTGGGACATGGTTAAGACAAATACCTAATATAAATTAAGCAGACTGTTTAAAATTATGCTGGGACATATGATATTTCACTATATGTCTCCTATATGATAAAAACCATCTAGCTTATATTCACTCTATCTCGAGAACTATCTTTTAAATATGTTTATGTTGCTAATTTCACTTCTAATCAACTTATTGGATGGAGAAATAAAAGTTGGTATAATGTTATTTATCCCGCCAAAACCCTAATTATTTGTAAAATTTAATGCAAGTCGATGGAGTAGGGCGGAGGCGGGGACATGTTCTCATCTCAATCGTCGTCACAGAGGAATTTTGTCTCCCATTTCTGCAGATCTCCGCAGATTCCCATGGATCCCAAAAATTTATGCGAAGATACATAAATATAATTTTTTATTTATTATTTTAAACTAAATTAATAGTAAAAATTTAAAAAATTAACCACAAGAAATTTAAATTTTTTTTAATGATAAATATATTATTTTAACAATATTTAATCTATAATATTGAGTGTCATGACAACCAAAATTGGTGCATCTAAAGGACCTCTTGAGCACTCCACTTGTATGAGTATTTATATTGTAGTATTATATTTGAAAAGGACCTGTATAAAGAGATGACCGTAAGTCATTCACTTTCTCGAACCAAAGGCTCATGATACCATTTTGTTGGGAGACTTTACTAGGGAACATTGATACATAGTGTAAGACTAGACACATTTGTGAGAGACACACCACTTATCCACCTAAAACTTTGAGGTGATATCTGAGTGGGTTCTACCACTTATATATGCTCAAGTCTGCACATTCCTATTTAATGTGAGACTATTTCCCCACTTACTCACACTTTAATTATTGTTCTAACAACTAGAAGGGGGAGGGGGTTGAATAGTGACCCCTTTAAAATCTTGCTTTTAAGTTCTTAAATAAGCTTTATCAAAATAAACTACGAGTAAAATCAATGATTAAATTGTTTCTAGTGTGTGAATTGTGTATAAATAGATAAGCTCTAAAGAAAAGAGTTTAAGAAAGAACACACAGAGATTTATATTCGTTCACCAAACATGGATACCTCCAGTCCCCACGCTTTGTGAATTTTCCCAATTAATGATCAATATATTTTGAATATTTTACTACACCAAGATGTATTTACTTTATCCTTACCAAACTTAAAACATTGATTACAAAGCTTCATCTAGCTTACACTATCACCCAATGATCAACCTTGACATGAGAGAATGTGATTTAAGATAAATACTTTTAGAAATAGAGATCCTTGATTCCAAAAATAGGATTTAGCGAGAATATGGTTTTGGAAGAACATGATGAACTTGCTCTCTTGAATTCTCCTTGAAACGATTTGTTTTCTATCTTGAACTAGCCTTAAAAAATGATGTGATTTTAAGAAAATTTTTATTAGAAAAGAAGATCCTTAATTCTAAGAATATGATTTTAGTGAGAATGAAATTATGGAAGAATAAGATGAATTTTCTCTCTTAGATTTTCTTTGAATGAATGTGTTTTTCTCACTTGAATTCACACTTAGACATAGATATCTCGCTCAGAGCCGCGACCAAAGTCTAGACTAAGAAACTTAGTCATAAGTCTTGTATTATAGTTTGATAGAAGTCTCGCCCGAGAGGTCCAACGCCTCGCCTGAGAGACTTATAGCCCATCAATTGAGCAACGAATAACTTTGCCTGAGGGACTTAGATTCCTCAGGATAATCAAACTCTCTTCCGAGGGACTTAGAGTTTCCTCGAGTAGGACCATAATAGAAATATCACCTATGGCCACTAACAAAGTATAGCCAAATAGACTTAGTCATATGTCTTGTTTGGGGACTTGATAGAAATTCGCCTGAGAGGTCCAATCACTCGCTTGAGGGACTTATAGTCCATCATATGAGATACAAATAACTTCCCATGAGGTAATTAGGTATCCATGGATAATCAAACTATTTCCCGAGGGACTCAGCGTTTCCTCGAGCAGGACCATGCATAGAAATCTCGCCCAGGGGCACAATCGAAGTCAAGTTAAAAATACTTAGTCATAAGTCTTGTTTGAGGGCTAGATAAAATTTCCGCCCTAAAGGTCCAACACCTTGCTTGAGGGACTTATAGTCGATCAACTAGGCTACAAATAAATTCACATGAGGGACTTAGATTCCCATTTCTAATCAAACTCTTGCCTAAGGGACGTAGAGTTTCCTCGAGCGGAACATGACATAGATATATCGCCTAGAGGCGTGATCAAAGTCTAGCCTAAGAGACTCGGTCATAATATTGTCTGAGGGGTTGATAGAAGTCCAATTCGAGAGGTCTAATGCCACACCTGAGGGACTTATAGTCCATCAACCAAACTATATATAACATTGCACGAGGGGCTTACATTTCCCAAGCTAATTAAAATATTGATTGATGTGCTATCAATTTCCTCGAGCAGGACCAAACAAACAAATCTAGCCCTGAGGCCAAATTTTAGCCTAAGAGACTTAGTCATAAGTCTTGTCAGAGGGCTTGATAAAAGTCCCACCTGAGGGGTCCAACGCCTCTCCTAAGGGACTTACAATCTCATTAGCTAGACTACACATCACTCTAGACGAAGGACTTAACATTTCCTCAGACGGACTAAACAATATGAATTCTCTTAAAAATAAACCCTCGAGTCTAACAGGTCTATCATGTCGCATATAAAAAGCTAGGGGCCTTAGGGTACTCCCATAGACCGTAGTCTAAAAACACTTTTTCATCTAATCAAGGTCCTCCTTCTTGATGTAATATGTAATGTTGTATTTGTAAAGGATCTTTTTAGATAAACGTAAGCCTCCGCTAAGAGAGGCGATGATATGTCACCCTCAGGGAGGTACAACCTCACCCCCCAAAAACTTCCATATCGCCTTGTCATCACTACAATGTATACTACTTTTTATGAAGAAGCTTTCACCTCAAACATGCTAAAAACCGAGATGATATGTCCTGAGAGCATAATGTTTTATTTTTTAATAAGATAAACAACATAGTACGTCGGCGTTATAAAAAATTAAGGTAACATACCTATAAGTTAGTGCCTTTTTTATCCATAAAAAATAATAAACCTATTATCTCGTTTTTTTAGAATCGAGGTAATATATCTATAAGGAACCTCACTTCAAATCCACGTTGTCGTATTTAAAAAAAAAATTCAACGATTTATCACTTGCCGTCTTTTCCAGATGCCACATTTTTTCTTAATTAGTAATTCTCAAAAACTTTGTTAGCAAAAAAAAAGAATATGCAATAATAGAAAAATTAAATATTTTATTAATATTAAAATAAACAATACAACAAAGAAAACTACTCACCAAATTCAAACTTATCAGTCCACTCAACTTTAACATTACCCCTAATTATCCCTAACTTATAGAAAAGTTCAGAAAGAAATCTTCCATAAGGTATGAGGAAAGTCATTTCATTCTGAGAATTATGTATCATTTTATTCAAGAAGTTGAAAATGATAAGAGGAATATTAACTTAAATGTTGTAGGCTAGGAATAACAAGAGATGCTTGTCATACCAAATAAGTGTTTCCGGGTCTTTCTCTCTTGGATAGAGATTTGCCACTTGAAGTTGAAACCAAAATTTTGTAATTGGGAGTAGAGAAGCAGGACTGAAGAACTTATTTTGGTTGGCATAAAGTCGATGAAGGTGAATTTCCTAGAAATTGTTGAATTCATAATGTTCAACACAACTACCAAACTCTTCGTAGTTGATTGTCATAATAATCATTGATTGAGTAATGAAGAAATGAGAGCCATTAGAATAAGGTTGAATGATTTCATCATGACCAGCTGGCACAACAGACATATTTATCTAGAAATCTTTAACCATTTAACTTTTGTTTGTTAACAACTTTCCTCATTTCAAAACTATTAGTTCTCTATTTTTATGATTGGCTTTATGTTTGGTAAAACTAATATAGCAACAATAGGTTAAATAGGATTTATAACTTGTAAGGAGAAAACAGGTTGAAGTTCTATTTAATGGAGAAACATGTTGTGTTGAAGTGTTTCAACAATTGGAACACCATGTCGAAAGAGATGTCGTGACATCAGACATCACACATCACGCCTGCTGAACCGTTAAATTAGTTACAGTTCTGTTTTAAGTTATGTAGAATATTCAGGGAATATTATGCATCCTATGTGGCGTGATATTGAAGGCATATGTGAAGGTCCAAAATATTCAATCAGAAGCTGAAGAGAAAAATCAAGAAACTTAAGATTGAAGACCTTGATTGTAGCAGAAGTTTTATGCAGTTTATTACAGCTGATATGCTGTTATGTGAAGGCCCAAGTCCAGTTGGGATAGAATGTTATAAATAAGCAGTTTGTAACCTAGTTTTAGTAAGCTAGCCAAATATAAAAATATGTAATCATTAGGGTTAGCCATGTAAGTGAACCACGTGGAATGTAGGATGGTCAGTGATTTGTACCTCGAAGCCCGAAGGCAAGAGGATTATTTTACTCACTCAGAAGCTGTGAAGCAATGAGTTGAGTTGTGTTCTTGGAGAAAGCTTTGAAGAAACTTCAAGATGATGTCCTTAGCTTAGAGTCACGTGTGAGTATTTTTATGGGAGTATGTCTCCTCGGAATAGAAGTGTGTCTTCTACTTTTTCAGGTGTTGAAAATTTATTGGAAATCAAGTTGTTGATGCAGTGGCTAAGATGTTGACTGCTAGACATCATCGTGATGATTGGAAGTGGGATGGGGATATCTCATATCTAGGGAGGACCTAGGTAGAAGGTTCATTGGGTAGTGATTAAGTGAGGGGTTGTAAACGGGGAAGTTTAGCTCCAAATTAATACTACTGATAGTGGATTTCATTCCTGGCTTGGTATGCCCCTAGATGTAGGTTGGTTTGAACCAAACAGGGTGAACAATTCTGTGTGTTGTTTATGTTTTCCTACACTGTTTTACCTTGTTTGTTTATTAATGTCATATCAAATGTATCGACATCCTTATAGGACATCTGAGTCTGCTGTCACCAAAATTTCAATTGGTATCAGAGCAGACATCATGTTTGTTTCTGGATGAGATCCTAGGGGGATACTTTCTGGTTGTGTACAAGGTAGAAGGTTTGTACTAGAGAATTGTTTGAAAAAGGATGGTTCATATTGTATGGTCCCTTGAAGTGGAGGATGGACCTATTTGTGAAATACTAGTGTGAATTGAAGACCAACATGACCAGAATTGTTGTACCTTCTTGATAAAAGAAGATAATGAAGCTAGAACAAAGAGAGTTTAAATTCAAAGACTTCATGCGGGAGTGAAGAACTTGGATTAAATTGTTTAGCTTATATTTAGCACATAGAAGAAAATTTTCAAAACCTTCATGCGGGAGTGAAGATATTGATAAGGTAACTCTTGTGCTTATGTGTTTCCTTCTGGTCATGGTATTGGTTATATCTAGTCTATTGCTTGGTGAGAAGCAAGTGTATTGTAGGGTTGATTTATTTTCAATCCTTAGCTTTCATGCTTACATTTGAATTATTGAGTGCATTATGTAAATTCTGTTGAAGTATTGCTATATTCCGTTGCATAGCTCCTGATACAACCCTTAAAGTGCAAAAAAAAAAATCTAGGGTTATTTTTTCCTTTAACAGAATGTTTGGCAGATTTTTACAACTATATTAAAAGTGTCAAAGATACTTGAGATCTTTCTCAAGTCCACTCATAAAGACATTTATTAATAGAGTTGATGAGTATCAAATTATCAAGGATCCTCATACGCATCTGCATATTGTTTAAAGAACTTGAAGATTGTCAAGGATGATGTGTTCCAAGGAGATGAAACTGATGTTCTATGGGATGTTAGAACATTACTTCAACATGTATTCATCTACCAGTTGAAGAACAGATGTTCTGGGTGCTAACAAAATGTAGTGTGAGTACATTTGTTTGGAACCTACTCCTGATCTGGAAGAGGAGACATCTGCTTTGTATTAGTTGATCAGGACACGACCAACAAGTTATCTGTAACACCCCATCTAGATATCCCGAATATATTAATTAAATTAATACTTAAATCATCTTTAATCAGAGTTAACACGGTATAATAAGGGATGTCACAATTAATAATCAAACTAAACTTCATTCAAACAGTAGCCATGCTACACTGAGGATCATCATCCAACAATTCAAATCATCATAAGACCATGTCTTACACAGCGGAAATACCAACATCAATCAATTTAAATAAAACATCATAGTTCTCAAGGAAATTCAAATCCAAACTATTAAACAATACTGATTCTCTTAACTAAGCGTTCCCCAGTGTTACAATCTAATCAGAGCATGACACTGACACACGGACTAAAAGATAAGCTCTAGAGCCATCCTCACCGACTCCTCAGCTGCTAACTCAATCTGAAATGGTAAAGTAAGGGTGAGACTTCTCATAATTAAAGCACATTATACGTCTTTCAATCAATAATATAATACAAGCATATTATTCCACCGCTTAACACCATTCAGAATCCAACGCACAATCATATTCATACAATTCATCATGCATAATCAATAAACAATAAAAGAATTGCAACACTGGAAAACATCCTAACATGTTACAATTCCATACAACACAAATGCAGACTCAATGCATACGGTACCGACTTCGTGACCAAGTCACCCAACACTGATCCGTTATCAACCGGATACAGTACCATCGATTCGTCCATAACCACTCGGACACGAATCCAGCCTAACCACCCATCCTCACTCGGGTATCGGTTATTGGCAATCCAAGTCAAATTCCGCACAATGGGAATTAACTTCACCAAAACAATGCATATGCACGCACATCAATAGCATGCAACATTAATCAGTCTATGTAATACATCAATTCAACATAACTGAACAACCATCCAACATGATATCTCAAACAATCATGCATACAATCAACATCAGCATAAACATGCAAACCAATCAACATGATACATCAACCAATCATGCATACATCTAACCCTTGCATAAACATGCTATTACACCTACACATTACTAGTGTCCTCACCACCAAGGTTCCTCTACTACACATACATCCTTATGTGTCTGTTAAAAAAATCATTTATTTCGAAATCCAACCCCTTTTCAAAATAATTCCAAGTTTTCTAAAATATTTTCATTTCATAAGGTAGAGCATAAAATTTAGGAAATAACGTCCAAAACGGCGCTCAAAAAGGACTTACGGTTTGAAAGTTATGAATTTTTGAAGTTTTAAAAATTTTCAAAATAAGCATGGAACCGGTTCCTCCACAGAGTAACCGGTTCCCAATTTCAAAAATCAGCGGAAAATGTATGGGAACCCGGTTCCTCCAGGTAGGGAACCGGTTCCCAGAAAATATTTTCAGTTTTTCTGGCTAAAGTAACGTGGAACCTGGTTCCTCCCACACAGGAACCGGTTCCTGGGTTCAAAAATACCATTTTTATCAGTTTGAAAATTGGAACCGGGTTCTCCAACGGGAACCGGTTCCCACGACCATCGACCCAAAAATCTAGTTTTTGACAGCTTATTTTCCCAAAGTCATTTCTCATTCATTCCAAAACGTACCCATGTATTCCAACACCATAAAATCACTCATTCATCATCAATAACACACAATATAACATGTTTTACTCGTCGAATGATCCTACATCATGCGATCCATTAATCTATACATTCGACACAATCGACACCTATAGGGACACATTCATGGAACCCTATAAATTCACAAACACAATTCTCTAGCATGCTACACCCTATATCATCAACATCAAAACCTATAATAAGCAATAATCAATCGAAATCACCCCTTACCTTGTGGGTTCTTGAGATTCGACACTTCTAGGTTTTCCTTCTTCTTTCTCCTCTTCTCACTTCTCGTATTCTTGTTTTCTCCAAATGAATCTATTTTCCTCTTTTCCTTATTTTATTCCTCTTTATTCCTTTTAATCATAAATAAAATAAATATTATTTATTTCCATTCTCCAATTAATTCCATAATTAATCTCAATAATTCAATATATTAAATAAACTATGCTCTCAATTAATTTAATAATTAAAATCATAATTATTTAATTACCGAATTATTTTCGGGTGTCACAACTCCCCAACTTAAAAGTTTTCGTCCTCGAAAACATACCTCGAACGAATAGTTCGGGATCGAGTCCTTCATCGACTCTCCGGCTCCCAGTAACATTTCCATCATTGGTCCTCCCAAGCCACTCTTACCAATGCAATCTCTTTGCCCTGTTTCAACTTCCGATCCTCAATTCGCAGTATTGCTTCCACGATCAAATTCTCCGTATATGTCATCTACCGAATCTCATGAGACGGATCGAATGTACTTCCTCGGTGAGACACATGAAAACATCATGCAGTTCATGGCGGCAAAGCAATCGATATGCAACCTTCCCTCTCTTGGTAATCGAAAGGACCAATAAATCGGGAGTCAACTTTCTTGACTTCAAGGCTCGACCAATTCCGTCATCGGAGTAACCCGCATAAACACATGCTCTCCTTCACCGAACTCAAGGTCTTTCCTCCTCTTATCATGATAACTCTTGACGACTAGAAGTCTTCATCTTCTCTGAATCATCTTAATCTTTTCCAAGTTTCTGAACAATTTCGGTCCAATCACGGCATTCTCTCGGTTTCATACCAACACAATGGTGTCCGACACCTCCTACCATACAATGCCTCAAGCGGAGCCATACCAATACTCGAGTGAAAGCTATTGTTGGTAAACTCAATCAATGGCGATAGCTATCCCAAGTTCCACCCTTCTAACACGCAAGCTCTCGAAAATCTTCCAGCGAATCGTTCTTTCCGTTTGACCATCATGCTGCGGATGATAAGCGGAACTCAAACGCAACTTGGTACCTAAAGCTTCTTGCAATCCTCCGAACTTAGATGTAAACCTCGGATCTCGATCCGACACAATGCTAGACGGAATACCATGCAAACTCACAACCTTTCGACATACAACTCGCTAATCTCTCCATCGGATAATCCATTCTTATCGGAAAAAAATGAGCGATTTTGTCAACCTATCCACAATCACCGATAGAATCACAATTCTTAGTCCTCGGCAAACCGGACACAAAATCCATTGAGATTCCATCCCACTTCCATTCGGAACAAACAACGGTTCCATCAATCCTGATGGTTTCTGATGCTCTATTTTTGACTTGACATATCAAACAGGCATACACAAACTCAGCAATTTCCTTCTTCATTCCAGGCCTCCAAAACAACTTTTTCAAATCATGATACATCTTAGTAGCACCGGATGAATACTCGACCCGCTCGATGTCCTTCCTCAAAATACTCTTCCTAATCTCGGAACATCCGAACACACCCGATCACCAAATCTCATAACACCATTCTCGTCAATTCGGAACTCGCCTCCTTGACCTTGGTTGATCAATGTCAAGTTATCAACTAAACCAACATCAGATTTCTGTCCATTCCTAATCTCTTCCAGAATACCACTAGTCAGCTTCAACATACCCAATTTCACACTATTCGAGTAGTTTCACAAACCAAACTTAGATCTCGAACGCTCAACCAAATCTAACTCACGGACCATCAACATTGACATATGCAAGGACTTCCTACTCAAGGCATCCAACTACGTTTGCTTTAGGGATGGTAATTCAAACGAAATCGTAATCCTTTAAAATTCTAACCATCTTCTGCCTCATGTTCACTCTTTCGATCAAAGAGATACTTGGACTCTTATGGTCCTGAATACCTCAAACCGAGAACCATATAAATAATGTCTCCACAACTTCAAAACAAATCGGCCAACTCCAAATCATGAGTCGGATAATTCCTTTCATGCACTTTCAATTGTCGTGAAGCATAAGCCACACTTATCTTGCATCAACACACCACCTAATCCCATTAATGATGCGTCACAATATACCACAAAAGACTTAGTCGGATCGGAAAAATCAAGATCGGAGCACTTGTCAACCTCCTCTTGACTCTTGAAATCCTTTCTCATTCAACATCCCAAACAAATATCGACCTTTCTGGTCAACTTAGTCAATGGTAACGCCGGTTTGGAAAACCCCTCAATAAACTTTCGATAATAACCATGAAGACCCGAAAACTACGGATCTCCGAAGCATTCTTCGGCGCTTCCCATTGAGACACCGCTTTTACTTTCGTGGGATCCACAGCAATTCCATTCTTGGAAATTACATGACCAAGAAAACTCACCTCCTCTAACCAGAATTCACACTTGGACAACTTCGCATAAAGTTTCTTTTCCTTGACAATTCCAACACAACTACGAGATGTTCGCATGCTCCTCATCGCTTCGAATAAATCAGAATATCATCAATGAACACTACTACAAACTTGTCAAGATATGGGTGAAATATCCTGTTCATATACTCCATGAAAACACCAGGTGCATTAGTAACCCCAAACGGCATAACAGAATATTCATAATGTCCATACCTCGTTCTAAATGCAGTTTTCTGAATATCCTCTGTCTTCACGCGAATCTGATGATATCCAGACCTCAGATCAATCTTACTAAACACACATGCTCCAACGAGCTGATCCATCAAATCATCAATCCTCGGCAAAGGATACCGATTCTTGATTGTAACTTTATTCAACTGTCGGTAGTCAACACATAACCTCATTGAACCTTCCTTCTTCTTAACCAATAACACGAGCACCCACGGCGACACACTCGGACGAATAAACTTCTTCTCAAGCAATTCCTCTAACGCTTCTTGATTCGATTAATTCAGATGCCGACATGCGATAAGGCGCCATCGCCACCGGACTAGTTCCAGGAATCAAATCTATAGTAAATTCTACCTCTCTCTCAGGTGGTAATTCACTAACGTCTTCCGGAAACACCTCTGGAAATTCATTCACCACTGGCAATCCATCACTCTTTGCCTTTCCCTTCGCTTCAATCGCGGAATACAACATAAACACCACAGCACCATCTTTCACAGCTAAGTTCATCTATTTAACTGACATAATCTCACTTTCGACCTTAACCTCTTCAGGGAAAATGACCGTCTTCTCAAAACAGTTGAAATGAACCTGGTTGAATTCTAACCAGTTCATTCCAAGGATGACATCAAGTTGTTCTAGCGGTAGGCACACTAAATCCATAACGAAACCCCTATCAAAAATCACAACAGGACAATTCCTACAAACATACGAAGTAGTCGAACCCGCGGGTATCAATAACCATACTTCCATCCATATTAGAAATTTCCAAATTCAATCTCTTAGCACAATCTAACGCAATAAAAGAATGCGTAGCTCCAGTATCAATAATCGCAATCAAAGGTATGCCATTAATAAAACATGTACCTTTAATCAGCCGATCATCTGGTTTAGTTTCTGATCTAGACAATGCAAACACTTTACCACCGACTTGCTCTTTCTTGGGTTTTGTGCGAGGGAGTATGACCCTCTTCACCACAGTTGTAGCAAGTCACCCCTTTCACTCTGCGGTCATTGGCCACATGGCGAACTTTCCACACTTGAAACACTTCTTATCATTGCTCTTACAGTCCACCATACGATGTCTGTCTCACCACACTTGTAGCACTTGGAAGAACTAGAATCTCCTCCACGGACTTCTTCCAACCGGATCTCGATTATTCCTATCATAAGGCTTACCACGATCCATCATTGCTTACCTTTCCTATCAACATACCCTCGAGCATTCGACTTAGTGTTAGCAAGATCCTCCTCAAGAATTCTACTACAATCAACGGATCGGAAAATCTTGGATCGGCGATACGAATACCTGCTTAATCTCGTCACGAAGACCATTCTCAAACTTGATACATTTGGAAAACTCTCCATGCATCGTTAGGGTAATGAGCATAATACTTTGCTAGCTCGAGAAAACTTTGAAGCATACTCACCGCGGTCTTGTTACCACTTGAGTTCGAAACTCAATCTCCTTCTTACCTCGACATCTTGAGAAAATACCTCCTCGGAAAACTCTTACGAACACAGTCGAACACCATCTTCTTCCGTTCGATTACGGTAGCAACCCACGTCATCGACTTCCTCGGCTAACATGTGAGTTCTATATCTCACCTTGACCCCTCGCATCAATCACTCTGAAGATCCTCTCGATCTCCTTCAACCACTTCTGAGCACCTTCGGGATCATGCGTGCCCTTGAACAATGGAGGATTATTCCTCTGAAAATTCCCCAATTGTCTGTCAGCACCAATCACAGCTCCCTGCTGGTTCCCTCCGAGCACTCCAGCCAACATTCCCAAAGCCTCAGCAATGGCATCATCATTCCTTCCGTTACCTCTTCCGGCCATTGTTCTGTAACATAACAAAACAATTTACATCAGCACACAAGTATCGACAGTGTCACTTCACACTAGTCGCATACTAAAGGGATAACGACACAGGACAAGACCGACTATGCTCTGATACCACTATTGTAACACCCCATCTAGATACCCCGAATATATTAATTAAATTAATACTTAAATCATCTTTAATCAGAGTTTAACACGGTATAATAAGGGATGTCACAATTAATAATCAAAATAAACTTCATTCAAGCAGTAGCCATGCTACACTGAG
This sequence comes from Vicia sativa, assembly GCA_021764765.1. Lineage (NCBI taxonomy): Eukaryota > Viridiplantae > Streptophyta > Magnoliopsida > Fabales > Fabaceae > Vicia > Vicia sativa. The sequence goes on from CM038792.1 coordinate 144,328,452, forward strand.
GATCATCATCCAACAATTCAAATCATCATAAGACCATGTCTTACACAGCGGAAATACCAACATCAATCAATTTAAATAAAACATCATAGTTCTCAAGGAAATTCAAATCCAAACTATTAAACAATACTGATTCTCTTAACTAAGCGTTCCCGTGTACAATCTAATCAGAGCATGACACTGACACACGGACTAAAAGATAAGCTCTAGAGCCATCCTCACCGACTCCTCAGCTGCTAACTCAATCTGAAATGGTAAAGTAAGGGTGAGACTTCTCATAATTAAAGCACATTATACGTCTTTCAATCAATAATATAATACAAGCATATTATTCCACCGTTTAACACCATTCAGAATCCAACGCACAATCATATTAATACAATTCATCATGCATAATCAATAAACAATAAAAGAATTGCAACACTGGAAAACATCCTAACATGTTACAATTCCATACAACACAAATGCAGACTCAATGCATGCGGTACCGACTTCGTGACCAAGTCACCCAACACTGATCCATTATCAACCGGATACAGTACCATCGATTCGTCCATAACCACTCGGACACGAATCCAGCCTAACCACCCATCCTCACTCGGGTATCGGTTATTGGCAATCCAAGTCAAATTCCGCACAATGGGAATTAACTTCACCAAAACAATGCATATGCACGCACATCAATAGCATGCAACATTAATCAGTCTATGTAATACATCAATTCAACATAACTGAACAACCATCCAACATGATATCTCAAACAATCATGCATACAATCAACATCAGCATAAACATGCAAACCAATCAACATGATACATCAACCAATCATGCATACATCTAACCCTTGCATAAACATGCTATTACACCTACACATTACTAGTGTCCTCACCACCAAGGTTCCTCTACTACACATACATCCTTATGTGTCTGTTAAAAAAATCATTTATTTCGAAATCCAACCCCTTTTCAAAATAATTCCAAGTTTTCTAAAATATTTTCATTTCATAAGGTAGAGCATAAAATTTAGGAAATAACGTCCAAAACGACGCTCAAAAAGGACTTACGGTTTGAAAGTTATGAATTTTTGAAGTTTTAAAAATTTTCAAAAATAAACAGTGGAACCCGGTTCCTCCCTGGGAGTAACCGGTTCCCAGAATTTCAAAAATCAGCGCCCCTGGAAAAATGTATGGGGAACCCGGTTCCTCCAGGTAGGGAACCGGTTCCCAGAAAATATTTTCAGTTTTTCTGGCTAAAGTAACGTGGAACCTGGTTCCTCCCACACAGGAACCGGTTCCTGGGTTCAAAAATACCATTTTTATCAGTTTGAAAAGCTGGAACCCGAGTTCTCCCACTGGGGAACCGGTTCCCACGACCATCAGACCCAAAAATCTAGTTTTTGACAGCTTATTTTCCCAAAGTCATTTCTCATTCATTCCAAAACGTACCCATGTATTCCAACACCATAAAATCACTCATTCATCATCAATAACACACAATATAACATGTTTTACTCGTCAGTAATGATCCTACATCATGCAGATCCATTAATCTATACATTATGACACAATCTGACACCTATAGGGACACATTCATGGAACCCTATAAATTCACAAACACAATTCTCTAGCATGCTACACCCTATATCATCAACATCAAAACCTATAATAAGCAATAATCAATCGAAATCACCCCTTACCTCGTGGGTTCTTCGAGATTCTGACACTTCTAGGTTTTCCTTCTTCTTTCTCCTCTTCTCACTTCTACGTATTCTTGTTTTCTCCAAATGAATCTATTTTTCCTCTTTTCCTTATTTTATTCCTCTTTATTCCTTTTAATCATAAATAAAATAAATATTATTTATTTCCCATTCTCCAATTAATTCCATAATTAATCTCAATAATTCAATATATTAAATAAACTATGCTCTCAATTAATTTAATAATTAAAATCATAATTATCAAGGGTTGATCATGATTCATCAAGAAAACTCAAGATTTGATCAAAAGTCAAACTTTCCAAATTAGGGTTTTCCAAAGAAAAGTCAAGTGAACTTTGACTGAGCATAACTTTCTCATACTTTATCAGAAATTTTTCCACCACATCTCATTTTGAAGAGAACTCAATTCTCTACAACTTCATGTCTCTCAAGCATGGTCAGAAAATGCTTTATTTTGAAGATATGGATCAAGACATTACAGGTCCTTTTCAAAGTCAACAAAAAGTCAACTTTTTGTAAAGAAGTGTTATTGAGCATGGAAACTCCAATTGAGATGAAACTAAAGAGGTTATTTAGAGGACATCTACCTCTTTCTAAAAAGTCCAAGAACACTCAAAAATGTTAAAAATTGAGCAAAATACACCTTGCACAAGTTGGACATTTTTGAAGAATTGCACAAAGAAATATATCTGACAAAATCCAATTTTTTCCAAATGGGCCTATAATTTTATTATCCAAACTTGATCACAATATTATTTGTGACCTCTTGATGCCTTGCCACGACCTCTTTCTATTTTTTTGTATTTATTTTTGAATTTAAAAGCATTTAATTCAAATTTAAATTAAATAAAATATGAAAACAAGGTATAATTTAAGTTGGGTTGGATTTTTATCAAGCTTGAGGACCAAGGAAGCCCACAAAACATGCCAAATTCGTGCTAGCTCATGCAAGGAAGGAAACAATCAAATTTTGGAAAGATTTGAAAGAGAAAATATTTTGCATTCAAGAGCATATCTTTTTTCATTCTTTTTGATCAAATCTCTTGCATTATAAATACACAACACATTCACAAGACCAAAGGACGAAACCCTAGCCCCTTGAAGCAACCCTATTTTCTCAAAAAATTTCTCAAAGTTGGCAAATTCGAGTTTGATTTTCCAGCCACTCTCAATCATCCCATTGTGTTCTTGAGGTAAGATTGAGTAAGTACACATCAAAAACCATGGTTAAACATGCCTGAATCGAGCCATACATGAACATACATATTCATATTTTTCTTGAATTCGAATTTTTAATATCTGCTTGTTTTAATTGAAACTAATCATTCTAACATGTTCATAAGATGCCATAGGAAGGATCTGGGTCATCGTTCTTAAGGTTTAACGTCCAAAACACGATTTTCCATGTTTAGGGTTTTTTTTAAACTGCTTGCTTCGAAACCTAGTTTACAGGTCGATTCAGGGCAAACGGACATCACCATTAGATTCGCAGACCCCGATTTAGGGGGGGGGGTAGCTTTAATCTTGAGCTTCGATTCTTAGTATTTTGCAGGTTTGCAGATTGGAGTCGCCGGAGAAGACGACCGGAGCTAGGGCTCCGACGTCGTTGACTTGTCTGACCCCCGGCGTGGCTTGCGTGGCACAATCTTGTGTTCTGATTCGCTCATTCATAACACCTGGGTCCCATGCGTGTTGACTGTGTTTGAATTCAAAAATAGGACACATTTACCCTTTTAACCAATTGTTTGCAGGATTCAAACACCAAGACACCTTGGCTCAGTTGGCAACGTGTTGGTTGATTTCTCCAGAGGGCGTGAGTTCGATCCTTGGCCCTGGCAATTCTTTTTTAACAGTTTTGCAAACTAACTCTTTTCTATTTTTTTATTTTTCTTAATATTTTTCATCCAATTTAATTTATCTTTAAACATTGTTTTCATGAATTTAAAAATCACCAAAAATATTTTCCTTTTGCATTTTAATCAGAAAAATGTTTATTTAAATTTTGACATTAAAATTAATATTTTTGCATGCATATTTTAATTAATTGCTAATTAACCATTTAATTGACTTTTAATTACTTTTAATTATCAAAATCGATCCAGAAAATTCCCAAAAAATTATCTCATTATCTAATTGTCATTACTAATCTAAAGTCTTTTTCCTCATTCAAAAAACCCTATTTTTACTAACATTTTTCTCTTATACATTTTTCTCGTATTTTCCGATTATGTATCTGCTCACAGGTTGTAACGTTTCAGACTATTTTTCTCGTTTTTTCTCAATATCATGTAACTGCCTATGGGATGTAATAGTTTAATTAGGACTTTTACTTTCCGCACTCCTATTATGTAACTGCCCCAAAGCCATGTAATAGCGTAGGACTTTATCTTTCCGCACTTTACTTTCTGCAATTTATTTTTCGCACCCTATAAACTACTAGTAATTAGGCGTGTATGGCAAGATAAAAACGGACATAGATCACCTATAATTTGCAAGATAATATATCTAAAATTAACACACTCTTTCACACGTGCACCCCTTAGGGTATTTCTCTCTCGTTGTCTTTCGAATAAATGGTCAAGTCCCTCGAACGTAGAGGTATCCTAGCACCGTTGCCTACAAACATATCAACATAGTCCCTTCGAATCAAAGATCATGAGCCCCTCGACGTGGCCTACGAAAACATGATCTCGTCCCTCGATTGTTGCCTACGAACAGTGATGATCGTCCCTTCGAATGTGCTAGGATACTTCCTACAAGTTGCCTTCTATGACCATCCAACGTCCCTTCGAATGTCCCTTCTACATCCAATGAATAAGGTTACCTACCAACTCATGGTATGGATAGCACTATTCTAAAGGAACGTGAAATAACACAGAAACGACCATTCTGAGTAGGTAATAAGACTTTTAGTTGCTTGCTCAAACCAAATACTTTTCACACCACACACTTTTGTCAAAGTTCAAACTCTTTTCAAAACGAAACATTTCCGAACACTTTGTATACATTCCTACATGAATCATTACAAAGTCAAAGCGAAATGCCTTTTCAAAAACATTATTGTCAAACACACGGAAATCACTTTTAAAAATGAGCTAGAAGCAACTAAGAGCCCGTAGATAACTACGGATGGAAAGGGGTGCTAATACCTTCCCTTTTCATAACCTTCTCCCTTACTCAGAATCTAACGAAGGTCTTTTCCTGTTCTTTTCACCTTCCCTTAATTGGATAAAAGAAAAGTCAGTGGCGACTCTTGCTATCCGCACATTTGCGATAAAAAGCAAAACAAATTCTCAAAGTCAGTTCACCGTATTACACATCCATCATCTCAAAGTCAAAATATAAGTATGAAGAAAAGCTAATCGAAATTTGGCTTATGTTATCCCTTTGTTATGTTGATAGTAAAGTTGGTGTTAGTCGTGCTTCCCAGTTCCCCCACAAGTGGTGTGTATGAATGTGAGTATGGATGTTACCCCTCATAACCATAATAAATGATGTCGTATCAGATGTTGTAACATCATATAAGTGTCTTCAGCCATGAAAATATGTATTGTTGCTTAGACGTAAGTGTAAAGTGTGAAGAAGTAATCAGTCAGGATCATCTAGTGTGATTAGAGAATTCTAACTGACTAATTGGTATATACTTTGACGGGAAACTAAGTACTTATTAGTGTGTAGCTTGAGTGCAAAATTCATATAATCTGTCGGGAGATGAGTATTTGTCTGATGTATTCATGCTAAAGGATGAGCTGAATATCAATATTGAGTTCGTTTTTAATCTTCACAAGTTTAGAGTGTGTGGCAACATTATCTGGTGATAATATGAAGAACTGATTCCTTGTTAAGAGATACATACAAATGTTGACAAATATCTAGATGGGAGCTGGATATTTGTGTGATAGATGTGTGGAAATTTGAATTTAGGATTAAGAGTGATGCAAAGAAAAGAATGTCCTACATGAAGATGTAACATCACAACTGTTGAAGACACCAGATATTGAGAGAAGGCAGATAAGGTCCAGACTTATCTTTTGAATACGTATCTTTGGTCATACGCATGATTGATAATGTGGTTTCTTCTATAGCAAGTTACAGAGTGTGGCAATCTGAATCTTGTGTAGCAAGTAAGCTATGGATTCTTATTTTGGAAACTATGGCAATTCCAAATCTAGAGTGCTTTTAGAATTGCAAGGACCAAAATTAAATATGTCCTTATTTTATGAGAATGGGTGTAACACCCTATTTCCAAATACTAATAAATAAAGTAAAATACACGCCAATTATCAGAGTGATCCACAAAATGGGATGTTGCATGATTTTCAAAATCCTCATAAAGTTCCAAAAATACTTTATTTCAAAATAAATATTCATTTAGCGGAAAACAACATAATCCAGTCTTCATGGCTTTCTAGCCTCAACATCAAATAAAACTCCACAAAACATGTGGTTCAACAAAATTCTTAAAGTAATATTCGTAACAACAAAACAAATAAAAGACATAACAAATTCCTGAATCCCGTGTTACGTATCAAAGTGACTACAAAGAATCGGTCAGGTAACACTCTCTCCAAGCACTACTCTTGTACCTGATTATTTGTACTCCCGAAGAAGCTTAGACACAACAACACAAAAGGGGTGAGAATTTCATACAATAATTATACGGTAAAAGAGACATGCTAAGGAGTAGTTAACTCACGCGACAAAATCACAACACATCATAATACATCACCACACATTAATCACCCTTATTTCTCATCAACAATTTACATTTATGCAACATCATGAATTCTAATGTCATGTAATGCATGTGGTACCATCAAGTAATAAACCTTCATCACAAATCCATTAAGGAATTCCAGAGCATTAAGACCTCGTCACCATACAGAGCATTAAGCCCTTGTCACCATACATAGCATTAAGTCCTCGTCACCAAATGCAATGTCATATGATCGTGCAACAACATAATTCTATAACACGCAATGCACAAGCTTTCGCCACTATGCCAATTTTAGGAAAATCACATCATCACCATCACATTCATCGACGCCATTAAACATCATAACCAAACAATCATTATTAACAACACATCAATTAGATTTCGGTAAGAGTAATCAAACCTATTCTTATTATAGGCCTTAACTTTTGTGACTCTATTCCTCTATTTCCTATTTCAATACAAGGTTTTTCGTAATGGTTACCTATTGTTTCTAACGATACACCATTCAGATCCCTAAAACTAAAGTTACAATCATTATACAAAAGTCCAAACCAACTCTTTGTCCCTACCATCCTTCGCCCGACGGATCCATTGCTTCGCTCGGCGACGCTGCTCTAACGTCACCACTCACCTGGTGATCACACAGAGAAACCCTCCAAGGACTAGCCAAAATCTACTCATCCTCTCACTATTCGACTCACCTGGCGAAACCATCACCGCCCGACGATGCTCCCTGCATCGTCCGACGATCCTGCACGATCAAGAATTTCCAATTGCAATTTCTGCACTATACCAGTCTAATTTTCCGCGATATGCTTCATATTGCAGGTCCTAAAACATGCTCTAAACACAAAATTTCAACACTTATCATTGGATTATGCTGAACTACTTATTATGCATGAATTACGGGTTACAAGTTGTCACCAAAGCCCTTAACCTGCTTCTTCCTTTGAAAACGCCTCCATTGGGTTCGACTCATAGGATTCTTCCCCATGTAATTTTCAAATACATGGCTCCTCTTCTCAGATCGAACCTCGAGACGATAACTCATTGGAGCTTTCCCCTTTACATCCTTCACAACATCAACGGTCTTAGATGCCCCCACAGCCGTTTGGGGCTTAATCCAAGTGCCCTTGGACGCAACAACTGATGGAATAAAAGTCTTTGGCTTAGCCTGAAACGCCTTCCTAGGATCCCTTTTGTTCCATTAGGCTCTCCCTCTCTCCAGTTGTAACCTCTAAAATTTTTTAGCAACAACCATATCAGTTAGAGCGCTGCATCTGGGGCACAAATCGACTTGGGCGCCCTTATTCTTGCAATGATAAAGAAATCCCAACAGATTTTCATTGTCTCTTGGGTAGACATCAGCTAGCTTGACATTTGGACTTTCGTCGGTGCTTTCCTCGACCATGTTATCGTCAGGAAGTTCAGTGATATCTACCATATTGATGTCGACAGGCTCAGTAAACAAGGCCTCTTCTTGTCTCAGGGGGTCAGTGTCGATCTTCTGCCTCCTTGCAGCGAACTTTAGGCGACCCTCCTGGAGTGCTTTCTAGACCAGATCCCTAAAAAGAAAACATTGAGAGGTTGTGTGACCAAGATAGTTATGATATTTGCAAAAACCTCTTTTTTGTCTTTGTTCTAATGGTGGTAATTTAGCATCTGGAGGTACTAAGATTTGACCATCTTTCACTAACACATCAAAAATCTCTTCGCATTTACTAACATCAAAAGTTAAGTTTTTGTTGGGATTTTTGAACTAGTTTCGACAACAGGGCTTTTTCCTTTTGCAGGAAACAATGACTTGCACTCGTATGCAGGCCCTGATTTCAATTCAGCCACATCGACATCTATCTCAGTCGGTGAGATGTAGTCGGCTTCATATATGGGATTTGTATCATCATAATCGATGTAGGCTACTTTTTCCTTTTTAGCCTTAGCCTTAGTATGTCTAACTTTTTCTAGTCGAAGACGCTTGAGGTGTCGAACTCTGTCCGCCAGTTGTGACATACTTTTGACGAAAGTTGGGTATATTTTCTTCCTAATGGAATAGTCTAGACCTCCAGCAGTCATTTGAACAAGTTCATGTTCAGGCACTTAGGTAAAGCACCTTGCTTTTAATGATCTAAATCTATTTAGGTAATCATCTATTGTTTCGGAAAACTTTCTCTTAATGTTTGATAACTCGACCAAACTAATTTTTGAATGCCCCTTATAAAATTTGTTCACGAAAAAGTTTCTCTAACTTCGACCATGAATCAATAGAATCAGTGGGCAATGTGGTAAACCACGTGAAGGCAACCTTAGTGAGGGATGAAGGGAAATGTTTTACCCTCATGCCTTCATTATTCGCCATGTCTCCCGACTCAGTTAAGTATCTAGCGATGTGCTCGACTGTCGATTCTCCTGTTTCTCCTCCAAACTTAGTATATTTAGGAATTTTCCATCCTCTAGGATTTTCAGTTTGCAGAATATACTCAGATAATAGGGAAGAGTACGTTGGCCTGTGTAGTGTGGTATTCATACCATTTCTGCCCATAATTCTCTCGACAATATTGGTCAAGTTGTTTTCAAAAACTAATTCCTCTTGTCAAATTTGGTCGAGGACCTGGCTAGCTTCTTGTTGTCTATGAATCAATACCCTAGGTGGGTCGACAACAATATCTCTCTGAGGCATCACAACTTGACCTTTATACACAGTCTCTTCCTCTATTGCCCCATGTGCCCATGAGCAGGTGCGACCTGTCGAACTAGTGGCCCTGTCGGGCAGGTTCTTGGGGGGCACCTAAGAAGTTACATAAACGTGTTCATTGTGCAATCACTTGTCGGTTGGTTTCAGCGGAGTTCCTATTAGTTTCAACCAACTCTTGTACTATAGGGTTAAACACATCACCCATTTGGTGAGTTAGCATATTAACCAACTCATGGTTATTGTCATCAATTTGTTGCCTTAACACTGCCACAAAGGTACTTTTTAAGAGTGGCATTAACTGTTGCGCAGACATTGTTCTATTTCCCCTACTGCAGATCCTTGCAAGGTAACATTGGTATTATGTGCATTATCGGACGTCACTGCTACACTTGAGGTCAACTGATATCCCACCATTAAGGAATATGACATTTCATATGGGGGATTCGTAGCAGTACCTGTAATACGGTGGGAGAACTGACTTTGGAATTTGTTTTGCTTTTTATCGCAAATGTTGCGGATAACAAGAGTCGCCACCGAATTTTCTTTTATCCAATTAAGGGAAGGTGAAAAGAACAGAAAAAGACCTTAGTTAGATTCTGAGTAAGGGGGAAGGTTATGAAAAGGGAAGGTATTAGCATCCCTTTTCATCCGTAGTTTTCTACGGGCTCTTAGTTGCTTTAAGCTCACTTTAAAAATTGCTTTCTGTGTGTTTGACAAAAATGTTTTGAAAAGGCATTTCGCTTTGACTTTGTAATGATTCATGTAGGAATGTATACAAAGTGTTCAAAAATGTTTTGTTTTGAAAAGTGTTTGAACTTTGACAAAAGTGTGAGGTGTGAAAAGTATTTTGATAGAGCAAGAAACTAAAAGTCTTATTACCTACTCAGAATGGTCGTTTTCGTGTTGTTTTACGTTCCTTTAGAATAGTGCTATCCGTACCATTAGTTGGTAGGTAACCCTATTCGTTGGATGTAGAAGGGACATTCGAAGGGACATCGGATGGTCATAGAAGGCAACTTGTAGGAGTATCCTAGAACATTCGAAGGGACGATCATCACTTTTCGTAGGAAACAATCGAGGGACGAGATCATGTTTTCGCAGGCCACGTCGAGGGACTCATGATCTTTGATTCGAAGGGGCTATGATGATATGATTGTAGGCAACGGTGCTAGGATACCTCTACATTCGAGGGACTTGACCATTTATTCGAAAGGCAACGGGAGAGAATTACCCTAAGGGGTGCATGTGTGAAAAGGGTGTGTTAAATTCAGATATATTATCTTGGAATTAGAAGTGATCTACGTTCGTTTTTATCTTGCCATACACGCCTAGTTACTAGCAGTTTATAAGGTGCGGAAAGTAAATTGCGGAAAGTAAAATGCAGAAAGTAAATGTCCTACGCTATTACATGGCTTTGGGGCAGTTACATAATATAGGAGTGCGGAAAGTAAAATCCTAATTAAACTATTACATCCCATGAGCAGTTACATAATATTGGAAAAGAATGCGAGAAGATAAATCCTAACTATTACAACCTGTAAGCAGATACATAATAATCGGAAAAGAAAGGAAATTCCCATAAGAGAAAAATATGTTAGTAAAAGAAAATTTTAAATGAAGAAAAATGTTTTTGGGTTAGTAATGATAATTAGATGATAGAGTAATTTTTTGGGAATTTTCTGGATTGGTTTTGATGAAACAAAAAGTAATTAAAAGTCAATTTAATGGTTAATTAACAATTAATTAAAATATGCATGCAAAAATATTAATTTTAATGTCAAAAATTAAATAAACATTTTTCTGATTAAAATGCAAAAGGAAAATATTTTTGGTGATTTTTTAATGCATGAGAAAATTATTTAAAGAGAAAATAAATTAAATAAGAAAATTAAGAAAAGAAATAAGAAAATATGTTAGTTGTAAAAGTGGTAAAAAAAGAAGTGAGGATGCCAGGATTCGAACTCAGGACACCCCTTTCACATGCACACGCCACTGGACCAACCTGTGTTTGGTGTTAGTTAAATGAAACAAAAACAATATAAACGAAATTGAGTTCTGAGAACCCACAAACCGCGCGAAGAACTTCATCTTCTTCGTTTGAATTTTTGAATTCATAGCGACGGCCTGGTTCGACGCTACAGCCCCTGCAAAATTCAAAAATCACATACAAGCAATATAAATTCATTGTGAATACATGGTTCGACTGAGTTTTGTCTCCTGAACACGATGGTGGCCTTAGTTTTGGCTAATTTTATCTTAAACAGAAATTCCTAAATCGGAGCTATAAACCCTAACAATGGCAAACTCCAATTCCTGCACTAAAACTTAAATCAACCTATATGTATGAATTCGATTTCAAGATTTTTTGACACAAACCGTGATCTGGATGTATCGATTCTGGGTGTTTCAACGCATGGGGATGATTGGAATAGCTTCCTGGGACCTTGAGGATTCTTGTTCAATCCTCAAAACTCCTTGAATTGGCCTCCAAAGTCAAAACCGAAATTGCTTTTTTCACAAGTTTTCTTGAAAATTTTTTAGGGTTCTTGAGGCAGAATTTTCGTCTTTGTGTCATGTAATAGCATCATGTATATATAGTGGATGGATTTAGGTCAAAAATTATGAGGAAATAATGTACCAATCAATGAGAAAATATTTGATTTGGTATAAAACCAAATATTGCCTTTTTGATCAAATTTCAATCAATTCTCTTGCCAATCAATGCCAATTTCAAATTTGCCAGCTTGTGTGGATTGCTTGGACCTCAAGAATGAGAGAAAAATCCAATTTGCATTTAATTTTGATTTTCTACCTTTTATTTTAATTAAATTGGCTTTTAAATGCTTAAAATCCAAAATAAATAAATAAAATAAAAGATAAATTCGTGGCCTTGGGCTTGGAGGTTCCAAATCAGCTGAGGAACAAGTTTGAACCAAGAAAAGTTAGGCCCAATTGCAAAATTTTGGATTTTGTCAAGTATTTCTCTTTGTGCACCTCCTCAAAAATGCTCAACTTGTGCAAGGTGTATCTTGCTTAATTTTTAACATTTTTGGGGGTTCTTGGACTTTTTAGAAAGATCAAGATGTCCTCTAAACAACCTATTTGGTTTCATCTCAATTGAAGTTTTCATGCTCAATAACACTTCTTTACAAAAAGTTGTCTTTTTGTTGACTTTGAAAAGGACCTGTAATATTTTGACTCATATCTTCCAAATGAAGCATTTTCTGGCTAGGCTTGTGAGACATGAAGTTGTAGAGAATTGAATTTCCTTCAAAATGAGAGGTGGTGGAATTTTTTTTGATAAAGTATGAGAAAGTTATGCCTGGTCAAAGTTCTGTTGACTTTTGTCTAAGAAAGCCCAATTTAGAAACTTTGACTTTTGATCAATTCTTGAGTTTTCTTGATGAATCATGATCAACCCTTGATCAAATGATGAATTTTACTTCAAAATATGGATGTTGACCAAAAATTATGAAGTTTGACTGTATGTTGACCACAGTTGAGTTTTTGTCCAATACAATTGATTTTCAACCATCTGAGCAATTGTCTGAGGAAACCTGACTTGTAAGGCTTGAAACTTGACATGGAGATTCTTTGAAGCATATGATGAGGCATGATGACCATTGGAGATGTTGGAAACCACCTTGATCTGAGAATAGCCAAACCCTAGTTTTGGTTGATTGCCTAGGAGAGGGTTTGTCTGGTCAACCCTTGTGGAATCCTTGAGTATGGATATGTGAAATGCCTTGAGAAGTGGGAGGGAAAATTTTGGGGTATGACAGCTGCCATTGTTTAATCTTCTTATACTGGAAGGGTTAGATTGGCATGCTTGCCTTTCGTGACCTGGAGGTAGAAGATGATTGAACACTCGAGTGCACCTGAAAATTTGCACTCGCTGTTGATTGATGATGTGCGGGAATGGGCTTACGGATGCCATTTGGAGAAGCTGGAGACTTCGCTGGGGGGTGAGTCGTACGTTAGACTCAAGAACATTGCCTGAATAGGAGAATCATCAGAGATGGGCTTAAGATGCCATTTGGAGAGACTGATGCTGGGGAATGAACCGTACGCTAGACTCTGTAGATGTTCCTGAAGGTAGAAGGGAGTACGGAGATGGGCTTAAGATGCCATCCGGAGAGAGTCGTACGTTAGACTTCGCGCTCGTCTTGGAATGAAGTTATTGGTTTGTACTGGTTTTTAACCAAATATGCAGCATTCTGAAAGTGGAGAGATGTCGAAAAATAGTCGGAGATGGGCTTAAGATGCCATCTAAGGCAACTAAGTCGTACGCCAGACTCTGTAGTTGCTGTTGATAATAAGAGAAAACTTTTGTCCTGGTTACTCTGAGGGATAATGGTTGGCAGAATGTGGATAGCTTCCCTGTCGTGTTTCGGGTGTCGATCCAATGCTTGTTGTCGGAGGACAACTTGGGTGGTCGTGCGGATAGGTTTTCCCGTCTTGCTTCGGGTATTAATCCTGGACCTGTTGTCGAAGGACAACTTGGGGTGGTCGTTCAGATAGGTTTCCCGTCTTGTTTCGGGTATTAATCTTTGACCTTTCGTTTAGAAGTGATTTTTACCTGTTGGTAAAAAACAAAAGAAACTTTGACAGAATATAGTTAGTTTCATGCAGATTATGATGTATGACAATATGTATGAATGATATATGCGCATGTTATGACTTTTATGAATGATGTATGAATGATAGATATTGTGGTATTTTAAAACATATCCATCTTGAGGAAGATGTGAATGTCTCACTGGAGATTTCGAACTTCTGCTTGGGGACGAAATTGATGAAGACCCTGTTTTGGAGGAGCAGAAAAATGTCTTTGATTCCTCCGATGCACTATCTGACCAAGTTTCGAGTCTGCATATTAGTGTTGCTGGAAGAATAGTAGAAACCGAGAGATACTATACTGGGGATTTCGTGCATCGATCTTGCTGGGGAGTATCTGATTGTTGCTGGGAGGCGGGGCTCAATGGATCTGGAGCTCGTTGGAACCTCCGGATGGGGAATAAGAGATATAGCTTTCCTCCGATGCACTATCTGACCAAGTCTCGAGTATGGACATTACTGCTGTCGGGGAATGATAATTGTTGAGAGATATTCTGCTGGGGATAAATATCTCTGCTGGTAAGGAACCGTTACTGCTTGGAGACTGACTTAACACGATTAAGCTGATTGGGATCGCTGCTCAGGGACTAGCGTGATGACACTAGGAATGTTGGAACTAGTGGAAGGAAATTTGTACTCCGCCGGGGAAGGTTTGCAGTGAGCGATGACCCTGTGGGGATTGTTCTTTGCAGGGGAACGTATTGGTGACTTTCTTCGTCATCTCAATTCCTAGAGCCTGTAGTAATTATCCTTGTTCGTTCGCTTTTCGCATGTTTGTGAATAAGTGTTTATTGTCAGATGCATATAATCATTCAAAGCAATCATTGGACTTTATGCAAAAACAAACAATAGTGAACATTGTAAAGAGAAAGAAACTCGTATTAATTTGAAAGGTGGCGTATGGCCAAGCAGTTTGTATACAATGAAAGCAAAAGCTATGCGGAAACAATCTCGTCGAGTTTCAACTATGCTAGTACTCATATATTTCGACTATCTCATCTCCTTGCTGTCAGTAGAAAGTGAGTGGATTGATTTTCGCCATTTGAATCTTGAATGCTGATAGCAGTAGTCTGGGAGTAGGTGATCTGGACAAGACATAGTCGTACTCTTAAATCCCTAACTTTTGCCTAGACCGCCCTTTCGGGTTTTCAGTTTACCGGGATACCCTTTTTTACCCAAGCCGCCTTTGCAGGTTTTCGACTTGCCGGGTGTACATGCTTTGAATATATCCTTAACTTTTTCCCGAACCTTTTGGTTCGCCAAGATGCCCTTATTTTTGCCTAGGTCAGTCGACCTAGCGGGTCTCGTTTACGCGTAGTATTTTTTGACTATGTCTGCGTTCACAGGGTGTGGGAAATCTTCGCCATCCATGGTGCTAAGTATCATAGCTCCGCCGAAGAATACTATCTTGACTAAAAACGGTCCCTCATAGGTGGGAGTCCATTTGCCCCTAGGATCACCTTGTGGAAGAATGATGCGCTTGACTACTAGATCACCGACTTGGTAGACTCGGTGCTTGACCTTCTTGTTGAATTCTCTGATCATTCGCTTCTGATAGATCTGTCCATGGCAGATGGACGCGAGTCGTTTCTCATCAATCAAGTTGATCTGATCGAGGCGAGTCTGGATCCATTCGTCTTCGCCTAACTCTGCGTCCTGGAGGACTCTAGTTGAAGGTATCTAAACTTCGATGGGTAGGACTGCTTCCATACCGTATACGAGAGAAAAGGGGGTTGCCCCTGTGGATGTTCGTACTATAGTGCGATAACCATGGAGAGCAAATGGAAACATCTCATGCCAATCTTTGCAAGTCACTGTCATCTTCTGTATGATCTTCTTGATATTCTTGTTGGCGGCTTCCACTGCGCCATTCATCTTAGGCCGATATGGAGAAGAGTTGTGATGCTTGATCTTGAACTGCGTACAGAGTTTAGTGATCATTTTCTTGTTGAGTTTAGAGTCATTATCTGTGATAATCCTTTCGGGAGTGCCATACCAAAAGATAAGATTATGTTTGATGAATCGCGCCACAACATTCTTGGTAACAGATGCGAACAAGGCTGCTTCTACCCACTTGGTAAAGTAATCAATTGCCACAAGGATGAAACGATGTCCGTTCGAGGCAGTAGGTTTGATTTCTCCGATCATGTCAATGCCCCATATTGCGAAAGGCCAAGGAGCGGTTAAAACATTCAATGATACTGGAGGTACGTGCACTTTGTCTGCGTATATCTGGCATTTGTGACAAGACCGAGCATAGCGGTGACAATCAGCTTCCATGGTGGACCAATAGTAACCTGTTCTCAAAATCTTCTTAGCCATTGTATGTCCACTGGAGTGGGTACTGAATGCGCCTCCGTGTAACTCTTCCATGATACGTTCTGCTGTTTTCTGGTCTACACAGCGGAGTAAGCACAAGTCGTGATTGCGTTTGTACAAGATGCCGTTTCTGAGAAAGAATTTGGATGCGAATCTTCTCAAGAACTTCTTATCATTGACAGATGCCCCTGCGGGATATTCCTGAGTCTCAAGATACTTCTTCACTTCGTAGAACCAAGGTTTCTCTTCTGTATCAAGCTCATAGCAGTATGCTGGTTCGTCAAACTTCTCGATGATGATTTGGGGAGCCTCGTTGTCCCATTTGACCTTGAACATAGATGACATAGTAGCCAATGTGTCTACCAACTGATTCTCTTCTTGTGGAATATGATTGAAAGTGATCTCTTCGAAGTAGGGGATCAAACTCAGAACATGCTCTCGATATGGAATGAGATTCGGATGCTTCGTATCCCACTCGCCCTTAATCTAACTGATCACTAAAGTTGAGTCTCCATACACTTGCAAGAATTTGATTCTTAAGTCAATAGCAGCTTTAATACCCATGATGCACGCTTCGTATTCGGCCATGTTGTTAGTGCAACTGAAACATAATCTGGCGGTGAAAGGAGTATGTTTGCCTGTAGGAGATGTAATGATGGTGCCAATGCCATTGCCAAGTGCGTTTGAGGCTCCATCAAAAACCATGGTCCATCGGGATCCTTGTTCAGGTCCTTCGTCTGGCCCTGGTTCTTCACAACCAGTAACTAACAAAACATCTTCGTCTGGAAACTCGAACTTCATAGACTGATAGTCATCTACGGCTTGATGAGCCAAGTGATCGGCTACTACACTTCCTTTGATCGCTTTCTGAGAATTATACTGGATGTCATACTCGGTCAAGATCATTTGCCATCTTGCTATTCTTCCAGAGAGAGCTGGTTTCTCGAATATGTATTTTATCGGATCCATCTTGGAGATCAACAAGGTAGTGTGAGTCAACATATACTGTCTTAGTCGACGAGCAACCCAACCCAAAGCGCTGCAAGTTTTCTCGAGTTGTGAGTATCTTGTTTCACAGCCGGTAAACTTTTTTCTAAGGTAGTATATTGCATACTCTTTTCGACCAGACTCGTCATGTTGCCCCAACACACACCCCATTGAGTTCTCTAACACTGTCAGGTACATGATAAGAGGTCTTCCTTCGGCGGATGGCATCAGGATAGGAGGATTCTGTAGGTACTCCTTGATTTTGTCAAAAGCGATCTGGCAATCGTCATTCCATTCCACTACTTGACCCTTCTTTAGTAACTTGAAGATTGGCTCACAAGTAGCAGTTAGATGTGCAATGAACCTGGCAATGTAGTTTAATCGTCCTAAGAAACCCCTGACTTCCTTCTCGGTGCGGGGCGCTGGCATTTCTTGAATAGCTTTAACCTTGACGGGATCAACTTCGATACCTTTACCACTGACAACAAACCCTAAGACTTTACCAGATTTGACTCCAAAAGTGAACTTGTTAGGATTGAGTCTTAGTCTGTACTTCTTTAGTCTGTCAAACAGTTTCCGCAAATGATCGAGATGTTCTTCTTCAGTCTGTGATCGAGCTATCATGTCGTCGACGTAAACCTCTATCTCGTGATGAATCATGTCATGAAATAATGCCACCATGGCACGCTGATAAGTGGCGCCTGCGTTCATCAGTCCGAACGGCATGACCTTGTAGCAGAAAGTGCCCCACTGTGTAACGAAAGTAGTCTTCTCCATGTCTTCAGGAGCCATTTTGATTTGGTTGTAACCGGAGAAACCATCCATGAAGGAGAAAACCTTGTGTTGAGTAGTGTTGTCAACTAGAACATCAATGAGGAAGTGGAAAATTATCTTTCGGACTCGCTTTGTTCAAATCTCTGTAATCCACACACATTCGTACTTTACCATCCTTCTTAGGTACGGGTACCACGTTTGCAACCCATTGTGGATAAGAAGTAACGGCTAGGAAACCGGCGTTGAACTGCTTCATAAATTCAGCTTTGATTTTCTCTGACATCTCAGGACGCATGCGACGACCCTTCTGTTTCACAGGGAGAAAACCTTCTTTTGTCGGTAACCGATGTACCACAATGTCAATGTCTAGACCTGACATGTCTTCGTATGACCAAGCAAAAACCTCGATATAGTCTCGTAGCATCTGAACCAATCTCTCTTTGACACTGCTTTCAAGACCTGGTCCTATCTTGATCTCTTTTCTGTCCTCATTAGTACCCAAATTCACAACCTCAACTGGCTCTTCGTGTGGCTGTATAACTCGTTCTTCTTGCTGTAGCAGTCTGACAATTTCTCCTGACACTTCACAATCTTCCTCACCTTCGTCTTTGGCTTGGTAGATCGGATTATCAAAGTCATATTTAGCAATAGAATAGCTGTTATCAACGAGATTCGGAGTGAATCTGCAGTGTATCACGTGGGTGTGTGTAAGAACACATAGCTTTCGAAAGGGTGGTAAAGTAAAAGAAAGAAAATAGTATTTAAATGCAAAAGTCCAATGATCCTATTGAATGAAAATATGCAAATGACAAATAATAACCCTCACAAACGAGCCATGATGCCCCGGGCAAGGCACTAGGCTTTAAAGTTCATTGTTCAAAGCGTAAAAAACGAAAAGCATAACAGAAAACAAAAACAATTACTCCTGTCTAAAGGAGATTGGTATGACATCGTCAGTCTTCCAATTGCTGAGTCCGTTGTCGGGAGTTGGGAAGATCCACTTGCTGATGTCGAAGTCATTGTTGTTGTCTTCTACAACATGGACTCCATTCTGGCTGATGCGGAAGGGAAGTTGGCCGGCACGTTCGCGGCGTATCATCTTCTGACCTTTGATGGTGAAACCTAAACCAGTCTTGTCGAATTTGAAAGGAAGATCGGGGAGTTGACCCCAAATAGTACTACCTCCTTCTTCAACTGCAACTTGAGCATCCTTTAGTGAGGCCATCCTAGGCGGAACTCGTGTAACTTCAGGAGCGACTGGAGAGTCAACTGGCATGATTCTTAGAACTGTTTCGAAAGCTTGACAGGGAGTCTCGAAGAATTCACCTTCCATCTCGAGGTATCGGAATGACTGCAGATGACTGACCATGTATTCTTCTTCACCATATACTGTAACAACCATCCCCTTCACTAGGTACTTCAGCTTCTGATGCAAGGTAGAGGTAACAGCGCCTACCCCATATATCCAAGGGCGTCCAAGTAGGCAAGAGTAAGCTGGACGCATGTCCATGATAAAGAAAGTGGAGTCGAAAGTCTGGGAACCGACTTTAACAGGCAGGATGAGCTCTCCAAGTACTGTCCGCTTAGAACCATCAAAAGCTCTCACAATTATGTCACTGGGCTTCAAGACCAATCCTTCAACATCAAGTCGGTCTAAAGCACTCTTCGGTAGGATATTTAGAGCAGAACCGGTATCTACCAAAACATGGGTCAATGTAACGCCCTTGCATTCAACAGAGATGTGCAAGGCTTTGTTATGTTTCCTTCCGGCAGGAGTCAAATCAGCATCAGAGAAGCCTAGACCGTTGCTGGAAGCCAGGCTAGCAATACAAACTTCGAACTGGTCAGTAGTAGTGTCTTGCGGTATGTGAGCATTCTTCAGAAACTTCACCAAGGCCTTGGCATGAGCTTTAGAGCACAAGAGCAGAGCAAGCATGGAGATCTTGGACGAAGTCTGTCCCAATTGTTCCACAACATTGTAGTCACTCTTCTTGATAATATTCAGAATTTCCTCCATTTCTTGTTTGGAGGTATCTTCAGCAACTTCCTTTGGTACTTCTGTCTGAGCAGGATGAGTTACTGGTTCTTTCCCTCTAGTTTCGGGAGTTTGTTCGATAGCGGGAACGCGAGCTGGAGTCACAGTGTCTTTTGGTGGAGATATCTCTGGAGAAAACACTCTTCCAGTTCTAGTCACCTTACTTGATCCGGTGATGTTGTCAATGTCAGGAATGGTAGCTTCAACTGTAAGATCCTCAATGGTCAGAGGGTCTTGCTTGACGCCATGATAGTAAACCTCAGCTCCATAGTTCCAAGGTATAGCTTTGTCAGAGGAATATGGAACTGGTCTGGGAGAAGTAATGATGAGAGGTGCCACCCTAGGCACAGGATCAGTAGAGGAAATCCTTATTGTGTTAACATCAGCATAGTCTTCTGGGAAATCGTCCCCTCATCCGGTTGCCTTAACATCTTCAATAGGAATTTTGTAGCTTTCAGGAACATTATACTTCACCATGTAATCGAACTTTCCACTTGGCTGCCCCAAGGTATCCCAGACTTCTGGTACGACTTCGCTCACATCTTCGATCTTCAGATTCTTAGACATGTCTTCACATAGATTCTCCACAAGTGAAGGTTTCAGGAATAGTACTTCGCGGTTATCCATCATGCACTGAATACGTCTTCTCAACCAAGCACAACCGTCAGGTGTAGATGGGCACCACCGACAGTTCTCTGGGCATCCTGGATTGACACCGGCTTGCAGCAAATTCTTCTTAACAGTCATCAGAGGAATAGTCAAGTCATCTATATTAAAAACATAAGCGTTCTTGTTAATAGCATTGGAACTTTTGCCGTGGTTAGGCATTGGTGCGTTGATCACATTCGGAGTCTCGACGGGAGGATCAAACTAAATCTCTTTAGCTTCAATCATATCTTGAATCTTGTTCTTCAGAGCCCAACAATCGTCAGTGTTATGTCCTGGGCTGTTGGAGTGGTAAGCACACTTAGCATTAGGATTGTATCTTGGAGAGGAAGTGTTGATGTTTTGAGGAGGATCCCTCAAGGTAATCAGCTATGCTTTCAACATGTGTTGCAATTCTTGCGACAACGGCATGTTGATCTTTGTAAACTATCTTCGTGGCGCATTTTGGTTACGCGTGTTGTCTCGCTGAGGTTGTGCTGATGCAGGATTGGAGATCACAACTGCCCCCACTGGTTGAGTACGATCGGTCTTGGCTCGGCTTTTCTGACCATACACAACATTGGCTTCTTTCTTACCACCAAAAGATCTCTTCGCGGCATTTGAGGATGACTCTACCTGAATCTTTCCGCTCTTGATACCAGCTTCGATACGCTCTCCTGTCAATATCAGCTCAGTGAATTCGGCCGAAGAGTTTCCAATCAGATGATTGAAGAATGAGCCTGTCAGTGTTCCCATAAACATATCAACCAACTCCCTATTGGTCAAGGGTGGTTGAACTCTGCCTGCTAGATCTCTCCATTTCTGAGCATACTCTTTGAACTTCTCATCACGACCCATAGACATGCTTTGTAGTTGCATGCGAGTGGGTGCCAATTCAGCATTGTACTCATATTGCTTGTAGAAAGCATCCGCTAAGTCACTCCAAGTACGGATATGGTCACTCTCTAGCTGATAATACCACTCCAATTGAGTTCCGGACAAACTCTCTTGGAAATAGTGCATCCACAACTTTTTGTCATCAGTGTGGGGGTTGATATTCTGAACATAGGACTTCAAATGCAGCTTCGGACAAGAAATGCCATCATACTTGGAAAAAGTAGGAACCTTGAACTTGCGGGGAATCACCACACCAGGAACAAGACTTAGATCATCAAAATTTATCCCGGACATTTTCAGATTTTCCACAACATTAAGACGGTCTTCAAGTTGTTTGTATTAGTCATCTTCAAAAGAGTATTGCCCGTGCTCATAGTCTTCCTCTTTGGGCTCAGACTCGCGCTGTTCTCCTTCGTTGCTCTTGACACTTCCCTCAGTTTCAACACTCTTATTTGAGAGCTCTATCCGGCTGACCACTTTAGGACCACCTTTGTGACGTCTGCCCATGTTGAGAACACCAATGACCCTCTTCTTTCTGTTGATGAGCTTCTTTAGATCTTCCTGGCCTTGGACCAAGCTGGTGAACATTTCCTGGAACTGAGCATTCTAAGCCTGAAGATCTTTGACTGTCTGTTCAAGAGCCATTTCGGCTAAAATAAATAGCGAGAAAATGAGAAAACCGATCTTCAATGTACCTGTTATGAAATATTATGCCATGATATGTGATGTTATGCGATGCAATGCAATGTTTTCAAGGACCTTAGGAATTTAAATTTGTTAAACAAGCATGAACAAACTTCATTAGTTTCTTTTTATTCTTTTTTTCTTTTTAAGTACAAAAGATAGTTTGGAAAATAAAAGAACAAAAAAAATCCTAAAGCTCTAAGTCTCCCATGGGCGCTTCCTCTTGGTGTTGAAGTAGGCGTTGATGTTTCGCTCCTCGTGAAGTAGCTTGGTCAACTCTAGTACCTTCTTCTTACTTGCATAACATTGAGATTCGAATGTATCCCTTTCTTCTTTTAGTTGAATCCAGGATCTCTTCAAGTCTTCGAAATCAGTAGGCATGTCGGGATGGAGAACAGTATAGGATTCGTCACCTATAGCAACAGGTTCCATAATTCTTGGTAGAGCAGTGAATGGCATCATGAGGTTTTGAGCTCGAGCTCGCACCCATTTGAGGTAAGGTTCCCAAGGAATGGAGTTTTGGTGCCCCAAAGTCTTGGTATCAGTCTTCTTTACCATGCCCCAAGCGTGTATGAACCTTCGTCGGTAATTCTAGAGATCGTGGTTGTAGTCGAACACAATATCTTGGAGAAGGATATCATGAGGACCATCTCTTCGAGCATAACCAAACTGACATAGAGGTAGAGAAGGGTTGTAAGTAATACCTCCCCTTATGCCAAGGAGTGGTACATTAGGGAATTCTCCACAACGTTCAATGAAAGTGAAGTCCATTTGAGAGAAAAGACACCAACGAATATCTGAATGAGAGAGTGACATTAGTCTTTGAGACCACTTCAACCTTTGCTCGTTCTTCAATACTGATGGAGGAAGGTGCGAAATAAACCACCTGGAAAGTAACGATATACAACACATGAGAGTTCCTTGTCTTTTGGTAGTACGAGTGTGGAGAGAATGTAGGATGTCTCCAAGTAAAGTAGGCACAGGATTACGAGTGAGGAATATCTTGAGGGTGTTCACGTCTATGAACTGATCCGGGTTAGGAAATAGAACCAAACCATAGACTAGCAAGGCCAAGATGTCTTCGATTGCTTGGAAACTCATAGCTTTGAGGAATTCTCGGGCTTTCTTTATCAGAAACTTGGCAAGTAAACCCTTAACTCCGCTTCTAGTTTCCCAATTGGCTTCAATGTCTGAGCGTTTTAGGTGTAATGCTGATGCAATGTCTTCGTACCTAGGAACCTTTTCTAAACCGGTGAATGGCATTTGGTCAAGAATAGGTATCCCAAGTAGCTTAGAGAATTCTTCCAAGGTAGGAACCAACTGATAATGGGAATGTAAAAGAACTGGAATAGGACGTGCATTATATCTTCTTCAAAACCGGAGATAACCAAGTCAAGTAGATAACCATGTCTTTTGATGAACTGAGCATGATCGAGAATCTCTGAAACCAATTCTTTGAGTTGAGAAGGTATACCCATGAAGTTGATTCAGATAGTCTTTCTGGAAGCCATAGTTCCTACAAAACAGAGCAAAGATAAATCCCTAGGTCCTTGAAATAGTTAGAGATGATATGTAATGCACTGATGTCATGTTTAGCAAACACAAGCAATTCACACAATAGCCCTAGGTTTAAGGCTTGCATGAGGTATAGGTGTCTACCCTACCAAAGTTTGAGTTGGTTCATCCTGTCCTATAATAGTAACCGGGTTCTAGGAATCTCATATCATTGATCTTTCTCGTAGGCGTTTATTTCAATACGACTACCAAGTGGTCGACTGAAAATATCCCAAAAGTCTGATCTTAATGAGTGTAGCATCGAGTATCAACCAACCTTAGTCTGCACCAAAGCCGGCCATCTCACTACCTTCTAATGGCCAAGATGGGTCAATTAAGGTTCTAAAAGTTGAGTTAGTGCTGGTGACACCACGCAGAAGCCAAATACTATCCTCAACTTGGAAATGAAGAGTATCAGGACATCCAAAGTGTCACACTAACGTAGCCATCATGTTGACCGTTTCGGTATACGCCTAACGGTCGCGACGATCTATTGCTACTTACCTAAGGAAACCTGGATCCGGGTGTAGGATCCCCTACAAGTATAATACCCAAGAAATCCTTAAAAGTAAAGCATACAAGTCAAAACAAAAAGCAGTAAAGTGATCTAGAAATCCCTAAGGCATTCTCTCTTTAGGGTGTTTCCCCGGCAGAGTCGTCAGATCTGTAATACGGTGGGAGAACTGACTTTGGAATTTGTTTTGCTTTTTATCGCAAATGTTGCGGATAGCAAGAGTCACCACCGACTTTTCTTTTATCCAATTAAGGGAAGGTGAAAAGAACAGAAAAAGGCCTTTGTTACATTCTGAGTAAGGGAGAAGGTTATGAAAAGGGAAGGTATTAACACCCCTTTTCATCCGTAGTTTTCTACGGGCTCTTAGTTGCTTTTAGCTCACTTTAAAAATTACTTTCTGTGTGTTTGACAAAAATGTTTTGAAAAGGCATTTTGCTTTGACTTTGTAATGATTCATGTAGAAGTGTATACAAAGTGTTCGGAAATGTTTTGTTTTGAAAAGTGTTTGAACTTTGACAAAAGTGTGAGGTGTGAAAAGTATTTTGATAGATCAAGCAACTAAAAGTCTTGTTACCTACTAAGAATGGTCGTTTTCGTGTTTTTTTACGTTCCTTTAGAATAGTGCTATCTGTACCATTAGTTGGTAGGTAACCCTATTCATTGGATGTAGAAGGGACATTCGAAGAGACATCGGATGGTCATAGAAGGCAACTTGTAGGAGTATCCTAGCACATCCGAAGGGACGATCATCACTTTTCGTAGGCAACAATCGAGGGACGAGATCATGTTTTTGTAGGCCACGTCGAGGGACTCATGATCTTTGATTTGAAGGGACTATGATGATATGCTTGTAGGCAACGGTGCTAGGATACCTCTACGTTCGAGGGACTTGACCATTTATTCGAAAGGCAACGAGAGAGAATTACCCTAAGGGGTGTGTCATACCCCAAAATTTTCCCTCCATCTTCTCAAGACATTCCATACATCCATACTCAAGGATTCCTCAAGGGTTGATCAGACAAACCCTCTCCTAGACAGTCAACCCAAATTAGGGTTTGGCAATTCTCAGATCAAATTGGATTTCCAACATCTCCAATGTTCATCATGCCTCCTCATATGCATCAAATGTTCTCCATGTCAAGTTTCAAGCTTCACAAGTCAAATTTCCTCAGACAATTGCTCAGATGGTTGAAAATCAGTTGTATTGGACAAAAAGTCAACTGTGGTCAACATGCAGTCAAACTTCATGATTTTTGGTCAACATCCTCATTTTGAAGTTACATTCATCATTTGATTAAGGGTTGATCATGATTCATCAAGAAAACTCAAGATTTGCTCAAAAGACAAACTTTCTAAATTAGGGTTTCTCTGAGAAAAGTCAACTGAACTTTGACTGATCATAACTTCTTCATACTTTCTTAAAAAAATTTTCACCACCTCTTGTTTTGAAGGAAATTCCATTCTCTACAACTTCATGTCTCACAAGAATGTTCAAAAAATGCTTCATTTGAGAGGTATGGATCAAAACATTACAGGTCCTTTTCAAAAGTCAACAAAAAGTCAACTTTTTGTTTTGAAGATATATTGAGCATGGAAACTCCAATTGAGATAAGACCAAAAAGGTTGGTTAGAGGACTCTTATAGCTTTCCAAAAAGTCCAAGAACACTCAAAAATGTGGAAAATTGAGCAAGATACACTATTCAGAAGTTGGACAATTTTGGACAATTGCACAAAAGGATATTTTGGTCAAAATGCAAAATTTTCCAAATGGGCCTATAATCTTTTGATCCAAACTTGTTCATGGCATTATTTGTGACCCATAAATGCTTAGCCATGGCAATTTTCTATTTTATTAATTTGTTTTTGAATTTTAAACCATTTAATTCAAAATTAAATTATATAAAATATGAAAATAAGATATTTTTTCAAGATGATTGGATTTTGATCAAACTTGAGGTCCAAGGAAGCCCATACAACTTGCCAATTTCGTGCATGATCATACATTTAAGAGAAAATCAAATTTCTTTCAAAAAATTGATTTTATTTGAAAATCATTGAATGCATTCCAAATCAAATCTTTTTGCCTTGTTTTTTTTTCTCTCAAATCCCTCTATAAATAGCCAGCAAGTTCACAAGACAAGGACACGAAACCCTAGCCCTTACAACAACCCTTATTTTGCCAAAATTTCTCAAGAATTGTAAAATTTCAAATTTTATTTTCCAGCCACATTCAGCCCTCAAAAACCACTCCATTGTCTTCAGGAGGTAAGTTTGAGTAAGTACACACCCTTGCCAATGGTTAAAACAAGCTGAATCGACGCATATACATTCTTACATATTCAAAACTTTTTTGATTTTGCACTTTTATTATCTGCTCGTTTCAATCGATTCTAATGCTTTTATTGTGTTCATAAGACTCCATATACACGATCTGGGCAATCGCTAGCAAGGTTGAACGTCCAAATCTCACGATGCCATGTTTAGGGTTTTTGAACTGTTGAGTTTCAAACTGATAGGTAGAGGCATTTTCAGGAAAAACTGAGGCCACCATTAGATTCACAGACCCCGATTTAGGGGGGGTAGCCTTAAGCCCAGCCTTCGAATCCACGTATTTTGCAGGTTCAGAGATCGTGCTTCCCGGAGAAGATGACCGGAGCCCTAGCTCCGGCGCTGACTCAGGCGAAGACCGGCGAGGAGATGGCGTGGCATAATAACGCGTTTTGATTCGTCTGTTCGTAAGTTATGGGGTCCACGCGTGGCTGACTCAGTTTGAAACATAACCAGGACGCGTCATCATTCAAATTCAAATGTTTCCAGCTTTTCAAACACCAAGTGTCAAGTGGCGTAGTGGTAAAGGCGCTGGTTTGGAAAGATACTCTCAAAGGTCCTCAGTTCGAACCATGCCAGGACCAGATTTGTTTTTCTTTTCACAAACTTAACTATTTTCATATATTTTTTCATATTTTCTTTTATTTAATATTTTACATGCATTTTATTTTATTTCAATATTTTTTATCATGCATTTTAAAATACCAAAAAATATTCTTCTTTTTGCATTATTTTCATAAAATGTTTATTTAATTTATAAAATTAAAAAATATTATTTTGCATGCATATTTAATTTTATTTCTAATTTATCATTTAAATCACTTTTAATTAGTTTTTAATTATTAAATTGCATCCAAAAAATCTCAAAAAAATTATTTTAGCATATTAATGTTATTCCCAGCATGAAATATTTTTCTCATTCAAAAATTTGCATTTTTACTAACATTTTCCTCTTATTCGATTTCCTCGTATTTTCCGATTTTCTCATCTTTTCCCAGGTTATCCCGTTTTAGACGATTTCTTTTACTGTTTTTCTTTTTCCAATAATGTAGCTGCTTATGGGATGTAATAGTTTTAATTAGGGCTTTTTATTTTCCGCACGGTTAAATTATGTATCTTCCCCAAAGCCATGTAATAGCGTAGGATTTATCTTTCCGCATCTTTATACTTCCGCATTTTAATTTCTGCACCATATAAACTGCTAGTAATTAGGCGTGTATGGCAAGACTAAAATTGGGCATAGATCACTAATTTCCAAGATAAAATACCTGAAATCAACACACTCTTTTCACACACGCACCCCTTAGGGTAATTCTCTCTCGTTGCCTTTACGAATTCAAATGGTCATGTCCCTCGAACGTAGAGGTATTCTAGCACCGTTGCCTTCAAAACAAATCATCATAGTCCCTTCGATACAAAGATCATAAGACCCACGATGTCGCCTCCGAATACATGATCTTGACCCTCGATTGTTGCCTACGAAAAATGATGATAGTCCCTTCGAATGTGCTAGGATACTTCCTACAAGTTGCTTTCTATGACCATACGATGTCCCTTCGAATGTCCCGCTTACATCCAACAAATAGAGTTACCTACCAACTAATGGTATGGATAGCGCTATTCTAAAGGAACGTAAAACAATACGAAAACGACCAATTCTGAGTAGGTAATAAGACTTTTAGTTGCTTGCTCAAACAAAATACTTTTCACACCTCACAC
This sequence comes from Vicia sativa, assembly GCA_021764765.1. Lineage (NCBI taxonomy): Eukaryota > Viridiplantae > Streptophyta > Magnoliopsida > Fabales > Fabaceae > Vicia > Vicia sativa. The sequence continues at coordinate 144,356,649 of CM038792.1, forward strand.
TTTTGTCAAAATTCAAATTCTTTTCAAAAAATGAAACATTTCCAAACACTTTGTATACATTCCTACATGAATCATTACAAAGTCAAAGCGAAATGCCTTTTCAAAACATTTTTGTCAAACACACAGAAAGCACAATTTTAAAGTGATCTAAGAGCAACTAAGAGCCCGTAGATAACTACGGATGAAAAGGGGTGCTAATACCTTCCCTTTTCATAACCTTCTCCCTTACTCAGAATCTAACGAAGGTCTTTTTCTGTACTTTTTACCTTCCCTTAATTGGATAAAAGAAAAGTCGGTGGCGACTCTTGCTATCCGCACATTTGCGATACAAAAACCTACAAAGTCAGTTCACCGTGTTACATGGTGCATGTGTGAAAAGGGTGTGTTAAATTCAGATATATTATCTTGGAATTAGAAGTGATCTACGTTCGTTTTTATCTTGCCATACACGCCTAGTTACTAGCAGTTTATAAGGTGCGGAAAGTAAATTGCGGAAAGTAAAATGCGGAAAGTAAATGTCCTACGCTATTAGATGGCTTTGGGGCAGTTACATAATATAGGAGTGTGAAAAGTAAAATCCTAATTAAACGATTACATCCCATGAGCAGTTACATAATATTGGAAAAGAATGCGAGAAGATAAATCCTAACTATTACAACATGTAAGCAGATACATGAAGAAAAATATGTTAGTAAAAGAAAATTTTAAATGAAGAAAAATGTTTTTGGGTTAGTAATGATAATTAGATGGTAGAGTAATTTTTTGGGAATTTTCTGGATTGGTTTTGATGAAAAAAAAAGTAATTAAAAGTCAATTTAATGGTTAATTAACAATTAATTAAAATATGCATGCAAAAATATTAATTTTAATGTCAAAAATTAAATAAACATTTTTCTGATTAAAATGCAAAAATATTAATTTTAATGCCAGGATTCGAACTCAGGACACCCCTTTCACATGCACACGCCACTTGCCACTGGACCAACCTGCGTTTGGTGTTAGTTAAATGAAACAAAAACAATATGAACGAAATTGAGTTTTGAGAACCCAGAAACCGCGCAAAGAACTTCATATTCTTCGTTTGAATTTTTGAATTCATAGCGACGACCTGGTTCGACGCTACAGCCCCTGCAAAATTCAAAAATCACATACAAGCAATATAAATTCATTGTGAATACATGGTTCGACTGAGTTTTGTCTCCTGAACACGATGGTGGTCTTAGTTTTGGCTAATTTTATCTTAAACAGAAAGCCCTAAATCGGAGCTATAAACCCTAGCAATGGCAAACTCCAATTCCTACACTGAAACTTAAATAAACCTATACAGAAAGCTTCGAAAAATCATTAGAAACATAAATATGCAATCAGAACACGTTAAACATGAATGTATGTATGAATTCGATTTCAAGCTTTTTCGACACAAACTGTGATCTGGATGTATCGATTCTGGGTGTTTCAACGCGTGGGGATGATTGGAATAGCTTCCTGGGACCTTGAGGATGCTTGTTCAATCCTCAAAACTCCTTGAATTGGCCTCCAAAGTCAAAACCGAAATTGCTTTTTTCACAAGTTTTCTTGAAAATTTTTTAGGGTTCTTGAGGCAGAATTTTCGTCTTTGTGTCATGTAATAACATCATGTATATATAGTGGATGAATTTAGGTCAAGAATTATGAGGAAATAATGTACCAATCAATGAGAAAATATTTGATTTGGTATAAAACTAAATATTGCCTTTTTGATCAAATTTCAATCAATTCTCTTGCCAATCAATGCCAATTTCAAATTTGCCAGCTTGTGTGGATTGCTTGGACCTCAAGAATGAGAGAAAAATCTAATTTGCATTTAATTTTGATTTTCTACCTTTTATTTTAATTAAATTGGCTTTTAAATGATTAAAATCCAAAATAAATAGAAAAATAAAAGATAAATTCGTGGCCTTGGGCTTGGAGGTTCCAAATCAGCTGAGGAACAAGTTTGAACCAAGAAAAGTTAGGCCCATTTGCAAAATTTTGGATTTTGTCAAGTATTTCTCTTTGTGCACCTCCTCAAAAATGCTCAACTTGTGCAAGGTGTATCCTGCTCAATTTTTAACATTTTTGGGTGTTCTTGGACTTTTTAGAAATCTCAAGATGTCCTATAAACAAACTCTTTGGTTTCATCTCAATTGATGTTTCCATGCTCAATAACACTTCTTTACAAAAAGTTGACTTTTTGTTGACTTTGAAAAGGACCTGTAATGTTTTGACCCATATCTTCCAAATGAAGCATTTTTTGGCTAGGCTTGTGAGACATGAAGTTGTAGAGAATTGAGTTTCATTAAGAATGAGAGGTGGTGGAAATTTTTTTGATAAACTATGAGAAAGTTATGCCTGGTCAAAGTTCTGTTGACTTTTGTCTAAGAAAGCCCAATTTAGAAACTTTGACTTTTGATCAATTCTTGAGTTTTCTTGATGAATCATGATCAACCCTTGATCAAATGATGAATGTTACTTCAAAATATGTATGTTGACCAAAAATTATGAAGTTTGACTGCATGTTGACCACAGTTGACTTTTTGTCCAATAAAACTAATTTTCAACCATCTGAGCAATTGTCTGAGGAAACCTGACTTGTAAGGCTTGAAAGTTGACATGGAGATTCTTTGAAGCATATGATGAGGCATGATGACCATTGGAGATGTTGGAAACCACCTTGATCTTAGAATAGCCAAACCCTAGTTTGGGTTGATTGCCTAGAAGAGGGTTTGTCTGGTCAACCCTTGTGGAATCCTTGAGTATGGATATGTGAAATGCCTTGAGAAGTGGGAGGGAAAATTTTGGGGTATTACAATACCAAATCAAGGTATCGTTGTGTTCGGAATGACACTCGTGGCCACCACAGGCCCTGGACTCACCGGTGTGGTCTAGGGAAAAGGGACTGATACTGACGCAGTTGACCCTGAAACAATAGTGTCGTGTAGTGGGGGAAATATTGTAAGTTGCGTAACGAATGGGTCAGACGTTCCCAGGGTTCGCGGTGGAATTTCATCCACGTTTGACGCAGAAGTAGTGTTTGTCATCCTAAATATACGCTTTCTAATAGGTAGTTTGTTGTTTGTTAAATTTTCACTTCTAAGTCTCATACACCTATGACATACAACAAACTTTAAAACTAAGCACTTGGTCCCACCGGGTGTGCCAATTTGTTTACTGTGGAAAATGGTAAACAAGCGTTGTCCTCCCTATGTCCTAAAACTAAGGGTTACTCGCAAGATCGACCAGTTGATCTTAAGACGTGAGCTAAGATTTTGTATATTGTATTAATTCTGTCGAAAATATGCCTAGCCAAGAAACAGTTTTCTAAGACCAAAGGAAATAGTACAATGACTTTCCACACAGAAGTTTCGACCGACTGACTGGTAACTCATGTCTAACAGTATATTCTGGACAAAATAAGACTCAACGAACTAACTGGTTGGTGACTCGTGATCGACAAGCAGTGTTGAAAAGTTCATGCAAAGTTGCTCAAAATGAATACGAAAAGTAAAGACATTAAAGAGATAAAATTGAAAAGATAAACTGATTGCATTGAAAATAAAGTTGGTGATTCACGTACATCAAAAACTTAGTGACTCTTTCTTCCTTAAGCGCAGAATTGGGCAGAGTATTGGTAAGCAATTTGAGAATACAAGTGAACACCCCCAAAAATTACAGCGAAGTGACTTATTTATAGTAATTTACAAGATAACCGCTGAAAGCAATCAATGGACGAAAATGAAACTAAAACGTAACTGCTACATAAGATTTCGCCATCCACTTGGCGCCTAACAACCACGATCTCTTGAGGTAACTGCCCACGATCTTCAGAATTTGACTCTTTCTCGCTCGTGACTTCAAAAGGGTTAACCGCTCCTTGCTTTGATACATCTCAGGAAGAATGAAATTTCCCTAAGTCCCTTAGACTACGTCTTCGACAACATCTGAACTTCGATCAATTCTCTCTCAGCCCATAATATGTCGCATCGACCAACAACCTTTCTTTATCCATCCAGCCGATGCGGTTCATCTTCGACACATTTGTCTTGACTCCTTTTTCCTTCTGGTCGCCGCTCTCTACTTTTCCCAGGTTTATTTGATACTTTTGTCGAATCGACCAATTTCTCGGTTCGCTCTCTTGGTCGACACACTTCTTTCTGACGTCTTTGACTTGGTTTTATAAATTCTCCTAAGGAACCTATATTCGTTCAGGATCGGCCCCTAACTTGTAGGGATGTTTGCCTTTGACACGTGGCCTTAAACGTATGTAGGAAATGTCGGATAACAGATACATCCACTGATATTGTACTGGTCCAAAAACCTTAGCTTCATAAGCCAATTGAATTACCAAATGCGTCATAATGGTAAAAAAGGATGGAGGAAAAATAGTTTCCAGTTGACTAAGTGTTATAGCTATTTGAGACTCCAATTGTGCAAGAATATCCATATTAAGTACTTTAGAGCATATTTGCTTGAAAAGTTACAAAGTTCAATAATAATTGAAGTGACTTTATCTGGAAATGAACCTCTTAATGCCACCAGGAGAAATTGTTGTATTAGTGTAACATGGTGAACTGACTTTGTAGGTTTTTGTATCGCAAATGTGCAGATAGCAAGAGTCGCCACCGACTTTTCTTTTATCCAATTAAGGGAAGGTAAAAAGTACAAAAAAAGACCTTCGTTAGATTCTGAGTAAGGAGAAGGTTATGAAAAGGAAGGTATTAGCACCCCTTTCCATCCGTAGTTATCTACGGGCTCTTAGTTGCTCTTAGATCACTTTAAAATTGTGCTTTCTGTGTGTTTGACAAAAATGTTTTGAAAAGGCATTTCGCTTTGACTTTGTAATGATTCATGTAGGAATGTATACAAAGTGTTTGGAAATGTTTTGTTTTGAAAAGAGTTTGAACTTTGACAAAAGTGTGAGGTGTGAAAAGCATTTGATTTGAGCAAGCAACTAAAAGTCTTATTACCTACTCAGAATTGGTCGTTTTCGTGTTGTCTTACGTTCCTTTAGAATAGCGATATCCATACCATTAGTTGGCAGGTAACTCTATTTGTTGGATGTAAGCGGGACATTCGAAGGGACATCGGATGGTCATAGAAGGCAACTTGTAGGAAGTATCCTAGCACATTCGAAGGGACTATCATCATTTTTCGTAGGCGACAATCGAGGGTCAAGATCATGTATTCGTAGGCGACATCGTGGGTCTTATGATCTTTGTATCAAAGGGACTATGATGATTTGTTTTGAAGGCAACAGTGCTAGAATACCTCTACATTCGAGGGACATGACCATATTTGAATTCGTAAGGCAACGAGAGAGAATTACCCTAAGGGGTGCATGTGTGAAAGAGTGTGTTGATTTCAGATATTATATCTTGAAATTAGAGTGAGCTATGTTGATTTTATCTTGCCATACACGCCTAATTACTAACAGTTTATAGGGTGCGAAAATTAAAATGCGGAATGTAAAGATGCGGAAAGATAAATGTCCTACGCTATTACATGGCTTTGGGGCAGATACATAATTTAAACTTGCGGAAAATAAAAACCTAATTTAAACTATTACATCCCATGAGCAGTTACATTATTGGAAAAAAAGAAACGATAAGAAAAAAAATCGTCCGAACGAGATAACCTGTAAAAGGATGAGAAATCGGAAAATACAAGAGAAATCGAATAAGAGAAAAATATTAGTAAAAATGCAAATTTTTGAATGAGAAAAATATGACATGCTGGAAATAACATAAATATGCTAAGATAAATTTTTGGGATTTTTGGATGCATTTTAATAATTTAAAACTAATTAAAATTGATTAAAATGCTAAATTATGAATAAAATAAAATATGCATGCAAAATAATATTTTTTAATTTTATAAATTAAATAAGTATTTTCTGAAAATAAATGCAAAAGGAAAAATATTTTTGATGATTTTTAATGCATGAATGAAAATATTGAAAAGAATTAAAATGAATGCAAAAATATTAAATGGAAAATAATAAAACAAGAAAAAGATTGCAAACATGTAAAACCAAATGCCATGGCCAGGGATCGAACTGGAGACCTTCCGCTCACAACCCCACGCCTTTGCCATCTGATCTGGAGCACACGCGTGTCATTGAATCGGAACGGATGGTGTATGAACAAGTGTCGCCTTCCTGTTGCCTCGTCACCGCGCCAAACTTCATCTCTTTCGTTTTGAATTTTTGAAAATATAGCGTCGGCCATTGCTCGACGCTATGTCCCTGGCAAAATTGAAAATCACACACAGATAATATAAATGATTTCTAAGACCATGGTTCGATTCAGGACATCATTCCGAATTCATTGGCAATGGTCTTGAAGTCTAATTTTTCCATTTGAGAGAAACCCTAAATCGTGGTTAAAAACCCTAGCTATGGCATATCGAGTTCCTGGCCATGGAAATGCAATCAAACAGCCCAGATCGCTTGCAAACTCATCACTGATCACAAAAACAACAATGAAACATGTTAATAATGCATGAAAAACAGAAATCGATTTCAAGAAAAAGTGTCAAAACCGTGAGTTTGATTTCGGGATTCTTGATGGATTCTTGATCTGTAAGGGTCTGGAATGAATCAATGGACCTCCAGGAAGCTATTGGATGGCTTAGAATCGGTTGAATCGAAGCAAAAACAAGGTTGCTAGTAGCTTGTAACCCACGGTTTTTTGAGCTTCAATAAGGGTTTCTCCAGTCAAAAATTCTACCCTAATTCGTGTGGCATGAGTTGTGTATATATAGTAGAAGGATTTGGAGTTAATTTGAGGAAGAATCAATCACTAATCAATGCAAATCAAATTTGATTTTTGTACAAAATCAAATTTTCATTTTTTGATCAATTTTCAATCAAATCTTGCCATATCAATCCAAATTTCGAAATTTGCTGGCTTTATTGAGTTACTTGGATCTCAAGGAAGAGAGAAAAATCAATTTTGCATTTAATTTTGATTTTATACTTTATTTTTGAATTTAATTTGTATTTAAATGAATAAATTCCAAATTAAATAGAAAAATAAAATAAAAATTCGTGGCATTGGGCTTGGATATTCCTAATTGCATAAGGAACAAGTTTGGATGAAGAAAAAGTAAGCCCATTTGCAAAATTTTTGATTTTTAGAAGCATCTCTCTTTGTGCACTTCTCCAAAATTGCCCAACTTGTGAATGGTGTATCTTGCTCAATTTTCCATGTTTTTGAGTGTTCTTGGACTTTTTGGAAAGCTCTAAGAGTCCTCTAACCAACCTTTTTGGTCTCATCTAAATTGGAGTTTCCATGCTCAATATATCTTCAAAACAAAATGTTGACTTTTTGTTGACTTTGAAAAGGACCTGTAATGTTTTGAGCCATACCTCTCAAATGAAGCATTTTTTGGACATTCTTGTGAGGCATGAAGTTGTAGAGAATTGAATTTCCTTCAAAACAAGAGGTGGTGGAAAAATTTCTGAGAAAGTATGAAGAAGTTATGCTCAGTCAAAGTTTGGTTGACTTTTCTCGAGAAACCCTAATTTAGAAAGTTTGACTTTTGAGCAAATCTTGAGTTTTCTTGATGAATCATGATCAACCCTTAATCAAATGATGAATGTAACTTCAAAATGAGGATGTTGACCAAAAATCGTGAAGTTTGACTGTATGTTGACCACAGTTGACTTTTTGTCCAATACAACTGATTTTCAACCATCTGAGCAATTGTCTGAGGAAACTTGACTTGTGAAGCTTGAAACTTGACATGGAGAATCTTTGAAGCATATGAGGAGGCATGATGAACATTGGAGATGTTGGAAGTCCATCTAGAGCTGAGAATTGCCAAACCCTAGTTTGGGTTGATTGTCTAGGAGAGGGTTTGTCTGATCAACCTTTGAGGAATCCTTGAGTATGGATGCATGGAATGTCTTGAGAAGATGGAGGGAAAATTTTGGGGTATGACAATTAGAACATGACAATCATAACTTTTTAAGCCGAATATTTTTCGCTGCATGACATGAACACAACGTGGGATATTTGATGAGCATTCATTTGGAGCTTTTATATTCTTAAGAACACTCAAAAAGCATCTTTTTCTTTGTTAGTCATTTGATAACATGCTCTAGGAAGAATCATTGTACTACTTTTGGGACTTGGTTAAGGGTGAAACATAATTCTTATGCCCATATCTACAAGGTCGGCTTGTGCCTTGTAATTATCTTTATATTATCCCTCTTGGTTTAACAATGTACCAATGTGTCGCATACAATTTTTTCAATGTGCATCACATATAAATTGTGACGCAATACATTATATTGCCAATAAGGCAAAGTGGAGAAAATACTCTTCTTTTTCCAAGGTTGTGCCCCATTCTCTAGACCCTCTTCTATAATTTCATCTATTTTCCTTGTAATTTCATCCCCATCTTGTATTTTAGGAGGAGGATCCCTTAACTCTATTGTTCCATCAAAATCTTTACTATTTAACCTCCACTTGTGATTAGGAGCTAACCAAAGCCGATGACACATGTAGCAAAACTTTCCACCATGACTTACCATCGTGAGGAAGTTTCAATACCACAACATGGACAAGCATATTTTCCTTTAGTACTCCATCCAGATAAGTTTGCATATGCTGGAAAGTTATTGTTGGACCATATTATAGCAGTATGGAGTTGAAATGTCGCTTTCTTATAAGCATTAAAAGTTTTGATTCCATCAAACCATAACTCTTGCAACTCTTGTACTAATGGTTGTAGATAAACATCAATATTATTTCCAGGACCTTTAGGTCATAGAGTTAGTAGTGATAACATGAAGAATAATTGTTTCATACACATCCAAGGAGGAGGATTATAAGGAATTAGCATGACAAGCCAAGTGTTATGGGTTATACTCATAGTCTTAAAAGGATTAAATCCATCAGAAGCCACCCCTAATCAAACATTATGAGGATCTGACGAAAATGTTGGATAGCGAGAGTTAAATTCCTTCCAAGTAAGTGAGTCAGTTGGATACCTAAGAGACCCATCATTCAATCTACCATCATGGTGCCATCTCATTGATTCAGAAATTTAAGATGACATGAATAACCTTTGCAACCTTGGTTTCAAAGGAAACCAACGAAGGATCTTTGCAGGCAAGTTCTTTCGCTTTTCGAAAGTCACTTTTCCATTAGCTTGTACATCCTCAATTGTTGTTTTCCACCTTGAAGTACCACACTTTAGACATGTTTGGTCATTGATATGTTTATCCCAGTACAATGTGAAATTATTGGGACATGCATGAATCTTTTCATACCCTAACCCTAACCCTGAAATCATCTTCTTTGTTTCATAGTATGATTGGTAAAACATTTCCTTCCAATAGAGCATCTCACAATAAATCTAATAACATAGAAAATGACTTGTCTCTCCACCCATGAAGACACTTTAAATGATATAAATGCACCATAAACGATAGTTTGTTATACTTCTTACAATTTGGATATAGAACTAGCTCATTCTCTTTCACCAATTCGTATAATTTAACATTTTCTCCTACTTCTAGATTCCTTTCACCTTTTCCAGAAAATGTCTCTTCTAAAGAAGGCATTGCAAAAACATCACGAATTAACTCATTCATGTCACGCTCCATTTCCAATTATTGTTCAGTTGCACCACTTGAAGTTGTGGGTCTCTCACCATGAAATATCCATTGTGTATAACCTCTAAGAAATCTATGTCGCGGATCAACTAAGTGTTCATAAACACTAGAGCGAGTATATGACTTACAGTTGACACATTTTATACAAGGACACAATATTTTTTTCGTTATCTTCGGACTTTTGAAAAGCAAATTCAAAAAATTCGTTAACTCCTAAAATATATTCTTGACTTTGTTGTGATGGATCACGAATCCACCTTCTATACTCCATTTGACAAAATTAACTATAACTAAATTAACTGAAATAAATAAAAGAGTAAGTGCAATAGTTATTCAAGATACACCAAATCAAAAACAACATTCTACATTTCTACTTTTTAATTCAAAATCACAACCGGACATGAAAATCTAGAGGCATGGTAAGAAATAAAATATGGCCGGGCAGACTCTGTTTGTTCTAGATATATAAGTATAATACTAATATATTATAACTATATTTTTTTTTTTATGTGAGGATTATATAATTTGCTCGTTAACCAGTACTATTTATAAAAATGTATGAGCTCCCATACTAAGTGTGCGTTTTAGACTTGAATTGCCATAAAAATGAATGGCTCCCATACTAACTGTGTGCTTTAGACTTTAACTCCCATAAAAATGAATGGCTCCCATATTTTTATTAATATCTCTTCAACTTCTAACACAGTCACAATCAGCTTTCAAAAACATGGTTTAATTTCTCAAACCAGGAAACCGCTAGTTTTGACCGGTTTATCTGGTTTTTTGGTATCTTTTCTGGAACCGTTTTGATGATATACCAGTGTATTTATGCTTTGTTATAACTTTTGGTGAAGAAAACATACAATATTTACCAACAATAATCAAACTTACAATATTGATAACATTTTAAATATTTGAGAGTGGAGAAAACATATCAAGAAATATGGAATCAATAATTAAATTTTTTTTTACACCGTCAATTTCATCACTGCATTACAAAAGTTTAGTCACGAACCAATTCTTTTTTTATAATTTATTAATCGTTTTTACTATTTCATAATATTTTATTTATTTTTATGTCAGTGCACTCAATAACTAAAATTTAAATTATATTAATTAATTTACTATATCCAATTAATCAAAATTGTTTTTTAAGATTATTTTTAAAATCTAAGACTTATACAATAATCAAACTTTTATACATCATTAATCATCACAGTTGTTGGAGTGAAAGGAAGAAAAATATAAGAAGAAAAATATCAAAACATCAATATTGTAAATTTTATTGTTGATCATATTTGTGAATAGAGCGGTAAACATTTTTCTATCTAAAATTACAATATTCCAAAACAAAAAGTAAAAGTGCAGTAAATAGTCAACGGTTTTTTTGTCAAAGTTAAAATGGTAGCAACAACACGGTTATAAATGTGTGTTAAATATTTGGAAAAAAAATGTTAAATCTTCTTTTTGGACTAGTGACATCTTCACTCTTACAAGAATAACATGCACACCCATACTATATTAGAGATTTTAAAAAATATTTTATAAGAGCTTTTGTAAATAATCTAGAGGTATCTTATTCTCTATAAGTTGATTTGACAACTATCATTTTATCTATTGAAATTTCTCATGATGACAGATGATACAGTCTTTTATTTGATTGGAATGGGACTCCATGCTTCTTCATCAAACTTTTTCTAATCCAAATATTATTCTTAAAAGCTTTAAATTAGATTGTCTAACTTTGTGTACCTCAATCCGAGTTTGAATAGTTTTTATAAAATAATTATTTAATATTAAAATATTATTGGATTGTCTAATTGCTTTTTTCTAATCCAAATACCTACCGTGATCAATCAAAGTTTAATCATTTTTAATAAAATATTAGTTGAGGTGTTTTATCATTATATGATAATTTTTGTTAAGATATCAAAGTTTTAAAATATCATTTTGATTTAACATTATTTTAAACAATTTTTTATAATAAAATGTTTTAATTTTTTTTTGAGGATTATGTGATTTTAAATATGTTTTAACTTTCAATAATATATATCTATACTATCGAATATAAAATATTTTCTTTTAGTTTATTAAAAATAAATTTAATATAAATTTTCCATGTCATTTCATAATATCTTTAGTAGTGTACATTTTATAATCTTTTTAAATTTATGTTTTAATTTTCAATAATATATATCTATACTATCGAATATAAAATATCATATTTTAGTTTATTAAAAATAAATTTTCCATGTTATTTCATACTATCTTTAATAGTGTACATTTTATAATCCTTTTACATTGAATCAAAAATTTAGTACACTTTCATGAAACGCAATATAAAGATTCATCCATATAAATAGTTATTCAAATTAACACTAACAACCAGATATGGATTTACCATCCTTGTCATCTACGAATAGTAACTATGTGCATTCACCAACCATGTCACTGTTATTACGATCATCAAAGTGTGTTAGAGATTTTTGAATTTTCAAGATCATCGTCATCTACAAATGACAATGATAGGTATGGATTAAGTAACTCTGTCAGCACCACCATGATTATTATTTAAAGGGAGTGAAATTGTCATTTAACGGAAATGAGATATTTCATTATTTTACAGAGAAGCTTCGAGTGATAAATTCAAAAATATTATATAGTGGAGGCAAAACTATTATCTATAATTGAAATTTATATTTTGTATTTTCAAAAAATATTTTAAAATTTCAAAAAAATAGTTTATATATAAAATAATGTACTTTTGATACAATATATTTTATATGACAGTATTTACATGTTAAATAAATATATAAATTAATGAAATTAATAATTAAGATCGGTATTTAATTTATTTTAATTTTTGTATGAGACAAATTTAAATATTAAAGATATTTATTAAAAATTAATTTAGTTTTTGTGGGGCTTGAGATGAATGTTCATCATCCTGCGAACTCCTATATTGATACTTCAACATTCGATTTTAGATGTTGGAGTCTTACTTAACTTATATCAACTTTGTTCTCAATTTTTACATCAATTGTGATTTAAATATTAACTTTTATTATCAAATTTTGTTGTACATCTATGGAAAGATTTTAGTTACTACAGATAGTCCTATATTGATACTTCATCATTCGATTTTAGATATTGGAGTCTTACTTAACTTATATCAGCTTTGTTCTCAATTTTTACATCAAATTTGATTTTAATATTAACTTTTATTGTCAAATTTTGTTGTACATCTATGGAAAGATTTTAGTTACTACAGATAGAGATTATGTCAAGACCCCATTTCTAAGCAATGTTAAAATAGAATTTGTGTACAAAATATTTTGTCAATATAATTGAAGATGATTCAAAATAAATTGTGTATTGTGTGCACATGTGATTGGTTTCCATATTTTTTTCCATGGACAAAACTTATACCAAAACTCAAATTTGATACTCAAACTCATACCTTTCATTATTTAATTTTATATATAGAGTTAATAGTATTTTATTTGCAAAGATAGAAAAAAATAATTAAATTTTTTTACACAATCAATTTCATGATTGCATTACAAAAATTTATGTCATGAACCACTTCTTCTTTTTTTTTTTTATAATTTATTAATCGCTTTTACTATTTCATAATATTTTATTTATTTTTATGTCAGTGCACTCAATAACTAAATTATAAATTACATTAATTAATTTATTATATCCAATTAATCAAAATTATTTTTTCAGATTATTTTTAAAATCTAATACTCGTACAATAATCAAACTTTTATACATCATTAATCATCACAGTTGTTGGAGTGAAAGGAAGAAAAATATAAGAAGAAAAATATCAAAACATCAATATTGTAAATTTTATTGTTGATCATATTTGTGAACATAGCGGTAAACATTTTTCTATCTAGAATTACAATTTTCCAAAACAAAAAGTAAAGGTGCAGTTAATAGTCAAAAGTTTTTTTGTCAAAGTTAAATGATAGCAACAACACGGTTATAAATGCGTATTAAATATTTGAAAAAAGAGATGTTAAATCTTCTTTTTGCACTAGTGACATCTTCACTCTTACAAGAATAACATGCACACCCGTACTATATTAGAGATTTTAAAGAATATTTTATAAGAGCTTTTGTAAATAATCTGGACGTATCTTATTCTCTATAAGTTGATTTGATAACTATCATTTTATCTATTGAAATTTCTCATGATGACAAATGGTACAGCCTCTTATTTGATTACAATGGGACTCCATGCTTCTTCATCAACATTTTTCTAATCCAAATATTATTCTTAAAAGCTTTAAATTAAATTGTCTAACTGTGTGTACCTCAATCAGAGTTTGAATAGTTTTTATAAAATAATTATATAATATTCAAATATTATTGGATTGTCTAATTGCCTTTTTCTAATCCAAATACCTACTGTGATCAATCAAAGTTTAATCATATTTAATAAAATATTGCTTGAGGTGTTTTATCATTATGTGATAATTTTTTTTAAGATATCAAAGTTTTAAAATATCATTTCAATTTAACATTATTTTAAACAATTTTTTATAATAATATATTTTAATATTTTTCTGAGGATTATGTGATTTTAAATATGTTTTAATTTTCAATAATATATCTATACTACCGAATATAAAATATTATATTTTAGTTTATTAAAAATAAATTTAAAATAAATTTTCCATGTCATTTTATAATATCTTTAGTAGTGTACATTTTATAATCTTTTTGAATTTATGTTTAAATTTCAATAATATATATATCTATACTATCGAATATAAAATATCATATTTTAGTTTATTAAAAATAAATTTTCCATGTTATTTCATAATATCTTTAATAGTGTACATTTTATAATCCTTTTAAATTGAATAAAAAATTTATTACACTTCCATGAAGCGCAGTGTAAAGATTCAACCATATAAATAGTTATCTAAAATCACAGTAACAACCGTCATTCTTTAATTTGGAAGTCTTCTTGAAATATATTTTATATATTCTTTATTGGAGTGCAGTGGAACCAGACTATCACATGGTGATCTAGGGATTCTTGGTTTGTCAAGATTAACACCATGTACAAAAGGCAATGATATGGATTTACCATCCTTGTCATCTATAAATAGCAACTATGTGCATTCACCAACTGATCGGTGGTTTCTACATAGATATTTAGCATTGAATTTTATTATCGTTTCTTGTAATTGCTTAGTCTTATATGTCATTTCACGACATTTTATGCTTTGGTTGTGTGTTTAAGTGTTTTCAGGGTCAGGATAATAAAACATGGTAAATCGGGGCAAAAGAAGTGCAAAAATCAGAGTATTTGAGGCTACAGAGGTCCTGACAAGGCCACCCGTGTCATGGGACACGACCCGTGTTAGAAATAGCACAAAATGGAGATTTTGAGAAGAAACAGGAGCTGATACGGGTGCCCGTGTCAGAAAGCTTGGGCAAAGTGCGCATAAATAGAGGCCGACACGGGTGCCCGTGTCATCGGACACGGCCCGTGTCAGCCATGACGTTGAGAATTATGGTTTTTTGCTATTTTATAGCGATTTGGGTCATTAAGGGTGGTTTGCACATTTGGTATTGCTTGGGAATGACCTAACACTATATAAACCTTATTTTGAGAAGGAGAAGGGGACTTTTTGCCACCGGAGAGAATAATTCACGATAGAAGAGCGAAGATTCAACAGTTTTGGGAACAAAGAACTCTTTATGCGCGAGAGCAATTGAAGATTGAAGACCCAATCTATTGTAATGTCTTTATCTAATATTTTGGTTATGCTACTTTTGAATACTATGAGAGGCTAAACCCCCCAATGCTAGGGGGTGTTCCTAATATGTTATGTTAAGAATACTGATCTCTCTGTTTTAGTCAACATTTTAGTTCATTATGCATCAATTTTATTATTTAGATTGATTCGTAGTTTGACACTATGGGACCATAGGATTTCACTATTTTAACATAATAGAGCCGGACGGTCGTGTTAAGGTTTTCTAAATAATGCTATTATTAAGGATTTCACCTAGGACTAGGGTAATCCTATTCTAACCAGAATAGTTCTTAGTAATTGCATGCTTAACCTCTTTACTAATTTAAATGGAAATTGAAATTAGGAAAGAAGGTTAAAGGTTTTGTCACTAAGGAATTAGGATAAAATAATATTGAGAATCGGTAATTGAGGATGATGAACTTGTTGAATAAATCAAAGAGTGAAGGTTATTACATGACAAATTATACACTCGCCCTAGCATACTTTAATCAAACAAAAAGTTAATTTTTATCTTACGCAAATTTACTTTCTGCAAGAATTAATTCCATCCAATCTTAAAACTATTGCTTTTATTAATTGAATAAATCATCTAACTCAGTATTTCCTACGCAATTCTCGAGATCGATACTTGGGGTAATTTCCATTATTACTACATCGATAAAAATAGTATATTTGCTATTTTTCCGATCAAGTTTTTGGCGCCGTTGTTGGGGATTGCCAAAATACCGAGTTGATTATAGTTCAATTGAAATTTTATGAGGAAGTGGGAAATCGTCTTTCGGACTCGCTTTGTTCAAATCTCTGTAATCCACACACATTCGTACCTTGCCATTCTTCTTAGGTATGGGTACCACGTTTGCAACCCATTGCGGATAAGAAGTAACAGCTAAGAAACCGGCGTTGAACTGTTTCATAACTTCGGCTTTGATTTTCTCAGACATCTCAGGACGCATGCGACAAACCTTCTGCTTCACTGGGAGAAAACCCTCTTTCGTCGGCAATTGGTGTACCACAATGTCAATGTCTAGACCTGGCATATCTTCGTATGACCAAGCAAAAACCTCGATATAGTCTCGCAGCATCTGAACCAATCTCTCTTTGACACTATTCTCAAGACCAGCTCCTATCTTGATCTCTTTTCTGTCTTCATCAGTACCTAAATTCACAACCTCAACTGACTCTTCATGTGGCTGTATAACTCGATCTTCTTGCTGTAGCAGTCTGACAAGTTCTCCTGGCACTTCACAATCTTCCTCACCTTCATGTTCGACTTGGTAGATCGGATTATCGAAGTCATATTTAGCAATAGCATAGCTGTTATCAACGAGATTCAGAGTGATTCTGTAGTGTATCACGTGGGTGTGTGTAAGAACACATAGCTTTTGGAGGGGGTGATAAAGTAAAACAAAGAACACTTAAATGCAAAAGTCCAACGATTTTATTGAATGAAAATATGCAAATGACAGATAATAACCCTCATAAACGAGCCATGGTGCCCCGGGCAAGGAACTAGGCTTTAAAGTTTATTGTTCAAAGCATAGAAAACGAAAAGCAAAACAGAAAACAAAAGCAATTACTCATGTCTAAAGGAGGTTGGTATGACGTCTTCAGTCTTCCAATTGCTGAGTCCGTTGCCGGGAGTTGGGAAGATCCACTTGCTGATGTCGAAGTCGCTGTCGTCGTCTTCTATAGCATGAACTCCATCTTTGCTGATGCGGAAGGAAGTTGGCCGACACGTTCGCGGCGCATCATCCTCTGACCTTGGATGGTGAAGCCTAAACCAGTCTTGTTAGACTTGAAAGGAAGATCAGGGAGCTGACCCCAAATAGTATTACCTCCTTCTTCAACTGCAGCTTGAGCATCTTTCAGCGAGGCCATCCTAGGCAGAACTTGTGTAACTTCAGGAGTGACAGGAGAGTTAACAGGCATGACTCTTGGAACTGTTTCGAAAGCTTGACAGGGAGTCTCGAAGAATTCACCTTCCATCTCGAGGTATCGGAATGACTGCAGATGACTGACCATGTATTCTTCTTCACCATATACTGTAACAACCATCCCCTTCACTAGGTACTTCAGCTTCTGATGCAAGGTAGAGGTAACAGCGCCTACCCCATATATCCAAGGGCGTCCAAGTAGGCAAGAGTAAGCTGGACGCATGTCCATGATAAAGAAAGTGGAGTCGAAAGTCTGGGAACCGACTTTAACAGGCAGGATGAGCTCTCCAAGTACTGTCCGCTTAGAACCATCAAAAGCTCTCACAATTATGTCACTGGGCTTCAAGACCAATCCTTCAACATCAAGTCGATCGAAAGCACTCTATGGTAAGATATATAGAGCAGAACCGGTATCCACCAAAACATGAGACAATGTAACTCCCTTGCATTCAACAGAGATGTGTAAGGCTTTGTTGTGTTTCTTTTCGGCAGGAGTCAAATCAGCATCAGAGAAGCCTAGGCCGTTGTTGGCAGCCAGGCTAGCAATACAAACTTCAAATTGATCGGTAGTAGTGTCTCGCGGTACGTGAGAGTTCTTCAGAAACTTCACCAAGGCTTTAGCATGATCCTCAGAGCACAAGAGCAGAGCCAACATGGAGATCTTGGACGAAGTCTGTCCCAACTGTTCCACAACATTATAGTCACTCTTCTTGATAATCTTCAGAATTTCCTCCATCTCTTGTTTGGAGGTGTCATCAGCAAATTCCTTTGGTACTTCTGGTTGAGCAGGATGAGTCACTGGTTCTTTCCCTCTGGTTTCGGGAACTGGTTCAATAGCTGGAATGCGAGCTGGAGTCGCAGTGTCTTTTGGAGGAGAGATCTCTGGAGAGAACACTCTTCCGGTTTTGGTTACCTTACTTGATCCGGTGATGTTGTCAATGTCAGGAATGGTAGCTTCAACTGTAAGATCCTCAATGGTCAGAGGGTCTTGCTTGACGCCATGATAGTAAACCTCAGCTCCATAATTCCAAGGGATAGCTTTATCAGAGGAATATGGAACTGGTATGGGAGAAGTAATGATGAGAGGTGCCACTCTAGGCACAGGATCAACAGAGGAAATCCTTATCGTGTTAACATCAGCATAGTCTTCTGGGAAATCGTCTCCCCATCCGGTCGCCTTAACATCTTCAATAGGAATCTTGTAGCTTTCAGGAACAGTATACTTCACCATATAGTCGAACTTTCCACTTGGATACCCCAAGGTATCCCATACTTCTGGCATAGTTTCACTCACATCTTCGATCTTCAGATTCTTAGACAAGTCTTCACACAGCTTCTCCACAGGTGACAGTTTCAGAAATAGCACTTCGCGGTTATCCATCATGCACTGGATACGTCTTCTCAACCAAGCACAACCGTCAGGCGCAGATGGGCACCAACGACAATTCTCTGGGTATCCTGGATTGACACCGGCTTGCAGCAAATTCTTCTTAACAGTCATCAGAGGAATAGTCAAGTCATCTATATTAAAAACATAAGCGTTCTTGTTAATAGCATTGGAACTTTTGCCGTGGTTAGGCATTGGTGCGTTGATCACATTCGGAGTCTCGACGGGAGGATCAAACTAAATCTCTTTAGCTTCAATCATATCTTGAATCTTGTTCTTCAGAGCCCAACAATCGTCAGTGTTATGTCCTGGGCTGTTGGAGTGGTAAGCACACTTAGCATTAGGATTGTATCTTGGAGAGGAAGTGTTGATGTTTTGAGGAGGATCCCTCAAGGTAATCAGCTATGCTTTCAACATGTGTTGCAATTCTTGCGACAACGGCATGTTGATCTTTGTAAACTATCTTCGTGGCGCATTTTGGTTACGCGTGTTGTCTCGCTGAGGTTGTGCTGATGCAGGATTGGAGATCACAACTGCCCCCACTGGTTGAGTACGATCGGTCTTGGCTCGGCTTTTCTGACCATACACAACATTGGCTTCTTTCTTACCACCAAAAGATCTCTTCGCGGCATTTGAGGATGACTCTACCTGAATCTTTCCGCTCTTGATACCAGCTTCGATACGCTCTCCTGTCAATATCAGCTCAGTGAATTCGGCCGAAGAGTTTCCAATCAGATGATTGAAGAATGAGCCTGTCAGTGTTCCCATAAACATATCAACCAACTCCCCTATTGGTCAAGGGTGGTTGAACTCTGCCTGCTAGATCTCTCCATTTCTGAGCATACTCTTTGAACTTCTCATCACGACCCATAGACATGCTTTGTAGTTGCATGCGAGTGGGTGCCAATTCAGCATTGTACTCATATTGCTTGTAGAAAGCATCCGCTAAGTCACTCCAAGTACGGATATGGTCACTCTCTAGCTGATAATACCACTCCAATTGAGTTCCGGACAAACTCTCTTGGAAATAGTGCATCCACAACTTTTTGTCATCAGTGTGGGGGTTGATATTCTGAACATAGGACTTCAAATGCAGCTTCGGACAAGAAATGCCATCATACTTGGCAAAAGTAGGAACCTTGAATTTGGGAGGAACCACCACACCAGGGACAAGACTCAGATCATCAAAATTCATCCCTGACATCTTCAAATTTTCCACAGCATTCAGACGGTCTTCAAGTTGCTTGTATTTGTCGTCCTCGTAGGAGTACTGATCATTCTCATAATCTTCTTCCTTCTTCTCAGGCTCACGCTGGTCATCTTCGTTGCCCTTAACACTTCCCTCAGTCTTGACACTCCCTTCTGAGAACTCTATCCGGCTAACCACCTTTGTGACGTCTTCCCATGTTGAGAACGCCAATGACCTTCTTCTTTTTGTTGATGAGCTTCTTCAGATCTTCTTGGCCTTGGACCAAGCTGGTGAACATCTCCTGGAACTAAGCATTCTGAGCCTGAAGATCTTTGATAGTTTGTTCAAGAGCCATTTCTGCTAAAATAAATAGCGAGAAAATGAGAAAACCAATCTTCAATGTACCTGTTATGAAATGTTATGCCATGATATGCGATGTTTATGCAAATGCAATGCAATGTTTTCAAGGACCTTAGGAGTTTAAATTTGTTAAACAAGCATGAACAAACATTTATTAGTTCTCTTTTTATTCTTTTTCTTTTTAAGTACAAAAGATAGTTCGAAAAAATAAAAGAACAAAATCCTAAAGCTCTAGGTCTCCCATGGGCGCTTCCTCTTGGTGCCGAGGTAGGCGTTGATGTTCCGCTCCTCGTGAAGTAGCTTGGTCAACTCTAGTACCTTCTTCTCGCTTGCATAACACTGAGCTTCGAATGTATCCCTTTCTTCTTTAAGCTGAATCCAGGATCTCTTCAAGTCTTCAAGATCAGTAGGCATGTCGGGATGGAAAACGGTATAGGATATGTCACCTATAGCAACAAGTTCCATAATTACTGGTAACACGGGTGTAAATGGCATCATGAGGTTTTGAGCTCGAGCTCGCACCCATTTGAGGTAAGGTTCCCAAGGAATGGAGTTTTGGTGCCCCAAAGTCTTGGTATCGGTCTTCTTTACCATGCCCCAAGCGTGTATGAACCTTCGTCGGTAATTCTGGAGATCGTGGTTGTAATCGAACACAATATCTTGGATAACCATATCATGTGGACCATCTCTTCGAGCATAACCAAACTGACGTAGAGCTAGAGAAGGGTTGTAAGTAATTCCTCCCCTTATACCAAGGAGTGGTACATTAGGGAATTCTCCACAACGCTCAATGAAAGTGAAGTCCTTTTGAGAGAAAAGGCACCAACGGATATCTGAATGAGAGAGTGACATTAGCCTTTGAGACCACTTCAATCTTTGCTCGTTCTTCAAAATTGATTGAGGAAGGTGCGAAATAAACCACCTGGAAAGTAACGGTATGAAACACATAAGAGTTCCTTGTCTCTTGATAGTACGAGTGTGGAGAGAATGTAGAATGTCTCCAAGTAAAGTAGGCACTGGATTACGAGTGAGGAATATCTTGATGGTGCTGACATCTATGAATTGATCCGAGTTAGGAAATAGAACCAAACCATAGATTAGCAAGGCCACAACATCTTCAAATGCATGGAAACTCATAGCTTTGAGGAATTCTCGGGCTTTCTTTATTAGGAACTTAGCAAGTAAACCCTTAACTCCACTTCTTGTTTCCCAATTGGCGTTAATGTCTGAGCGCTTTAGGTGTAATGCTGATGCGATGTCTTCGTACCTGGGAACCTTTTCTAGACCGGTGAATGGCATTTGATCAAGAATAGGTATCCCAAGTAGCTTAGAGAACTCTTCCAAGGTAGGAACTAACTGATAATCTGGGAATGTAAAGCAATGGTGTTTTGGATCGAAGAACTGGAATAAGATGTGCATCATGTCTTCTTCAAAACCAGAGATAACCAAGTCAAGCAAATAACCATGTCTTTTGACGAACTGAGCATGATCGGGAATTTCTGAAACCAATTCTTTGAGCTGAGAAGGTACACCCATGAAGTTGATTCGGATAGTCTTTCTAGTAGAAGCCATAATCCCTACAAAACAGAACAAAGATAAAGCCCTAGGTCCTTGAAATAGTTAAAAATGATATGCAATGCGATGATGTCATGATGTCATGTTTAGCAAGCACAAACAATTCACACAACGGCCCTAGGTTTAAGGCTTGCATGAGGTATAGGTGTTTACCCTACCAAAAGTTTGAGTTGGTTCATCCTGTCCTATAATAGTAACCGGGTTCTAGGAATCTCATATCATTGATCTTTCTCGTAGGCGTTTATTTCAATACGACTACCAAGTGGTCGACTGAAAATATCCCAAAAGTCTGATCTTAATGAGTGTAGCATCGAGTATCAACCAACCTTAGTCTGCACCAAAGCCGGCCATCTCACTACCTTCTAATGGCCAAGATGGGTCAATTAAGGTTCTAAAAGTTGAGTTAGTGCTGGTGACACCACGCAGAAGCCAAATACTATCCTCAACTTGGAAATGAAGAGTATCAGGACATCCAAAGTGTCACACTAACGTAGCCATCATGTTGACCATTTCGGTATACGCCTAACGGTCGCGACGATCTATTGCTACTTACCTATGGAAACCTGGATCCGGGTGTAGGATCCCCCACAAGTATAATACTCAAGCAACCCTTAAAGATAAATCAAGCAAGTCAAACAGAAAGCAGTAAAAGTGATCTAGAAATCCCTAACGCATTCTCTCTTTAGGGTGTTTCCCCGGCAGAGGCGCCAGTTCTGTAATACGGTGAACTGACTTTGAGATTTTGTTTTGCTTTTTATCGCAAATGTTGCGGATAGCAAGAGTCGCCACCGACTTTTCTTTTATCCAATTAAGGGAAGGTGAAAAGAACAGGAAAAGACCTTCGTTAGATTCTGAGTAAGGGAGAAGGTTATGAAAAGGGAAGGTATTAGCACCCCTTTCCATCCGTAGTTATCTACGAGCTCTTAGTTGCTCTTAGATCATTTAAAAAAGTGCTTTCTGTGTGTTTGACAAAAATGTTTTGAAAAAGGCATTTCGCTTTGACTTTGTAATGATTCATGTAGGAATGTATAAAAAGTGTTCGGAAATGTTTCATTTTTTTGAAAAGAGTTTGAACTTTGACAAAAGTGTGTGTTGTGAAAAGTATTTTGTTTGAGCAAGCAACTAAAAGTTTTATTACCTACTCAGAAATGGTCGTTTTCGTGTCATTTTACGTTCCTTTAGAATAGCGCTATCCATACCATTAGTTGGTAGGTAACCCTATTCGTTGGATATATAAGGGACATTCGAAGGGACATCGGATGGTCATAGAAGGCAACTTGTAGGAAGTATCCTAGCACATTCGAAGGGACGATCATCACTTTTCGTAGGCAACAATCGAGGGACGAGATCATGTATTCGTAGGCGACATCGTGGGTCTATGATCTTTGTATCGAAGGGACTATGATGATATGTTTGTAGGCAACGGTGCTAGGATACCTCTACGTTCGAGGGACTTGACCATTTAAATCGAAAGGCAACGAGAGAGAATTACCCTAAGGGGTGCATGTGTGAAAAGTGTGTTGAATTCAGATATGTTATCTTGCAATTAGAAGTGATCTATGTCCGTTTTTATCTTGCCATACACGCCTAATTACTAGCAGTTATAGGGTGCGGAAAGTAAAGTGCGGAAAAGTAAAGTCCTAGGCTATTACATGGCTTTGGGGCAGTTACATAATAGGAGTGCGGAAAGTAAAAGTCCTAATTAAACTATTACATCCCATAGGCAGTTACATAATATTGAAAAGAAAAGCGAGAAAAATCGTCCGAAACGTTACAACCTGTAAGCAGATACATAATCGGAAAATACGAGAAAATTGCATAAGAGAAAAATGGTAGTAAAATATGATTTTAAATGAGGAAAAATATTTCAGTTAGTAATGACAATTAGATGATAAGATAATTTTTTGGTAATTTTCTGAATCGATTTTGATAATTAAAAGCAATTAAAAGTCAATTTAATGGTTAATTAACAATTAATTAAAATATGCATGCAAAAATATTAATTTTAATGTCAAAAGGAAAATATTTTTGGTGATTTTTAGATGCAAGAGAAAAATATTTAAAGATAAATTAAATTAGAATGAAAATATTAAAAGAAAATAGAAAAAATAGTGTTTGTTTTGCAAGTGATAAAAATAAGTGCTGGAGCCAGGATTCGAACTCATGACATCCAAGGAAAACACGTGCTACCTTCACCACTAGGCCAGACTGCATTTGGTGTTATGATATTGAAACAAAAACGTTTTAAACGAATTCGCTTCCAGGGAATCCAAATCACGCGCGAAGATCTTCATCTTCTTCGTTTGAATTTTCAAACAGTTAACGTTGGTCTTGCTCAACGCTAAGTCCCCTGCAATTTTCAAAAATCACACACAAGTAATATAAATGCATTATGAATACATGGTTCGACTGGAAACATCGGTCTAAACACGATGGTGGTCTCGATTTGGTCCAATTTTGCCTATTTCAGAAGATCCCAATTCGAACAGAGGAACCCTAGCCATGGTGGATTTCGATTCAAGTACCTAAAATGCAATTAAACTATGCAGAAATCTTCGAAACTCCATTCTAAACACAAAACAAACATCAAAACATGTTAAATATGCATGATAATCAAAAATCAATTTTGAAAAAGAATGGACAAACCGAAATCGGGAATTCACAATTCTTGATGGTTTTGTGATTTGTAAGGGTCTGGATCGATTCAAGAGACCTCCAGGAATGCAACGGGATGCTTGGAATCGATTAAAATAAGCTGAAACTAGGGTTGCAAGTAGCTTGAAGAGCACGGTTTTTTTGGGTTTGATTAGGGTTCTTTGAGGCAATTTTTTCTGTTCTTTTTTCATGTGTATGCATTGTGTATATATAGTAGATGGATCTAGGTCAGAAATCAAGAGCAAATAATGAATCAATCAATGTAAAAATATTTGATTTGGTATGAAACCAAATCTTTCCTTTTTGATCCAATTTCATCAATTCTCTTGCCAATCAATGTTAATTTCGAAATTTCCAGCTTTTATGAGTTGCTTGGACCTCAAGAATGAGAGAAAAATCCAATTCGCATTTAATTTTGATTTTCTACCTTTTATTTTAATTTAATTGGCTTTTAAATGATTAAAATCCAAATTAAATAGAAAAATAAAGATAAAATTCGTGGCCTTGGGCTTGGAGGTTCCAAATTAGCTGAGGAATAAGTTTGAACCAGGAAAAGTTAGGCCCATTTGCAAAATTTTGGATTTTGGCAAGTATTTCTCTTTGTGCACCTCTTCAAAAATGTCCAACTTGTGCAAGGTGTATCTTGCTCAATTTTTAACATTTTTGGGTGTTTTTGGAATTTTTAGAAATCTCTAGATGTCCTCTAAACAACCTCTTTGGTTTCATCTCAATTGGAGTTTCCATGCTCAATAACACTTCTTTACAAAAAGTTGACTTTTTGTTGACTTTGAAAAGGACCTGTAATGTTTTGATCCATATCTTCAAAATGAAGCATTTTCTGACCATGCTTGTGAGACATGAAGTTGTAGAGAATTGAATTCCCTTAAAAATGAGAGGTGGTGGAAAAATTTCTGATAAAGTATGAGAAATTTATGCTCAGTCAAAGTTCAGTTGAGTTTTCCTTAGAAAACCCTAATTTGGAAAGTTTGACTTTTGATCAAATCTTGAGTTTTCTTGATGAATCATGATCAACCCTTGATCAAATGATGAATGTCACTTCAAAATATGGATGTTTACCAAAAACCATGAAGTTTGACTGTATGTTGACCACAGTTGACTTTTTGTCTGATACAACTGATTTTCAACCATCTGAGCAATTATTTGAGGAAACTTGACTTGTAAGGCTTGAAACTTGACATGGAGATTCTTTGAAGCATATGAGGAGGCATGATGACCATTGGAGATGTTGGAAGTCCATTTTGATATGAGAATTGCCAAACCCTAGTTTGGGTTGATTGTCTAGGAGAGGGTTTGTCTGACCAACCCTTGAGGAATCCTTGAGTATGGAGGTATGAAATGTCTTGAGGAGTAGAAGGGCAAACTTTGGGGTATGACACATACGAAGACATGATAGGTCTAGACATTGACATTGTGGTACACCAGTTACCGACGAAAGAAGGTTTTCTCCCTGTGAAGCAGAAGGTCCGTCGCATGCGTCCTGAGATGTTAGAGAAAATCAAAGCTGAAGTCATGAAACAGTTCAATGTTGGTTTCCTAGCCGTTACTTCTTATCCATAATGGGTTGCGAATGTGGTACCCGTACCTAAGAAGGATGGCAAAGTACAAATGTGTGTGGATTACAGAGATCTGAACAGAGCAAGTCCGAAAGACGATTTTCCACTTCCTCATATTGATGTTCTAGTCGACAACACCGCTCAACACAAGGTTTTCTCCTTCATGGATGGTTTTTCCGGCTACAATCAGATCAAAATGACTCCTGAAGACATGGAAAAGACTACTTTCGTTACACAGTGGGACACTTTCTGCTACAAGGTCATGCCGTTCGGCCTAAAGAACGCTGGCGCCACTTATCAGCGTGCCATGGTGGCATTATTTCATGACATGATCCATCACGAGATAGAGGTCTATGTCGACGACATGATAGCCCGATCACAGACTGAAGAAGAACATCTCGATCATTTGCGGAAACTGTTTGAAAGATTGAAAAAGTACAAATTGAGACTTAGTCCCAACAAGTGCACCTTTGGAGTCAGATCTGGTAAACTCCTAAGGTTTATTGTCAGTGGTAAAGGTATTGAAGTTGACCCCGTCAAGGTTAAAGCTATACAAGAAATGCCAGCGCCCCGCACCGAGAAAGAAGTCAGAGGCTTCTTGGGACGATTGAATTACATTGCCAGGTTCATTGCACATCTAACTGCTACTTGTGAGCCAATCTTCAAGTTACTTAAGAAACATCAAGTAGTAGAATGGAACGACGATTGCCAGATCGCTTTTGACAAAATCAAGGAGTACCTACAAAATCCTCCTATCCTGATGTCGCCTGCCGAAGGAAGACCTCTTATCATGTACTTGACAGTATTAGAGAACTCAATGGGGTGTGTGTTGGGGCAACATGACGAGTCTGGTCGAAAAGAGTATGCAATATACTACCTTAGCAAAAAGTTCACCGACTGTGAAACAAGATACTCACAGCTCGAGAAAACTGGCAGTGCTTTGGCTTGGGCTGCTCGCCGACTAAGACAGTATATGTTGACTCACACTACCTTGTTGATCTCCAAGATAGATCCGTTAAAATACATATTTGAGAAACCAGCTCTCTCCGGAAGAATAGCAAGATGGCAAATGATCTTGACCAAATATGACATTCAGAATACTTCTCAGAAAGCGATCAAAGGAAGTGTAGTAGCCGATCATTTGGCTTATCAAGCCGTAGATGACTATCAGTCTATGTAGTTCGAATTCCCAGACAAAGACGTTTTGTTAGTTACTGATTGTGAAGAACCAGGACCAGACGAAGGACCTGAACAAGGATCCCGATGGACCATGGTCTTTGATGGAGCCCCAAACGCACTTGGCAATGGCATTGGCGCCATCATTATATCTCCAACAGGCGGACATACGCCTTTCACCGCCAGATTATGTTTCAGTTGCACCAACAACATGGCCGAATACAAAGCGTGCATCATGGGTATTAAAGCTGCTATTGACTTAAGAATCAAATTCTTGCAAGTGTATGGAGACTCAGCTTTAGTGATCAGTCAGATAAAATGCGAGTGGGATACGAAGCATCCAAATCTCATTCCATATCGAGAGCATGTTCTGAGTTTGATCCCCTACTTCGAATAGATCACTTTCAATCATATTCCACGAGAAGAGAACCAGTTGGCAGACGCATTAGCTACTATGTCATCCATGTTCAAGGTCAAATGGGACAATGAGGCTCCCCAAATCATCATCGAAAAGTTTGACGAACCAGCACACTGCTATGAGCTTGATACAGAAGAGAAACCTTGGTTCTACGAAGTGAAAAGGTATCTTGAGACTCAGGAATATCCCGCGGGGCATCTGTCAATGATAAGAAGTTCTTGAGAAGGTTCGCATCCAAATTCTTTCTCAGCAACAACATCTTATACAAGCGCAACCACGACTTGTGCTTACTCTGCTGTGTAGATCAGAAAACTACAAGACGTATCA
Source organism: Vicia sativa (assembly GCA_021764765.1). Taxonomy (NCBI): domain Eukaryota; kingdom Viridiplantae; phylum Streptophyta; class Magnoliopsida; order Fabales; family Fabaceae; genus Vicia; species Vicia sativa. Next base: position 144,384,673 of record CM038792.1, read on the forward strand.
TGGAAGAACTACACGAAGGCGCATTTGGTACCCACTCCAGTGGACATACAATGGCTAAGAAGATTCTGAGAACAGGTTACCATTGGTCCACCATGGAAGCTGATTGTCACCGCTATGCTCGATCTTGTCACAAATGCCAGATATATGCAGACAAAGTACACGTACCTCCAGTACCCTTGAATGTTTTAACCGCTCCTTGGACTTTCACAATGTGGGGCATTGACATGATCGGAGAAATCAAAACTACTGCTTCCGACGGACATCGTTCATCCTTGTGGCAATTGATTATTTCACCAAGTGGGTAGAAGCAGCCTCGTTCGCATCTGTTACCAGGAATGTTGTGGCTCGATTCATCAAGCATAATCTTATCCGTCGGTACGGCACTCCCGAAAGGATTATCACGGATAACGGTTCCAATCTCAACAACAAAATGATCATCGAACTCTGCACGCAGTTCACAATCAAACATCACAACTCTTCTCCATATCGGCCTAAGATGAATGGCGCAGTGGAAGCCGCCAACAAGAATATCAAGAAGATTATACAGAAGATGATAGTGACTTACAAAGATTGGCATGAGATGTTGACATTTGCTCTCCATGGTTATCGCACTACAGCACGAACATCCACAGGGGCAACCCCCTTCTCTCTTGTATACGGTATGGAAGCAGTCCTACCAATCGAGGTTCAGATACCCTCAACCAGAGTCCTCCAGGACGCAGAGCTAGACGAAGCCGAATGGGTCCAGACTCGCCTCGACCAAATCAATGAAAAATAAATAAAAATATTATTTATTGATAAAAAAGACTAATAAATTGCAGATTATATATTTAATAGAATAAAAAATGATCGTAGTAAAAATAAATAAAAATATCAGAAACACTTAATAGAGATAAAGAAATTAATAAAGATATAAATATTTTAAAAAATTATAAAAAATTTCTATCAACTAAAAACTCTTTTAAATCATGAAAAAATAAAAGAAACATAATAAAGAGAGATTTATAAGACATATTAGTTACATAAAAGGAATTAAATCAATTAGATAAAATAACTTAACAAGAACATTGTTGGCTGAAACATTGTTGGTTGGGATTTTCAAATGGGTTTAAATCCAACCAATAGAAGAAAATAATTCAAAAGGATTCTTTGAATTAATGTAATATTTGGGTCAAACAGGGGTAGAATTGATTGTGTTTGCAGTCTACGAAGTGGATAATTGGGATTGAAAATATTAAAAGCCAAAGTTACTTAAGTGACCCAGATAACTAGGCCAAAGGTTTCTTGGAGGGAAAGAGAGCAAAATGTAGAACGTGGGTTAGTGGAGACAAGTTATAGGATACACGTGGCGTGTAAAGGAACGAAGCCCTCCAGGAAGCAGTTATGTATTATAAATAAAGCACTTAGTGTATTATGGAGAGGATTCAAACTTTTACATTCATAACGCTAATCAAGCGAACGAGCGAAATGAGACGGGCTAGGGCAATGTATGTTTGAATCAACTTACTTTTCAACTATTTTAAGTGTTATGTCATTTACCTTTACAATTTAAATGCTTTCGTTTCTACTTTACAAATTTTACTTTTGAAATCATTCTACTTTACAAGTTTTACTTTATTTACTTTTGAAATAACACAAATACATTGGACATGAGGTCGAATGCATCCTTTTTGAAACACTTTGTAGAAAAACACTTGAAAACTGAAACACTGTATTAGGATTCCCTAGTCGATCTCGCAAGTAAATTTTTTGGCAAGAGACTGACATTGTTTACCAAAACCCTGGGTAAACAAACATATAACGACATCTATGTTAATAAACCTATTATTTATTAGTACACAAAGTGAAAAACATGAAGAATGAGAGAATATATGTATTGCTCTGCAATGACGACTACAAAAGTTGTAAAAAGATAAAGATATGACAACAACCACTAGTCTATTTATACACACATACTAGGGTCACATATGCAATACTAAAATACTAAATTATCCTTCAATACCATCCCTTAATTTAGGATTTCCTAATTAAAACTATCAACACCAATTCCATTCCTTAAGTGGAGAAATTGATCTGTCTTTATCATAACATCTACCAACTCTTTTTGGGTACTAGTGCACAAGTTCTAGTACTCCATTCTAGACTTGACGTCTCAGAAATGATATTTTGTCTCAATATGATTGCTTCTCCCATACAGCATTGGGTTCTTGGCAAGATTGATTGCATACTTGTTATCAATCATCAACTTCAGCGGCTTATCTACCTTGATATTCAGATCCTACATATATTAGAAATACATACTACATACTGTTCGCGTTAAAAAGTGTCGCGCTAGGGAATTGAATATGACTTCAGATTCTCTGGCTCGAAACGATTTACTCTTTTGATTTGTTTATAAAGATGCCGCGAGCATCAAGCTTTATTATTTTCAACACAAGAAAAGATGATTTAATGATTATGAAAAAGGGGAAAGCTGTTAATACCCTCAATTGATTTTGATATGCGTAACGACTAGCGCAAACTAGACGTAACGCATTGGGGAGATTCTGAGTAAGGGGGTTTGTTATATAAAGGGAATAGATGGAGCACCCTAAATATATATAGTTATCTATAGCTTTATATATGAATATGTTTGATATGTTTGTGTGTTTTAATTGCTATTTCTATGATTGGGAAAGTTTCTCCTTTGGATTTTAAGAAACGGTAGATTATGTAGGATCCTAGAGTTTGTTATTATTGTGCTCGCAAAGATCTTTGGATCTTCTGCATACATATCCCCTAGTGGGAATCAGAGCATTTGTAGCTCGGATCTACAGGGATCTATGGTTTGTTTGGTTTGAGGGAGAAAGAAATTTGCTCGGCAAGGATGAGACCTTGTGCCTACGTATTCTCAAAAGGATGTTGAGAAAGTCAGAGCAATCGTAGTTCCCACTTATGCTAGTGGAAGCAACGGGGATGTTAGTAAGAGACACAGACAAATGTCATCTTAATGAAAAATGTATCTAATCTATTTCATCTCATACATTTTGAAAATTTGACTGATTAAAATCTTTCATCGTAAGTTACAGGTGTTTTGCTTGAGTGTACAAGCGTTACCACTTACATGTTTAAGAAAGATGTTTGAAAAAGATTGAATATTTTAACTGTAAGCATTGGGTGCTTTGCTTGAGTGTACAAGCGTTACCACTTACGATTAAGAGATGTTTTTGTTTGAAAAGTTTTTGAAAAGAGTTTAATTGTATGTGATGTGATAGATGAGATACCTCTTCCATAGAGATGATAAACGTCTAAATCTCGAGGAGAAATTGATTGGATTAAAAGGATGCTTTTAAGAAGCCCATGGGTCCTTGTATTGTTAGCCTAAGAGAAGGCATTCCGAGGGTCATCGAGGGTCCTTGTATGAAGCTCAAGAGGAAGCTATAGGGTATGGCTGGCTTTGGTTTTAAAAGGGATTTCACCGGGAAACCATCCTTTTAGAATTAAGAGCAATTTCACCGGGAAATTATACTCTCAGGGTTCTATCCTATCGCGGTTGATTCTTTGTATTGGAAGCCCAATAGGAGGCTGTTAAGAGATTTTATGGTCTCTTTCATTGTATAATGCCCAAGAGAAGGCTAAACTCAATGAGGAGTTCTTTTGAACGAAGCCCAAGAGGAGGCTGACTCAACAGGGGAGTGTTGTCTTATATGAAGCCTAAGCGGAGGCTAAACTCAGATGAATGAGTTTTCTTATATGAAGCCTAAGAGGAGGCTGAACTCAGATGAAATGAGTTACCTTGTACAAAGCCCAAGAGGAGGCTAACTCTGTGGGGAGAGTTATCTTGTATAAAGCCCAAGTGGAGGCTAAACTGTGGGGAACCTATTGGTTAGATTAGTGTTATGTTATAACTAGACAGTTATATAAACAAGTGTGTGTGATATGTATTCACAGGAGTTTATGAAGGAAATATAAACAATGCATGATGTTTATTTACAAGAGTTTATGAAGGAAATATAAACAAGTGTTCGTGAAACGAACGTTTGAAACGAGCGTAACTTGATTATTTACAAGTTTGAATGTGTACAAGGAAGTAAGTATGTACACGAACGAGTATTTATGTACGAGAGGATGTGGATGTACATAGGAGGGTTGGGACTTACACCATAAGGGTGGCCCATTGGTTTAAAAGCAGTTTCACCGGGAATAATGCTCCTTTCAATACCAATGGTATTCAGTATATATACAGACGAAACGGAAACAAACGATCGAAGTTATCTGCGTTCGAGTATTTTCAGAAGTATCTGTATTATGTACAGGTAAAAATTTGTATGTATATGAAAAGAATTTGATATGTACAAAGAAGATATGTATGTACATAAAGAATGTTGGTTGGGACTTACACCGTAAGGGAGGCCCATAATCGGTTAAGAAAAATGAGAGAAAACGAATTCAGTTTTATCGTTTAATCGGATCGATCATGGAAAAAGATGTAAGTTTGATGAAAAGTTTTGAAGAATGTTATTTGAAAGTGTTTTTGAAATGTAAATTTTACTTGTAAGAAGTTTTGAAAAGAATCGGGACTTGAAAGTTTGAAAAAAATCACCTTTAAAGGTGTTTTGAAAAGTGCTCAAAGTACCGTTTCCGGCTCGATCAAAATATAATCGGATGAAAGTTTTTTCTAAAAATTTTTGCACTATCCTAAAATAGATACATTAATTGACAAGTGTACAAAAAATCACCTCAAAATGAGGAGTTTTGATTGGTTTAAAAAAATGTCAAAGTTTGAAAAAAAAATGGTCCCAAAGAGGCTTGAACCCGGGACCTGTTAGGCAAGACGTGGCACAATGACTTAAGAGTGAGCTGGCAACCGATGGGGCGGCAATACATCCGTGTATTGTGTTCAAACTATGAAATTATATTTTAAACTCTTATTTTAAATTTGAAAACACGCGCGCAAGCTTCATCATCTTCTCCAATCTTCAATCAGCCATGGATTTCGTGTTTCTTGATGAAATCAAACGATGTAAAGATCAAACTTGCTCGCCTCAAGCCCAGGAACATGATGGCACTCTTTAATTTCATTTATTTTAAGCCCAGAATGATTAAATTTATGAAGAACATGAAGAACCCTAAAACTGAAAAACCTAATTGAAATCGTGTATGGTTGATGATTTATTCAATTGATTGAGGGTTAATGGTCGTGGATAGTGCAGAAAACAAATGGCCAAGAGTTTTTTTCAATTGAATCAAAGAATCATAGAGTTCGAGTTTGAAGTTCTTACCTGTTGAAGCTGGAATCGAATTCGATGAAGGAGTGTTTCCAGTTGTTGTTTGAGGATTGCTTGAGCACCAACGACCTTTATGGAAGATGTATGAGTGGTCTGCACTTCATGAATTCATCTGGATCATTCTACCCAAGTCGACCTGCATATGGCTCAAAATGAAACTGGAAATCGTGGTTAGGAGTGTTACAAATTGTTGTTTATGATCTGCATCATCTCTATGATGTATGTTGATGATGTTTGGATGATTAAAACTCAAGTTGCTCGAGCCAAACCATGAATTCGAATCTTAAGGCAGTTTTGGCAAGCTTATGTGTATGGCATATGAAAACTGATTTCTAGCTTGGCTTGTGTTAATTTTAAGTTATAGGCCAATTACATATGACATTTAAAACATGTTAGACACCAATTTATTCAAAGTTTTTCACAAGTTTTCAAAGATGCACAATTTCTCCAATTTGCACTATGTTTCATGAATTTTGAGAAAGAAGAATGAAAGCATGTACTTGCATGGCTTTGGTGTAGTTTGAATGGCAATCAAGACCTCTATTTATAGGCCGTGAGTTCTGAAATATAATTGAGAAAGTTTGGCCATTGGTAAATTTGACTTGCCTTAGAGGGCAAGGAAGTCATTTTTGCATTAAATGCAAAAGGAAACTTCCTTTTAACCATGGTTAGTTCTTACCTTGATCCTATCCTTTTATAATTACTTCTCACTGATTTTTATAAGCTAAAGTCTATCCTTGCAAGGTGGCATGTGTTCTAGAAGAAGAAAATGCAAAGTGACCTATAATCTTGAAGTTTTGAACTTGAAATCCATGGTTATGGAGCCTTATGTTTCAAAATCACAAGTATAGCTAGACTCCATGGATTTGAGAGTTCTTGGACATTTTGGAAATCTTGTTTCAAGGGCTACAACTTTCATGTTTTGAGTTTTTTCCAATTCAAAGTGGAACTATGTGAAAAAATGCCATGAAGTTTGGAAAAAAGTACAAAATTTTAACACTTAAAATTTTTTCTAAGTGTTAGAAATTTTGACTTTTTGTTGACTTTTCCAAATTCTTTGATTTTTTATGATCATGATGGATCATTTGAAGTATTTTGATGATGGAAAAAGTTTTGTCTTGAAAAAGTTGACCAAAAGTCAAAGTTTGACTTTTCTGTGCAGATGAAATTTCATCAGATGTTTCAGAAATTGACTGATGAATCCTGTGAACTTTTGTGATGTTTTGAATCCATAAATTAGGTCAACATGTTGTATCTAAGATATGAAGATCAATCTCCAACCAAAAAAGTCATCCATTGATCAGAAAACCAGAGATTACTCATCCTCGACCAAAACCCTAATTGGTCGATCCTTGATTGATCAATGAGAAAAGTTGGATATCTGAAGATCAGAGGTTGATGATTTGATCAAGATAGATCAAATGAGGTGAGTGAAACTCAAACCCTAATTGCTTGCCTCTTGACTCAGATGGAAATTTGATGAAAACCTAATTTTGACCCGTGAAAGCTACACCCGATTAATTCTGTTCTGAACTGTTAGTGATGCAATGATGCAAATGTAAGGTGATATATTAGGTCAAAAATTGGGGTATGACACATACTCATTTAGTTATAACTTTTAACCATATTACATTCTCATTTAATTTTATGTATTCCTTATTTATTACATAACTTTTTAAATAATTTTACTTGTTCCAAATACAGATTAATAGGGTGATAAGAAATTGAATTAAGAAAAATATATATACTCATATATATGGCATTAAAAACACACAACTTATAATTATTACAAAAATTAATTAGTAAAATATCACTCCAATGCTTCATCTAAGTTTTTTTTAGAAAGTATCAGCCAAATCTTGAACTTAATTAATAGTTAATAGTTAAAATTATAGCACATCTCTTGTGTGTGCTGAATAATATTTTATAAATTAAAGTGATAAAAAATGGTTAAACTTTCTGCAATTACTGTTAAAATTTATAAGTTATTTTAAAGCTTTATTTTTCGACCTAATTATAAATTAATATACACGAACGAGGTAGATAAATGCTATGTTCAAATTTTTGAATATAAAAAAACTTTAAATAACTGCAACACAAAAAAAAATCCAACCAAAAAGAGAAAAAAAACTATAATTAAATAATTGTTAGGTATAATGTATATGTTAATTGAAGGTATAAAAAATAAGGAAATATTTCTAATTTCTGTAACAATTTTCTTTATGGTATGTTGTATATATCAAATATTACATTTTATAAAATTAATATATTAAAATATTATGAAAAATATTTTATTTATTACTTTACTATTTATATTTGATTAATATATATATTTATATTAAATTAAAAATGCATTTGACATTGTAACAAATAAAAAGGCATTTGACTACCTGAGCAATATATACTTATATTTCTAATAACACTATAATAAAAATTGCAAAATTATTTAGGTTAAAATACCATACAATATTAGATGATAATTGACAGTTTATTTGTGTTGTTGAGATAATCACGCTTACATCATTCATTATCGCACATAAACGAAAAAAGAAAAGCATCAAAATAATTTTGCATAAGAATACTGATCTCTTTGTTTTAGGATGAATGTATATTTATTTGGTTATAGAGCAATTTATATTAGAGGATAAAATTTATTTTCTATAATTATTTTCATTTTTATAATTATTGATTGTATAAATAATAAAATTGTGTTGTATACAAAAAAAGAATAATTATCTTTTAAAACAGTGTGAAATAAAGAAATAAAAAACTAATACTTATACGCATAGAAAAAAATAGAATAATCACAAAAATATTAAATAATGACATTATCCAAAAATAATTAATATAAAATATATAAAAACTCATGCAATGAAAAATAAATAAAAAATATTATTTATTGATAAAAAATACTAATGAATTGTAGATTATATATTTAATAGAATAAAAAATGATCGTAATAAAAACAAATAATATATCAGAAACACTTAATAGCGATAAAGAAATTAATAAAGATATAAATATTTTAAAAAATTATAAAAAATTTCTATCAACTAAAAACTCTTTTAAATCATCAAAAAATAAAAGAAACATAATAAAGAGAGATTTATAAGACATATTAGTTAGATAAAAGGAATTAAATGAATTAGATAAAATAACTGAACAAGAACATTGTTGGCTGAAACATTGTTGGTTGGAATTTTCAAATGGGTCTAAATCCAACGAATAGAAGAAAATAATTCAAAAGGATTCTTTGAATTAATGTAATATTTGGGTCAACCAGGGTAGAATTGATTGTGTTTGCAGTCTACGAAGTGGATAATTGGGCTTGAAAATATTAAAAGCCAAAGTTACTTAAGTGACCCAGATAACTAGGACGAAAGTTTTTTGGAGGGAAAGAGAGCAAAATGTAGAACGTGGGTTGGTGGAGACAAGTTACAGGATGCACGTGGCGTGTAAAGGAACGAAGCCCTCCAGGAAGCAGTTATGTATTACAAATAAAGCACTTAGTGTATTATGGAGAGGATTCAAACTTTTACGTTCATAACGCTAATCAAGCGAACGAGCGAAATGAGTCGTGCTAGGGCAATAATAAACTTTAACCATATTACATTCTCATTTAATTTTATGTATTCCTTATTTATTAAATAACTTTTTAAATAATTTTACTTGTTCCAAACACAGATTAATAGGGTGATAAAAAATTGAATCAAGCAAAATATATATACTCATAAATGTGGCATTAAAAACACACTACTTATAATTATTATAAAAATTAATTAGTAAAATATCACTCCAATGCTTCATCTAAGTTTTTTTTAGAAAGTATCAGCCAAATCTTGAAATTAATTAATAGTTAATAGTTAAAATCATAGCACACCTCTTGTGTGTGCTGAATAATATTTTTTAAATTACAGTGATAAAAAATGGTTAAACTTTCTGCAATTACTGTTAAAATTTATAAATTATTTTAAAGCTTTATTTTTCAACCTAATTATAAATTAATATACACGAACGAGGTAGATAAATGCTATGTTCAAATTTTGAATATAAAAACTTTAAGTAACTGCAACACAAAAAATCCAACCAAAAGAGAAAAAAACTATAATTAAATAATTGTAAGGAATAATATATATGTTAATTGAAGGTATAAAAAATAAAGAAATATATTTATTTCTGTAACAATTTCTTTATGGTATGTTGTATATATCAAATATTACATATTATGAAATTAATATATTAAAATATTATGAAAAATATTTTATTTATTACTTTACTATTTATATTTGATTAATATATATATTTATATTAAATTAAAAATGCATTTGACATTGTAACAAATAAAAAGGCATTTGACTACTTGAGCAATATATACTTATATTTCTAGTAACACTTTAAATAAAAATTGCAAAATTATACTGGGTAAAATACCATACAATATTAGATGATAATTGACAGTTTATTTGTGTTGTTGAGATAATCACGCTTACATCATTCATTATCGCACATAAACGAAAAAAGAAAAGCATCAAAATAATTTTGCATAAGAATACTGATCTCTTTGTTTTAGGATGAATGTTTATTTATTTGGTTATAGAGCAATTTATATTAGAGGATAAAATTTATTTTATCTAATTATTTGCATTCTTCTAATTAATAATTGTATAAAAAATAAAATTGTGTTGTATACAAAAAGAGAATAATTCTCTTTAAAACAAATGAAATAAAGAAATAAAAACTAATACTTATACACTAAGAAAAAATTAGAATAATCACAAAAATATTAAATAATGACATTATCCAAAAATAATTAATATAAAATATATAAAAATATTATTTATTGATAAAAAATACTAATGAATTGCAGATTATATATTTAATAGAATAAAAAATAATCGTAATAAAAACAAATAATATATCAGAAACACTTAATAGAGATAAAGGTATTAATAAAGATATAAATATTTTTAAAAACTATAAAAAATATCTTTCAACTAAAAACTCTTTTAAATCATGAAAAAATAAAAGAAACATAATAAAGAGAGATTTATAAGACATATTAGTTAGATAAAAAGAAATTAAATCAAATAGACAAAATAACTGAACAAGAACATTGTTGGCTGAAACATTGTTGGTTGGGATTATCAAATGGGTTTAAATCCAACCAATAGAAGAAAATAATTCAAAAGGATTCTTTGAATTAATGTAATATTTGGGTCAACCAGGGGTAGAATTGATTGTGTTTGCAGTCTACGAAGTGGATAATTGGGCTTAAAAATATTAAAAGCCAAAGTTACTTAAGTGACCCAGATAACTAGGACGAAGGTTTCTTGGAGGGAAAGAGAGCAAAATGTAGAACGTGGGTTGGTGGAGACAAGTTACAGGATACACGTGGCGTGTAAAGGAACGAAGCCCTCCAAGAAGCAGTTATGTATTATAAATAAAGCACTTAGTGTATTATGGAGAGGATTCAAACTTTTACATTCATAACGCTAATCAAGCGAACCAGCGAAATGAGTCGGGCTAGGGCAATTATAACTTTTAACCATATTACATTCTCATTTAATTTAATGTATTCCTTATTTATTAAATAACTTTTTAAATAATTTTACTTGTTCCAAACACAGATTAATCGGGTGATAAAATATTGAATCAAGCAAAATATATATACTCATAAATGTGGCATTAAAAACACACTACTTATAATTATTATAAAAATTAATTAGTAAAATATCACTCCAATGCTTCATCTAAGTTTTTTTTAGAAAGTATCAGCCAAATCTTGAAATTAATTAATAGTTAATAGTTAAAATCATAGCACACCTCTTGTGTGTGCTGAATAATATTTTTTAAATTACAGTGATAAAAAATGGTTAAACTTTCTGCAATTACTGTTAAAATTTATAAATTATTTTAAAGCTTTATTTTTCAACCTAATTATAAATTAATATACACGAACGAGGTAGATAAATGCTATGTTCAAATTTTTGAATATAAAAAACTTTAAGTAACTGCAACACAAAAAGAAATATATTTATTTCTGTAACAATTTCTTTATGGTATGTTGTATATATCAAATATTACATATTATGAAATTAATATATTAAAATATTATGAAAAATATTTTATTTATTACTTTACTATTTATATTTGATTAATATATATATTTATATTAAATTAAAAATGCATTTGACATTGTAACAAATAAAAAGGCATTTGACTACTTGAGCAATATATACTTATATTTCTAGTAACACTTTAAATAAAAATTGAAAAATTATACTGGGTAAAATACCATACAATATTAGATGATAATTGATGTTTATTTGTGTTGTTGAGATAATCACGCTTACATCATTCATTATCGCACATAAACGAAAAAGAAAAGCATCAAAATAATTTTGCATAAGAATACCGATCTCTTTGTTTTAGGATGAATGTTTATTTATTTGGTTATAGAGCAATTTATATTAGAGGATAAAATTTATTTTATCTAATTATTTGCATTCTTCTAATTAATAATTGTATAAAAATAAAATTGTGTTGTATACAAAAGAGAATAATTCTCTTTTAAACAGTGTGAAATAAAGAAATAAAAACTAATACTTATACACTAACAAAAATTAGAATAATCACAAAAATATTAAATAATGACATTATCCAAAAATAATTAATATAAAATATATAAAAATATTATTTATTGATAAAAAATACTAATGAATTGCAGATTATATATTTAATAGAATAAAAAATGATCGTAATAAAAACAAATAATATATCAGAAACACTTAATAGAGATAAAGATATTAATAAAGATATAAATATTTTAAAAAACTATAAAAAAAATGTCTATCAACTAAAAACTCTTTTAAATCATGAAAAAATAAAAGAAACATAATAAAGAGAGATTTATAAGACATAATAGTTAGATAAAAAGAAATTAAATCAAATAGACAAAATAACTGAACAAGAACATTGTTGGCTGAAACATTGTTGGTTGGGATTATCAAATGGGTTTAAATCCAACCAATCTGAAGAAAATAATTCAAAAGGATTCTTTGAATTAATGTAATATTTGGGTCAACCAGGGGTAGAATTGGGGTAGAATTGATTGTGTTTGCAGTCTAGTGGATAATTGGGCTTAAAAATATTAAAAGCCAAAGTTACTTAAGTGACCCAGATAACTAGGACGAAGGTTTCTTGGAGGGAAAGAGAGCAAAATGTAGAACGTGGGTTGGTGGAGACAAGTTACAGGATACACGTGGCGTGTAAAGGAACGAAGCCCTCCAAGAAGCAGTTATGTATTATAAATAAAACACTTAGTGTATTATGGAGAGGATTCAAACTTTTAGATTCATAATGCTAATCAAGCGAACGAGCGAAATGAGTCGGGCTAGGGCAATTATAACTTTTAACCATATTACTGTAATACCCTATATAATATACGCCTAGGATATACATTATACACAGTATTTATTTGGTATTGATACAACATAAGGGCCTAATGGCGTCATTATGTAAACATGTTCAAATATACAATACTTTTCTATACACATGTTATACAATTTTGCCAAAAGAAAATACTAAGATCTAAGCACAACATCTAGAGTTGTACAATATCCACAGCGGAAACATCTCAGAATCAAAATCCTTCGAAACATCATCAAGTACCTGTTTGAATCTATAACCTGTAATAAACCTGAAAAAAACAACAATAATAGTGGGGTGAGATACTAATCTCAGTGGGTTCCCTATCTTATGGTTCCACTCAACTCTACAGGGTTTCTAACCAATTCTAACTTAAGTCATATACATGGGAAGGAGACTTAAGTATGGGGAATTCTCGCATTGTATTGAAATGTACTCTTGAGTGCATCCACTCAAAATAATTAATCATTATTCGGATACAACAAACATCTTTCTCCAATCTGGATCTATGTCTAGATCAAAGCCTTGGGTCACAAATGTTTGTATGATTCGACTTTCTTGTGGATATCAGGTTCCCCTATGGGACTCGAACCCACTTTTAAGAACCATCACTCGTATGGGACTCGAACCCACTTTGAGTATTTATCACCGTATGGGACTCGAACCCACTTTGGTGTCCACGTCTCTATGGGACTCGAACCCACTTATGAGACAACCTCCTCTATGGGCTCAAACCATTTATGAGGTGCGAATCATAGATGCCACATTTCCAACTTTTACTTTACTTAAGTATCTCAATTGGAAAGTGCACAATCAAGGGAAGTTCCGAATACATGATTAAGTTCTATCATTCATCGTAATTATATCCATCAATCACTAGGGAATTCATTTTCACCAATCACTAGGTGGACTCATCCACCCAAATACTCATAACATAACCATACATGTTCCATACAAGCATATAAATCCATTATCAATCGACTACTCGTCCGTAGTACACACTGCGTTACTATTACGTCCAAGCATCGACTAGTCAATCATTTTCATATCCTATATTATGTTTCTATTCCATTCACCTAGTTTGTCCCTAGGTTTTCTCACTTATCATCATAGGATTTTATTCATATTATTTCATAGCAAACACAAGTATATAATTATAGTGTAATTCATTTCATTCATCATGATATAATCCACAAAATATATATATTTAATTCTCAACAAATTACAAGAATTATGGGCAAGCTCATATGCTAGCATATTTCAATTGATAAAACATGGAATGATGCATAATATAATATTAATATATAATTTTATTAAACTTCAACAAAAAAGATGTAGCCTAATGGTAAGGAGGAGGTGCTATGACTAAGAGGTCTTGGGTTTAATACTTGGTGAGCAATTATTTTAGTTTCTAAAAGGTTTGACAACAACAATTAAACCTACTGTAACTCATTTCTCTAAAAGGTTTAACAACAATAATTAAACCTGTAACTCATTTCCTGATAAAGAGAATATCTTCAAATTTCCAAACAAGCCCACGAAAGAGAATAAAGTAACATTTTACATGGACTTAATAAATACATGATATGATGAAGTGGTATGGTGTTTGATCCGTAACAGGGAGATCTCGGGTTCAAGTCCTACCAGGTGTTTCTAATCATTTATTTTGTTTTGTTTATTTCTTTCAATGATTAAAACCAGAATTATACAAGGAAATAACCAATTGATTGAAGAATGGGAACAGTAACTAAGTATTCAGCTACCAGTAGGTATTTATCAAGGAAATAACCAATTCTTGATGCATTCAACTCATTATATACCAACTCTAAACATCTCCAATCATTCTAAACTTTCCCAAAATCATAGCAACAACAACAATAATTCAAAACCTATAGTAAATAATATGGTTCACAATCACATCAACACAACCAAATTATACTTGAATACATGAAATCCAAAACAACAACAATCATCTACACCATATCATAATTTTAACACAACAACAACATCATAAAATCAAGATAAACTAACTAATAACATGTTCATAAAAATATAACCAAACCATAATTTTCTCTAGAAATTTTCTAACTAGAACCCACCTTATTTTAAGAAGATTTGGTGGAGAAGACGAGATGGTTAGGTGGTGATGAAAATGAAGGTGGACGACCTTTGCCCATGGCTCTTCTTCCTCTGTTCTTTCTTTCCCCTTTCCCTCGTTATCTCCCTATTACTCAATTTGTTTTTCTGAAAACAAGACCAAAAATGAAAAAGGGGTTGTTGGAATGAGTGGATAGAAAAAGAGTGATAGAAGTATATGGCTAGGATTTTAAGTTGGTAGGGAAAAATATCTAAATGATATTTATTCAATAATATTTCCTACTACTAGAGCAATTGACCAATAATTAATGTTACTAAAATGTTCCACCAGGTATTAAATAATAAAAGTCAGTCTCTTTTAAAAATGTTTAATCTCTTTCGAGTTCACTAATTACTCCATTGGTTAAAACTAGCAACAATTGACAACTAATAGAGTATTTAGGAACTCAGTTTGTCCTAATTGACAATCTTTTTAGTACTTAAGGGTATACGGGATATTACAATAACATTCTCATTTAATTTTATGTATTCCTTATTTATTAAATAACTTTTTAAATAATTTTACTTGTTCCAAACACAGATTAATAGGGTGATAAAAAATTGAATCAAGCAAAATATATATACTCATAAATGTGGCATTAAAAACACACTACTTATAATTATTATAGCAATTAATTAGTAAAATATCACTCCAATGCTTCATCTAAGTTTTTTTTAGAAAGTATCAGCCAAATCTTGAAATTAATTAATAGTTAATAGTTAAAATTATAGCACATCTCTTGTGTGTGCTGAATAATATTTTTTAAATTAAAGTGATAAAATATGGTTAAACTTTCTGCAATTACTGGTAAAATTTATAAATTATTTTAAAGCTTTATTTTTCAACCTAATTATAAATTAATATACACGAACGAGGTAGATAAATGCTATGTTCAAATTTTTGAATATAAAGAAACTTTAAGTAACTGCAACACAAAAAAAATCCAACCAAAAAGAGAAAAAAAACTATAATTAAATAATTGTAAGGTATAATATATATGTTAATTGAAGGTATAAAAAATAAAGAAATGTATTTATTTCTGTAACAATTTCTTTATGGTATGTTGTATATATCAAATATTACATATTATAAAATTAATATATTAAAATATTATGAAAAATATTTTATTTATTACTTTACTATTTATATTTGATTAATATATATATTTATATTAAATTAAAAATGCATTTGACATTGTAACAAATAAAAAGGCATTTGACTACTTGAGCAATATATACTTATATTTCTAGTAACACTTTAAATAAAAATTGCAAAATTATACTGGGTAAAATACCATACAATATTATATGATAATTGATAGTTTATTTGTGTTGTTGAGATAATCACGCTTACATCATTCATTATCGCACATAAACGAAAAAAGAAAAGCATCAAAATAATTTTGCGTAAGAATACTGATCTCTTTGTTTTAGGATGAATGTTTATTTATTTGGTTATAGAGCAATTTATATTAGAGGATAAAATTTATTTTATCTAATTATTTTCATTCTTCTAATTAATAATTGTATAAAAAATAAAATTGTGTTGTATACAAAAAAAGAATAATTCTCTTTTAAAACAGTGTGAAATAAAGAAATAAAAAACTAATACTTATACACTAAGAAAAAATT
The DNA here is from genome assembly GCA_021764765.1 of Vicia sativa. NCBI lineage: Eukaryota > Viridiplantae > Streptophyta > Magnoliopsida > Fabales > Fabaceae > Vicia > Vicia sativa. The sequence goes on from CM038792.1 coordinate 144,401,136, forward strand.
AGAATAATCACAAAAATATTAAATAATGACATTATCCAAAAATAATTAATATAAAATATATAAAAATATTATTTATTGATTAAAAATACTAATGAATTGCAGATTATATATTTAATAGAATAAGAAATGATCGTAATAAAAACAAATAATATATCAGAAACACTTAATAGAGATAAAGAAATTAATAAAGATATAAATATTTTAAAAAACTATAAAAAATATCTATGAACTAAAAACTCTTTTAAATCATGAAAAAATAAAAGAAACATAATAAAGAGAGATTTATAAGACATATTAGTTAGATAAAAGGAATTAAATCAAATAGACAAAATAACTGAACAAGAACATTGTTGGCTGAAACATTGTTGGTTGGGATTATCAAATGGGTTTAAATCCAACCAATCGAAGAAAATATTTCAAAAGCATTCTTTGAATTAATGTAATATTTGGGTCAACTAGGGGTAGAATTGATTGTGTTTGCAGTCTACGAAGTGGATAATTGGGCTTAAAAATATTAAAAGCCAAAGTTACTTAAGTGACCCAGATAACTAGGACGAAGGTTTCTTGGAGGGAAAGAGAGCAAAATGTAGAACGTGGGTTGGTGGAGACAAGTTACAGGGTACACGTGGCGTGTAAAGGAACGAAGCCCTCCAACAAGCAGTTATGTATTATAAATAAAGCACTTAGTGTATTATGGAGAGGATTCAAACTTTTACATTCATAACGCTAATCAAGCGAACGAGCGAAATGAGTCGGGCTAGGCAATTATAACTTTTAACCATATTACATTCTCATTTAATTTTATGTATTCCTGATTTATTAAATAACTTTTTAAATTATTTTACTTGTTCCAAACACAGATTAATAGGGTGATAAAAAATTGAGTCAAGCAAAATATATATACTGATAAGTGTGGCATTAAAAACACACTACTTATAATTATTATAAAAATTAATTAGTAAAATATCACTCCAATGCTTCATCTAAGTTTTTTTTAGAAAGTATCAGCCAAATCTTGAAATTAATTAATAGTTAATAGTTAAAATTATAGCACATCTCTTGTGTGTGCGGAATAATATTTTTTAAATTAAAGTGATAAAATATGGTTAAACTTTCTGCAATTACTGGTAAAATTTATAAATTATTTTAAAGCTTTATTTTTCAACCTAATTATAAATTAATATACACGAACGAGGTAGATAAATGCTATGTTCAAATTTTTGAATATAAAGAAACTTTAAGTAACTGCAACACAAAAAAAATCCAACCAAAAAGAGAAAAAAAACTATAATTAAATAATTGTAAGGTATAATATATATGTTAATTGAAGGTATAAAAAATAAAGAAATATATTTATTTCTGTAACAATTTCTTTATGGTATGTTGTATATATCAAATATTACATATTATAAAATTAATATATTAAAATATTATGAAAAATATTTTATTTATTACTTTACTATTTATATTTGATTAATATATATATTTATATTAAATTAAAAATGCATTTGACATTGTAACAAATAAAAAGGCATTTGACAACTTGAGCAATATTTACTTATATTTCTAGTAACACTTTAAATAAAAATTGCAAAATTATACTGGGTAAAATACCATACAATATTAGATGATAATTGACAGTTTATTTGTGTTGTTGAGATAATCACGCTTACATCATTCATTATCGCACATAAACGAAAAAAGAAAAGCATCAAAATAATTTTGCATAAAAATACTGATCTCTTTGTTTTAGGATGAATGTTTATTTATTTGGTTATAGAGCAATTTATATTAGAGTATAAAATTTATTTTATCTAATTATTTTCATTCTTCTAATTAATAATTGTATAAAAAATAAAATTGTGTTGTATATGATAGTATATACATGTTAAATAAATATATAAATTAAAGAAATTAATAATAAAGATCAGTATTTAATTGATTTTAATTTACATTTAATTTTTGTACGAGACAAATTTAAATATTAAAGATATTTATTAAAATTTAATTTAGTTTTTGTGGGGCTTAGATGAATGTTCATCTTCCTACAAACTCCTATATTGATACTTGATCATTCGATTTTAGATGTTGGAGTCTTACTTAACTTAAATCAACTTTGTTCTCAATTTTTACATCAATTGTGATTTTAATAATAACTTTTATTATAAAATTTTGTTGTACATCTATGGAAAAATTTGAGTTACTATAGATAGAAATTATGTCAAAACCCCATTTCTAAGCAATGTCAAAATAGAATTTGTGTACAAAATATTTTGTCAATATAATTGAAGATGATTAAACATAAATTGTGTATTGTGTGCACATGTGATTGATTGCCATATTTTTTCCATGGACAAAACTTGATACTAAAACTCAAATTTGATACTAAAACTCATACCTTTCATTATTTAATTTTTTATATAGAGTTAATAGTATTTTATTTTGCAATGATAGAAAAAAATAATTAAAATTTTTTTTGCACAGTCAATTTCATGATTGCATTACAAAAATTTATGTCATGAACCACTTCTTTTTTTTATAATTTATTAATCGCTTTTACTATTTCATAATATTTTATTTATTTTTATGTCATTGAACTCAATAACTAATTTATAAATTATATTAATTAATTTATTATATCCAATTAATCAAAATTATTTTTTAAGATTATTTATAAAATCTAAGACTCATACAATAATCAAACTTTTATACATCATTAATCATCACGGTTGTTGGAGTGAAAGGAAGAAAAATAGAAGAAGAAAAATATCAAAATATCAATATTGTAAATTTTATTGTTGATCATATTCGTGAACAGAGCGGTAAACATTTGTCTATCTAGAATTACAATATTCCAAAACAAAAAGTAAAGGTGCAGTAAATAGTCACAAGTTTTTTTGTCAAAGTTAAAATGATAGCAACAACACGGTTATAAATGCGTGTTAAATATTTGAAAAAAGAGATGCTAAATCTTCTTTTTGCACTAGTGACATCTTCACTCTTACAAGAATAACATGCACACCCGTACTATATTAGAGATTTTAAAGAATATTTTATAAGAGCTTTTGTAAATAATCTAGACGTATCTTATTCTCTATAAGTTGATTTGATAACTATCATTTTATATATTGAAAATTCTCATGACGACAGTTGGTACAGCCTCTTATTTGATTAGAATGGGACTCCGTGCTTCTTCATCAAACTTTTTCTAATCCAAATGTTATTTTTAAAAGCTTTAAATTAAATTGTCAAACTGTGTGTGTCTCAATTAGAGTTTGAATAGTTTTTATAAAATAATGATTTAATATTCAAATATTATTGGATTGTCTAATTGCCTTTTTCTAATCCAAATACCTACTGTGATCAATCAAAGCTTAATCATTTTTAATAAAATTTTACTTGAGGTGTTTTATCATTATGTGATAAATTTTTTAGAGATATCAAAGTTTTAAAATATTATTTCAATTTAACACTATTTTAAACAATTTTTATAATAATATATTTTAATTTATTTTTGAGGATTATGTGATTTTAAATATGTTTTAATTTTCAATAATATATATCTATACTATCGAATATAAAATATTATATGTTAGTTTATTAAAAATAAATTTAAAATAAATTATCCATGTCATTTCATAATATCTTTAGTAGTGTACATTTTATAATCTTTTTAAATTTATGTTTTAATTTTCAATAATATATATCTATACTATCGAATATAAAATATCACATTTTAGTTTATTAAAAATAAATTTTCCATGTTATTTCATAATATCTTTAATAGTGTACATTTTATAATCCTTTTAAATAGAATCAAAATTTTAGTACACTTCCATGAAGCGCAGTGTAAAGATTCAACCATATAAATAGTTATCTAAAATAACACTAACAACCATCATTCTTTAATTTGGAAGTCTTATTGGAATATACCTTATATATTCTTGATTGGAGTGTAGTGGAACTAGTTTATCACATGGTGATCTAGAGATTCTTGGTTTCTCAAGATTAACACCATATACAAAAGGCAATAATATGGATTTACCATCCTTGTCATCTACAAATAGCAACTATGTGCATTCACCAACCATGTCACTGTTACTACGATCATCAAAGTGTGTTAGAGATTTTTGAATTTTCAAGATCATCGTCATCTACAAATGACAATGATAGGTATGGATTAAGTAACTCTGTCAGTACCACCAAGATTATTATTTAAAGAGACTGAAATTGTCATTTAACGAAAATGAGATATTTCATTATTTTATAGAGAAACTTCGAGTGGCAGATTCAAAAATATTATATAGTGGAGGCAAAACTATTATCTATAATTGAAATTTATATCTTATATTTTCAAAAAAATATTTTAAAATTTCAAAAAAATAGTTTATATATAAAATAATGTACTTTTGATACAATATATTGTATATGATAATATATACATGTTAAATAAATATATAAATTAAAGAAATTAATAATAAAGATTAGTATGTAATTGATTTTAATTTACATTTAATTTTTGTATGAGACAAATTTAAATATTAAAGATATTTATTAAAATTTAATTTAGTTTTTGTGGGGCTTGAGATGAATGTTCATCTTCCTACAAACTCCTATATTGATACTTCATCATTCGATTTTAGATGTTGGAGTCTTACTTAACTTAAATCAGCTTTGTTCTCAATTTTTACATCAATTGTGATTTTAATATTAACTTTTATTATAAAATTTTGTTGTACATCTATGGAAAGATTTGAGTTACTATAGATAGTGTAACATCCCAATATTTATATCTATGTATGAGAAGTTGTATAATTATGTTTGGGAAATTATTAAGAAGTAAAAGAAATAAGAACCTTACTAGTAACCAACTAGTTAGAATGTGACCTAATGACAAACTAGTAAATTTTACTTGGTTGGAGGGTATTTTGGGCAAAGAGCTGGTAATGGCATGCTGGTAATTCCCATTCAGAATTCAGATTTTTATAGGAATAAAGAGTAGAGAGAATAAGAAGAAGCCATGTTTCTCTCTTCTAAAAGCCATTTTCGCTACCTTGGAGCAGTCCTCACTAAACCGGCCATAACTTCCAGCTTGTAGGTCTGATTCAGGTAAATCCGGACTTTTTGAAAAGCTTACGAAATTCTCTTCGATTTGAATATATGGTTTGTGTTCTGCATGTTCAGGATGAGTGAGATAGACACATTTGAAGTTAATGGTTTGATGCTGATTTTGGTGAAAAATCTGGGTACGGGATTTCTTGACCAACTCCACTAATCATGTCGTAAGGTTTTACTTGTAACTCCGATTTAAGAAATTCTAGAAGTTCTGGAATCTACACAAAATTCCCTTCAATTTGATATATTGATTCGTGATTATAGTCTTTATATTGAAGGAGAAAAACCTATTTGAAGTTGAGCAATCCTTGCTGGAAATTGGAAGAGAGAGGTGGCTACGGGATTGTTGATGATGGAGATGAAGTTTTGAGCATGCTAAGGGTTCAATGGCATCAAGCTCATCATCTAAATCTTCATTTAACCAAGTTGAGTCTCTTAGTTAGAGACTTGGGGGAAAATTGAGATTTTCACGAAAACTATTTAGGATTTGGGAATTGAGAAAAATTGTTGTTGCATGTTAATTATAATGATGATTGCTTGCTTAATTTGATGAATAACACATTATGTTTATGTTTTCGTGATGATACATGATTGAATTCGAATTTGGATCATTGGGGAATATTAGGAATGTATTAGAATGCTTTGGAACTGGTTTTATGCAGGAAAATACGTTTTTTTGACTCTGTTTCAGGTGAAAATCGATTTGCATATAGTGTAAATCGATTGCTCACTGACTGAAAAAATGACTTTCATTGTATCGATCATAACTTGAGTTTTATAATTCGAAACAGAGCCCGGTCGGAAGCGTTAGAAAGGTCTTTTAATGAACTTTATGAATATGTTTAGACATCATGCTTTTAGTTCATTCAAAGGTTATGGAAAAGAGATGTTTAGCTGCATGATGTTGAATAAGCGTTAATGGAATTTAAGAAAATGTATGTTTAATTCCCCTGAGTGTAGTTCCGTTCGTGTCAGGGATCAGAAGCCTCTTTGTTGTGTGAATAATTTTATGAATTGTATGATATTATGTTATGATCACTCGTATGCTAAAATCATGAATATGTATGAATATTATGTGCAAAGTGTTGAGAAGCGCATTATGTGGAAATGCAATTATGTGATCATTACTTGTTCCCGTTCATTCTAGTTGAATGTTCGGATGAATTTGTCTTGTTGGCTTGATGTCACAAGTGTTTGGATTATGCTGAATCGAAGTAGACCTAGGCTATCAGAGGGTAAATCACATATGACTTTGGACTAGATCCAATTTATTATCACCGTTCCGATGACTCGAGTGGGCCATTTATTGGGCGTTTCCACAGGGCGTACTCGAGTCATCTGAACGGTAATAATCAAATTGGAACTTGTCCAAAGTCATATGTGACTTACCATCTGATAGGCTAGGTTTACGATTCACATAATCAAACACTCAACAAAAGAATCATCCGATTCAACCGAATGAACGAACAAGTAATGATCACATAATGCATTCCACAATGCGCTTCATGCATAATATGATACATACATGCAGTGATCATAACATATATCATACAACTCATAAAATTATTCACACAACAAATTCCGATCCCTAACGAAGGAACTACACTGGGAATTAAACATACATTTTCTTAAATTCCATTAACACTTATTCAATATCATGCACTAAACATCCCTTTCCATAATCTTTGAATGAACTAAAAGCATGATGTCTACATAAAGGTCATTAAAGACCTTTCAAACGCTTCGAGGCTTCGAGTTATAAAACTCAAGTTATGATCGAAACAATGAAATTCATTTTCGGTCGATGAGCAATCGATTTACACTATATAAATCGATGCCCGATTTTGTCCAAAATCGGTTTTCAAGGAGCAATCGATTGACATCCTGTGCAAATCAATTTGCACCTGAAGTAGAGTCAAAAAAACTTATTTTCCTGCTTAAAACCAGTTCCAAAGCATTCTAATACATTCCTAAGGTTCCCCAATGATCCAAATTCGAATTCCATCATGTATCTTCATTCTATAGCATACAATTGCATCAAAGAACACATACTTCATCACTAAAACAAACATGAAATGATTTATATCACAAAAAACCCCATTTCCTCCAAATTCTCAATTGTCCATAAAAACCCCAAGTCTCTAACTAGAGACTCACCTTGCTAGAGATAGAGAGGGCTGCGAAAATTAGTGGCAAGAGTGAAGAAGATGACTGATTTTGCTGCATGCAAGAGTTGAATGGTTGATTGTTGGAACTTCTCCTTCCTCTCTTCTTCCTCTCCTACGGTTCTTTCTCCTCTTTCTTTCTCTATTTTTTTCCTGATTTTTGTTTAGAACAAGTAAGGAAGGTTAGGATAAGGATGCCCTTCAAATAGATCAAAATGCCCAAAATGCCCCTTTAGACCAATCCCAACTAATTTGGTTACCATTACTTATATTATTCTTATTGTCATAAAAAATCATGGGATATTACATTCTTCCCCCCTTAAGTTAGAATTCGTCCTCGAATTCGAAAACTTACCAGAATAGGTGAGGATATGACTGTGGCATCTCTGCTTCAAGCTCCTAAGTAGCTTCCTCGGGCGCGAGACTCTTCCCATAAAACCTTCATAAGGGGTATTTCCTTATTCCTCAAGGACTTGCTTGCATATTCCAACACACGAATAGGTTGTGGTTGAAATGACAGATCAGGTTCTATTTCCATAACATCTAGTAGGATAGGATGAAAAGAATCTGGCACGAACTTCCAAAGTTGCGATACATGGAAAACATCATGCAACCCGGATAGTGACGGAGGCAATGCTAACTGATATGCCACCTCGCCTACCCGTCTCATAATTTGATATGGTCCCATATACCTCAGACTAAGCTTCCAAACTTTGAATGGTCCTTTCAATCTAAGTCTCGGAGTCACTTTCAAGTACACATGATTTCCTTCATCAAAACTCAAGGGCCTTCTCCTCTTATCTGCATAGCTCTTTTGACGGTCCTGAGCTTTCTTCATCTTGTCACGGATCTCCTTGACTTTCTTAGTTGTTTCTTGAATTATCTCTGGTCCAAGATTCCCACTTTCACCAACTTCTGACCAACATAAAGGAGAATGACATTTCCTCCCATACAAAGCTTCATATGGTGCGCCATACCGATACTCGAGTAATAACTGTTGTTATATGCAAATTCAATCAACGGTAAGTGATATTTCCAACTTCCACCACTACTAAGAATACAATCTCTCAACATATCTTCGATTGTCTGGATGGTCCTCTCAGTCTGTCCATCAGTCTGAGGGTGGTTCGAAGTACTCAAACTCAACTGCGTTCCCATTTCACGATGGAAAGCTCTCCAAAACTGAGAAGTGAACCTCGGATCTCTATCCAATACAATACTAGATGGTACACCATGCAACCTTACAATATCTGCTACAAAGAGTCAGGCTAGATGAGGCACTTTATGAGTGGTCTTCACAGGCAATAAAGTCCATGGATATGTTACCCCACTTCCATATAGGAACATCTAACGGTCGCAACATTCCACCAAGTCTCTGGTGTTCTATCTTCACTTGTTGACATACTCCACATTGCTCCACATAACTAGCAACATCCCTTTTCATACCTGGCCACCAAAAGCTCTTCTTCAAGTCTTGATACATCTTGGTAGACCCAGGATGAATGGTAAACTTGCTCTTGCAGGCTTGAACTAAAATCATCCTTCTCATTTCCATATCATTACACACACCCAATGTTTGAACATAATAACTCCATCGGACGCTCGAGAGAATTCTAGAAACTCCTATTGAGCCTGTAAATCTACATCACAATATTGCGCCTGACGGATCCTTTCCCGTAACATACTCTCCACGTTAAGATTACTAATCAGTACACCTGTAGGCACCCATTCGAACTGTAAATCAAGATTCCTAAATTTCTCCAAGAGATCAAACTCTAAATCATCAGTTCGGCAACTCGAATTTCCTTCTTACTCAAGGCATCTGCAACTTTATTAGCCTTTCCAGGGTGATACTTTAATTCAAAGTCATAGTCTTTCAAATACTCCATCCATCTCCTCTGACGCATATTGAGTTCCTTCTGGTCAAAGAGGTACTTCAAGCTCTTGTGATCACTAAACATCTCAAAGTGGAATCCATACAAGTAATGTCGCCACACCACAATAGCAGCAAGTTCAAGGTCGTGAGTAGGATAGTTCTCTTCATGAGGTCTTAATTATCGTGATGCATATGCCACAACTTGACCATCTCGCATTAGAACTCCACCTAAACCTTTCTTAGAGGCATCACAAAATACTTCATAGGATTTCTCTGGATCTGGAATTATTAGCACTGGAGCGGTAGTCAACTTCTCCTTCAGTTTCTGGAAACTTCGCTCACAATTTGAATTTCATTCAAAAGAAACTTCCTTCCAAGTAAGTCTCGTCATCGATAATGCTAACTTGGAAAATCCCATTATAAACCTCCGGTAGTAACCTGCTAAACCAAGGAAACTTTGGACTCCAGTCGCATTCTTAGGACGTTCCTAATTAATCACAACTTCCACTTTAGATGGATCTACTGCCACACCACCACCAGAAATGACATGCCCAAGGAACTTCACCTCAGACATCCAGAACTCACACTTACTGAGTTTGGAAAACAGTTGCTTCTCATGAAGAACCAATAACACAATTCTCAAATGCTCCATATGTTCTTCCACCATCCTAGAATAGATCAAGATGTCATTTATGAATATTACTACGAATCGATCAAGATATGGTTGAAACACACGATTCATATAATCCATACAGACAACAGGAGCATTGGTCACTCCAAACGGCATAACCAAGAATTCATAATGGCCATACCGTGTTCTGAACACAGTCTTTGATACATCTGAACTCTTAACCCGAATCTGATGGTACCCTGACCTAAGATCAATCTTCGAGAACACACAGGATCCTTTCAACTGATCTAGGAGGTCATCAATCTGTGGCAAAGGGTACTTGTTATGTATGGTTACCTTATTCAATTGACGGCAATCAATGCACAACCTCATACTACCATCCTTCTTCTTGACTAATAAAATAGGAGCATCCCACAGAGATACACTAGGTCGAACAAAATGCTTCGCCAACAACTCTTCTAACTGACTCTTCAATTCTCTCAACTCCACAGGAGACATTCGATATAGAGCTATAGAGATTGGGGATGTCCCAGGAACAAGATCAATGGAAAATTCAACTTCTCTTTCAGGAGGAAGAGAAGTGACATCTTCAGGAAATACATCTGGAAACTCACACACGACAGAAATATCTGATACACTCTTCTTGCTTTTAGGATCCGCAGTAAGAGCCAATAGGAAAGAATTCTCTTGTACAAATAGGCAATTAATCAGATTAATTATACCTTTAATCAGATTCCCAATCGCGTCAATAGGAGTAGTTTCTTCAGCAGGGATAAAGATAGCCTTCTTTTTACAACCAATGTACACTGAGTTAGCTGACAACCAGTCCATACCCAATACCACATAGATCTTCTTAGAGGTAGACAAATAAGATCAATAAAGAATTGTCGATCATTGAAGGTGACAGAACAGTCCCTACAAACCTTCAAAGCTTTTACTACATCATCCGTAGCAGACAAAATCAACATAGGATTTGAAAGATAAGTAGCCTCGAATTCGAGTCGACGCACACAAGCATTAGAAATAAAAGAGTGTGTCGCTCCACAATCTACAAGAACAAACAAAGGTTGATTATTAACATAACACGTACCAGCGACGAGATTCGTGTTCCCTTGAGCCTTCCTAGCATCCAAGGTATACACACGCCCCATAGTCTTCTCCGGAATGTTACGGCTCGGACAAAATCTTGCTGTGTGGCCTACCTTACCACAAGCGTAACACTTCCACACATCTGATCTGTAATTTCCAAAGTGATTCTCCCTACACTTGTCACATCGAGGAGGTTGAGCTTACCATGAGCTTGCTTCATTGTTGGAGGAGAATTATAGGGTTTCAGGTATTTCCCCGACTTCCTTTGATTTTGGCAGAAAGGTCGGTTCTGCTCTCTTTCCTCTCTAACCCTCTTTAAACTATTTTCAGCAACATAGCACTGCCTTAAACACTCAGCATAAGAAGTGAACTCTCTCTGAGACACACTATGAGTAATGTCAGCATTCAAACCAAACAGAAACTAATCAATTTTCCACATCTCATCTGGTGCATAAATAGCCCGACGAGAATAAGCAGCCATATCTTCAAACTTCTCAGCATAAGCAGAAATAGATAGGTTGACTTGTTTGAAGAGTTGGAATTCCCGTTCTTTCTGAGCACGAACGCTGGAAATACTTCTCCGGAAAAGCTATCTTAAAGTGTTCCCAATCTTTTGGCACACCTTGAGTAGTGAAAAGAGTGGATGCAGTGTCCCACCACCTACCAGTTGGACCTTTCAATTTCTGAGCGGCAAACATAACCTTGTCTTCTTCGGAACACTGAACAGCTTGGAATATCCTCTCCGTGCTATAAAGCCAATCATGGGTGGCAACATGGTCTAAGCCACCCATGAACTCTGGAGGATCCATTCTGAAGAAAGCACGAAAGTCTGGTCCCACCAGAGTTGGAGGAACAGGAGCAACTGGTTGTTGTTGTTGTCCTCGCATACCCTGCATCATCTGCATCAACATTTGATTTTGTTGTTGCATCTGTTGCATCATTTGAATCCAGGGCATGTTTGCATCCGGTACATTAGCACCACCAATAGAAATTGGAATTTCAGGCTCGACGGGATCACGTCTGGGCCTTCCCGGTCTTCTGCGTTCTTCAGCCATCTTCCTGTTTGTCCTACACATAGAATTAAGTTGATCAGGCTCAATGCCACAAGTAGAACATAAGGAATCATGCTGATAACTATGCAATACGAGACATATTTATGCTAGCTTATGATGTTTCATGGCAAAGTCGAGAATCGACCTGCTCTGGTACCAACTGTAACACCCCCATACATATCATGGCCTAGGATAATACATATATGGCATTAAAATGGTAAACAAAGTCATACATAAGCAGTGGAAATTAGATAAGTATTAGTTGATTAGAACATATGCCAAAATAGTTATGGCCAAAAGATATAAATCTGAGTAAACTAATACAATATCCAACTACATAGCAGAAGATACAAAAGAAAGGAGCATCTCTAATGAAACATCAACACGAGCTAGACCATCTTACCCTTGCCTTTATCCGGTCTCGAAGATCCTGAAAAATAATAATTGGAATGGGGTGAGATTACTAAATCTCAGTGAGCCTCCCTATCCTAAGGGTTTGCTCGGTTCTACAGGGTACATGCATAATAAACGGATTCACCGAGAATCCGGGGTTACACCTCACGTCACAGTACAAGTACAACCAAGGGAAACACCACAATTGGAAGTCCCATAAGTGGGATTTCATCCGCGACGAGTACCCAAAGTGTCATTCACCTATATGGCATCACAACCACGTCAATCATCTATACGCAGATGAATTACGCAAATACGAAATGTCTTCTTAACGCACGAGTCCACCAGGTGAAAGCCTAATGGTCTTGCCTATATGGAACCATTAGAGGTGAGTTAAGACTACAGAGTGATATTGCCTACATGGAACCACAACCCCACCATACCAAGCACGCCGACGCTTACGTCCGTTGGAATTCCCTTAAATGGCCCACTCGAAAATGCCGCAATGGTAGCTTGGGTGTGTATAATAAACCGTATATCCAGATAATTACGCCCTGTGGGAATGCCCAAAAAAATGGCCCACTCGAGTCATCTGAACGGTAATAATCAAATTGGAACTTGTCCAAAGTCATATTTTACTTACCATCTGATAGCCTAGGTTTACTTCGATTCAGCATAATCCAAACACTTGTGACATCAAGCTAACAAGACAAATTCATCCGAACATTCAACCAGAATGAACGAGAACAAGTAATAATCACATAATTGCATTTCCACATAATGTGCTTCTAAACACTTTGCACATAGTATTCATACATATTCATGATTTTAGCATACGAGTGATCATAACATAATATCATACAATTCATAAAATTAGTCACACAACAAAGAGGTTTCCGATCCCTGACACAGACAAAACTACACTCGGGGGAATTAAACATACATTTTCTTAAATTCCATTAACACTTATTCAATATGATACACCTAAACATACCTTTTCCATAACCTTTGAATGAACTAAAAGCATGATGTCTAAGCATATTCATAAAGGTCTTTAAAATACCTTTCTAACGCTTCCGACCGGGCTTCGTTTCGAGTTATAAAACTCAAGTTATGATCGAAACAATGAAATTCATTTTTCAGTCAGTGAGCAATCGATGTACACTATATGCAAATCGATTGCACGCTTTAGTTTTTGTCCAGAAATCAGTTTTTCAAGGGAGCAATCGATTGACATCATGTGCAAATTGATTTGCACCTGAAGTAGAGTCAAAAGAACGTATTTTCCTGCATAAAACCAGTTCCAAAGCATTCTAATACATTCCTAAGGTTCCCCAATGATCCAAATTCGAATCCCATCATGTATTATCATTCTATGGCATACAATTGCATCAAAGAACACATACTTCATCACTAAAACAAACATGCAATGATTTATATCACAAAACACCCCATTTTCCCGCAAATTCTGAATTGCCCATAAAAACCCCAAGTCTCTAACTAGAGACTCACCTTGCTAGAGATAGAGAGGGCTACGAAAATCAGTGGCAAGAGTGAAGAAGATGACTGATTTTGCTGCATGCAAGAGTTGAATGGTTGATTGTTGGAACTTCTCCTTCCTCTCTTCTTCCTCTCCTACGGTTCTTTCTCCTCTTTCTTTCTCTATTTCTTTTTTTTTTCTTCTGATTTTTGTTTAGAAGAAGTAAGGAAGGTTAGGACAAGGATGCCCTTCAAATAGATCAAAATGCCCCTTTAGACCAATCCCAACTAATTTGGTTACCATTACTTATATTATTCTTATTGTCATAAAAAAATTTAAATGAGATATTACATTGTCAATATAATTGAAGATGATTCAAAATAAATTGTGTATCGTGTGCACATGTGATTGATTGCCATATTTTTTTCCATGTACCAAACTTGATACTAAAACTCATACCTTTCATTATTTAATTTTTTATATAGAGTTAATAGTATTTTATTTTGCAAAGATAGAAAAAAATAATTAAATTTTTTTTACACAATCAATTTCATGATTGCATTACAAAAATTTATGTCATGAACCACTTCTTTTTTTTTATAATTTTTTAATCGCTTTTACTATTTCATAATATTTTATTTATTTTTATGTCAGTGCACTCAATAACTAAATTATAAATTATATTAATTAATTTATCATATCCAATTAATCAAAATTATTTTTTAAGATTATTTTTAAAATCTAAGACTCATACAATAATCAAACTTTTATACATCATTAATCATCACAGTTGTTGGAGTGAAAGGAAGAAAAATATAAGAAGAAAAATATCAAAACATCAATATTGTAAATTTTACTGTTGATCATATTTGCGAACACGGTAAACATTTTTCTATCTAGAATTACAATATTCCAAAACAAAAAGTAAAGCTGCAGTAAATAGTCAAATGTTTTTTTGTCAAAGTTAAAATGATAGCAACAACACGGTTATAAATGCGTGTTAAATATTTGAAAAAAGAGATGTTAAATCTTCTTTTTGCACTAGTGACATCTTCACTCTTACAAGAATAACATGCACACCCGTACTATATTAGAGATTTTAAAGAACATTTTATAAGAGCTTTTGTAAATAATCTAGACGTATCTTATTCTATATAAGTTGATTTGATCTCTATCATTTTATCTATTGAAATTTCTCATGATGACAGATGGTACAGCCTCTTATTAGATTAGAATGGGACTCCATGCTTCTTCATCAAACTTTTTCTAATCCAAATATTCTTCTTAAAAGCTTTAAATTAAATTGTCTAACTGTGTGTACCTCAATTAGAGTTTGAATAGTTTTTATAAAATAATTATTTAATATTCAAATATTATTGGATTGTCTAATTACCTTTTTCTAATCCAAATACCTACCGTGATCAATCAAAGTTTAATCATTTTTAATAAAATATTACTTGAGGTGTTTTATCATTATGTGATAATTTTTTTTAAGATATCAAAGTTTTAAAATATCATTTCAATTTAACATTATTTTAAACAATTTTTATAATAATATATTTTAATTTTTTTTGAGGATTATGTGATTTTAAATATGTTTTAATTTTCAATAATATATATGTATACTATCGAATATAAAATATTATATCTCAGTTTATTAAAAATAAATTTAAAATAATTTTTCCGTGTCATTTTATAATATCTTTAGTAGTGTACATTTTATAATCTTTTCAAATTTATGTTTTAATTTTCAATAATATATATCTATACGATCGAATATAAAATATCATATATATAAGTTTATTAAAAATAAATTTTCCATGTTATTTCATAATATCTTTAATAGTGTACATTTCTAATCCTTTTAAATTAAATAAAAAATTTAGTACACTTCCATGAAGCGCAGTGTAAAGATTCAACCATATAAATAGTTATCTAAAATCACACTAACAACCATCATTCTTTAATTTGGAAGTCTTCTTGGAATATACCTTATATATTCTTTATTGGAGTGTAGTGGAACCAGATTATCACATGGTGATCTAGAGATTCTTGGTTTGTAAAGATTAAACCATATACAAAAGGCAATGACATGTAATTACCATCCTTGTCATCTATAAATAGAAACTATGTGCATTCACCAACTATGTCACTGTTACTACGATCATCAAAGTGTTTTAGAGATTTTTGAATTTTCAAGATCATCTTCATCTACAAATGACAATGATAGCTATGGATTAAATAACTCTGTCAGTACCATCATGATTATTATTTAAAGGGAGTGAAATTGTTATTTAACGGAAATGAGATATTTCATTATTTTACAGAGAAACTTCGAGTGGCAGATTCAAAAATATTATATAGTGGAGGCAAAACTATTAACTATAATTGAAATTTATATTTTATATGATAGTATATATATGTTAAATAAATATATAAATTAAAGAAATTAATAATTAAGATCGGTATTTAATTTATTTTAATTTACATTTAATTTTTGTATGAGACAAGTTTAAATATTAAAGATATTTAGTAAAAATTAATTTAGTTTTTGTGGGGCTTGAGATGAATGTTCATCATCCTGCGAACTCCTATATTGATACTTCATCATTCGATTTTAGATGTTGGAGTCATACTTAACTTATATCAGCTTTGTTCTCAATTTTTACATCAATTGTGATTTTAATATTAACATTTATTATCAAATTTTGTTGTACATATATGGAAAGACTTGAGTTACTATAGATAGAGACTATGTCAAGACCCCATTTCTCAATGTCAAAATAGAATTTGTGTACAAAATATTTTGTCAATATTTTTCAAGATGATTAAACATAAATTGTGTATTGTGTGCACATGTGATTGATTGCCATATTTTTTTCCATGGACAAAACTTGATACTAAAACTCGAATTTGATACTAAAACTCATACCTGTCATTATTTAATTTTATATATAGAGTTAATAGTATTTTATTTTGCAAAGATAGAAATAAATAATTAACCTTTTTTACACAGTCAATTTCATGATTGCATTACAAAAATTTATGTCATGAACCACTTCTTTTTTTTTATAATTTATTAATTGATTTTACTATTTCATAATTGAAATTCCTGGCAGCAGATACGTGATGTCACAGAGAATGTTATGACACACTATCTGACACTCTGTTAACAATTCACACAATAAATTTAAACAGCAGTAAAGAACACAATAAATTGTTTACCCAGTTCAATGTCTAACTACACCTACATCTGGGGGCTACCAAGCCAGGGAGGAAATTCACTATTAGTAGAATTAATTCAGGAACAAACCAACCAGTTTATCTCCTTCACTTAAAACCTACCCAATGCAACTTCAATCTAAGTCCTACTTAGACCTGAGTTCCTACTCACTCCCCCTCAATCACAGCAGTGATATCAACCTATTGAATAATTGAATTGTGAAGACACACTTCAATAAACTATCTTGATCTTGCTTCAAAGCTTTAATCAAGAGACAAACACTCGTGCTTCAAAGCTTTGAGTGATAAACTACCCTTACAAACAAATCCTAGTCCAAGGCACTTATCAATTGATAGTTGCTTGGCTCACAAGAGAAACTAGAATTACACAAAATACAACTGCTAAATCTCCTAACAGACAAAAGGCGCAACGATGTAAGGTTGAATTCCTTTATAGAAGCGATCCCGAAACTTCGGTTTGGGCTTCCATAAAGATAGCTAGGGTTCACTTAATTTAATCCTAAAAACATGGTCTTTTCAACAACCAATTTAGGTTTAACTAAGATTAACCTAGCAGCCACGTGAGCATGCATTATAGTAACAGAAAAACATAATATAGCAGCTCAACAAACTTCCTGAAAAGTCTCAGGAAAAACAGATTCTGCAGAACAGAATGTCACACTGAATGTCATAACATCTGTTATGACATCAGACTATTTTCGAGAATTCGGACTTTAGCTTCGATTCGAGCTATCCTTTAAATATCCTTGTCAAGTAGGATTTATCTTCAATCTCTGAATGTCATGACATTTATCAAGACATTGCCATAGCCTAGTTTTACCAAAATTAATGCAAACTTAAAACACTAACAAACTCCCCCTTTGGCACATTTTTGGCTAAAAACTACTTAAGTTATCAGAGTACCTATGCAGCAGAAGACAAACTGGTTCTAAGCTATCCTAAGCTTAAAGAAACTAGAACCTAGAGATAAGATAAATTCTACCCATACAAAAATCCCACAATTCCCACAATTGCCCACATGAAAAATTCATACAGTTTCCCAAAATTCCCAATGCCACAGTTCTCCCCCTTTTTAGTCACAAAGGGGCCAAAGGAAACAATACAAGTACCCCAAACTGTCAAAATATAATTAAGTACTAGCATTGTTAAGAGTTGCAACTCTGTCAAGACATTACATTTTTTGCAAAAAAAAAAAAAAAACAGGGAAAAAACAGAACAAGAATAGGAAACAAGATGAAAAACAACAAGCCAAAACCAACAAAACAAGAGTCATCACCAGCAGCACTGGGATCATTATCATTGTGATCAACACCAGCAGCAACATTACCAGCTACCACTTCAGCCTGAATCTTGAAATCTGAATCTTGATCAGACTCTGAAGGTTCAGGAGCCTTTCTCTTCTTGGCAATTGGTGTCCTCTTGGGTCTTGAGCTACCAACAGATTTAACTCTATACTTCTTTGAAAAAGTTCCAGCTTTGGTCATCTGCTCAACTTGAGAACCAGAGATACCACCCTTTGCTTTGACAGGGGAATCAGCAGGAGTAGCAATATCAGAATCCACAGAAGTTTCTTGGACATGATCTTCAGATGTCATAACATTCTCTGTGACATCTGGATCAGCTGCTAAACTAGGGCTAGCAGACTCTTGGTTAAGGGAGACAGACACTTCAGGTACAGTGTAATTTTCGTCTAGGATCCTGGTGACTATCCTAGCAATGGCTTCTTGCACATACATAATACCTTCTCTATTTGTTATCTCTGGAGGAACAGATGAAGATGAGTCAGAGATCTTACCAGAGGGCGAAGCTGATAACCTTCGTGTATTCCTTGCATGTAGATTCTTGGTCTTCTTGGAGTCAGTTGCCATTGAACGCTAAGGAGAGACCTTCATAGGTTCAACATTCATGGCTGCAACACTTGCCCTAATCTCAGCCATGGTAGGAGATGAACAGTCAGAGTCATGGGATGAGGCAGATGATGAAGACATATTTCGCTGAGATATGTTGAGACAATGAGAACAAGAATGACAGAGAGTTTGAGAGTATCTTTTGAATGAAGAGGATATGATACTTTCAAATGAAGAGCCTATTATATGGAGGAGTCTCTTCATATTCTTGAAACTTTTAAAAATAAGAGAAAAATAATTAAATGACCCACTTATAATTAATAAAAAATCTCTTCCATTCCTTGTAAGCAATCTTAATTGCTATAATTCCTCGTATTGACAAATACCCGTTTGCTCCTAAATTTTCAAACTGACTAGCATCAAGAGCTTTAGTGAAAATGTCGATTGAAGTTCGGTGGTTACATGGTCCAATTTAATCACTTTCTCTTCCAAGGTCTCGATGAAGTGATGTCGAATGTCAATGTGCTTAGTCCCACTGTGTGTAGGATTCTTTGAAATATTAATAGCACTCATATTGTCACAATACAATGTCATGACATCATGTGACATTGTACTCGAAGACATCGCTTCATCCGGACCATTGAGAACAACTACCACCGCTATGTATTCGCTTGATGGACAAGGACACGGTTTGCTTCTTGTTGAACCAAGAAACAAGATTGTTTCCAAGAAGAAACATCCTCCGAAGTGCTTTTTCATCGGACTACCGACCGATCACATCACATAACTGACAAAATTGGTTCACATCCATGAGAATACAGATACCATAATTGCAAGTTCCACTTACACACTTCGAAATTCTTTTCACCGGTTGATGTGACTTACTTTAGGTTCACTTGGTATCTTGCACATACTCAACAACAAAAGCAATATCGGTCTGGGTCATAGGTACAACAAGCTTCCTATCATGCTTCTATACAAACTTTGATCAACCTTTTCACCACTGGTGTCCTTGGGCAACTTCAAATGTGTGGGAGAAGGAGTCCTTTTATGGCTGGCATTCACCATTCCAAACTTCTTGACAATATTCCTTGCATATTTGCTCTGTGAAAGGAATGTTGAGTCTTCCATCTGTGTGACTTGTAGTCCAAGAAAGTAAGTCAACTCTCCCATGAGGCTCATTTCAAACTCTGCTTGCATTTGATTGGCAAAATGTTTCACCATTGTGTCTGACATTCCTCCAAATACTATGTCATCAACATAAATTTAAGCCACCATTATCTTTCCTCCTTCATTCTTGACAAAGAGGGTTTTATCCAAGGCTCCTTTCCTTTGTCTGTAAGGAACTTGGCCCTTTCATACCAGGCCCTAGGAGCTTGCTTTAGTCCATATAGGGCTTTCCTTAACTTGTAGACATGATCAGGAAAACCTGGATCCACAAATCCTTTAGGCTGTTCTACATATAGTTCCTCATTCAAGTAGCCATTTAGGAAGGCACTTTTCACATCCATCTGAAATAATTTGAATTTGAAATGCAAGCAACCCTAGTAATGATTGATTCGGTCTAGCCACTGGAGCAAAAGTCTCATCAAAGTCAATCCCTTCAACTTGAGTGTAACCCTGAGCAACAAGTCTTGCTTTATTTCTGGTGACAACCCCTTCTGCATCAGACTTGTTTTTGTAGATCCACTTTGTCCCAATGATGTTTGTTCCTTATGGTCTAGGAACTAACTCTCATACTTCATGTTGCTTGAACTGGTTCAATTCATCTTGCATTGCCCCAATCCAGAATTCATCACTTAGAGCTTCTTTGACATTTTTTGGCTCTATTTTTGATACGAAGCAAGATTTTGAGACAGTTTCTCTGGACCTTGTACTGACACCTTTGTTTGGATCTCCAATGATGAGTTCCTTTGGATGATCTTTCTGAATTCTGATGGAAGGATCTTTGTTGGCTTCCTCTGGTTCAGATTTTGGTGGAGTAGGAGCAGGTACATCATCCTTATCAGGTACTTGTGGTGATGTCTCAAACCATGTCTCAACATCACATGGGACATTGTGTTCTGATGATGATCATCAACAATGACATTAATAGACTCCATCATAACCTAGGTTGGGTTGAATACCCTATATGCTCTCTTGTTAGTGGAGTATCCCGAAAATGCCTTCATCACTCTTAGAGTCCATCTTTCTCCTTTGATCACGATCTGTCAGAATATAGCATTTTCTACCAAACACATGGAAATATTTCACAGTTGGTTTTCTTCCCTTCCATAGTTCATACAGGGTGGAGGATGTTCCTTTCTTAAGGTGACCTGTTGAACATAGCAAGTGTATTCATAGCTTCACCCAAAATGAATAGGAAGTTTCTTAGCATGAATCATTGCTCTGGCAGATTTCTGTATAGTCCTATTCTTCCTTTCCACAAACCCATTTTGTTGAGGTGTTATACGAGAAGAAAACTCATGATTAATTCCTTCTGAGGAACAAAATTCATCAAACTTGCTGTTCTCAAATTCCTTTCCATGATCACTTCTTATTCTGACAATACAGTTTTCCTTCTCTCTTTGAAGTCTTTTGCACAGCTCTTTAAACACATCAAACACATCAGATTTTTCTTTGATGAAGTTTATCCAGGTAAATATGGAGAAATCATCCATAACAACATAAGCATATCTTTTTCCACCAAGACTTTCAACCTGCATAGGCCCATCAATCCATGTGTAGCAGCTCCAGACTTTAGAAGTGGTCGGATGTCTAGACATTGGGTGTGACATTCGTTTGCTTCCAACGACACTCACCAGACCTTCCTTCATCAATATGGAGTCTTGGTATCCTCGGACCTCCATGAGATGATCTTTTCATTCCTCCGAGATGAGGATGTCAAAGTTTTTATGCCACAATTTACCTCCTTTTCATCTTTATCCAGAGCACCAAGAGAGGTTGGTGTTCTCGATTCCCACATGTAGCATTGTCCTTTGATCGACTCCTCTCATAACTACTTCTTGTTTATCATTGATTACAAGACATTCGACCTAGTGAAGTTGACTTTGAATCCCATATCACATAGTTGACTTATGCTTATGAGGTTAGCAAAGCCTTTTACCAAACACTCCATTTAGGTTTGGAACTCGGAGCGGTCAAGTTTCCAACACCTTTGATTTCTCCTTTAGCTCCATCTCCAAAAGTAACAAAGCTGGTAGAATGAGGTTTGACATTATTGATGAGGTTTTTATTCCATCATATGCTTGGAACACCCATGTCAAAGGATCTTCCTTGGCGGACTTTCGGAGAAGTGTGAGCTATCAATCTGATCCTCTTCTTCCACTTTTGAGTGTAGGGTACCTTGATGTTCTTAGGCTTAACATAGGAGTCTGATTAGGTATCCATGTAGCCTATAACATAAGGGTTTATGTGTCCAAACCTTCCACAATGGTGACATCTCCATCTTTGAAACTTCTTATTCATGTTTCTCGATCCCGATGTTGACCCCAATGTTGTGACATCTCTTCTTGTTACATTTCTTTGTTAAATTTCATTTCTTTTTTTTGTTTCACATCTTCTTTTTCTTTTCACCTTTTCACCACATATCCTAGACCATGCTTATTTCCATTTTGTCCAAGTGGGATTTCTTCCAACTTATCGGGTGACATCTTGGACTTAGTCATATGATCAAGCTTGGAATTCAACACTATAATCTCACTGTTGAGATGACTTATAGTGATTGTATTTTCCTTCTTCACTTCGACTTCATATTTTCTGCCTCCAACTTCTCAATCAGCTTTTTCTGTTTTCATTTTGCTGACATACTTCACCACTTCTGATACACAACTTCTTGTAAGTATCAGCAAGTTCTTCAAAAGTCACTTCCTCATCACTAGAGTCATTATCAGAATTGCCACTTTCAGAAGGTGCAGTGACAAGTTTGGCTGATTCCTCTTCAGAGTCACTACTTGATTCACCATCAGACCAAGTGACAGTCATTCCTCTCTTTTGTTTCTTAATAAAGGTAGGACATTCAGCTCTAATATGTCCAAATCCTTCACATCCATGACATTGGATTCCACTGCCTCGACTTCCTTTTTCCTCTGACTTGGATCTTCTGCTGGAGTCATAAGATCTGCTGATGTCAGATGAAATGTCCTTGACATTTGACCTTGACTTTGGATCAATCCTCTTGATGAGCTTGTTGAACTGTCTTCCAAGCATAGCTATAGCTTAAGATATCTTCTCTTCATCTTCCACCTTGCATCCTTCTTCAGTATTGGATACAAGTGCTATGCTCTTGTTCTTTTTGTCAACAGTTTCACTGATTCCCATTTCAAAAGTCATAAGAGATCCAATAAGTTCTTCAACCTTCAAGGTGCTGATGTCCTGAGCCTCTTCTATTGCAGTCACTTTCATTGCAAATCTTTTAGGCAAGGATCTAAGAATCTTTCTCACCAGCTTTTCTTCTGACATCTTTTCACCAAGTGCTCCTGAGGTGTTGGCAATCTCCAAAACATTCATGTGGAACTCATGAATAGTCTCTTCTTCTTTCATCTTCAAATTTTCAAATTTGGGAGCATCTGAAGTCTTGACATCTTCACCTTGGATGTCCCCTCATGAGTTATTTTGAGAGTGTCTCAAACATCCTTGGCCAGCTCACATTGATGAACTAGTCTGAAGATATTTCTGTCAATACCATTGAATAAGGCATTCAATGCTTTAGAGTTCCCCAGTGCCAACTCCTCTTCCTCTTTGGTCCATTCCTCCTCAGGTTTCAAGACAGTAGTCCCATCTTTCTCAAGCTTGGTGGGATGTTTCCATCCTTTGTCGTGACTCTCCAAGCTTTAATATCCACTGATCTTAAAAAAGCAACCATACGAGGTTTCCAGTAATTATAATTAGACCCATCCAGTATAGGTGGTCTACCTCCAAATCCTCCTTCCTTATCCATTATGCCAGAAACTATTATCCCTAGATCTCACCCAGAAATAACAGGCAGGGTGCCTGCTCTGATGCCAATTGAAATTCACAGCGGATCGTGATGTCACGAGAGAATGTTATGACACACTATTTGACACTGTTAACAATTCACACAATAAATTTAAGCAGTAAAGAACACAATAAATTGTTTACCATTCGGTGTCTAACTACACCTACATCGGGGCTACCAAGCCGAGGAGGAAATTCACTATTAGTAGAATTAATTCAGAACAAACCAACGGTTTATCTCCTTCACTTAAAACCTACCCAATGCAACTTCAATCTAAGTCCTACTTAGACCGAGTTCCTACTCACTCCCCTCAATCACAGCGTGATATCAACCTATTGAATAATTGAATTGTGAACACACTTCAATAAACTATCTTGATCTTGCTTCAAAGCTTTAATCAAGAGACAAACACTCGTGCTTCAAAGCTTTGAGTGATAAACTACCCTTACAAACAAATCCTACTCCAAGGCACTTATCAATTGATAGTTGCTTGGCTCACAAGAGAAACTAGAATTACACAAAATACAACTGCTAAATCTGTGATACAAAAGGCATGACAGTGTGAGGTTGAATTCCTTTTATAGAAGCGATCCACGAAACTTGGTTTGGGCTTCCATAAAGATAGCTAGGGTTCACTTAATTTAATCCTAAAACATGGTCTTTTCAACAACCAATTTAGGTTTAACTAAGATTAACCTAGCAGCCCAGTGGAGCTGCATTATAGTAAACAGAAAAACATAATATAGCAGCTCAACAAACTTCCTGAAAAGTCTCAGGAAAAACAGATTCTGCAGAACAGAATGTCATACTGAATGTCATAACATCTGTTATGACATCAGACTATTTTCTGCAGAATTCCAGCACAGCTTTTAGCTTCCAGTTCTGAGCTGTCCTTTAAACATCCTTGTCAAGTAGGATTTATCTTCAATCTCTGTATGTCATGACATTTATCAAGACATTGCCATAGCCTAGTTTTACCAAAATTAATGCCAACTTAAAACACTAACAATAATATTTTATTTATTTTTATGTCGGTGCACTCAATAACTAAATTATAAATTATATAAATTAATTTATTATATCCAATTAATCAAAATTATTTTTTAAGATTATTTTTAAAATCTAAGACTCATACAATAATAAAACTTTTATACATCATTAATCATCACAGTTGTTGGAGTGAAAGGAAGAAATATATAAGAAGAAAAATATCAACACATCAATATTGTAAATTTTATTGTTGATCATATTTGTGAACAGAGCGGTAAACATTTTTTTATCTAGAATTACAATATTCCAAAACAAAAAGTAAAGGTGCAGTAAATAGTCAAAGGTTTTTTTTGTTAAAGTTAAAATGGTAGCAACAACATGGTTATAAGTGCGTGTTAAATATTTGAAAAAAAAGATGTTAAATCTTCTTTTTGCACTATTGACATCTTCACTCTTACAAGAATAACATGCACACCCGTACTATATTAGAGATTTTAAAGAATATTTTATAAGAGCTTTTGTAAATAATCTAGATGTATCATATTCTCTATAAGTTGATTTGATCACTATCATTTTATCTATTGAAATTTCTGATGATGACAAATGGTACAGTCTCTTATTTTATTAGAATGGGACTCCATGCTTCTTCATCAAACTTTTTCTAATCAAAATATTATTCTTAAAAGCTTTAAATTAAATTGTCTAACTTTGTGTACCTCAATCCGAGTTTGAATAGTTTTTATAAAATAATAATTTAATATTCAAATATTATTGGATTGTGTAATCGCTTTTTTCTAATTCAAATACCTACCGTGATCAATCAAAGTTCAATCATTTTAAATAAATTATTAGTTGAGGTGTTTTATCATTATGTGATAATTTTTTTAAGATATCAAAGTTTCAAAATATCATTACAATTTAACATTATTTTAAACAATTTCAAATAACAAAATATTTTAATTTTTTATTGAGGATTATGTGATTTTAAATATGTTTTAATTTTCAATATTATATATTTATACTATCGAATATAAAATATTATATTTTAGTTTATTAAAAATAAATTTAAAATAAATTTTCCATGTCATTTCAAAATATCTTTAGTAGTCTACATTTTATAATCTTTTTAAATCTATGTTTTCATTTTCTATAATATATATATCTATACTATCGAATAAAAAATATAATATTTTAGTTTATTAAAAATAAATTTTCCATGTTATTTCATAATATCTTTAATAGGGTACAATTTATAATCCTTTTAAATTGAATCAAAAAATTTAGTACACTTTCATGAAGCGCAGTGTAAAGATTCAACCATATAAATATTTATCTAAAATAACACTAACAACCATCATTCTTTAATTTGGAAGTTTTCTTGGAATATACCTTATATAATCTTTATTGGAGTGAAGTGGAACCAGATTATCACATGGTGATCTAGAGATTCTTGGTTTGACAATATTAACACTATATACAAAAGGCAATGATATGGATTTACCATCCTTGTCATCTACAAATAGCAACTATGTGCATTCACCAACCATGTCACTGTTACTACGATCATCAAAGTGTTTTACAGGTTTTTGAATTTTCAAGATCATCGTCATCTAAAAATGACAATGTTAGGTATGGATTAAGTAACTCTGTCACTACCACCATGATTATTATTTAAAGGGAGTGAAATTGTCATTTAACGGAAAAGAGATATTTCATTATTTTACAGAGAAACTTCGAATGGAAAATTCAAAAATATTATATAGTTGAGGCAAAACTATTATCTATAATTGAAATTTATATTTTATATTTTCAAAAAATATTTTAAAATTTCAAAAAAATATTTTATATATTAAATAATGTACTTTTGATACAATATATTTTATATGACAGTATATACATGTTAAATAAATATATAAATTAAAGAAATTAATAATTAAGATCATTATTTAATTTATTTTAATTTACATTTAATTTTTGTGTGAGACAAATTTAAATATTAAAGACATGTATTAAAAATTAATTTAGTTTTTGTGGGCTTGAGATGAATGTTCACCATCCTGCGAACTCCTATATTGATATTTCATCATTCGATTTTAGATGTTGGAGTCTTACTTAACTTATATCAGCTTTGTTCTCAATTTTTACATCAATTTTTATTTTAATATTAACTTTTATTATCAAATTTTGTTGTACATCTATGGAAAGATTTGAGTTACTATAGATAGAGATTATGTGAAGACCCCATTTCTAAGCAATGTCAAAATAGAATTTGTGTACAAAATATTTTGTCAATAATATAATTGAAGATGATTCAAAATAAATTGTGTGTTGTGTGCACATGTGATTGATTGACATTTTTTTTCCATGGACAAAACTTGATACTAAAACTCAAATTTGATACTAAAACTCATACCTTTCATTATTTAATTTTATATATAGAGTTAATAGTATTTTATTTTGCAAAGATAGAAAAAAATAATTTTTTTTTACATAGTTAATTTCATCATTGCATTACAAAAATTTATGTGATGAACCACTTCTTTTTTTTATAATTTATTAATCACTTTTACTATTTCATAATATTTTATTTATTTTTATGTCAGTGCACTCAATAACTAAATTATAAATTATATTAATTTATTTATTATATCCAATTAATCAAAATTATTTTTTAAGATTATTTATAAAATCTAAGACTCATACAATAATCAAAATTTTATACATCATTAATCATCATAATTGTTGGTGTGAAAGGAAGAAAAATATTAGAAGAAAAATATCAAAACATCAATATTGTAAATTTTATTGTTGATCATATTTGTGAACAGAGCGGTAAACATTTTTTTATCTAGAATTACAATATTCCAAAACAAAAAGTAAAGGTGCAGTAAATGGTCAAAGGTTTTTTTGTCAAAGTTAAAAGGATAGCAACAACGCGGTTATAAATGCGTGTTAAATATTTGAAAAAAGAGATGTTAAATCTTCTTTTTGCACTAATGACATCTTCACTCTTACAAGAATAACATGCACACCCGTACTATAGAAGAGATTTTAAAAAATATTTTATAAGAGATTTTGTAAATAATCTAGATGTATCTTATTCTCTATAAGTTGATTTGATAACTATCATTTTATCTATTGAAATTTCTCATGATGACAGATGGTACAGCCTCTTATTTGATTAGAATGGGACTCCATGCTTCTTCATCAAACTTTTTCTAATCCAAATATTATTCTTAAAAGCTATAAATTAAATTATCTAACTGTGTGTACCGTTAGGGGTGTGCATGGTTGGTTATTTTTATAAACCAAACCATAACGACTTTCAAATCATTTAAGTGGTTTGGATTTATAACCAAAATCACATTTTAGTCAAAACTGGTTATAAAACCGGTTATAAATTTGGTTATGGTTATATAACTGGTTATTTTAAAAAATCCATTTTTTAAAAAATAAACTATAAAATTTTTTTTTTATTTATTTTGAAAATAAAAAGTTTGGATACTGAATAATAACCGGATTATAACCGAATCCAAAAAAATTTAACCGGTTAATAACCATTTAATTATATCCGGATTATATAAATGGATAACCAAACCATTAAACACTGAACTGGTTAATAACCATTCAATTATATCCGGAAATTTAAATCAGATTTGGATTTGGTTATGGATTTGGGCCTCACAATCGGATATTTTGAACACTTTGAATCAGAGTTTGAATAGTTTTTATAAAATAATTATTTAATATTCAAATATTATTGGATTGTCTAATTGTCTTTTTCTAATCCAAATACCTACCGTGATCAATCAAAGTTTAATCATTTTTAATAAAATATTACTTGAGGTGTTTTATCTTTATGTGATGATTTTTTTTAAGATATCAAAGTTTTAAAATAACTTTTCAATTTAACATTATTTTAAACAATTTTTTATAATAATATATTTTAATTTTTTTTTAGGATATAACTAATGAAATTTAAGATAATCTAATGAAATTTGAAGTAAATTTAACCGGTTAATAACCATTTAATTATCATGTGATTTTTTGAAGACTTATATTCACTTCAAATTTCATCAGATTTTTTGAAGACCTATACTCACTTCAAATTTCATTAGATTATTTTTAGATGTATGTTCACTTCAATTTTCGTAAGATTTTTGAAGACTTATATTCACTTCAAATTTCATCAGATTTTTTGAAGACTTATATTCACTTCAAATTTCATTAGATTATCTTAAGATGTATGTTCACTTTAATTTTCATAACATTTTTTGAGGACTTATATTCACTTCAAATTTCATCAGATTTTTTGAAGACTTATATTCACTTCAAATTTCATTAGATTATCTTAAGATGTATGTTCACTTCAATTATCATAAGATTTTTTGAAGACTTATATTCACTTCAAATTTCATCAGATTTTTTGAAGACTTATATTCACTTCAAATTTCATTAGATTATCTTAAGATGTATGTTCACTTCAATTTTCATATGATTTTTTGAAGACTTATATTCACTTCAAATTTCATCAGATTTTTTGAAGACCTATACTCACTTCAATGTTCATTAGATTATTTTAAGATGTATGTTCACTTCAATTTTCGTAAGATTTTTGAAGACTTATATTCACTTCAAATTTCATCAGATTTTTTGAAGACTTATATTCACTTCAAATTTCATTAGATTATCTTAAGATGTATGTTCACTTCAATTTTCATAAGATTTTTTGAAGACTTATATTCACTTCAAACTTCATCATATTTTTTGAAGAATTATAATCACTTCAAATTTTATCAGATTTTTTGAAGACTTATATTCACTTCAAATTTCATTAGATTATCTTAAGATGTATGTTCACTTCAATTATCATAAGATTTTTTGAAGACTTTTATTCACTTCAAATTTCATTAGATTTTCTGAATACTTATATTCACTTCAAATTTCATCAAATTATCTTAAGATGCATGTTCAATTCAAATTTCATCAGAATTTTAGAAGACTTATATTCACTTCAAATTTCATTAGATTATCTTAAGATGTATGTTCACTTCAATTTTCATAAGATTTTTGAAGACTTATATTCACTTCAAATTTCATCAGATTTTTTGAAGACTTATATTCACTTCAAATTTCATTAGATTATCTTAAGATGTATGTTCACTTCAATTATCATAAGATTTTTTGAAGACTTATATTCACTTCAAATTTCATCAGATTTTTTGAAGACTTTACATTCACTTCAAATTTCATCAGATTATCTTAAGATGTATGTTCACTTCAATATTCATAAGATTTTTTGAAGACTTATATTCACTTCAAATTTCATCAGATTTTTTGAAGACTTATATTCACTTCAAATTTCATTAGATTATCTTAAGATGTATGTTCACTTCAATTTTCATAAGATTTTTTGAAGACTTTTATTCACTTCAAATTTCATTAGATTTTCTGAAGACTTATATTCACTTCAAATTTCATCAAATTATCTTAGGATGTATGTTCACTTCAAATTTCATCAGATTTTTAGAAGACTTATATTCACTTCAAATTTCATTAGATTATCTTAAGATGTATGTTCACTTCAATTTTCATAAGATTTTTTGAAAACTTATATTCACTTCAAATTTCATCAGATTTTTTGAAGACTTATATTCACTTCAAATTTCATTAGATTATCTTAAGATGTATGTTCACTTCAATTTTCATAAGATTTTTTGAAGACTTATATTCACTTCAAATTTCATCAGATATTTTGAAGACTTATATTCACTTGAAATTTCATTAGATTATCTTAAGATGTATGTTCACTTCAATTATCAAAAGATTTTTTGAAGACTTTTATTCACTTAAAATTTCATTAGATTTTCTGAATACTTATATTCACTTCAAATTTCATCAAATTATCTTAAGATGCATGTTCAATTCAAATTTCATCAGAATTTTAGAAGACTTATATTCACTTCAAATTTCATTAGATTATCTTAAGATGTATGTTCACTTCAATTTTCATAAGATTTTTGAAGACTTATATTCACTTCAAATTTCATCAGATTTTTTGAAGACTTATATTCACTTCAAATTTCATTAGATTATCTTAAGATGTATGTTCACTTCAATTATCATAAGATTTTTTGAAGACTTATATTCACTTCAAATTTCATCAGATTTTTGAAGACTTATATTCACTTCAAATTTCATTAGATTATCTTAAGATGTATGTTCACTTCAATTTTCATATGATTTTTTGAAGACTTATATTCACTTCAAATTTCATCAGATTTTTTGAAGACCTATACTCACTTCAAATTTCATTAGATTATCTTAAGATGTATGTTCACTTCAATTTTCATAAGATTTTTGAAGACTTATATTCACTTAAAGCTTCATCATATTTTTTGAAGAATTATAATCACTTCAAATTTTATCAGATTTTCTGAAGACTTTACATTCACTTCAAATTTCATCAGATTATCTTAAGATGTATGTTCACTTCAATATTCATAAGATTTTTTGAAGACTTATATTCACTTCAAATTTCATCAGATTTTTTGAAGACTTATATTCACTTCAAATTTCATTAGATTATCTTAAGATGTATGTTCACTTCAATTATCATAAGATTTTTTGAAGACTTTTATTCACTTCAAATTTCATTTTCTGAAGACTTATATTCACTTCAAATTTCATCAAATTATCTTAGGATGTATGTTCACTTCAAATTTCATCAGATTTTTAGAAGACTTATATTCACTTCAAATTTCATTAGATTATCTTAAGATGTATGTTCACTTCAATTTTCATAAGATTTTTTGAAGACTTATATTCACTTCAAATTTCATCAGATTTTTTGAAGACTTATATTCACTTCAAATTTCATTAGATTATCTTAAGATGTATGTTCACTTCAATTATCATAAGATTTTTTGAAGACTTATATTCACTTCAAATTTCATCAGATTTTTTGAAGACTTATATTCACTTCAAATTTCATTAGATTATCTTAAGATGTATGTTCACTTCAATTTTCATAAGATTTTTTGAAGACTTATATTCACTTCAAATTTCATTATATTTTTGAAGACTTATATTCACTTCAAATTTCATTAGATTATCTTAAGATGTATGTTCACTTCAATTATCATATGATTTTTTGAAGACTTATATTCACTTCAAATTTCATCAGATTTTTTGAAGACCTATACTCACTTCAAATTTCATTAGATTATTTTTAGATGTATGTTCACTTCAATTTTCGTAAGATTTTTGAAGACTTATATTCACTTCAAATTTCATCAGATTTTTTGAAGACTTATATTCACTTCAAATTTCATTAGATTATCTTAAGATGTATGTTCACTTCAATTTTCATAACATTTTTTGAGGACTTATATTCACTTCAAATTTCATCAGATTTTTTGAAGACTTATATTCACTTCAAATTTCATTAGATTATCTTAAGATGTATGTTCACTTCAATTATCATAAGATTTTTTGAAGACTTATATTCATTTCAAATTTCATCAGATTTTTTGAAGACTTATATTCACTTCAAATTTCATTAGATTATCTTAAGATGTATGTTCACTTCAATTATCATATGATTTTTGAAGACTTATATTCACTTCAAATTTCATCAGATTTTTTGAAGACCTATACTCACTTCAAATTTCATTAGATTATTTTTAGATGTATGTTCACTTCAATTTTCGTAAGATTTTTGAAGACTTATATTCACTTCAAATTTCATCAGATTTTTTGAAGACTTATATTCACTTCAAATTTCATTAGATTATCTTAAGATGTATGTTCACTTCAATTTTCATATGATTTTTTGAAGACTTATATTCTTTTCAAATGTCATCAGATTTTTTGAAGACTTATATTCACTTCAAATTTCATTAGATTATCTTAAGATGTATGTTCACTTCAATTTTCATATGATTTTTTGAAGACTTATATTCACTTCAAATTTCATCAGATTTTTTGAAGACCTATACTCACTTCAATGTTCATTAGATTATTTTAAGATGTATGTTCACTTCAATTTTCGTAAGGTTTTTGAAGACTTATATTCACTTCAAATTTCATCAGATTTTTTGAAGACTTATATTCACTTCAAATTTCATTAGATTATCTTAAGATGTATGTTCACTTCAATTTTCATATGATTTTTTGAAGACTTATATTCTTTTCAAATGTCATCAGATTTTTTGAAGACTTATATTCACTTCAAATTTCATTAGATTATCTTAAGATGTATGTTCACTTCAATTTTCATATGATTTTTTGAAGACTTATATTCACTTCAAATTTCATCAGATTTTTTGAAGACCTATACTCACTTCAAATTTCATTAGATTATCTTAAGATGTATGTTCACTTCAATTTTCATAAGATTTTCTGAAGACTTATATTCACTTAAAGCTTCATCATATTTTTTGAAGAATTATAATCACTTCAAATTTTATCAGATTTTCTGAAGACTTACATTCACTTCAAATTTCATCAGATTATCTTAAGATGTATGTTCACTTCAATATTCATAAGATTTTTTGAAGACTTATATTCACTTCAAATTTCATCAGATTTTTTGAAGACTTATATTCACTTCAAATTTCATTAGATTATCTTAAGATGTATGTTCACTTCAATTATCATAAGATTTTTTGAAGACTTTTATTCACTTCAAATTTCATTAGATTTTCTGAAGACTTATATTCACTTCAAATTTCATCAAATTATCTTAGGATGTATGTTCACTTCAAATTTCATCAGATTTTTAGAAGACTTATATTCACTTCAAATTTCATTAGATTATCTTAAGATGTATGTTCACTTCAATTTTCATAAGATTTTTTGAAGACTTATATTCACTTCAAATTTCATCAGATTTTTTGAAGACTTATATTCACTTCAAATTTCATTAGATTATCTTAAGATGTATGTTCACTTCAATTATCATAAGATTTTTTGAAGACTTATATTCACTTCAAATTTCATCAGATTTTTTGAAGACTTATATTCACTTCAAATTTCATTAGATTATCTTAAGATGTATGTTCACTTCAATTTTCATATGATTTTTTGAAGACTTATATTCACTTCAAATTTCATCAGATTTTTTGAAGACCTATACTCACTTCAAATTTCATTAGATTATTTTAAGATGTATGTTCACTTCAATTTTCGTAAGATTTTTGAAGACTTATATTCACTTCAAATTT
This sequence comes from Vicia sativa, assembly GCA_021764765.1. Taxonomy (NCBI): domain Eukaryota; kingdom Viridiplantae; phylum Streptophyta; class Magnoliopsida; order Fabales; family Fabaceae; genus Vicia; species Vicia sativa. The sequence continues at coordinate 144,435,222 of CM038792.1, forward strand.
CATCAGATTTTTTGAAGACTTATATTCACTTCAAATTTCATTAGATTATCTTAAGATGTATGTTCACTTCAATTTTCATAAGATTTTTTGAAGACTTATATTCACTTCAAACTTCATCATATTTTTTGAAGAATTATAATCACTTCAAATTTTATCAGATTTTCTGAAGACTTTACATTCACTTCAAATTTCATCAGATTATCTTAAGATGTATGTTCACTTCAATTTTCATAAGATTTTTTGAAGACTTATATTCACTTCAAATTTCATCAGATTTTTTGAAGACTTATATTCACTTCAAATTTCATTAGATTATCTTAAGATGTATGTTCACTTCAATTATCATAAGATTTTTTGAAGACTTTTATTCACTTCAAATTTCATTAGATTTTCTGAAGACTTATATTCACTTCAAATTTCATCAAATTATCTTAGGATGTATGTTCACTTCAAATTTCATCAGATTTTTAGAAGACTTATATTCACTTCAAATTTCATTAGATTATCTTAAGATGTATGTTCACTTCAATTTTCATAAGATTTTTTGAAGACTTATATTCACTTCAAATTTCATCAGATTTTTTGAAGACTTATATTCACTTCAAATTTCATTAGATTATCTTAAGATGTATGTTCACTTCAATTTTCATAAGATTTTTTGAAGACTTATATTCACTTCAAATTTCATGATTTTTGAAGACTTATATTCACTTCAAATTTCATTAGATTATCTTAAGATGTATATTCACTTCAATTTTCATAAGATTTTTGAAGACTTATATTCACTTCAAATTTCATCAGATTTTTGAAGACTTATATTCACTTCAAATTTCATTAGATTATCTTAAGATGTATGTTCACTTCAATTATCATATGATTTTTTGAAGACTTATATTCACTTCAAATTTCATCAGATTTTTTGAAGACTTATATTCACTTCAAATTTCATTAGATTATTTTAAGATGTATGTTCACTTCAATTTTCATAAGATTTTTTGAAGACTTATATTCACTTCAAATTTCATCAGATTTTTTGAAGACTTATATTCACTTCAAATTTCATTAGATTATCTTAAGATGTATGTTCACTTCAATTTTCATATATTTTTTGAAGACTTATATTCTTTCAAATGTCATCGATTTTTGAAGACTTATATTCACTTCAAATTTCATTAGATTATCTTAAGATGTATATTCACTTCAATTTTCATATGATTTTTGAAGACTTATATTCACTTCAAATTTCATCAGATTTTTGAAGACTTATATTCACTTCAATTTCATTAGATTATTTTAAGATGTATATTCACTTCAATTTTCATAAGGTTTTGAAGACTTATATTCACTTCAAATTTCATCAGATTTTTTGAAGACTTATATTCACTTCAAATTTCATTAGATTATCTTAAGATGTATGTTCACTTCAATTTTCATATGATTTTTTGAAGACTTATATTCTTTTCAAATGTCATCAGATTTTTTGAAGACTTATATTCACTTCAAATTTCATTAGATTATCTTAAGATGTATATTCACTTCAATTTCATATGATTTTGAAGACTTATATTCACTTCAAATTTCATCAGTTTTTGAAGACTTATATCACTTCAAATTTCATTAGATTATCTTAAGATGTATTCACTTCAATTTTCATAAGATTTTTGAAGACTTATATTCACTTAAACTTCATCATATTTTTGAAGATTATAATCACTTCAATTTCTTGATTTTTGAAGACTTATATCACTTCAAATTTCATCAGATTATCTTAAGATGTATGTTCACTTCAATATTCATAAGATTTTTTGAAGACTTATATTCACTTCAAATTTCATCAGATTTTTTGAAGACTTATATTCACTTCAAATTTCATTAGATTATCTTAAGATGTATTTCATCATTATCATAAGATTTTTGAAGACTTATATTCACTTCAAATTTCATTAGATTTTCTGAAGACTTATAATCACTTCAAATTTCATCAGATTATCTTAGGATGTATGTTCACTTCAATTTTCATAAGATTTTTTGAAGACTTATATTCACTTCAAATTTCATTAGATTATCTTAAGATGTATGTTCACTTCAATTTTCATAAGATTTTTTGAAGACTTATATTCACTTCAAATTTCATCAGATTTTTGAAGACTTATATTCACTTCAAATTTCATTAGATTATCTTAAGATGTATGTTCACTTCAATTATCATAAGATTTTTGAAGACTTATATTCACTTCAAATTTCATCAGATTTTTTGAAGACTTATATTCACTTCAAATTTCATTAGATTATCTTAAGATGTATGTTCACTTCAATTTTCATATGATTTTTTGAAGACTTATATTCACTTCAAATTTCATCAGATTTTTGAAGACTTATATTCACTTCAAATTTCATTAGATTATTTTAAGATGTATGTTCACTTCAATTTTCATAAGATTTTTGAAGACTTATATTCACTTCAAATTTCATCAGATTTTTGAAGACTTATATTCACTTCAAATTTCATTAGATTATCTTAAGATGTATGTTCACTTCAATTTTCATAAGATTTTTTGAAGACTTATATTCACTTCAAATTTCATCATATTTTTTGAAGAATTATAATCACTTCAAATTTTATCAGATTTTCTGAAGACTTTACATTCACTTCAAATTTCATCAGATTATCTTAAGATGTATGTTCACTTCAATTTTCATAAGATTTTTTGAAGACTTATATTCACTTCAAATTTCATCGATTTTTGAAGACTTATATTCACTTCATTTCATTAGATTATCTTAAGATGTATGTTCACTTCAATTATCATAAGATTTTTTGAAGACTTTTATTCACTTCAAATTTCATTAGATTTTTGAAGACTTATATTCACTTCAAATTTCATCAAATTATCTTAGGATGTATATTCACTTCAAATTTCATCATGATTTTAGAAGACTTATATTCACTTCAAATTTCATTAGATTATCTTAAGATGTATGTTCATCAATTTCATAGATTTTTGAAGACTTATATTCACTTCAAATTTCATCAGATTTTTGAAGACTTATATTCACTTCAAATTTCATTAGATTATCTTAAGATGTATGTTCACTTCAATTTTCATAAGATTTTTGAAGACTTATATTCACTTCAAATTTCATCGATTTTTGAAGACTTATATTCACTTCAAATTTCATTAGATTATCTTAAGATGTATGTTCACTTCAATTTTCATAAGATTTTTGAAGACTTATATTCACTTCAAATTTCATCAGATTTTTGAAGACTTATATTCACTTCAAATTTCATTAGATTATCTTAAGATGTATGTTCACTTCAATTTTCATAAGATTTTTGAAGACTTATATTCACTTCAAATTCATCGATTTTTGAAGACCTATACTCACTTCAAATTTCATTAGATTATTTTAAGATGTATGTTCACTTCAATTTTATAAGATTTTTGAAGACTTATATTCACTTCAAATTTCATCAGTTTTTGAGACTTATATTCACTTCAAATTTCATTAGATTATCTTAAGATGTATGTTCTTCAATTTTCATATGATTTTTGAAGACTTATATTCACTTCAAATTTCATGATTTTTTGAAGACTATATTCACTTCAAATTTCATTAGATTATCTTAAGATGTATATTATTAATTTTCATAAGATTTTGAAGACTTATATTCACTTCAAATTTCATAGATTTTTGAAGACTTATATTCACTAAATTTCATTAGATTATCTTAAGATGTATATTCACTTCAATTTTCATAAGATTTTTTGAAGACTTATATTCACTTCAAATTTCATCAGATTTTTGAAGACTTATATTCACTTCAAATTTCATTAGATTATCTTAAGATGTATGTTCACTTCAATTTTCATATGATTTTTTGAAGACTTATATTCACTTCAAATTTCATCGATTTTTTGAAGACTTATATTCTTCAATTTCATTAGATTATTTTAAGATGTATATTCACTTCAATTTTCATAAGATTTTTGAAGACTTATATTCACTTCAAATTTCTCAGATTTTTGAAGACTTATATTCACTTCAAATTTCATTAGATTATCTTAAGATGTATGTTCACTTCAATTTTCATAAGATTTTTGAAGACTTATATTCACTTCAAATTTCATGATTTTTGAAGACTTATATTCACTTCAAATTTCATTAGATTATCTTAAGATGTATTCACTTCAATTTTCATAAGATTTTTGAGACTTATATTCACTTCAATTTCATCAGATTTTTGAGACTTATATTCACTTCAAATTTCATTAGATTATCTTAAGATGTATATTCACTTCAATTTCATAAGATTTTCTGAAGACTTATATTCACTTAAATTTCATCATATTTTTGAAGACTTATATTCACTTCAAATTTATCAGATTTTCTGAAGACTTATATTCACTTCAAATTTCATTAGATTATCTTAAGATGTATGTTCACTTCAATTTTCATAAGATTTTTGAAGACTTATATTCACTTCAAATTTCTCAGATTTTTGAAGACTTATATTCACTTCAAATTTCATTAGATTATCTTAAGATGTATGTTCACTTCAATTTTCATAAGATTTTTTATTCACTTCAAATTTCATTAGATTTTTGAAGACTTATATTCACTTCAAATTTCATCAAATTATCTTAAGATGTATTCACTTCAAATTTCATAGATTTTTAGAACTTATATTCACTTCAAATTTCATTAGATTATCTTAAGATATATTCACTTCAAATTTTCATAAGATTTTTGAAGACTTATATTCACTTCAAATTTCATGATTTTGAAGACTTATATTCACTTCAAATTTCATTAGATTATCTTAAGATGTATGTTCACTTCAATTTTCATAAGATTTTTTGAAGACTTATATTCACTTCAAATTTCATCAGATTTTTTGAAGACTTATATTCACTTCATATTTCATTAGATTATCTTAAGATGTATGTTCACTTCAATTTTCATAAGATTTTTTGAAGACTTATATTCACTTCAAATTTCATCAGATTTTTGAGAGACTATATTCACTTCAAATTTCATTAGATTATCTTAAGATGTGTTCACTTCAATTTTCATAAGATTTTTGAAGACTTATATTCACTTCAAATTTCATCAGATTTTCTGAAGACTTATATTCACTTCAAATTTCATTAGATTATCTTAAGATGTATGTTCACTTCAATTTTCATAAGATTTTTTGAAGACTTATATTCACTTAAACTTCATCATATTTTTTGAAGACTTATATTCACTTCAAATTTCATCAGATTTTCTGAAGACTTTATATTCTTCAAATTTCATTAGATTATCTTAAGATGTATATTCACTTCAATTTCATAAGATTTTTGAAGACTTATTCACTTCAAATTTCATTGATTTTTGAAGACTTATACTTCAAATTTCATTAGATTATCTTAAGATGTATATTCACTTCAATTTCATAAGATTTTGAAGACTTATATTCACTTCAAATTTCATTAGATTTTCTGAAGACTTATATTCACTTCAAATTTCATCAAATTATCTTAAGATGTATATTCACTTAAATTTATCCAGTTTTTAGAAGACTTATATTCACTTCAAATTTCATTAGATTATCTTAAGATGTATGTTCACTTCCATTTTCATAAGATTATTTGAAACTTATATTCACTTCAAATTTCATCAGATTTTTTGAAGACTTATATTCACTTCAAATTTCATTAGATTATCTTAAGATGTATGTTCACTTCAATTTTCATAAGATTTTTTGAAGACTTATATTCACTTCAAATTTCATCAGATTTTGAAGACTTATATTCACTTCAAATTTCATTAGATTATCTTAAGATGTATATTCACTTCAATTTCATAAGATTTTTGAAGACTTATATTCACTTCAATTTCATCAGATTTTTTGAAGACTTATATTCACTTCAATTTCATTAGATTATCTTAAGATGTATATTCACTTCAATTTTCATAAGATTTTTGAAGACTTATATTCACTTCAAATTTCATCAGTTTTTTGAAGACTTATCACTTCAAATTTCATTAGATTATTTTAAGATGTATATTCACTTCAATTTCATAAGATTTTTGAGACTTATATTCACTTCAAATTTCATCAGATTTTTGAAGACTTATATTCACTTCAAATTTCATTAGATTATCTTAAGATGTATATTCACTTCAATTTTCATATTTTTGAGGACTTATATTCACTTCAAATTTCATCAGATTTTTGAAGACTTATATTCACTTCAAATTTCATTAGATTATCTTAAGATGTATGTTCACTTCAATTTTCATAAGATTTTTTGAAGACTTATATTCACTTCAAATTTCATAGTTTTTGAAGACTTATATTCACTTCAAATTTCATTAGATTATCTTAAGATGTATGTTCACTTCAATTTTCATAAGATTTTTTGAAGACTTATATTCACTTCAAATTTCATCAGATTTTTGAAGACTTATATCACTTCAAATTTCATTAGATTATTTTAAGATGTATGTTCACTTCAATTTTCATAAGATTTTTTGAAGACTTATATTCACTTCAAATTTCATCAGATTTTTGAAGACTTATATTCACTTCAAATTTCATTAGATTATCTTAAGATGTATATTCACTTCAATTTTCATTGATTTTTGAAGACTTATATTCACTTCAAATTTCATCATATTTTTTGAAGACTTATATTCACTTCAATTTTCATTGATTTTAGAGACTTTATATTCACTTCAAATTTCATTGATTATCTTAAGATGTATATTCACTTCAATTTTCATAGATTTTGAAGACTTATATTCACTTCAAATTCATCAATTTTTGAAGACTTATATTCCTTCAAATTTCATTAGATTATCTTAAGATGTATGTTCACTTCAATTTTCATAAGATTTTGAAGACTTATATTCACTTCAATTTCATTAGATTTTCTGAAGACTTATATTCACTTCAAATTTCATCAAATTATCTTAAGATGTATGTTCACTTCAAATTTCATCAGATTTTTAGAAGACTTATATTCACTTCAAATTTCATTAGATTATCTTAAGATGTATGTTCACTTCAATTTTCATAGATTTTTTGACTTATATTCACTTCAAATTTCATCAGATTTTTGAAACTTATTCACTTCAAATTTCATTAGATTATCTTAAGATGTATGTTCACTTCAATTTTCATAAGATTTTTGAAGACTTATATTCACTTCAAATTTCATGGATTTTTGAAGACTTATATTCTTCAAATTTCATTAGATTATCTTAAGATGTATATTCACTTCAATTTCATAAGATTTTGAGACTTATATTCACTTCAATTTCATAGATTTTTGAAGACTTATATTCACTTCAAATTTCATTAGATTATCTTAAGATGTATATTTCACTTCAATTTTCATAAGATTTTTGAAGACTTATATTCACTTCAAATTTCATCAGTTTTTGAAGACTTATATTCACTTCATTCATTAGATTATCTTAGATGTATGTTCACTTCAATTTTCATAAGATTTTGAAGACTTATATTCACTTCAAATTTCATGATTTTTTGAGACTTATATTCACTTCAAATTTCATTAGATTATCTTAAGATGTATGTTCACTTCAATTTTCATAAGATTTTGAGGACTTATATTCACTTCAAATTTCATCAGATTTTTTGAAGACTTATATTCACTTCAAATTTCATTAGATTATCTTAAGATGTATGTTCACTTCAATTTCATAAGATTTTTGAAGACTTATATTCATTTCAAATTTCATTGATTTTTTGAAGACTGATATTCACTTCGAATTTCATTAGATTATCTTAAGATATGTTCACTTCAATTTTCATATGATTTTTGAAGACTTATATTCACTTCAAATTTCATCAGATTTTTTGAAGACTTATATTCACTTCAAATTTCATTAGATTATCTTAAGATGTATGTTCACTTCAATTTTCATAAGATTTTTTGAAGACTTATATTCACTTCAAATTTCATCAGATTTTGAAGACTTATATTCACTTCAAATTTCATTAGATTATCTTAAGATGTATATTCACTTCAATTTTCATATGATTTTTTGAAGACTTATATTCACTTCAAATTTCATCAGATTTTTTGAAGACTTATATTCACTTCAAATTTCATTAGATTATCTTAAGATGTATGTTCACTTCAATTTCATCATGATTTTTGAGACTTATATTCACTTCATTTCATCAGTTTTTTGAAGATATATTCACTTCAATTTCATTAGATTATCTTAAGATGTATATTCACTTCAATTTCTAGATTTTGAGAATATTCACTTCAAATTTCATCAGTTTTTTGAAGACTTATATTCACTTCAAATTTCATTGAATTATCTTAAGATGTATCACTTCAATTTTCATAAGATTTTGAAGACTTATATCAAACTTCATCAATATTTTTTTTGAAGATTATATTCACTTCAAATTTTATCAGATTTTGAACTTATATTCATAGACAACAATTCATTGGATTGGACTTTATTCCTTCAAATTTCATTAGATTATCTTAAGATGTATATTCACTTCAATTTCATAAGATTTTTGAACTTATATTCACTTCAAATTTCATTAGATTTTTGAGACTTATATTCACTTCAAATTTCATCAAATTATCTTAAGATGTATTTCACTTCAATTTCATCAGATTTTTTAAGAGACTTATATTCACTTCAAATTTCATTAGATTATCTTGAAGATATATTCACTTCAATTTCATAAGATTTTTGAAGACTTATATTCTTCAAATTTCATTAGATTTTTGAATTATATTCACTTCAAATTTCATTAGATTATCTTAAGATGTATGTTCACTTCAATTTCATAAGATTTTTTGAAGACTTATATTCACTTCAAATTTCATTAGATTTTCTGAAGACTTATATTCACTTCAAATTTCATCAAATTATCTTAAGATGTATGTTCACTTCAAATTTCATAAGATTTTTTGAAGACTTATATTCACTTCAAATTTCATTAGATTATCTTAAGATGTATATTCCTTCAATTTTCATAGATTTTGAGACTTATATTCACTTCATTTCATCAGATTTTGAGACTTATATTCACTTCAATTTCATTGATTATCTTAGATATGTTCACTTCTTTTCTTAAGATTTTTGAGACTTATATTCACTTAAATTTCATCAGATTTTTGAGACTTATATTCACTTCAAATTTCATTATCTTAAGATGTATTCACTTCAATTTTCATAATTTTTTTGAAGACTTATATTCACTTCAAATTTCATCAGATTTTTTGAAGACTTATATTCACTTCAAATTTCATTAGATTATCTTAAGATGTATGTTCACTTCAATTTTCATAAGATTTTTTGAAGACTTATATTCACTTCAAATTTCATCAGATTTTTTGAGACTTATATTTCAAATTTCATTAGATTATCTTAAGATGTATGTTCACTTCAATTTTATAGATTTTGAAGACTTATATTCACTTCAAATTTCATCAGATTTTTGAAGACTTATATTCACTTCAAATTTCATTAGATTATCTTAAGATGTATGTTCACTTCAATTTTCATAATTTTTTTGAAGACTTATATTCACTTCAAATTTCATCAGATTTTTGAGACTTATATTCACTTCAAATTTCATTAGATTATCTTAAGATGTATGTTCACTTCAATTTTCATAAGATTTTTGAAGACTTATATTCACTTCAAATTTCATTGATTTTTGAGACTTATATTCACTTCAAATTTCATTAGATTATCTTAAGATGTATGTTCACTTCAAATTTCATAAGATTTTTTGAGACTTATATTCACTTCAAATTTCATCAGTTTTTGAGACTTATATTCACTTCAAATTTCATTAGATTATCTTAAGATGTATGTTCACTTCAATTTTCATAAGATTTTGAGACTTATATTCACTTCAAATTTCATCAGATTTTTGAAGACTTATATTCAAATTTCATTAGATTATCTTAAGATGTATATTCACTTCAATTTTCATAAGATTTTTTGAAGACTTATATTCACTTCAAATTCATCAGATTTTTGAAGACTTATATTCACTTCAAATTTCATTAGATTATCTTAAGATGTATATTCACTTCAATTTTCATAAGATTTTTGAAGACTTATATTCACTTCAATTTCATCAGTTTTTTTGAACCTATATTCACTTCAAATTCATTAGATTATCTTAAGATGTATTCACTTCAATTTTCATAGATTTTGAAGACTTATATTCACTTCAAATTTCATCAGATTTTTGAACTTATATTCACTTCAAATTTCATTAGATTATCTTAAGATGTATATTCACTTCAATTTTCATAAGATTTTTTGAAGACTATATCACTTCAAATTTCATAATATTTTTGAAGACTTATATTCACTTCAAATTTCATCAGATTTTTGAAGACTTATATTCACTTCAATTTCATTAGATTATCTTTAGATCTATATTCACTTCAATTTCATAAGATTTTTTAAGACTTATATTCACTTCAAATTTCATTAGATTTTACGAAGACTTATATTCACTTCAAATTTCATCAAATTATCTTAAGATGTATATTCACTTCAATTTCATGGAATTTTGAGACTTATATTCACTTCAATTTCATTAGATTATCTTAAGATGTATATTCACTTCAATTTTCATAAGATTTTTGAAGACTTATATTCACTTCAAATTTCATTGATTTTTTGAAGACTTATATTCACTTCAAATTTCATTAGATTATCTTAAGATGTATGTTCACTTCAATTTTCATAAGATTTTTGAAGACTTATATTCACTTCAAATTTCATGATTTTGAAGACTTATATTCACTTCAAATTTCATTGATTATTTTAGATGTATATTCACTAATTTCATAGATTTTTGAGACTTATATTCACTTCAAATTTCATCAGTTTTTTTGAAGACTTATATTCACTTCAAATTTCATTAGATTATCTTAAGATGTATATTCACTTCAATTTTCATAAGATTTTTGAGGACTTATATTCACTTCAAATTTCATCAGATTTTTGAAGACTTATATTCACTTCAAATTTCATTAGATTATCTTAAGATGTATGTTCACTTCAATTTCATAAGATTTTTGAAGACTTATATTCACTTCAAATTTCATTGATTTTTTGAAGACTTATATTCACTTCAAATTTCATTAGATTATCTTAAGATGTTATATTTCACTTTATCATTATGATTTTTGAAGACTTATATTCACTTCAAATTTCATCGATTTTTGAAGACTTATATTCACTTCAAATTTCATTAGATTATCTTAGATGTATATTCACTTCAATTTTCATAAGATTTTTGAAGACTTATATTCACTTCATTTCATCAGATTTTTGAAGACTTATATTCACTTCAAATTTCATTAGATTATCTTAAGATGTATATTCACTTCAATTTTCAAGATTTTTGAACTTATATTCACTTCAAATTTCATTAGATTTTCTGAGACTTATATTCACTTCAAATTTCATTAAATTATCTTAAGATGTATATTTACTTCAAATTTCATCAGATTTTTTGAAGACTTATATTCACTTCAAATTTCATTAGATTATCTTAAGATGTATGTTCACTTCAATTTTCATAAGATTTTTTGAAGACTTATATTCACTTCAAATTTCATAAGATTTTTTGAAGACTTATATTCACTTCAAATTTCATTAGATTATCTTAAGATGTATGTTCACTTCAATTTCATAAGATTTTGAAGACTTATTCACTTCAAATTTCATTAGATTTTGAGACTTATATTCACTTCATTTCATCAAATTATCTTGGATGTATATTCACTTCAAATTTCATCAGATTTTTTGAAGACTTATATTCACTTCAAATTTCATTAGATTATTTTAAGATGTATGTTCACTTCAATTTTCATAAGATTTTTTGAAGACTTATATTCACTTCAAATTTCATCTGATTTTTTGAAGACTTATATTCACTTCATTCATTAGATTATCTTAAGATGTATATTCACTTCAATTTTCATTAAGATTTTTGAAGACTTATATTCACTTCAAATTTCATTAGATTTTCGAAGACTGTATTCTTCAAATTTCATCAAATTATCTTGAGGATATATTTCACTTCAAATTTCATTTTTTAAGAGACTTATATTCACTTCAAATTCATTAGATTATCTTAAGATGTATATTCACTTCAATTTTCATAAGATTTTTGAAGACTTATATTCACTTCAAATTTCATCAGATTTTTGAGACTTATATTCACTTCAAATTTCATTAGATTATCTTAAGATGTATATTCACTTCAATTTTCATTAGATTTTTTGAAGACTTATATTTCTTCAAATTTCATGATTTTTTGAAGACTTATATTCACTTCAAATTTCATTAGATTATCTTAAGATGTATGTTCACTTCAATTTTCATAAGATTTTGAAGACTTATATTCACTTCAAATTTCATGATTTTTTGAAGACTTATATTCACTTCAAATTTCATTAGATTATCTTAAGATGTATATTCACTTCAATTTTCATAATTTTTTGAAGACTTATATTCACTTAAATTTCATCAGTTTTTGAAGACTTATATCACTTCAAATTTCATTAGATTATCTTAAGATGTATATTCCTTCAATTTTCATAAGATTTTGAAGACTTATATTCACTTCAAATTTCATCAGTTTTTGAGACTTATATTCACTTCAAATTTCATTAGATTATCTTAAGATGTATATTCACTTCAATTTTCATAAGATTTTGAAGACTTATATTCACTTCAAATTTCATCAGATTTTTGAAGACTTATATTCTTCAAATTTCATTAGATTATCTTAAGATGTATGTTCACTTCAATTTTCATAAGATTTTGAAGACTTATATTCACTTCATTATAGATTTTTTGAAGACTTATATTCACTTAATTTCATTAGATTATCTTAAGATGTATATTCACTTCAATTTCATAAGATTTTTGAAGACTTATATTCACTTCAAATTTCATCGATTTTTGAAGACTTATATTCACTTCAAATTTCATTAGATTATTTTTAGATATGTTCACTTCAATTTTCATAAGATTTTTGAGACTTATATTCACTTCAAATTTCATCAGATTTTGAAGACTTATATTCACTTCAAATTTCATTAGATTATCTTAAGATGTATGTTCACTTCAATTTTCATAAGATTTTTTGAAGACTTATATTCACTTCAAATTTCATAATATTTTTTGAAGAATTATATTCACTTCAAATTTTATCAGATTTTTGAAGACTTATATTCAAATTTCATTAGATTATCTTTAGATTATATTCACTTCAATTTCATAAGATTTTTTTAAGACTTATATTCACTTCAAATTTCATTGAATTTTGAAGACTTATATTCACTTCAAATTTCATCAAATTATCTTAAGATGTATGTTCACTTCAAATTTCATAAATTTTGAAGACTTATATTCACTTCATTTCATTAGATTATCTTAAGATGTATATTCACTTCAATTTTCAGATTTTTTGAAGACTATTTCTTCAAATTTCATCGATTTTTGAAGACTTATATTCACTTCAAATTTCATTAGATTATCTTAAGATGTATGTTCACTTCAATTTTCATAAATTTTTGAAGACTTATATTCACTTCAAATTTCATCAGATTTTTTGAGACTTATATTCACTTCAAATTTCATTAGATTATCTTAAGATATATTCACTTCAATTTTCATAAGATTTTTGAAGACTTATATTCACTTCAATAAGATTTTTTGAAGACTTATATTCACTTCAAATTTCATTAGATTATCTTAAGATGTATGTTCACTTCAATTTTATAAGTTTTTGAGACTTATATTCACTTCAAATTTCATCAGATTTTTGAAGACTTATATTCACTTCAAATTTCATTAGATTATCTTAAGATGTATGTTCACTTCAATTTTCATAAGATTTTGAACTTATATTCACTTCAAATTTCATCAGATTTTGAAGACTTATATTCACTTCAATTTCATTAGATTATCTTAAGATGTATATTCACTTCAATTTTCATAAGATTTTTGAAGACTTATATTCACTTCAAATTTCATCAGTTTTTTTGAGACTTATTCACTTCAAATTTCATTAGATTATTTTGATTATATTCACTTCAATTTCATAGATTTTTGGAACTTATTATTCAAATTTCTTCAGATTTTTTGAGACTTATATTCACTAAATTTCATTAGATTATCTTAAGATGTATTTCACTTCAATTTTCATAAGATTTTTGAAGACTTATTCACTTCAAATTTCATCAGATTTTTTGAAGACTTATATTCACTTCAAATTTCATTAGATTATCTTAAGATGTGTTCACTTCAATTTTCATAAGATTTTTGAAGACTTATATTCACTTCAAATTTCATCAATTTTTGAGACTTATATTCACTTCAAATTTCATTAGATTATCTTAAGATGTATGTTCACTTCAATTTTCATGATTTTTGAAGACTTATATTCATTCCTTCAGTTTTTGAAGACTTATATTCACTTCATTTCATTAGATTATCTTAAGATGTATATTCACTTCAATTTTCATAAGATTTTTGAAGACTTATATTCACTTCAAATTTCATCAGATTTTTGAAGACTTATATTCACTTCAAATTCATTGATTATCTTAAGATGTATGTTCACTTCAATTTCATGATTTTTGAAGACTTATATTCACTTCAAATTTCATCAGATTTTTGAGACTTATATTCACTTCAAATTTCATTAGATTATCTTAAGATGTATATTCACTTCAATTTTCATAAGATTTTTGAAGACTTATATTCATGAAATTTCATCAGTTTTTTGAAGACTTATATTCACTTCAAATTTCATTAGATTATCTTAAGATGTATATTTCACTTCAATTTTCATAAGATTTTTTGAAGACTTATATTCACTTCAAATTTCATCAGATTTTGAAG